>BSBK01001858.1:140000-1340000 GCA_027943335.1 Chamaecyparis obtusa | reverse complement strand
AAATACTCTTTGCCACATATTTTAGCTTCCCCTAACGTCTCTTCTAGATACACCACATACTGACTATTTATCACCACTAGACATCATAACAACATCAAAACAATCAATACTAAACCTCTATCATCTTCCACTCATAAGGAAACACATCATATCATCAAGTTGAATCAATTCAAATAGCTAGTTGACATCAATGAAAATATTAAACACATATTGTTAAAAAAAAATCCTTACTTTTTCTTCATGGACATTCTAATTCTTATTCGGGCCCTCACCATTCTATGAAGTCTTTCAAGGAGATACCAATTTATATTTATCCCCTTCCTTTTAGAATTTTCCATTCTCCTACATCTATCACTGAGATGTCCATATTTATTGCAATTTTGACAAACAAACAAAAAAACCCTATCATTCTCATGAAATATATGTTGGACCCATCTTCTGTATCTTGACTTTAGAGTCATATAAGAGTACTTCCTTGCAAAATCCAATCTAGAATTTTGTTGTGTAACCTTATCAACTATCAACAAATGACCAAAAAAAAAATTTATGCATTGGAAAATTCTATAGTTCCAAAACTCCATGGAAACCTGAGTAACCTAATCCAGGTAATCACAATATATCCTAGACCTATAGAACGATGAAATGTTGGATTCCACTTGCATAAAGATATAAAGTTTATAAAAAAATTTAAAACTCCCAAGAGCCACCTATAAGAACCTTAATTAGATCCTCCCTATTAACAAATTGAAACAAAAATAACTTATTTGATGCTAGTAGTAAGAAAACCCTTCAACTTCCAAATCAATTACATTTATTTATGGATCTAATCAACATTAGGTTTAAAAGAAAGTAACTTAACCTCTAGTGTGTTGTCCAAAACCACAATCACTTCATCCATAGAATCATCTAGTACATCAATTTTCAGTTCTTCCTCGGGTCTAGTCACTAATGGGACCAACCCCTTATCCACTTTTAGAGATTTATGTCCAATGAGTTTTTTGATGAAAGAAACTATATCATCCGCAAAAAAATAAGAATTTGTTTCCTAATCAACATTCTCATCTTTGGACAAGACAAATCCTTACTGGAAATCTTATAAAGAATATAATCATGTGTAATGGAAGTGGGAGACCCTCAAAGGATCCCCTCCATAGGGTCCACTCTTCAAGAAACTATAAAAAAGGTTTAGAGAAATTCAAAATTGTAAAACAAACTATTTTAAGTAGTTTGACTGTTTAAAATGTACCTTGATTAATATAATTGTTTTTTAATTAAATAAGTAGCCTAACAAGGGGGTTGACCCTTACATAAACAAGGCCTAAAAGAAACGACAGGTCATCAAAAGCACTTAGACAACACACCAGATGCTAACTAAAAAGACATAATACATAAAACAGAGGCTAGGGGCCCAACAAAAGAAAGGCCAAACTCACACAGCGAGTGATGGGCGAGAGTTTGAAGAACCATTCTTCCTACACCAATGGAAAATAGTCTAGGAGATGCTATCCTTAGGCTCTCAAACGAAGGGAACTTTGCTTGGGAAGCTGTCACCACAACAACTAGAATGCTAAAGATAAAAAGAAGTATCAACATAACCATGATGTAGAGAAGGAGAAGAATTAGTAGGAGAGGAAAGGTCCACAGGGTCATAGGAGATTGCACATGTAGCAGGGGAAGCATCTGGAGATGTAATTGGAGCTAGACCTAGATTAGTAGCAGGAGTTTGACCGCAATCAATAGTAGGGGCAACATGCAGATTTTCAATAGGGGTTTCATCTTCATCAATAGCCAGTGAATCCTCAGAAGAAGAATAAAAAAGTAAATCAGAAACATGAATTGTCAAATGATCTTCACTTGAGTCATTCCATTAAGTAGTAGCACATTTTTGTCTTAAAAGAGTGTAGTTAGTAGCCATGTGCCCAATAGAGAAGCAACACCGACAATGGAAAGGAAGACCCTCATAATCAAGAGCTTGAGTCCAGAGTCTCTCCCTGACCATGAGCACCACATCCCCTGGGAGCGGTGTGGAAATATCCATATCAACTAGAATGCGAGAAAAAGTAGAGTGGCCCAATGTGGTTGTATTATCATCCACCTTTAGGAAACTACCAAGAGATTTTTTTATGGCCTCAAAGAAAGACATCTCCCACAAATGAAGTGGGAGATTAGGAAGGTGAACCCACACTGAGTGCACATTAAGTGGTTCAATGAGAGGGTTAAAGGATGATGTCTAGGGTTTGGTAGAAAGGGAATGATTCCCCAAAACCCACGACTTATTCAAAATCAATTCATGATCGTCAAAGGAAAAAAATGCAGCAATAAAAAACCCCTTTACACAAGGGTAGAACTCAATGTCTCTAGAAACTAAGGGTCACCAAGAACTAGTTACCCAACAATGCAAATCCAAAACAGAGGGCCAAAGGCCTATGAATCTACAAATCAACTCATAACGTTGGTAGAAGTCCAAATTGTCCACCACATCTATGCCACAAACTACCACAAGGGAGGCCTTCGCACATGAAATAGGTCAATATTTCACCCTTGAGGGACCGACAACAGTGGATTTGGTAGCACGAGCATAAATTTTTCCACTAGAAATAATAGTTTTGGGGGCAGGAACCCCATCCTTGATAGCTCCAAGGCCAAAACCCCCATAGACAAAAGAATTAGCCTCCAGCCCAAGCCTAGAAATAGCAGGATGTTTCCTAACAAGAAAAGTAGAAGCAGTAGGGAGCTCATGGACGCTACTAGAAACTAGAACATCCTGGCCAAGAGAAGAAAAGGTCTCACAATTAAAACCTAGGGAAGGAATAACGCCCAAGAAAGGTACAGGTAAAAGTTCAGCATGAATGAAACCCCTAGTATAAATGACAACAACTAGCAAATAGACCCCAGCCCTAGCCACAAACTCAAACTAGGTGTGGTTGAAATCGATGGGCGGGAAGATAGACTAGGCCCATTTGAAACCAACGAGAAGGAAGAGTTGTTAGAGGGATCGTTCATAGAAGTGTTTGACATAGCGTGATTTACTAAAATTTGAATAATATAATTGTTATTTGTTATGCCTCATAATTATTTATGGTAAAGTGTTCTACTCTTATAAAAATAAATAATATATTTTAATTTCATCAATTAATATCA
The DNA here is from genome assembly GCA_027943335.1 of Chamaecyparis obtusa. Taxonomy (NCBI): domain Eukaryota; kingdom Viridiplantae; phylum Streptophyta; class Pinopsida; order Cupressales; family Cupressaceae; genus Chamaecyparis; species Chamaecyparis obtusa. Next base: position 1,336,859 of record BSBK01001858.1, on the reverse strand, counting down.
AATTAATAATATCACTTAACAATATTGATGCACGGGCATTCTAGGGTACTCGGTAGATCTGCATGGAGGTGTGTTGTTTGGCCGATGTTACTCGATTGCAACCTTGACCGACGGTCTCAGTCATTGAAGGAAGCTTGGTCACTGAAGAGAACTCGGTAATCTCTGGCACTCGGTGAAAGTGTTACTTGGCAATGCCTATGGTGCTCGGTCGATACTAGTGCTTGGCGATGCTTGGCATGCTCGGTTATTTCACTGGTGCTCGGTTGTTCTGGTTTACCGACTAGAGTTCTCTGTGATTTGTTGGGCCGACTTGGTGCATTTATTGTTTGTAGTTGTTGTTACAGGCCGACATGTTGAATTTAATTATTGTAAGGCTATTTGAGAGTCGACTTGTTTTGCATTTAATATTTGTTAGGAGGAGTTAAAGGTTTCATCCAACCAACTTGTGGCTGATGATTAGTATTTCTAGGATGTTTGGGTAGTTGTTTTAGGGAGTCAGATCAGAGGTTTAGCAAGCAGATCTAGATGATTAGATAGGAGATTCTGATAGCAGATTTGAGTGGTGAAGTTGTGGAAAAGATCCTGCAAGATCTTGCAAATCAGATTGATTTCTGATAGTTTGTTTTAGCAGAGCTAGTGGTTGAGGCTTGGAAACAAGGAGATTGCTTGGAGGCTTGCGAGCTCAAGTTTAGATCTGCCTTAGGGTTTTCATCAGTTGATGATAGTTTTCAGAGCTGAACTAGATGAAGTTGTATTGGATCTTGATGATCTTGCAGAATGGTTTCTGATTGTAATTGGCCCTAACTCGGAAGGCCTTACAACCGGGCATGTTAATGAAAATATGTTGAAACAATTGTTGTGTTGTGTATTTCCACTGTGTTGTTCTGAAGCTGCAAAGTTTGGACTGTCCTTAATTGGATCCACCATCCCTTTGGTCTACGTCAAATATACAATATTTATTTATAATATTAGTTGATAATTCATTTTAATAAATTATATAAAAATTAAAATTAAAAAATGTGCCTTTCCATTTCAAATTAGAAAGTCTATAAATGTTAACATTATAATTCAAAAATAGAATACAAATTAAATATATTTTTTATCATATAAAAAAAAACTAAACTATATATGCTATGTTACACTATATAAACTTTACTTTAAATAAACATAGAATCAATAAAGATCACCCTACATTAATAACTTTCTCTTTCTTTAATATTAATTTCATAGGCAACAAATTACTGCATAATTTAGCTCCTAATCATCCACTTCAATAGTTTTAATCATATGCAAGAGGAATAAATCAAAATTTATAGGAATGATTTAATATGTTTTGTAAATACTCTTCTCCTCTCTCTGAGTTTTCTCTAGTCCAAGAGTATTAGTACTTCTCTATATATGTAAACCTACATTGTAATTAAAGTGCAGGTTTACGCCTTTTGCCAAAAATACTATAAGTTAATATTAATAATTCATTTCTTTTAAATAATTACAAATTGGATAATTATTTAACACTTCTAAATATAGATAAATATAAAAATATTATTCGATATTATGAGAATAGGATGGCAAAAGACAACACAAAAAGTTGTTGTGGTTGAAATATCATAAATTATAGGTTTGTAGACGAGATATTCAACTCGTGTAAGTAGCATGGTAGAAAACTATTTTGTTAATATGTCCATGAAATTTAACCTCTAATATAAAAATACTAAGGAAATCTAGTAGACACTATAGGAAAGCTTGTGACTATTCCAAATATATCCATGAAATTTAACTTGTAATATAAAAATGCTAAAAAAATCTAGTAGACACTAGAGGAAAGCTTATAGTTATTTCAAATATGTCCATGAGATTTAGCCTCTAATATAAAAATACTAGAAAAATCAAGCAGACACCAGAGGAAAGCTTATAGCTATTTGAAATATGAATTTTAAAGTTTACAAGATTGAATAAATGAACAAATGAATCAATTTGTTTAATAATGTCCACAAGGCCAATAGCCTCTAAAACCCACAGATAGCTAGCAACATGAATAAGCACAAAACTCCAAAACAAAAGAATTTGGTAACATTGTGCCTACTTAATCTCCTTTTTTTATGTATCTTGGATCTTCTACTATGTATCTTGATAAAGTAATCAACAACTTTTGCTATCCTTTCTTCTTCAAACAAGTAACTTAGGAGCCCACTTTTAGAGTCTCGATGCAATTGATCTAAATATCCTTGTAAGTTAGACACTCTGTGATGTAATGTCATTTGTCTCCATTTCTAGAGTATAATAGTAGCATCTTCTATCTAGCCAGTCTTCTTTAGGTATCATCCACCTTTTGGCTTCATACACAAGTTGATATGAAACAGTTCTTAGCTAATCCATAAACATTTTTGTTTTCCAAATTGTTTTCACTCCTATATGGCTCTTTTGTGCATGGTCATATATCATATTGAAGTGTTTGATAAGGTATTCTATGTTCCTTCCATGTTGTCTTGTCCACATGCTTTCTTCGATTTTTCCATGCACATACTTTTTTATTTATTCTATTATTTGGGAACTCTTTTATGCAAATACCCCACTTATTTACGCACTTGTCATTTTGTCCATCCACATGCTCTTCCTTCTATCTAGTTTCTTTTTTTCTATTATTTTGGGCAAAAAAGGAAGGTCCATATTCTCTAGCCTTCTCAAATTACTTAGCAAAATGGATCATAGCTTATGCATTCGTAAGAAAGGCACTGGCCTCGGCCAAGACAATTTCGTGTAAAACAAATTATTTTATTTTAAGGTTATTTATGATGGGATGTTTTTGTAATCTCTCTATTTGTCTCCACTTCATTGTTGATATGTTGTCACCCTAAACTTCACATTCTATAGCACTATCGGTACACTATCAACCCAAAAAAGAGTTTACTTAGTCTTCTAATCCCATCATTCAATTCTTTTGCATCTATTTTGCAATGAATATAAGGCTTCATGTCCTCCTTATATCAATTTTGCTCTACATGTCTCATAGTTGATTTTATTGTGGAAATCATCATTATCCACATACAAGGCATTGCCTTGAAAGAAAAAATCCATAGGAATATTTGTTCTCTTCAAGTTAAAAATCATAACCTTAGTTTTTTCTAGTGTTCACTTGCATCCCCACCTCCTAAAAAATTAATTCTAGAGCTTTTAAGTGTTCCTTCAAATCGTGTGTTTCTTATGCCATTAAAACAAGATCATCAACATATAGAAGCAACTTTATTATATGGTCAAGTGAACAACCCCACCACTAAACTTGTCAATCCACTCCTCTAATTTGTCAGTGTACAACTCAAATTGCGTAGAAGATAATGTGCAACCCTGTTTGATCCTAATGTCACTTTTGATACATTTTAATAATCCTTTATTGGCTTTAATTTTGGGTCTAACTTGCTTATAAATCCTATGAACACTAACCCTATAATTTTCTAGAATTCTTAGTTCTTCCATTGTAGTCCACAATTTGTCTCTACGTACAGTTCCAAATGCTTTCTTGAAGTCAACAAAGTGGCAAAATAACTCGCCTTCCTATTTATCCTAAAGTTTCTCAATCAAGTGTCTAAGTGTAATGTAGTGATCAATGGTAGAGTGCATTAGCTTGAAGCCCGCTTGCCCTTTTACCCTCTTTCCCTCTACCCAAATATTGGTTTGTCTTTCTATGATACTCTCAAAAAGGTTTCCAAGGAGAGAACTGATCATTAGAGCATGACAATTCAAATGGTTGTTGATTTTGAGCAAGGGTATGATGACAATGTTATCCAAGTTTGTCATACACCAATTTTGAATGACCCCATTAAATATTTATTTGATGTGTGGTGTGAGAGCTCCCTTGCCCCATTTTATGTATTATGCTTGTATACTATCTATGTCTAATGCTTTCCTAATTGTAAGTTTATTTTAATTCCTTCTTTGATGTGTTAGAAGAGAACATTTGAGCCTTTGAATTGATAATTGGAGGGATGTCTTTATCTTGTGCCATGTCATATAGTTGTGTTGCATATTCTAACCATTGAAGATTTGTAATATTGATCTCTTAATTTTTATTGTTTGTTGCAATTATTTTTGGAAACCTCCTGTTTGCAGATATTCCTCTCTTTTATGTCTTACTGGCTATGCATATTCCCTATTGTTTCCCCATATTTTGATTGTTCTCTTTGCATACTTAAATTTTCATCATACTATAAATTTGTATGAAAGCTTATTGTGTTGCTTCTCTTAGGTCTAGACCTTTTGTATGAACTAAAAGCCTTGGAGATTATTTAGGTCATTGGAGGGATGTCTTTATCTTGTGCCATGTCATATAGTTGTGTTGCATATTCTAACCATTGAAAATTTGTAATATTGATCTCTCTATTTTTATTTTTTGTTGCAATTATTTTTGGAAACCTCTTGTTTGCAGATATTCCTCTCTTTTATGTCTTACTAGCTATGCATATTCCCTATTGTTTCCCCATATTTTGACTGTTCTCTTTGCATACGTAAATTTTCATCATACTATAAATTTGTATGAAAGCTTATTGTGTTACTTCTCTTAGGTCTAGACCTTTTTCATGAACTAAAAGCCTTGGAGATTATTTAGGTCAATTTGGCGTTACCTATTGTTTTCTTGTCTATATTGGCCTTCCTGACATCCCCTATTTCATGCAATTGTTTTTCAAGCATTGTTTGAAAAGTTTTTTGGTTTTTATACATCAAGAGTATTGTACCTTGAGTGGCCTCTTTCTTTTGGTTTTGTTGCATATTTATGTTAGTGTTGAGTGTCTTTCTACATGTGTTTGCATATATCAGATTGTAATCTAATTTTATTTCATGGGCAATCTTTCACCTCTACCTCTATTAATCTTGTCATAAATTTCTATGAGCTAATAGTATAATTTACCATTTTTATATTAAAGTAATATTGTGATATTTAACTTATAATGGTTTAGTTTAGTTAGTTTTTAGTAACTTTTTATTTTGTCTTTAGTTCTTGATAATTTCCCTTGTGGAAAGATCTTCTCTAACCTCTTATTTAAGGAGTATTCCTCTCTTTTATAAAATATTGAATATCTCAATTATTTCATTATATAGACGATTGCGAAAAAAATTCATAAATTTTTCAATTAGTTTATTTTTAAATAAAAATTGTGAACTTTTTCATTTGTTGAAACATAAGTTTTGATCGATTTCTCAAATAAAATCTAGAGTCTATTTGAAAAAGACAAGATTTTTTATACCACAAAAATCGCGGCCTATTTTTGTAGAATCACAGCTAGGGTTCATGTGAAAGGTTCTCAATACTTGCAACTATTTTTTTTCCTATGAGGGTCATGAAGGTTTATGAAAGCCAACATGGCATGTTCTTAGCCCACATTACTCACATCAAAGTTTATGTGTGACGTGGTCATGACATTGTCATGATGCATTGAAAAATGTGTTTCTTTCCATGATGAGGTGTTTTTAACACATTTTGTAGTGCATTTTGTGGTGTCTTTCTCATCGGTGGGTCTATTTCAAAGGGTCGTGCAACTTTTGTTCTGCTGCATTTTTTTGTCTATGTTGTGTTTTGACCAGTGGTTTCTAAGAGTTGCAAGCCATTTTCAAAAGTTTTGTGCAGCTAGGGTTTTTAGGGTACGAGAGTGCTCGTAAATTTCTTTCTTTTCTTAGGGTTTTCTTTACTAAATGTGTTTTAACAATTTTTTAAATATAATATCGTGGATATTCAAAAAAATTGCACAATTTTTTAAAATAAATTAGGGGTTTTCAAATTTTCATTGATTTTTTTCAATAAGAATCAAAGTTTGTTGAGAGAGTTTGCAATTTTTATTTTATTTTTATGGTTTGCTTCACTAAGTGTGTTTTAATGAATTTTTAAATATAAAATTGTGGGTATTCAAATTTTTTGCACAACTTTTATCTTGTTTTTTGTGTCTCTAAATAGAAAGGATGGCTTTGTTACCCAACATCATGTTAGAAGGCAGCCACAAATTCGACGACAAGAATTATAATACCTGAAAATAGTGCATTTTCACCATTATTAAGTATCGGTATCTTCATTAGCTTTTTCTTAGTAAATCTACTCACCCCACAGTTGTAGGTAAAGATTAAGACAAGTTCAATTAGTATAATCGTGTAGTGGTAATGCTACTCAAGTTATTTTCACTGATAAAATGCTTCCCGAAGTGTCACTTGACAAGAGTGCTACAAAGATTTGAAGTCACTTAAAGGATCTATACAACACGTCAAATAAAGACAGATTTATTTGCGATCAATTGGAGACCACTAGTTGCAAGATGGAAGAAGAGGTTATAGTGGTTATCACACAAAAAAGCTTACCATGATCTTATGAGCACTTAATTGAAACTCTCAACATCACCTTTACCAACATTGATATGAAATTTGATGATCTGTGCAACAAGCTCTTACAATAGTAGGTGGAAACAATAGTTTGGTAGCAACAACGTTATAGCCAGTGTGGAACAAGCATTTATTCCCAATGTCAATGACTAGGGCAAGTCCTCTCAACAAAAAGACAAAGCAAACCTAATGGTTCTTTGTAAAATCCAAAATCTACCACATCACTATTGTGGTAAACTTGGTCATATAAAGAAGTTCTATAGAAAATGGTTGGCTAATAAAAAATCCAACCAAGGAAAATCTCAATAGAAGACTAATGTCACAAAGCATTGGGAGGATTCAACATCCTATGCATTCATGGCCAAAAGACCATCAAATCATGTCAAGTCTTTTGCATTGTCGTTAGTAGAATGACCACTAAGGGAGGGTGTTAAAGTAATATTGCGATTAACTCAGAATGATCATTTAAGTCATCTAATTAGTTTTTAGTAACTTTCTATTTTCTCTTTAGCTCTCAATCGTTTTCATTATGGAAATATCTTTTCTAATCTCTTTTTTAAGAAGTATTCTTCTCCTTTGTTTGATATTGATTATCTCAATCATTTCTTTGTCCATTGTAAGTGTGTCATGTAATCAGATACCTCTTTTTTTTTTCTTGAAAAACTCATTTTCTCTTTTGATTCTCTTCCTCTTCCAGTCATGGAAGGTTTTCTCTTATTCCCCCTTCATTACTAAGGCATAGTTTGAATATTTGTTGTTCTTACGTTAAAGACCATTTTAAGATAATTTCTCCTATGCTAATATATGCCGATATATCCCTTTCCAAAGCTACATATGGATCCTTCTTTTTTGTAAGATTTTGAGCCATGGAACACAATGCCAGACAACTTATGAGTTCTCTAAACCTATATTTTTATCAATAAATGCTGGTTATTTGGATCTTCCTTTTCTACGTGTACGATTAATACCTAAGACTCTCTTATTAGAATTTTTACACCTCCATCACCCTTTCCACTTTTGGTCTACTTATTTCAAACAGATATCTTCGTGTAACCCTCAAAGCTCGTAACCTCGCATCCCTCATGTTCATGTGTTTAAAAACTTAAATGTTGAAATAAAATAACTTTCGTGAAAACAAAAAATAGTTATTTGATATTCTCAAATACTTGCATTAAGCATTCCGTGGCCATCTCTGCTGCTTCCACAAATGAACAATCGGTCTGATACAATAAACTGTCAAAGGGTTGTGAGCAAAAGCATGGTGAAGGGACATCGTACTGTTCTGCAGAGAAATAGCAGGACAGACGGGCATGAGTCTTGTGTTGTTACACTTGTCAGAATTTGGGGAAACCTAAGAATGTGGCCATATGTTAGCGCGATTTCCATATAACTACAAACAGTTTTGCTTTATATGTTTTTAATACCAATAGTTCAGAAGCTTTTGCTTTGCATTTTACAAGCAGCTGTCCCGCTATAAATGGTTAGATGGCTACACAATAAACCAGAAGTGGCAATACTATTTGAATAAAATGTACGTAAATGTATTATACGCTACAGTATTTGCCCATGCTTGTCTACTAAAAAGTTACACCTATGGCCTAATTAACATAGAAGCTAAATGTGTAAAAGAGTTGAAATTATTGTAGTCTCCAGTTGCACGATCTAATATGCTCCTCAACATACACAATGAAGTTTCATAAGATAATAAGGAAAATAAGCAGTTTAGCAGCTTAAAATATTAGAATGTAACTATTTAGCACAGGCTGCTGATATATATCAATATGTTAGCAATCGAGTTTTCTTTTATTTTTAAGAAGAAAATTTATCCAGCAAAAACTTTATCCTCCAGTAATCATAACTAACCAGCACAACCAAATAGAAATTCATTAATTAAAAAGGCCGATTGGTGGTAATGCTCTAATACCTGGAAAAAACAATGGAGACTGAAACATGTGTTCCCAAATGACAAAACAAATTTCATTTACATGTGCAGCGCGTTTCAGAATAGGGATCATCTAACGGAGATGACCAACAATTTAGCAAACCCCATTTTTAATTAACAAGATTCCGTGAGCATGATGTGCTCAGGTTAAAATTTTCTATTAGCTACGAAAACTTGCTGCGGGTTGAGATACACAAGTGACTTCTAATTTAACAGCGCAAACTGATTGCAGTTCCATTAATCTATATACAGAACTCGGAATTATTGAATAACATACTTACATATCTCTATTACAACAACACATCCTCTTTCAAAGCACTTGTTACATAGATCTTCCTTCATATACCCTAAAGTTTCATATGATAATAAGAAACCCAGTATGGTAACTTCTCAAGCACGCCTCAAAAATCAAAATCAAATAGATTGTGCAGCATGATATTCACAAGTCTGTCTATTCCTTAGACCTCTACTCCTTCCTCAGGAAACCTGGATATCTGATAACCCAACTAGAATTCATAATTTGATTTACTGTTCCTCATGTTTATTTATTCTATGAGCTAATAAGAGAGCTCCAGGTACTTGAGGGAACTACAATTTCAGCCTTTTACAATATAGTGTTGTTTTAGTCACTTGTGCTTTTACCATCTGAAAAGGCTTTATTACATACAGGATAATATCAATAAAGCCCTACCATGTTAACTTTTTATTTTAAGCAAATTTGCTTTTTCACCGAGACTAACAAGAAGGCTATCAAAGCTCTTCTTGAAAGACTCCACACCTTCCAATTCCAGCAAGGAACCCACTTCATTCCAGTCAATTCCAAGATTTTTTATGGCATCATAAACTTCCTGTGCTCCCTCAAAATTTGCATCAATGGTTCTAGAAACTGTCCCATGGTCCAGAAATGCCTGGAGTGCTTGATCTGGCATTGTTGTGACCTACAAACAAATGATTTATTGTATATTAGACAGATATGTCAAGAAAGGGAGTAAAATAATTTCACAAAAAAATACAAGAGCCTAATCCAAAAACCAACAGATATCACACTCACACTGTCGGGGCCAATAAGAGGATTCACATAGAGTGTATCTGGATATGCTGGGTTTTTCACACTTGTTGAGGCCCACAACACTCTTTGCTTTCTAGCTCCTCTCTTTTCAAGAGCCTCCCATCGAGGACCGGAGAACTTTTCCTGATAGAGTTTGTAAGCAAGAGCAGCTTGTGCTGTGGCAGCCTACATGTGATATACTAAGTTGTCAGAACAAACTGAAATTGCTGATGGCCAAAGTCAAACACAGGAATTGTAAAGAGAAGGAAAGAGAACAGAAAACATGTCACCTTTCCTCGAAGTACGAGTGCAGACTCAGTTCCAATTTTTTCAAGCTTTTTGTCTACAAGTGTGTCAACACGACTTACAAAGAAAGAAGCAACACTCGTAACTTTTGAAAGATCTTCAGCTTCACAAGATTCTAAACCTTCTAAATATGCATCAATAACAGCTTCATACCGTGGAAGTGAGAATATTAGCTACAGGCAAAAGAAAATGTTAAAAGAATTTATTAAAGAATGTACAAATCTATGAGGATAATTACATAAGGGTTTCCAAGTTCAAAGATGCACAATAGAAGTAAAATCGTAATCAGTGCTGTTAATAGAGAATGTCTCAATGTATTCAGTTAACAAAATAAGATAATGCAAGTCTCGACTAGATCATATCCAGATGTTACTAAGAATGGAGAACCTAGATTTAAAGAAAAAAATTAATAAATATCAAACACAAACGTAACCTATTTTATACAGCACTAAAACAATAATAAACCATTAATGGAAATCAGACTTGTGTGACTTAAAACAGAAAAACTAATGAAAATTTAAATAATTGCAAAAACTCTTGAAGGTGATCTCTCCGGAAATCAAAGATCCATGTAGAAGCTATTAGAAAATGATCTTAAGTTTTTGCCATAAATCACATGCTTACTCTGTTGGAGTTCACACTTCAGTAAACTCCTGAATATGGATTCTTTATTGTGGACCTGAAAGCTCATCTCTTCAGGCATTAAAACATGGGAAAAGAACCGGAAACCTGACTGGTAGGTCGGAAAGACCTTTGGATTTGTTAGGGCAGGGAATAATGGGATGAAAGATATTTTATTTCACGAACCAGATATACCTGAATCAGGGCATATCCATGAGTATGCTATGCATGTCATGGTTTGGGTTGTAGCCTCTTTCCAAAACTTCCCACAAGCCAGAAATCTGGCCTTGGGGCTTTAGTCTGTATCTCATATACTTTAATTTTCATGGACCAACAAGGATTCAAACCTAGGAACCTTCCATGACCATGCTTTGTATGCTGCGGCACTCTACCACTTAAGCCACCAGGCCCTTTTCAGTCCAGGATGTGGCTTGATTCTAATAGAAGATTTGTTTGAAGTACTTTGAACATGTTGACGAGGTTGACTAAAGGCAGATTAATTTGGGGGAAGAGAGTAGCTGTTATGTTCCCTTCTCCCCAAAGTAAAGGAGAAGGAAGGTATGTATAGCATGGAGGCATTTGATAAATGCACAACCATATACCATATAAACTAACATCACAAAATTAATCTAAGATTGGAATTTGGAAACATAAGAATATCATTGCAGTAATTCAATTCCTCCCAGGAATCACTTATCAAGGAAGTAATTCAATTTTGCCCCAGGAACCATTGGGCAAGCTCCTGCTGGTGCTTTAGTGAACTGATAAGTGCATGTTATGTGTGCCTGGAGACCAGGCACCTGTTTGTTTCCCATGGGCAAAAGGAGCCATTAAAACCCCAATCAACCAATGCAAAAAGAAAAATAAAGAACATCATGGTGATGTTTTAAAAGTTAACATGGGAACATTAAAGAGCTGATGTTGCAAATTACTAAGTAAAAGCAGTAACCAATCTTTCTGACAACAGCTATACGCCTATGCAGGCCACGATGCCATGGTGCATGAATTTTACTTCAAACATTTTTAGGAAACAAAGCTAGTTTAAGATGAAAAACTTTCCAAGGGAACAAACAAGTTATCTGTGCAGAATTTGCACACTCGAGTCACCTTGCACAGGTTTACATCACAGGTGACAGCATATTCTGTCATAAAGAGCAGAGAAAGTGCAAACAACAATAAGCTCTCGATAACAAAAATCAAATTTCAACATTAGCCACTGTTGAAGAGTTTAGGTCTCACTGATGTCAGAACTCAGAAAATTTTGGTTATATATGTACTTTCTAAATTTTCTTATTATTTTGACAATTGACGCCTACTGGATTTATTTCCAGAATTATATGTTTTATCTTTTTATCATCAATGTCAAATAATTTATATTAAAATAAAAAACAGAGTTGTGTTTTCAGTCCAAGTTCAAATTTTCAGATTTCTCTTCAGTTTGGTTTTACAGTAGTTATATTTTGGACCATAACAATAGTATCACAGCACTTTTCGAGCCTTGTGGGAGAAGCCTAAATAATGAGAGACTATTTCACAGAAGTAGAACGACTGCTAGCCCTCATTGATCAAAATCCAGGCTAAAGGAACACCCATGAAGAAGAATCTCTTGAAGAACTCTCTCCTTTCCAGAGCATGTTGGGCATTATGAAGCAGATCAAAAGAGGTGATTTTGTTAACGTGCAGCAGTTGTAAATAGTTTAGTTTAATAAGAATTTAAGATAATGGGAAAGAAATGAGACTCACTTTCTACAGAAGTATTATGACATTTAAAATTGTGCACTTCAGTCATTGGAACCCATTGTGTTGTCACCAGAAACAAATATTAAATAGAAAGTAGAAAATAAACAACAGCTCAAGGAAAGCAACATTTACTGCATGACTTCAAAGTTTTACAAACTTTGGTCAGTGTCTTTAACAAGAATTGCATGTCTTCTACTAGCTAGTGACTTTGATAAGACATGCACAGCTTTGTTTATTAGTGACTTTAATATTACATGAATGGCTTGATTAAACTGGCACGACTTCTATTAGTAATACTTTAAGATTCTTTATCAAATTAGTTAAGACTTCTCTGCAAATATTAGTTCTCATCTGAGAACTGTTCTCTGCCCGGTTAATGATACTTTTGAAATCAGAATTTATTTAAACGGTGATCGTGAAGTTTGGAGATAAGTTTTTTGGAGAAGTCTGTCTAGAAGGTGGCCTATAAGAAACTAAGAATTTTGGCCAAGTACAGCACCCATATGACTTGGAATTTTTAGGCCAGAGGTGATGTCAGACATTCTCAAGAAAACCATCTAAAACGGTGATCGTGAAGTTTGGAGATAAGTTTTTGGAGAAGTCTGTTTAGAAGGTGGTCTATAAGAAACTAAGAATTTTGGCCAAGTGCAGTACCCATATGACTTGGAATTTTTAGGCCAGAGGTGATGTCAAACATTCTCAAGAAAACCATCTAAAACTGCACTTTTTAAAATACAATAAAATCCTAATTGATTAATTTTTAGTTTTGGGGTATGCTTAAGATTTTGTTTTGGCAAAAGGCTATCCAAGGCTAGAAGACCTTAATTTGGAAAAATTGTGAGCCTGTATAGGGTGAGATTATTGAACATCTATAAAGAAGAATTTCTTGAAGACCTATCCTCTCCAGAGTATGTTGAGGTGTCTATAAAGTGGATCAAAAGAGGTGGCTTTGTGGACATTTACAGATTGAGTCATGACAGATGGACGGAGTCATGAGAATGCAAGTAAATAGTCTAGTTCATAAAGATGATGTCAAAGAAATGAAACTCATTAGCAATTTCTATTAAAGGCTGACAATAAAGATGTGGCAAAAAAATTGTTCTTCCATTTAGAATTGTCTTTTTAAGCACCAGAAATGATTGGTACTCATCAAGTGTAGTTGTTCCAAATTTCCAATTGTTTTGAGGGAAAAACAATTCAAGAAGGCAGACACGGTAATGAACCTCATGCCAAAGTTTCTATGATATTCAAAATCGTCCTGTTCAATCAAAGGGGCCCATTAAATGTTGATGTTCTATCAAAGAGGCAATTTTGTGAGCCTGTATAGGGTGAGATTATTGAACATCTATAAAGAAGAATTTCGTGAAGACCTCTCCTCTCCAGAGTATGTTGAGGTGTTTATAAAGTGGATCAAAGATGTGGTTTTGTGAACATTTACAGATTGAGGGAGTCATGACAGATGGATGGAGTTGAGGGCACGTAAGTAAATAGTTTAGTTGATAAAGATGATGTCAAAGAAATGAATCTCATTAGAAATTTTTATTAAACGCTGACAATAAAGAGGTAGAAAAATTGTTCTTCCATTTACAATTGTTTTTTCAAGGACCAGAAATGATTGGTACTCATCAAGGGTAGTTGTTCCGAGTTTCCAATTGCTTTGAGGGAAAAACAATTCAAGAAGGCAGACATGGTTATGAACCTTGTGCCAAAATTTCTATGATATTAAAAGTTGTCAAATTCAATCAATGGGGCCTATTAAATGTTCTATCACCAAATAGATAATGTGATGTCCCTTTTTTCTCGAGATTAAATTTAATAAATAATATCATAATACTAAATAAATAATAATAAGATTAAAATTTTGAAACAAAATTAATAATAAATGATAATAATATTCAAAAATTAAAAATTAATTAATTATATATAAATAATAATATAATTATAATACAATACAATTTAATATACAGGATAATTACAAGATAAATAATAATATTATTAAATTAAATAAATAAAATAATGAAGTTAATATATATATATATATATATATCAAAGAGTATATTATTGGAGCGACATTAGTATTGGCAACTAATTTATTAATCAAACATAAGGATTATTAAGATTTGGATATCATTACAAACTATAACCATAACATTATGCAAGCTTTGAAACACTAAATCAATCAAAAACCCGTATTGAGCAAACCAGGTGATATCTCTTCAAGGACCCCGATCCATCATATGAGGAGTACTTTACAGAGCATGAATCATCAACTAATTAGATTCATGAGATTGCTCAATAAAACAGTAAGAACTAAATTGAATTAATAATATATATCTTGCCGCTAATCCTTCTCTACATCGTTAATGGCCACGGAATAATTGTGGGGAAGACTTTGTAGATTAATGTCCATAGTACGAACCGTATTTGGACAATGATACCAACCATTGGTTTTGTAATAGCCAATGTCTAACACAAGCACCCAATACTTCCGTTGTCTTACCTCTATTGTATTACTAAAGTCAATCAATTAATAAAGGTGGTTCAGGAAAAGGATGTGAGGAAGAGACCAATACTATGGAAGAGATGCACTCATTCAATCTTAGACCAGGATATTTAAGAGATTTCCACATCACTTCCAAGGGGAAGGATAAAAAGAATAGAAGACAACGATGAAGCAGCACCCAATATACAAACATTGAATATAGAATCGGCAGCATACATTAATAGCCAACCAAGGATCAATATATGACACTCAGCACTAATAATCCTAATCAGAAAATGGCATATCCACTCAGCCTAGTGATCAAACATAAAACAGCAGATTTGAATAACCAGTCAGATATAGAGATTTATTAGTCAGCAAACTGATATTGACAGTAAGACACTATACAGATAGAAGCATATCAGGATTACTTCTTTCATTTTTTATTTAAAGCCTTTACAGATCAGCATCGAATATTTCTCATTAGCACTTGGCTGTGGAAAAGCAGATTGCAGATAATCAAGTAACAACATCAGGAAGAGAACCACCGCCTTGCACATGTTCTAACATCCAACTCAGAAATAACAATATTATAGCTATAAGCAATATAGGAGACAATTGCATAAAATAAGTTTCATACCAGTGCTATAAACAATATTGATATACTTGCATAGTTATTAAGACATAGTAAATAACATTACTGTAAACAAGATTGCATATATTTACTGACTCATAGAGATAGATCAGGGACACCAAGACATATCATTGCTATCAGCAATATCATTCTATCTCATGGCATAGTTACAATTGTCATAATTAATAAAGCCAGTGATTGTTATACTTAGTGCAATCACATTAATTCACTTAAGCATATACAATTATATCCATGATAGCAAGTGACCTTGATTATTGTCCTTTTACACATACTTGCCTTCATATTATAGAATTGCATAGACTCTCAGAGCAGAGGTAGAAATTGATAATTGGTGAAATACCATTACTTGAATTTTATTTCAACTATTTGACAAAGTAAGAAGTTTGAAGAAGGTAATTATTCCGTGATTCCAACCCACCCAGAAAGAGGGACCATTACAAATAAATAAAAGAAAACAACTTCAGCTCAAGAAAAACATCTCGCATTCCTAGCAAATTCAGTTCTTGTCTTGCATTGAATGGTTTTAATAAGTTCTAACAAATTTAGTTAGTGTCTTGACAACAATTGCATGGCTTCTATTACAAAGTGACTTAGATGAGACATATGGCTACTAAAATTCAGTGGTTCTAATAAGACATGCACGGCTTTTGTAAGACTTGCATTCCTTCTATTAGTAAGATTTCAGTAGTTTCTTTATTTTCTTTTTCAAACTTGGTAAGAACTTTGAACAATAGTCTTTCTTATCTTCGAATTGTTGTTATCCTATTGATATAATACCTAGTTATGAATGTATACGAATCTTTGTTATTCTCTTCTTTGGATTCTACATTGAGCCTTTCTTTAGATTCTTTAATGTTCTCTGTTTCACATTCTTCCACATGTCCTCCTCTAGATTTTTCTTCATGCCTTTAAGCAGATTCTCCATATTCTTCCATGTGCTCCAAATTTTGTTCAATCCTTCAAGTTTTCCTCATGCCCATTCTTGATGAGATGAGTAATACCCTGCAATGTCAACTTCATTTCTGTATACTAAAGTTTGATGAGCCAATTTTGTACATAATGTTAGTGGTTCACAACTCTCTCAGCAAGAATAACTAAGCACCATACCCAAACTATCAAAAGGAATGTCATTAAAATTTAAGTGCAATATATATTTGTCCATGAGTAGCTCCAAATTTTCAAACAATTGAACTATCACTGTCCCCTTGATATTTCTTTATTTGACTTGCAACCGCCTAACCAATTCAATGTTAATAAAGTCATAGCTATTGCTAGGGTTCATGAAGATAATAGCCTAATTCTAAATACATCCACAAACCTTATATTAAAACTTTCTTGATCTTGATTGGAAACAGAAAATAATCATTTTCCATCTTGTTCTCAATCCAATGTAAGGGTTTTCTCCATCCATTTTTCTGATTTCCAATTCTATTTCTTAATAGGCTTCTTTTAATTTGTTCATCTCTTCAACATGAGTTTGAATAGTATTCTTCAATTTGGATAACTCTGCATCTTTATTTCCCAACTCTCTTACAGATCTTTTTTCTTCTGAGCTTCAAAAGTTTCTCTTATTCACATGGTGAAGAAAACCTTATTTTTTCTGTTCATTCAAAAACTACCCCACCCTCAAGGTGCTTCAAGCCAGATTTTAATATGGAATGCTTCATCATATTGACAATGAAATTTTTTTTAATACCTTTCTTTAAATTTAAACCACAATTCTCTAGCATCTCCACTCCAGAAAACAAAGTATTTCGATGAATCCAACTTCAAATAAAGCCTAGAGTTTCAAGAAAACATACCTTTAATTGATCTCCCTTCCTAGATCTGAAAATTTTGTTCAAAATGCACTGATCAATTGCTTACCCAGATTGAAAGATATGAAAATTTATATCATTTTGTTTAGGTTGCGACTGTAACAAAGAGTGATTTAGCAGTCTGAGGCCAGCTTTGTGAGGTTGTCACTCCCTTAATTGCAACCAAACTTTTGATCTCAACCACTTGCCAGAAAGCCCTCAAAAGCATACTTTCTGATAGCACAAGAATCACTACAATCTAATATTTTATCAAAAAGAACGTTGTCTTGCAAATTTGAATGATTTGAATTTTTTTGAAAAATAATACCAGATCTTACTAAAATAAATATTCCCATTTTCCCAAAATCAGCACTTTATTCTTCCATCAAAGTACGTATTCTTTAACTCCTAGTGATAATTGAGTCTAATACAAGGTGATACAAGATCTTTATAAAAAAGTAGTCTGAGTCAATTTGCAACTCCAAATAGTTATATGCCTCTCATTACAATTTTACAAATACACGAATTGTATAAAATGATATGTTTATTAATGAGCTGTGTACAAATTAGACCAGATATTTGAATTAAGAAAAATTTGCCCGATGTAAGCTTTGCATTCGTTATTCATCATCTTTCCATAGGGATATTTTTTCCTTGTTTAGCCATTTACAATTTGTACATA
The DNA here is from genome assembly GCA_027943335.1 of Chamaecyparis obtusa. Classification (NCBI taxonomy): domain Eukaryota; kingdom Viridiplantae; phylum Streptophyta; class Pinopsida; order Cupressales; family Cupressaceae; genus Chamaecyparis; species Chamaecyparis obtusa. The sequence goes on along the minus strand of BSBK01001858.1, from coordinate 1,319,230 downwards.
TATATTATGGCTAGGGTTCACCTGCTTTGGTTTTACCTTCTATTCTTTTACTTTCACTGGTTTCTAGTGATATAATTCTTATTGCTGTTTCAGCTGTTAGAGTTCTATTTAGTATTTACTGTAGTCATCTTCTATCTATCTCAATGTACTTCCGATTCCCTGTACCTGCTTTGGTCACTCATAAACATCGACATGATTCTTTCTTTCTTTCTTTTTCTTTAGTTATGCCGAGAGGTGTAACTTAAAGTGGCAATAACAGGAGAGGCATCTCAAGTTGTGACCATGAGAGAATAATGAAAAAAATATATATTTAGCATCAATATTTATTTTTTGAATATGAAGTAAATAAAATAGATCTATGGTTAAAAAAATAACTCTACAGTAAAAATTATAATAACTCTTAATTTAATATCATTCTACGGTAAAATATAGCTACATATATTGAATTTTATGCTCAATGTAAGTATGTAGTAAATAAAAGCTATTAAGTAAAATAAAATAGTTCTTAAGTAGATAAAATAGCTCGAAACTGATATGTCATGGTATCTTCAGATATTTCTATTTATGATATCTATACTAGTAGCCTTTCAAAATGACACGAAAACTAGTCAAGTTGTTTTCTAGAAATGCATATGGCAATAAAAGCTTTTCATGTAAAAAAATTATTTTATACAATAATAAGTTTTCATATATTTCATTTTATGATAATGGACTGCCAGATGTGCGAGAAAACGTACAACATTTTGAAGGCAGAATTTGAGCATGACCGAAACCCTAATCTGGACAAAAATAGAATTGGGCGAAAACTATGCGAAGAAGATTTCTTCGAAAACGAAGATGATCTTATCACCATAGATGTCATCAATGAAATAGCAAAAGATTTGGACGCCCTTGCAAAATGCGGGATTATATGTAGATTTATTGGCGTAAGATCTAAAAGGAGGAAAATCTTGGCTTGGATTGATAACACATGGAGAACACCGCACATCACAAAGTTTATGTAGCACGGCTTTTCATGGTTATCTTTGCATTGGAGGAAGAAAGATCAAATATTTTGCAGGGCGGTGTCTAGAGAATGGATTCAATGCTTCTTTACATTCAGAAATGGAGAGAAAATTTTAACCCATTAGATACAAACCCGTATGATACTGATGTCTGAGTTCAGATGTATGGATTGCCAGTGGAATATTGGATGGAAGATGCCCTAGAAAAATTTGGAAGAACACTGGGTACTTTGATTGACATAGATGTCGATATTGCCAAGGGAGATTTGTACACCTACACAACATTAAATATTGCTTCCATAAGAAAGATCCCCGAAAAAATCAGATTAAGAGCACAAGGAAAGGATTGGTTGCAGACAATTGAAATCGAAGAAAAAAAGTTCTTTTGTTTAAATTGTGGCAGGAGGAACCATGCAATCAAAATGTGCAAAAAGCCACAAAAAATGAAGGAGATGTGGATTCCCAAGGCCCGTGTGGATAAGGAAAAACAAATCATGTGCTTGTATGAACAATTGGAACCCTCAAATGGGCAAAACACAAATCCTCCAATAGCTAGATGAGATGAAACAAGGAGAGCCGAGTCTGAAAATGTTAACAATAGCAATACAAGGATGCAGAACACAACAAAGACTCAAGTTCAGGCAAAAGATTATGAGAATGACATTTTATTGACAGATGAGGAGGAACTCGAGGATGGAGGAATTACTGATGAGCTAGGTGTGACAAATACCAAGTGCATTAGCCAGACCGCCATGAATTTATCGGGCAGAGGCAAAAATAGCAGAGGAAGGAAATCCAATTGACAAAAAAGGGATGCAGAAGCCGCTGAAAAAGGATTCAAGAGCGTGGCAGATTTTTTAGAAAGTACCAAGTGAGAAGGCCTCTCCCTTGGGAAACAATGAAGATCACTACATGGAATGTAAGGGGCCTAGCAACTCTTGACAAACGCGGGATGGTAAAACACCATCTTGCTAAAATCACAAGTGATATTGTATTTCTACAGGAGACAAAATGCAACGAAGATGAAGGGGAGAGATTTGTGAAATTCCGTAAGGGATGGACTGGTTTGTTTCGAGGTACTATTGGTACTACTGGTGGCCTTGGAATACTCTGGAAGGAACAAATAATCAGCTTCACTCTAATTAACAAAAGCAAACACTGGATGGCAGGATGGGTTAGAAGCAAGTTGAACTCAATGGAGTTTCCATTATGGAATGTTTATGGCCCTATACAATCCGCTAAAAAGGCAAGGACATAGATGTTCTCTCCATTGACAATGAAAGATTCATAATTGGAGGGGATTTCAACGCTATCATGGATCTAAATGAAAAGAGTGGAGGAATTGGGAAAATCTCCAAGGACATTATGGGTTTCAAGAAATTTAGGCAAGGGATCAATTGCATAGATTGCATGCCAAGCGAGGGCTGGTTCACGTGGACCAATGGGAGAACTAGATTTACTAACATTGCGGAAAGGCTTGACAGGTTCTTTTATGGCTCTCAATGGAAGATGGAAAGCATCCCTATCTCTACAAAAACTCTACCCATTGCAGTCTCTGACCACTTCCCGGTTCAACTGGACATTGGAGCTGGTACGAATTGGGGATGTGGATACTTAAAATTTCAGAACATGTGGTGGAGGGAGGCTTCACTCAAGCAGTCATTGGAAAATTGGTGGGGTGAATTCAAAATGAAGGGGACAGCTAGCTTTCATTTTGTCAAGAAACTTGCATACATCAAAGGGAAGCTGAGATGTTGGAACAAAGAGGTATTTGGGAACATTTTTGAGAGAAAGGAGACAGTGGAAAAAGAGCTAGAAGAGCTGAATGAGAGAGTAATAAGAAATGGCATGAATGAAATGAATTACCTAAAAGAAAAAGAGCTGAAAAAAGAACTCTCTGAAATTATTTCCAGAGAAGAAATCTACTGGAAGGATAAGCGACAGGAAATGTGGATCAAGGAAGGGGATTGTAATACCAAAAACTTCCATGCGTCTGTCAAAGCTAGAGGAATGCAAAACCAGGTCAATGAAATACAAGATGCGAATGGGAGAAGGTGCAATGATAGGGAAACAATTAGGAATGTTGCGGTAGAATTCTATAAGAACATCCTAAATGATGGTGATTGTTTGGAGCCGGTTGCCATGGCACAGATTCTTGAATCTATACCGGAACTGATTGGTGAAGATGACAACAAAATGCTGATGGAACCATACATGAAAGAGAAAATCAAAACTGTGGCCTTTGGCTTACATCCAAACAAGGTGCTTGGGCCGGATGGATTCCTGGCAAGGTTTTTTCAAGAGTGCTGGAGTTTTTTAAAAACAGATATTTGTATGGTCATGGAGGAACTGAGGAGCAAGAAAAAATTTGCCAAGGAACTAAATAATACTGTACTGGTATTAATTCCTAAGAAGACGGACAGCAGCACTTTAAATGACTATAGGCCTATTGCCCTGTGCAATACAATCTATAAAATTCTAACCAAAGCTATGGAAAATCGTTTGAAGAAAGTTATGAGCAAATTGATTTCATTGGAACAAAATGGTTTTACACCTGGTAGAGAAATTATGGACAGTATAATACTCACTGCTGAAAGTTGAAACCACACACACAATGGTGACAAAAAAAGTTAGCATGATCATCAAGCTAGATATATCCAAAGCCTATGACAAAGTTCAATGGAAGTTCTTGAGATGTGTATTACGAAAGTTTGGATTTGATGAAAAATGGATCAATAATGTGGAAGTGTGTATTGAATCCCCTCATTTTTCAATTGCAATAAATGGGGCTTTGTTTGGTTTCTTCAAAAGCTCAAATGGGGTCCTTTTTGTCATAATGGCGGAATCTTTGAGCAGATATATCCACAGGAAAAGAATGTTGGAGAATAGAAAGGCATATGCATCCATGAAGATTTAGACCCTGTCACGCACTCTCAATTTGCGGACAACACCAATTTATTTGGGGAAGAAACTATCAAGAAAGCTGAGACCATCAAGTCCACATTAGAGCTATAAGCCGGTGCTGCTGGCCAGCAAATTAATGACAAGAAAACAGAATTATTTTTCTTCAACACCAAAAAAGTAATGCAAATGAAGATTGCTCGCATGTTCGGTTGGAAAATTGGTTCACTACCTGCCAAGTACTTGGGAGTCCCTATGTTCGCCGGTGCATCACGGACCGCCTTATGGGAGGAGCTAATATCAAAATTTAGAAAGAAAACGGAGGCATGGAAGCACAAATGGCTGTCATTACCAAGTAGAATTCTTTTAATTAAGTTTGTACTTGCTACAACACCCATCTATGCAATGTCTTGTTTCAAATTATCTTCAAAAGCTTTACGTTCTCTGGAGAGTTTTTTTAAGCAATTTTTATGGGAAGGAGCTAAGGATGTTAAAAGAATCCCTCTAATAAGTTGGGGCACTGCCTGCAATATGAAAGCAAATGGTGGTGCTGGACTCAGGCAAATGGAAGGCCAAAATATTGCTTTGGGGGCCAAACTTGGGTGGAAGATGTACAGAGATCCGAGAAAGTTATGGTGCAAAATCATGCAAAAAAAAGTACCTTGATAATGATGAGCTGGAAAGGATTCTCACATGTCTCTACTTACAGGCTGGTTCTGCTATATGGAAATTTATGCAAGAGTGCAGGGGTGTGATTACTATTCACCTCACTTGGAAGATACATAATGGCAAGCATGCCAGGTTTTGGAGAGACTCGTGGGACGGATTTGAATGTCTTGCTGATTTATTTGAGCAGCAAGGTTGGATCAGTGAGGTTGAAATTGTAATGGGGAAATTGGTGGAGAACTACGTAAGGGAAACTTATCCAGGAAGCGGCATGTTTCATTGGATTCCAATTAGGCATGCAAGCATACCATGTGAGGATCAGGAAAGAGTAAATGAAATTATGCAACATAGGTGTGTATTGATTAGTAATCAAAAGGATGAAATTATTTGGTGTATTGCAAAATCAGGAGAGTATGATGCAAAATTGGGTTATCAAGTGCACATCTTACAAAGAGAACCGGTTGAGTGGCCATCACAGTTATGCTGGGATAAACTTGTGGTTCCTAGAGCTGGAGCTTTCCTATGGACGGTTATGCATGGAAGAATATTAACTGAGGAAAGATTGAAGACATATGACATTCTAGGACCAAGCATCTGCATTATGTGTAAAATGGCAGAAGAGACCTCAAATCATCTTCTTTACAAATACCCCGTTGCAAAGTAGTGTTGGACTTGGTTACGTCGGGAACTCGATTGGTCTGTCGCATGGGACGAAAATCTTATGTGCAGATTGAAAGGATGGCCTTTGATCTCTAAGAAATCCCTTTGGGGATCTTTATGGATTATCTCTCCTTCAATGCTGCTATGGCAGATATGGAAAGAAAGGAATAAGAGGATTTTCGCAGACAAAGCAACATGTGTGGAGGTCTATGAGAAGATAGAGAGCTGCATTTCAAAGATTGCAAATACAAAGGCAAACTTAAGGAAGACCGAGTATATTAGTGAATGGGATAAAAAGATGCAAATCTAATGGGGACTTATTCCCCCCAACATAAATATCACAACAAAAGCAGCTAGGAGGTGTGATGCCAAATGGATGCCACCATTAGATGGTTGGCTAAAACTGAATGTGGATGGGGCCGGATATGTCTGCATTCTTAGGGATCATACTAGTAAGGTGATTAGAGCTCTACATGGGTACATTGGAACTGAAACGAATAATGCTGCAAAAATGACCGCCCTGGAAAGAGGGCTTAAAATGTGCATGAAATGCCATAATGAACCAATTGATATTGAGTGTGACTCACGAATAATTGTAAACGCAATTATGAGTGGAAAAGCGGTGAATTGGAGGATCAACAGAATGATGGATGGTGTAGCTGGGATGCTCAATAGGATGCCTAAGTACACTCAATCACATGTTTACAGGGAATCCAATAAGGCTGCCAATGTCCTTGCAAACATGGGATTTAATGTCAAGGAAAGTGAAATCACTCTAGACAGTGCCAATTTACCCACAGATCTTTTGCAGACTGTTAAGGGCGATGCTCTCACATGGAAATCGCATGACAGGGCAGGCATTGGCTGAGAACCGATGGGTCTATGAAAACACAACTTTGGTCAATGATATGCCTCTCGACCAAAGTTTGTTGGGGAATTGTATGTTTAATCCATGACATGTGAATTGAGTCAGGATGGACATTGTGGAAGCAGAGTGTTAATATGCTCGCTGACAGTAACTTTGAAAACCAATGCTCATGCATACAGAATGTGGTGGAATGGCTGTATGATGTTCACGACATTTTGGTATATGAATGGAAGAGGCGTGTTGATTTTTGAGACAATGCAATTATGTTTGGGAATGATGTGTTTGGCGAGGGGCTTTACATTTATCTGGAGAATCTTTGAATGGTATGAATGACTGATTGGGATTGAATGATTATAAATTTGGTTTGTGAATTGTTATATGGCCTGGGACAATGGCTCATCACTTTGGACTTAGCTATATGACTGCGATGATACCTTTTTGGAGCAATGTAAGAGGCTGTTTATACTCAGGAACGAGGATGAGTATGTATGTGCTTGATATAGAATCATGTTTTAATGTAATGGGAACTGTCCCCAAAAAAAGCTTTGATGTAATCAGTCCAACGGGACAGTGAAAACTATTGCTTATTTGGGCATTTTTGCAAGTAAACATTTTTACTTGCCAACAGTTAGGAAGCTGATGCCTTTATCTAGTAAATTGAACACAGCTGGAAATAAAAAGACAAATGTCTCAAGCATGGGTTTAAAACTTTCAATGCATTATATCTGAAAATATACAATCAAGGGAAACAATTGCAAATCGATAAGAAACAGGAATAGGACTCACAGTAACATTAACACTGATACCAAGAGAAATAACTTTCTTGATGGAAGGAATGCATTCTGCTGTTGCTGGAATCTTTATGTAGACATTAGGGCGATTGACTCTTTTGTGCAACCATTTAGCAGCTTCAATTGTCTGTTCTGTCTCAAGAGCAAGCCTGGGAGAAACTTCAACAGAGACATAACCATCTGCTCCTCCTGTTTCATTATAAATGGGCTCAAACAGTTCACATGCATCCTGGATATCTTTAATGACAAGTTCCCAGTACGTGTCCTCAATCTCTTTTCCTTCCTTAATAAGCTGCCTGTAGAATCATGATGTTAATGATTTTCACAATAGCCTTCGTAAAACTTTGTAATCCAACATGCTACCTAGAACTATACAGCTACAGAGATGCATGAATACAAGAAGATCTACCCTTAGATTGGGAAGCTTTCTTGAGAAAAGCAATGAAAATATTTGAAAAAGAGACTATCACTGTTACTTGTGAAGCAATTATAAGAACCATACACATGCAAGGAGGAGATAACAAACTTCAGACAAAGAGAGTCCCGTAAGAAATTTGTGATTCATGAAACACACAGCATCTACAATTGTAAAATCTAGGATGTAAATTACAAATATTTATCTCTGGACATATGTTGTCAGGTTCTTCTAAAATAGTCACTGTACCCATTTCAAACAGACACAAATCTGGGCCACACCCAGGTCACAGCCCTGCCATCCTGGGTACACTATCTTGCCGTCTATACCCACAGGGTACCCAAGCAGGCAGGGCTGTGCCCTGGGTATAACCAAGCAAAACCAAAGCAAACACATTCCCATAAACTGCTTAGAATTTTTTTTTTAAAACTTACTTTTAGAGAAAATTACATTTATTAGCTTGCAAGTAAAACCTAAACATCATTTGAAACCCTAAATGTGGATAAAGTAACACAAAACATCTCATTTGACAAACACAAGAAACAAAAACTTCTGGTATCATTCCAAGCTGTCATTCTTCATTCTTGAACTAAGTTGCCGGTTCGGGTTCAGGTTCAAACTTCAGATTCGGGTTCAAGAACCCGATTCGTCAGTACGGCAAAATTTTGAAACAGTTCATTGGTACAAAAACAATTTAAAAATTATATATAAATAATTTTCCTCTTAAAAAAATATAATACAAAAAGGAAATTATCAGTGTAACACTGGTGCGGGGGTACGTCGGGACGAGTTTTGGGTGCGGGAAAAAAAAAGGGCCCCAATTTCAGGACAGCGGGAGGACGGTGGGGGAACGACGGCAAGGGTATAGGGGGAGGGGGGGGGGGAGGGATGTTGCATACAATACATATAGAACTTGAAATGCTATGTTTCAATATAACATACCAAATTGAAATACTTGAACATAGCAAAATTGCAACACGACCCAGAACCATTGAACATTCAACATAGTACATACCCAATAGTAACATTCAAAAATCAAAATTCAAATTATCAGCAAATAGGATTTATATTAGTTCTATGATCTATCAAATATTAATTATATCAAGTTTGGCCAAAGGAACACCAACCAACCCTACATCTGTTTATGCTGCAATCTCGTCCTCGTCAATCTGAGATGGATCCTCTGGCTCTACATCCGATCGTGTTGTTGGGTTCTCTTTGTACACGCGCTTCTCTACTCTCTTAGAGGTAAGTTTGTTCCTCTTAACAGAGTGGATGAAGCACCCAAGTACCCCTGACGTCCCCAAGCACCCAAGTACCCCTAACGTCCCCAAACACCCAGTCACCCAAGTACCCCAGATATCCCCAAGCACCCAAGCGGTGCAGCAGCAGGTGCGATCGGGGTGCAGTGACGCTTGGGCACCAGCGGGAGTACTTGGGTACTCCAAGTACCCGTCCTAGGGACGTCCCCACACCGGGTACTCTAGGGTTTAGGCCGGGTGCGCGTCCCCGGGTTTCACTGGAAATTATTAATAATTATTAAGATTAAATAATATAATATTTACTTTAAAATTTATACATATAGAATTATTTATTATGATATAATAAATAATATATTGTTTAACTTATTATTTAATAAAATTATATAATATATATTTAATTTATTAAATAATATATTAAAATTAATATATTTTACACTTATTGAATTAAAATTATTAAAAATAAAACAATATTCCTTATTCCTCAATGACACCAAAACGGTGGTTACGGAATTGATCCTGAGATAAACGACACCAAAACAACATCTGTATTCAGTAAAAATGGTAAACATATTCACCAAAGAAATTACAGCTAATAAATTCCTACACCCCAACTAAAGAATGGCTAAATCAGCATAACCCATCTCGAACCACAACCATACCCATACCCTGTACGAACTGGACCCATATCCAGCCATAGAGCCCGCAAACCCAGTTATGTAGTTCTTGAAGCATGCAAATGCTTTAACAAAGGTGAAGAATTGTGGAGGTATTGAGTGCACTCGTAAGTGCTACAAGCAAGAACTAGCTTGCACAAAAGAGATTTATTAATCAAAAGGTAAGTTTATTGAGATTTTATTCATTATTTTAAATATTCCAATTTTTTTCCAAAAATATATGAAGATTTTTTCGTTTTTTAAAACATTGCAACTTTTCTTGTTTTTAATTGTTTTTAAATATATTGTAAGCTGGTATTGTTGTTTTTTGCTTTTTGTTTTATTTTTAAAAAATTTCTATGCTAACATACCCCAAGGTTGCATTTTATTTTTTCATACAAAAGGGCTGCTAGTTCTAGTTCAATAAGCCCAAGGATAGATAGGCCATTCAAATTTGATCAAGGGTCACCTCTATGGCAATATATTACAATGATTGAACATCTTCTTGGAGGTGAGGACTTTCTTTGGCATTATAGTCAATATTAGTTTGAACAAAAGAGCTAGTAAAATCCAGTGAAAGCTCACCTATGTGCTAGATTAATGAGCACACACTTATACTAAGGGGGCAAGGGGTTGGGGGTGAATAAGTATAAGGCAAACTTTTAATTTTTCAAATCTTAGCAACCATCACAACATCAATCACACAAGATCTAACAAACATTTACATAAGATTTACGTCAAACGTGTTCAAGAGAAAACCACAACAAAATATTGCTCATATAAACTTGTATTACAAACGTTGTCGGCACCAACCCATTGGAGACACCAAACCCCACAATTGAGCACCAACCCACTAGAGACACCAATTCCTCATGAGCACATAATTATACCGAGAAGTGGGGGAGCTAAATTGCTATGATACAATTTTCTACTTTCTCAAACTTAATACCATAAGCATATCAATTTGTGTTAAAGTTTTAGGATCATTGCAAATGTAATAGCACTATCTCATTGTATGTGTTTTCCAAATGCAACAATCTCTTGCATTTATATTGAGAATGAGCCAAGAAGAGACATGTCCCTTTATGAGACATGTCTATTCATTAATATGTAATTAATATAATGAGAATTATGATTATATATATATATATAATATCTCTTGAGTATTATATTAATTTCTCTAATATTTACATAATAATATATATATATTTAAGTATATATATACATCTCATATATACTAAATATATATATAAATATCTTCACTAGTATTGACTCATAGTGTTTATTCGACTGAAGCTACAAAACATCAACACTCCCTCTTAGCTAGGGAGGATAAATCAATCCAATGTCAACACTTAAGACACTTGACAACATCAATCATATGATGTAAGCAATAAAGGCATCATCCTCAATATGTAGTCAATAGAAACATAGTCTCAAGATGTGGATTGCCTCCATCGATGACTCTATCCACAAGCTCGATTCTATCCACAAGCTCTCGTGTGGATTGCCTTCATCAGCTATTCTATCCACAAACTCTTGTGTGGATTGCCTCCATCGGCAATTCTATCCACAAGCTCTCAGATGGATTGCCTCCATCGGCAATTCTATCCACAAGCTCTCGTGTGGATTGCCTCCATCGGCAATTCTATCCACAAACTCACGAGCTTTAGTGTGGATTGCCTCTATCGACGATTTCATCCACAAGTTCTCGGGTGGATTGCCTCAATCAGCGATTCCATCCACAAGCTCTTGTGTGGATTGCCTCCATCGGCGATTCTATCCACAAACTCACAAGCTTTAGTGTGGATTGCCTCTATCGGCGATTCTATCCACAAGTTCCCAAGTGGATTGCCTCAATCTGCGATTCTATCCACAATCTCTCGCGTGGATTGCCTCCATCGGCGATTCTATCCACAAACTCACGAGCTTTAGTGTGGATTGCCTCTACCGGTGATTCTATCCACAAGTTATCGGGTGGATTGCCTCAATCGGCAATTCTATCCACAAGCTCTCATGTGGATTGCCTCCATCGGCGATTCTATCCACAAACTCACGAGCTTTAGTGTGAATTGCCTCTATCGGTGATTCTATCCACAAGTTCCCGAGTGGATTGCCTCAATCGGCAATTCTATCCACAAGCTTCTCAAGCTATAATGTGGATTCCCTCAATCGGTGATTCTATCCACAAGTTCTATCTATTATGATCGGTTTTAGCCATCACAAGATGTCTATCACAATAGAAGGTCAAATAATTGTAAGATCGTCACCTTACAATAACTTTTACAAATACAAGTGATAATCATTTGGAAGTCATCACTTCCTCGTGATTTACACAAGGGACAAGCCCATTAAAAACATTCATGATTCATTAGTATAATAATCAATTATATCAAGGATGCCTCATAAATGCTTCACCTTCAATAGTGAACTCCCTCTCAATCAATATGATCAAGATTGTCACAAGTTGACTGAACCATCTACTCCCTCTGAAGCTCAAGTTTATCAACTTATTGACCTCTTTTGAAATATTAGACTCCCTTTGCATCTAGTCTCAATCATCAATTTGTTTTCAAGCATCAAGTTTTTTCTCCCTTGAATGCAATTATCTTGTGCTTTTGTCATGAAGGTATGTCAGAGAGAGATTACAAATAGCTCACTAAACTATCTCGACCGTAAATACCAATGATAGAAGCATACAATCTTTTACTAACCAATAGTATAGCATGAATTACAAACTCAAAAATTATGTGCATTAATAAAACATGAAATACTTATCTTTTATAAATTTCAAGTATTTCATTCTGTAAGGTGAGCCCATATAGAAAATATCATGCAAATTCACAGAATGATGTCGTCATTCTCGAACATTACTATAATTAAACACATGACTTGTCTTGAAAATCCAAAGGTTCTATACAATATGAAAACCTTCAATTTGATCGGATCTCCCTTCAGTGGTTAGGCTTTTAAAGAAGGAACCTCGCTCTTTTACAGATTTTTTTTGCATAGACCCGTACACAGTTGGTCATAACTTTTGAATCTAAAATTTTCTCTCCAATCGCTCCGGTGAGATTCTTCTAAATTTTTTTATCACCAACATATCCAAAATTCAGCGAAATCCAATGGTGCATTTGTGAGATATGGTCCTTGTACTGAGACTGTATTTTCTGTGACAGACACATTCACCTTCAACAAACTACTCTCTTACATTTGCAACTTGGCTTTGATACCATGTTAAAGTTTTAGGATCATTGCAAATGTAATAGCACTATCTCATTGTATGTGTTTTCCAAATGCAACAATCTCTTGCATTTATATTGAGAATGAGTCAAGAAGAGACATGTTTATTCATTAATATGTAATTAATATAATGACAATTATGATTATATATATACATTTCATATATACTAAATATATATATATACATATCTTCACTACTATTGACTCATAGTGTTTATTTGACTGAAGCTACAAAACATCAACAATTTGCACAATATCATTCACAAGAAGTTTTCTTACAAACTTTCTTCCTGATATGGCAATTTTCTGCCCCTAGGATCAGTACAGCTGGGTATGATCAGATATATATCCACAAACCTGAAACCTGAACCCATACCCACACTGGCAACTTGGTTATAGACCAATAACAAAAGAAAATAAGAATACCATTTAAAGAGAAATAATCTCTTATCAGAACCATTATTCTTAGACCCTGTCTAGAGATTCTAAAGCAGCCTAAGAATTTTCTCCTCATTTCATTATTAATTCTTGAATTTCCTGGATGGAAGTAGCAAATAACCTTCAAGTGATATAATATGAATAAATCCATGTGTTAGAGTATGACCTGAATCTATTGAGCCTTACCAATTGAAAAAGATAAGAAAGCTCTGATGTGGTATCATCTTTGAATGACATATTGAATGATTAACTTAACAATAAGTACCAAACACAACAACTGTAACTGATTTGGAAAGAGCTAAGTGCATATCCAATAACTACACAAAGATCAGGTGATACCTGAACTGCGCATCATAGGCATCTGAAGATATTATTGCTTTTTCAAAAATCTGCATGATAACAATAAATCTGTCAAAATATAGAACAAACATTGGTGAATTTGACAGAGATAATTATTAGGAATCAAACAAGAAGGCAGTAAATATTTCACAATTCTCCATATTTCAGTCCATGAGGTAGGGAAACAGTAAACAATTTGCAGCTTTCAATTAAAAGATATATATATATATATATATAAGTCCAAACACCAAAACTGACAACATACAAAAAAACATGTTGCTAGCACCATTACTGAAGGTATCCATCTTTTAATTCATTACTGTCCTGTGTGAATCATCTGGAGCCAGATATTTTATCTTTTTCTTACATAATAATGAAACTAGCTGTAAAATAAATTCTCTTAAGAAGAAATTCAGTTTTAGAATAGGTATCTTTTACAAATAGGGAACAATCAAATTTGATCTTTGGAAAAGCTCTAAAAGAATATAATTTTTTTTGTACAAAAATGAATGAAACTCTACAGTAGTTAGACAGACTGATGGTTTTATTAATTTTAGTAAATAAATATTTGAAGGAACCCAGAAATATTCTGTCTGAAAAAATTATGTGGATGTGAATTCTTTGTGGTTTTATTTCTTAGATTGTTCTGTATGCACTTTAGTTTTGCACATTCCAGCCATGCGTTTGGTGTTGGAGCAGGTTAACATCCTAGTGTCGGGCCAGGAAATGGACTGTGATTGCAAATTGAAATTAAGAGACTGAGATTCAATTCTCAGTGATTTTGAAATATGTTACAAATTACATATTTATCAATATAAAATGACCTGTTCATCTTCAAGGTGAATGTTTAACTTCGATTGTATTTTTGTAATAACATATTTTACATTTAATACCTATGTCTAGGATTCTGTACAATAATGTTACATCTTCCCTTAATCCATAGGGATATTTGTAAGGTAAGCTCAGGGTCACGAGGTCCAGTTTCCCCCCAGCCCACGTAGTATTGGAGGATTTGTTGCGCCAGCATCAATGATCACGTTAAAATGTTCGCAGTTTATGGGGGGATTAACCAATTCTTGCAGTCTTGAAAAAGAATGAATTTCTACTTTTATAAGCTTAAAAAATCTATTAACAAATACTAGTTATTATTTTAATTTCGAGAATATGTTGAAGTTTACATATGAAATAATGAAAAACTAAAATTTAAATTAAATAAGACTTCTCCAATGCTTTGCATGGCTACAAATGCTTGTGCTCATGCTTCTTTGTATGGTGATGGTGACTCAGGCTCGCTTTGTGGCCCCCAACCCTTGATAACACAGATTCATGCCTCGGTTTGTGTCGTGTTCAGCCTATGATTTCTATGCTAGATCGAGAAGATTTGTTGGAGTTTGTTGTTGGTATTCATGATTTCATCTCAATGCTTTCAAAATATTCAAACTCTTGCTCTACTAGGGTTCTTGCACATTGTTCCACTTACTTAGATGACGGCTCCTTTGGCTCTATTAGTCTACCAATGTCTAAATGCCTTCACTCATAGGCAGCCTACCTAGCTGCCATTTCTAGGGTCTTTGCAAAGACTTCATTGTCGCTTGCTCATGCCTATGACTCTCAACAGGGGTTTGGTGATGGTACTCCTAGCTTGACTATTCAAGGTTTATCCCCCCCTCTTATCCCCAACACTTCTTCGCCCATGGTGGGTTTGGACACCCTTGATACTGTAGAGGAACTCCATAAAAGAAATCTGTTGGTTTGTCAATTTCATAGTTTTTGGTTGAGTTTGGCAGATTCGAACAAATGGATATCCGAACATCGGTAGCCAAACATTGAGGGTGATATTTGCACTGGCCTATGCGCCAAGGGATTCTTCTATGTTACACGCGAGTACCCAAAGCACAGAGCAACACTGCTCCAAAAGGGCCTATGGTGCTAGAATAATTCCTTCCTCAACATGAAGCCATGGTATCCTAATTTTAACCCCTTTATAGATACCTTCTTGGCTTCTCTAGTTTGGGTGCAGTTACCAAACCTACCATTACATTTATGGGGAGCTTCATGTTTATGTGCCATAGGTAACTCCATTGGTAAATACATTGATGATCCAACATCTTCAAAAGACCATTCTATATTTATTTTGCATTCTTCCTATACATTGGCACAAATCCTTGTGGAAATGGATCTCATCCATCCCCTTCCTACTTAGGTTAAAATCAAATCTAGATCTATGGTTTGGAACCAAATGCTAGACTTTAAAGGCATTGCTTTCAAACGCAAACATTGTTATGGTTTTGGACATAGAGTAGAGTAACGCTCAACATTTCCTCCTCCCTCAACAAATTCTAGTTCAAGGAAATGAGCTACTTGGTGAAAGGGGCTAACCCTAGCCATCAACACATTTTTCCTCTTGCACAAAAGGGTGCCAACTTCATGTATAAAGAGTGATGCATGTCAAGGCCAATTGATAAAGCCTTTTCAATAGCTTCAAAGGTGGGATGTCCTACAAACAATAAATCTAAGAAGATAAATAAGACCCTATTGATGTTAAAGCCATTTCAAATGCTAAAACAGCCTTTGAGGTTCCTTGTGAAGCTAGTGTTAATGATAAACCAGAAAATATAATGGCTCCATATGATATGAATACACCTTTTGTACAGAATAGCCAAAATATAGATCGCGGTGATTTAGGTCCAAGGAACACAAATACTTGGACCTTAGTCAAATTAGGGAAGAAGGAAAAACCACCAAGTGGTTCTTTCCCGATGACTTTACACTCCTAGGACAAATTGAGAAGGTTGGAATCAGAGGCAAAGCTGCCATAATTATTGGGTTGAAATGATCTACTAAAATGAAAGATATTGTGGTCCTAGAGTGTAGGATCTCTTAGAATAAAATTATGCTCCTCTATTTATGGGTTTGATGCCATGTCCAACCCTCCATTTTGGAATTGCCTTCTTTATTAATATATATGGGAGCAGACCCCTTGTCTACATTAACAATCAAAAAATATATATAACTTAAATATTTTAAAATATTAATTTTTTAAGTATTGAATTTAATACAAAAAATAAGATAAAAAAGATAACTAAGGTCACATTTTAAATTCAATGTATTAAATTTTATTAAAAAATAATATTATTAAACAATAATGCACACTTGTGCCTATCTCTACCAACTATAGTCATTTGTTACAATGTCTAACCTCAATGAGTCCATGATAATTGGCGGATCAATGAATTTGAATAGCTACTCCAATCATAATAGCTTCTCTATTGATACAAATGCATAGGTGAAAGATCCTATTCAATGTTGCTTCAGAAAATAGAAAATTGGGTGAATACAACTATAAGGTAGTTTTTCCTCCCCCCTAATATATAGTCATACATAGGGCTCCGTCTATCCACAATGGTCACTCCTCTTTGCTTCCAATGCCAAACTCACATCAATTGTCTTTGTTTTCAGACTTTGCAACAAGAAGGCATGAGAAAACAATGAGCTCAATTGTGAGCACTTCACCTTTGAACTGTAGGCATAGACAAAAACACCCCTAGACTATAAATTCTCACACAATAGATCCATATAATAAACAAAGAAAAAAACCTAAGCCTTTTTTGTACAAATTGTAGTGTGAACTAAAACAATTTTGGGGTTTTCTAAAAGTTTGCCAAATTTGTAATTTCATGTATTAAATTCAGTAAACCCTATGACATAGAACATGAGACTAAGTATGGCTGTCAATTTTTCAATTGTTTTCTCTCCTAAGGGCTTTGGTCAAAATGTCATATGTTCTACAATTGAGTAATGTCTTAGATGTATGTTGTCATGTTTCAAAAGATACCAAATCAGATGATATTTGTGTTGATGTGCTTGTTTCAATCGTGAGAGACTAGATTTCTTGTCATTTAGATTGCAAAAGTATTGTCGACTATTAAAAGTGTTGAAGGAATTTGTATCTTTTGAAAATATTTACAAACCCTTCTAAGCCATAAATTTCTCTTGTTGACTTTAAAGCTGCCCCATATTTTCTTCTACGAATGAGAGCACTTACACTAACTACGACA
Source organism: Chamaecyparis obtusa (assembly GCA_027943335.1). Taxonomy (NCBI): domain Eukaryota; kingdom Viridiplantae; phylum Streptophyta; class Pinopsida; order Cupressales; family Cupressaceae; genus Chamaecyparis; species Chamaecyparis obtusa. Next base: position 1,301,932 of record BSBK01001858.1, on the reverse strand, counting down.
TAGACTTCAAAGAGATGACTATCAATTCTAAACACATTAGGAAACTTAAAATAGATTCCCTTCTTCCAAGTCACTAGCATAGTTTGAATCTGAAAATCTGACTAACTGAAAATATTGTGGCTTGGAGTATTTGAATCCATAGTTCTTGATTCCTTTGAGATATCAAAGAACTCACTTTGGTGCTACCCAATGATTTTCTCCAAATTAATCTGGAGAGGACTCGAACAACAAAATAAAACTCTAGTCTTAGTGTTGTTGCATATAGATCAAGCAACCAACAAGTTGTTTATATTTCGTTGCATATATAAACTCTACAATATCATCTCACGTCAATTTCAAATTTTACTCCATCAAAGAACTCTGAGGTTTATAGTCTACCATTCTAAATTTGCTTAAAATCTCACCAATGTATTTTATTGAGTGATGAAAATATACTTGATTTTTTTATCTTCAATATACAAATAGGAATGAAGCTATCTGTTGTGAAGTTTTCACACCATCGCCCCATTGCAAATGGGGACCTCCTCTTTTTGCTTTGGCAATAGTAGTGGTCTTATGTTGTCCTAGTTGGTAGCAATTTTCAAGTCTCCAAGTCCAAAAGATGAGCTTGAGCAACTTTGGCTCATTCAGTAATCAAGTCGGTCAAGGGGTGTGAGCGAGAGTGGGCTAAGCTAGTCAAGGATATGGAGTTCAAATCAAGGGATTTGTAATGAAATGAGTTAGAACCTTTTGAAAATCCTTGATCCAATTTCAATTTCATCTTAGAAAGTCAGGAAAGGTTGTGGGAGGTAACACTATTGGAGGCATGTTGAATCTTGAAATTTGGCGAAGTCTGAAATTTTTTAGAACTCCCAAAATCCAAAATCTTTATTATAACTCCTATAAACCTGAAACCTATCTCAAACATCCTGATAGTATTTGTATAAAATATAACTTAAAGTATATACTTAAATGTTATATTTTATATAGATCATTTCACCCTCCAAGCTGAAGAATTGAAGTGATAAATTGGGACTTAACTTGCAAAAATTAAAATCCTAAGATTAGGTCAGAATCTGACCATATCTCAGGATTCACAATCCTAACACCCCTTGAAATTCTACCCAAGTATTTCAGCTCCAAATTCATGTAGAAGGACCAAATCTGAGGGAGAGAGGTGAAAATCAATCAAAGACTTGGTGGGAGATGAACAAACCTTAAAAATGACCATGGATAAAATCAGATGTCAACAAATTTTAGTCAACCAAAACACAGATCAGATTGAACAAAACATGAAAATCAACCTAGAAAGTCATATCAAAGTGTGAAATGAGAAGGGGAGGGATTGAATTGACAAAATGGAAACCAAGCGGAAAAGAAAAATTATAATGACTAAGGGATGAAATCTGCCCCCTTGTTAGGATTATCAATCCCAACTCCAAAATTCCGCCCTCTAGTTGGGCAAGTTTCAAGCAACAGAAAGGGGTGAGGATCAAATGCAAACCCTAGAAAGTGAAATGGGATTGAGTTGATGTTGATTCAAGGCGAAATAATGGTTTCAAATCCATGGCAAAGTCAGATCAAAACCAAGTAGAGTGAAGGAGTTGGGAGTCTAAATTGAGTCAAATGGACTTGTGAATTTAAGAGCTTGAAAGGATAATCCTGGGAGGAGGTCGGAACCCGGCCATCTCTTGGGATTCCTAATCCTGAGACATGTCAATGTTAGATAACTGAGAGGGGGGGCTGAATCAGTTAAGTCCAGTTATCCTACAGTCCCAAATACTCCCAGATATATATATCAAAACTTTCATATCAAATAATCAACTCGGTAAGATATCAACTGTGCCTTTCTCTTTATATACTAATTACTAGTAAATTAAATACTGTGTTTACCGATCTATCCAGTTGTAGAAATGTGTAAAGTGAAATAACAAGTCAACACATTCATACACATAACACAGATTTTTAACGTGGAAGCTCTATTAGGGGAAAAACCACCTGGGACCGGTAACCCAAAATAATTAACTCTTCTGAAGTGAGCTCGGTTAGGAGCCAACCCTGTTAAAGGTTACAAAATACACTGTGAAGTGTGACCTAGTTAGAGGATTTATCACTAACAGTTCTCCCTTGACCAAACATTCACTATGGGGTCAACAAGAAAACAATCAACATTCATTGAATGTCATATTGAAATACAAAGACTGTTAAGTCCCACTCGATTAAGAGATTTATCTATAGCAATGGTTAAACTAATACAGTAATGATCTGATTCAAATACAACTTTGATTTGCAGATTTTCAGATCTATGCTAAGCTCAAAAAATACCTCTGATCAATAATCAATTCAACATCTTTGTTTCCTCCAACTCTATTTTGCTCGATAATTGTTTTCTCTGACGCTCGGTGTTGCCTGCAGTTTTGCTCGGTTCTGTCTTCAACCAGTTTGATCAGTGTAGCATGAAATCAATCTTTTCACGCGAATTCTCTTGCAGCATCCAGATTCAATAATGAATCTCATGTCTCTTTATATAGACATCATAAACTGTTTTCTTTCCATCCATAGATTTTGCCTCTTAATCTTCACCGTGGATTTTGCCACTTTAACCTTCCTCAGCAGTTGTGTTAATAACACGTTTCATTCTCCTTCATCCGATCATCCTTAAATTTTGTCAGTCATTTGATCATCATAACAAACATTATCATTTACCTCGGAATCATAAACAATTGTCCAGCTCATCATCTTTAGTTGGCTATCACAAAACTCCATTTATTTCTTTCACTCGGTCAATACCAAAATGCGTCGGTGATAACTAGCTCAGTTAATACTATACTCGGTATACACTACACTTGCTTGGTGTATACAAAAATCTTCATTTACCGACCACATAAACTTGTTCAATCCTGATCTTCAATACATAATAGAATCATGTAATACAATCAAGTCATTAACATAATGTCATAGACTCATCAATAAGTTACCCAAAGTATACCTTATCCATATCTTTCTCATCTTTATGTAGATATCCCATTCTTTTACCACTTTTCCCTCTTAAGATGTTTGTAACCATCGTGATAAGTACAATCAAAACTAGTTGACATCAATGACAATACATTAACTAATTTAATGTCTTACATATACTTTCGTAGCTCGGTGATCATCAATCACTATCTTTCAATTATCCAATCCATTGTCAAACTTTCCTTCAAGATATTCAATCAGTTGTTTATCAATCTCTCCCTTTGGCATTGATGACAACACAATATGAAATATGTCATAGAATACCAAACATTTGTTCTACAACTCTGTAAGCAAATGTTGTAACTCGGTAAGCTCTCCCTAGCTTGTTCATTTAATATGTTTAATCACTACACAGCATTAATACTCCATGCAGTCTCTCCCTGCAGATTTGATCTTTTCTCCCTGTGTATGTATCTTCTTCTCCTATTGTCTTTTCTCCCTTTAGATAGATAGTTCATTGATTCTTCTCATCCTTTGACAGCAGTGCCAAAAAGAATAAAATCTCTTCGATAGCCAAAATATTATCTCTAGTTTTAGGTTCAGATTAAGTACCTTTCATGTACCGATATGCAGTTTCAGTTTGTCTTTCATCTTCCAGCTTTCACAACCTCAGGAAACCTAAAATGTGAACATGCATCAACATCATTTGATATTCTGATAAAGTATAGGTTGATGCAACTTCCTGACCACCTTAGTGACCGATAGATAGCGGATGGACCCTTAGTCTAATCCTCAAATACTCAAATGTATCCTTAGGTAAGGGTTTAGTAAATATATCTGCAAATTGCTCTTTTGATTTCACATACTCCAGTTTCACTTGGTTTTCTTGTACTTGTTCCCTCAAGTAGTGATACTTTATAGATATATGCTGTCTTTGCATGCATCACTGGATTCTTAGAAATGTTTATAGCACTAGTGTTATCACAATATATTATCACTGGGTCAGTGATCTCTTCATTCATACTTGCCAAAAGTTGTTTTATCCATGCAATGTTTGAACAATTAGCAACAACAGCAACATATTCTTCTTCTGCAGTGGATTGAGAAATGCATCCTTATTTCTTAATTATCCAAGTAATTAATATTTCTCCCAAAAAGAATGCTCCACCAGTAGTGCTCTTTCTATCATCAACATTTCCAGCCCAATCCGCATCTGTGTAAACTTTCAGTTCGAAATTGCCCTCTTTCTTGTACCACAAGCCATAGTTTTCAGTGTTCTTCAAGTATCTCAAAATTCTTTTTACATCAGTCATATGTGATTCTTTAGGATTAGCAAAAAATCTTGCTACAATTCCAACTGCGTGTGCAATATCTAGTCTACTATGTACAACATACATCAATTTACCAATCATTGATCTGTATAGTGTCTGATTTACTTCGGTTGACTGATTTTGTCAATTTGCATCCAGTGACCATAGGTGTACCGACCGGTTTTGAATCCTCCATACCAAAGGTCTTCAATACTTCTTTTATGTACTTTGCTTGAGTAATATATATGCCTTCACTTTGTTGTAAAATTTGCAAGCCAAGAAAAAATTTAATCTCTCCAAACAAACATTTCAAATTCTTTTCTCATTTCATCAGCAAATGATTTGCATAGATTATCATGTCCTCCAAATATGATATCATCAACAAAAAATTCAGCAATAAGAATCTTATCATCAGTTTCACCTTTCAAGTATAAATTGTTGTTGTCACTTGTTCTATCAAATCCAATACTGATAAGGTAGGAGTGCAGTCTTTCATACCATGCTCTCGGTGCTTGTTTCAATCCATATAGTGCTTTGTGTAATTTACATGCCATGTTTCTCTGATTTGGATCAACAAAACCTTCAGGTTGTTCAATGTATACCTCTTCCTCAAATATTCCATTAAAAAATGTAGATTTAACATCCATCTGATAGACTTTAAATCTTTTGTAAGCAGCATAAGCAAGCAATATTCTAACTCTTTCAAGTCTAGCAACTGGTGCAAAAGTCTCACCATAGTCAATTTCTTCTTGTGCATACCCTTTGCATACAAGTCTTGCCTTATTCCTAGTGACATCTCCATTTTCATTCAACTTGTTTCTGAATATCCATTTGGTTTCAATTACATTTTTATCATTCGGTCTCAGTACCAATGTCCATGTTTTGTTTTTCAGTATCTGCTCAATTTCTTCATTCATGGCCTTAATCCATTCATCATTTCAAGTGCATCTCTAACAGTTTTAGGTTCAAATTCACAAATTAAACATGTGTTGTTTCTCAACTTACTTCATGTCATCATGTCAACTTTCTTGTCTCCAATAATTTGATTATGTGGATGATGTCTCCTCACATATTTTGCACGTACAAGTTCAATTCTTTGTTCTTCATTGTGTTCTTCACTCGGTGTAGGATCATGATCTTCATCGGTAACTATTTGTTGATTCTCGGTCTGTAAAGACTGATGCTCGGTTGCATTACCCTGTTGCTCGGTAACGTCAAGTTGTTGCTCGAGTAGAGTGTCAGGTTGCTCAATGTAAATAAATCTACCATAATCTTTTGGTTCCTTTTTGCTTTCTTCGTCATTTTTCTCAGCAAATTCATCAACTCTCACATTTGCACTTTCAATCATCTTGTTAGTAGTCTTATTCAAACATTTGTAAGCTTTTCTTTTAGTAGAATATCCTAAGAATATTATTTCATCGCCTTTTGAATCAAATTTCTCATTTCTATCATCTTTCAAAATGTAACATCTACTTCTAAATATTCTGAAATAACTTGCATTCGGTGTGTAACCATACCATAATTCATAAGGTGTCTTGTTTGAATCTTTCTTCAGTTGAGCTCGGTTTAATGTGTATACAGTAGTACTAACAGCTTCTCTCCAGTATATCTGTACAACATCATTTTCAATCATTAATGTTCTAGCACAATCAACAATAGATCTATTCCTCCCTCCAGCAATCTTATTCTGCTACGGTGTCCTCGGTGCAGAAACTTGTCTCTTAATTCCATGCTCATTACAAAAGTTAGTGAGTTCATCAGAAATAAACTCACCACCTCTATCTGATCTCAAGCATTTTAATTCTTTACCACTTTCTTTTTCCACTTTAGCTTTAAACCATTTAAACATCTTAAAAGCTTCAGATTTTTCTTTCAAGAACATGACAATCATCATTCTAGAGTAGTCATCAACGAACAAGATAAAATATGTCTCCATAATAACTCTGAGTTCTCACAGGACCACACAAGTCGGTATGAACTAACTCCAAAATAGCATTAGACGAATAGTTTTTGCTCTTAAAACTAGGTTTTGACATTTTTCCCATTTGACATTATTTGCACATGACATGGTCAGGTTTATATATGCTCGGTAAGCCTCTAACTCTCCTTTTTCTTACTGATCTTAACCATGTTGTCAAAATTCACATGACATAACCTTTTGTGCCATAACCACACATCTTCAGTTCTAGCCAATAAACAAAAAGTTTCAGCAATATCAAGATAAAATAGATTACCTTTAGATTGTACAACCAACTTTCCAGTCTCAACATAGATTTTCACCTTTCTATTCTCAAATGAAACTCGGTGACCTGTGTTATTCAGTTGAGCTACACTCAACAAATTATAATTAAGTCCCTTCACCCAATATGTATTCTCACATCTGATCTTATTGTTCAACAATATTGACCATTTTCCTTTTACTAGACAAGGTGTATCATTTCCCATTTTAACAGATCCACCATTATAATGTTCAAGGTATTCAAATTTGTCTTCATCACCAGTCATATGATGTGTACAACCACTATCAATGATCCGAGTATTATTCTTGCTAACTTTAGAAATAAGTGTTGTTTCAACATACCTTTCTTCTTCTGAATCTTCTTTCAAAGCTATGAATACCACCTCAATGTCTTCATCAGTGTTGGTGTCAGTGTCGTCATCATCATCTTCAACAAGGTAACATGCCTTCTTGCCTTTGTCTTTATAATCTCGGTTACTTCTACTGTCATACTGTCGGTTGCCTCTGTGTTCTCAGTTATCTCTTCTATCAGATTTCCTTTCACTAGATCTTTCTCATCTTTTTTCTTGTTAGGACATCTAGCTACAATATGGCCAATCTCTTTACAGTTAAAACATACCAAAGGTAGTTTTCCTCTATATCTTCCTTTACCTTTCTGCAGTCTTCTAGCCATTAATGCTTCAAGCTCATCAAGTTCATCCTCATCGATTTCACTATCACTCTCATTTCTTATCATGTGTTTACTGCTTGATTTACCAATTTTCAAAGAGGACATAAATGCAGACTCAACAGTACGAACAATACTATTATCAAAGTTATTCAACTCAAAAGCAGTCAATCTACCGATTAGACTATCAAGTGTAATATGATTACCAAGAGCTGATCTCATCTCATGAATTGCAGAGACTCCAATAGCATAAGTAGGCAACAAGGTTCTGAGAACTTGACTTACAACAGTGTCTTCTTAAATAACACCTCCTACTCCTCGAATAGCATTGACAATCTCCTTGACTCGGTTGTTGTACTGTGATATGTTCTCTCCTTTCATTTTCATGTCATCAAACCTTCCTCTAAGACTTTCAACTTTAGCCCTTAGCACATTCACATCTCCTCCATGAACTAGTGTAAGCTTGTCCACATCTCTTTACTTGGTCCACATCTGTTTAGCAGAAGTACATGTCTTGACATCTTCAAATTTGGCATCTGATAAGGAAGCAGCAAGCTCTATCATTGTAGTATTGTGTTCATGTCTTTTTCTCATCTAATCAACAGTCAAAGGTGCAACAGGTAAGATGAATTCATTATCCAAGTAGTATGTTGCTGAATCTCCAATTCCTGATAGATACAATCTCATTCTGTTTTGCCATGTCAAGAAGTTGTCTTTGTTCAGCTTTGGCACCTCTCTCTTATAAATCTTGTGATCTTTAGCTTAAGTCCTTCAAACTTTTCCTTCCAAACACTCTATGCTCTGATACCAATTGTTAGATAATTGAGAGGGGGGGTGAGTTAGTTAAGTCAAGTTATCCTACAGTCCCAAATACTCCCAGATGTATATATCAAAACTTTCATATCAAATAATCAACTCGATAAGATATCAACTGTGCCTTTCTCTTCATATACCGATTAAGTATTGTTTTTACCGATCTATCCAACTATAGAAATGTGTAAAGTGAAATTACAAGTCAACACATTGATACACATATAACACATAGATTTTTAACATGTAAACTCTGTTTAGGGGAAAAACCACCTGGGATCGGTAACCCAAAATAATTCACTCTTCTGAAGTGAGCTCAGTTAGGAGCCAACCCTGTTAAAAGTTACAAAACACACTGTGAGGTGTGACCTGGTTAGAGGATTTATCACTAACAGTTCTCCCTTGACCAAACATTCACTATGGGGTCAACAAGAAAACAATCAACATTCATTGAATGTCATATTGAAACACAAAAACTGTTAAGTCCCACTCGGTTAAGAGATTTATCTATAGCAATGGTTAAACTAATATAGTAATGATCTGATTCAAATACAACTTTGATTTGCAGATTTTCAGATCTATGGTAAGCTCAAAAAATACCTCTGATCAATAATCAATTCAACATCTTTGTTTCCTCCAACTCTGTTTTTCTCGATAAATGCTTTCTCTGACGCTTGGTGTTGCCTGCAGTTTTGCTCGATTCTGTCTTCAACCAGTTTGATCAATGTTGCATGAAATCAATCTTTTCACGCGAATTCTCCTGCAGCATCCAGACTCAATAATGAATCTCATGTCTCTTTATATAGACATCATAAACTGTTTTCTTTCCATCCATAGATTTTGCCTCTTAATCTTCACCGTAGATTTTGTCGCTTTAACCTTCCTTGGCAACTGTGTTAATAACACGTTTCATTCTCCTTCATCGGATCATCCTTTAATTTTGCCAATCGTTTGATCATCATAACAAACATTATCATTTACCTCAAAATCATAAACAATTGTCCAGCTCATCATCTTTAGTCGGCTATCACAAAACTCCATTTATTTCTATCACTCGGTCAATACCAGAATGCATCGGTGATAAGTAGCTCAGTTAATACTATACTCGGTATACACTACACTTGCTCAGTGTATACATAAATCTTCATTTACCGACCACATAAACTTGTTCAATCCTGATCTTCAATACGTAATAGAATCATGTAATACAATTAAGTCATTAACATAATGTCATAGACTCATCAATAAGTTACCCAATGTATACCTTATCCATATCTTTCTAATTCATCTAATCTTTATGTAGATATCCCATTCCTTTACCATTTTTCCCTCTTAAGATGTTTGTAACCATCGTGATAAGTACAATCAAAACTAGTTGACATCAATGACAATACATTAACTAATTTAATGTCTTACATATACTTTAGTAGCTCAGTGATCATCAATCACTATCTTTCAATTATCCATTCCATTGTCAAACTTTCCTTCAAGATATTCAATCAGTTGTAGTTTATCAGTCAAATCTCCACCTCAATATTTTGGCAAAATCCTGGCTCACCTTAGAATTCCGCCCTAAATTTGGTGATGTTTGAAGTGTATTCTAGGCTCCAAACCAAGAGAAAATGAAGTCTAAAACTAAATGGTGGTGAAGTCTAATGAACAAGGGCAAAATCTTGATACATATGATGAACAAAAATCAGATTAAAATGGCCTATAGAATGTCTCCAAACTAGATTACAATGGACAAATTTCAACCAACAAACAAAGAATGAAGTTTGGAGAAGCAATATGAGGATGAAATGGCGATTTGAACTCAAGCAATAACATTGAAATAATCCCGACTAAGGCGTGGAATCCACCCCCTAGTCAGGATTCTTAATCCTAAAACCTTCATAATTTCTGCCATCACAAGACAACGATTTGGGGATGAGGAGATTATGTGTCGCCTTCATCAAATGGGCATTTTATAGAAAAATTGGAGAAGTTTGAATTCACCAAAAGTCATGAAACCTTCATAATTTCCACCATCACAAGACAACGATTTGGGAATGAGGAGATTATGTGTCACCTTCATTAAATGGGCATTTTATAGAAAAATTGGAGAAAGTTTGAATTCACCAATAGTCAAGATTATAGTCTCGACTAAGGGGCGGAATCCGCTCGCCCCCTTGTCGAGATTCTCAATATCAACTCATATGGAAATTCTGCCGTGACTTAATCAAGAGCAAAATCAGATCGGTGGGGGGTTAAAAGGAGAGCGGATAACACATGATTGATGGATAAAAACTTACATTTCATCCTTGTTCCAAGTAGGCCTATCCAAGGAGTAAAAGGTTTAATTTAAAATGAATTTCATTGGCTTAAATAAGACAGGTCGACCCAAATTAGAGTCATGCCCCTTCATTTTAGAGGTCACCTATATAAGAGAGGAGAGAGCAATTCATTTCTCCATCAAACTTGAGCATATTTCTCTCTCTAAGCAGCGAATTGACTATGGAATAGGCAGCGAATTCCTATAAAGGCAGTAACTTCTTGTTTAACAACGAAGTCAAGACTAAGAAGGGCAATTTTGGGGGAGTTCAGAAAGCAAATAACCCATTGATTTTCTCAGAAATCAAAGGTGGAGGGTGCTGAAGAGAGGCAAAATCTGGGCTTAAAACAAAGGAAATCAGAATTCAAGTAAAGGAGAAATCTGAAAAATCAGACCTTAGGAAAATATTCTTGATCAAATTGTTTTAGTATAAGAAAAGTTGATCTACATGCCATTTCATATCATGTAAGCTTTCAGATTTCCTTCATTTCGTTTATACTTATCAATTTTGTGAACTTAAATGTAATTCCTATATTGTTTTGCAAGGTAACTATGAAGGAGAGAGGGTTGAATAGAGATTCACTCATTAGAGCAATTTGGAAGAGCAAAACATGGATGGTATGCTAATCCTCAATCATCGTGCCAACAAAAATGGATGCTACAAGATTAGGTTCAAAACTTCAAGCAAGAAGATGCTCGTGGACAAGGATGATACTCAAAGTTTAAAGTGCAAATTCAAGGTAAGATCAAGATGGAGTTCAAGAGAATAAAGAACAAGGAAAAGGAAAAATCAGAGTCTACAAGTGAAAGGAAAATTTATCATCTACTTGAATTTCCTTCAGAAATCCAAGTTCATTTGAGGGATCCAAATGTATGAAGACTTCATCGCTTCAAGAAGATTTCAATTATACGTGTTCAAGCACATTATATCACATTATGCCAAGTGTACATATTTTCTCACTAGCTCTCAGAAGCATTGTAATTTTCTTATTGGCCCACAAGGTGGTGCCTTTGTATATTAGATGATAGTGTGGCAACCCTAATTAGAGTTTGAAATGGGTTAGTCTTGGCCCTTGATCTTGAATTGATCTTGGCTCTTCATTGTAATTGAGCAACTATAAAAGGCCAAGGCCTCCTCATTTGTAACTCATTAGTTAGAGAGTAGAGTAGGAGGAGACTTGTTGAAATTGTTGTCATAATGCTATCAAAGTAATTGTTGATTCATTGTTCGTCTGCATGGTGGATTACTTGTGTTGCTTTGGGGTATTGCATGGTTTCTTCAATTCCTCACTTAGAGTAGATTAGAAATAGTGTTTAGTTGAATTAAAGATATTTTGGATGTTTCTTTGGTGAACTCACTTAGACCAAACCAATAGCTGCTTGTTGATTGTAAGTTTGCCTTTGTGGTCGAATGGCATTTTCATGAACTTAACTTCGATTATTTCTTGCACATTGATATGCATTGATGGATGGTGTTAATGGAATGGCAATAGTTTAAACATCTTACATTTACCTTAGGAGATTGCACTAGCTTGGTTGATGTTGATGACTAAACTAAGTCTAGTAAAATCACAAAGATATCCATAGTTTCTTACATTCTAGGAGTAGATTAGCTTTCTAAGCCCTTTCCCTTGCAGATTGTTTGGTGAGAAGAAGTTAAAGTCAAGTTGATAACCATTGATTGAACAGTCTAAGTCCCTTTGTGATAACCAGCATATCACGTTACAAAACTGAGTGAAATTCCACAATAAGAAGAACCTCGAGGTTGTCTCGTTTGATCACACAATTCATCTACATTGTTTAGCATATCAGCACCCTTATTCAAGAGAGATTTGGAGGTTTGGTGTTTCATCTCGGAATACTAGGTCTTCGATTCTATATGTTGGAGTGAAACAAAACTCACATCAACAGTATCCCAAGTCAATCATTCCAAACCCTTTCAACTCTATTGTTTTTGTTATTGTGTAACTGTACTTCTCATTACTAACAGCTATAAAGAAATCATCCACATATACAACCAAGTATACAAGTATCCTATCAACTTTCTCAACAAAAAGAGTTTTGTCTTCGAACTCAAAATGCTTGAAATTCATCTTCAAGGGGTACTCAAAATTTTCATATCAAGCTCCAAGGCTTTTTTCAAACCAATCATAATGACTAAATTATCACCTTTTTTTTATCATTACCTCTCGATTTTCAAGCAAAATGGAGTGGGCTTGCTTTGGAATGAGCTGTAGGGACAAGAAGTTTCATTTCAATTGAGAAAGGTGTGATAAATTTAGAAGATTAAAATCTAGAAGACTGGTAACTTGACTCAAATGATTCCTTTTCCTTCTAGTTCCAAACTCATTTTGTCTACCAAAAATACTACTCCACAACTTCATGAAGCTCCTCAATGAAGTCATTTCTAAAAATCATGTGTTGCATGGCACCAATATCTAGAACTTAAGAATCATACCAGATTTGTTTTGTTGAGGCACTATTGACATTATTTGACGTGAAAAGAACACAATAAACTTGCAAGGCATCAATGTCGCAATAGCTAAAAATTCTATTGAATTCAAATCAAAAACTTTAATTTATCTATCCCATGATGTTTTGTGTTCATTAGCCTCATGACTCCCTTGTTCACATCTTTTGCAAAGCATATTTATCTATCATTTTTTAAATGTCCTATATTGTTTCCTTGATCCGTGCCTTTTCAATGGATATGTCAAATGTCTTGACCAACCAACTGATCAAAAGTGATTGACTTCAATTAGTTGCTTGCAAGGACGTCAAATAGATTGATAATGTGGGAAGATAAGATAAAGATAAATTTTATTAATGTCCAACAAGTGACCACAAACAGGTCAAAGGGACTAAAGAGCCAAACAAGAGAACAACCAACAACAGGAACACCAAACGGTGACCAGAAAACAAAGGGCAACAGAAAGAAGGAAAGAGAAACCGGAACCCCAAGAAACACAGGGAGGGTGGGAGGAGCGAGAAGGCAACCCCAAGCCATCAAACAAAACTAGGGAACCGAGGAGACAGAGAAAACCCCAAAACCAAAGGATAATCCATAGTAGTGATAGGGGGCGGTGTCGATGATGTTACCTCTGGAGGTGACCCACCCAGTTGGGAGGAGTGGATCTCTATGAGTAAGATCCGCGGAGTCTCATGGACCTAGAATGAGAAGGCGAGGCTAAGTGCCTTTTGGTGCCACAAACCGTCCCAAGAAAGAAAGAGGTAATTAGCCAATCAGACAAAGGGCGCAAGGGGCGCTGAAAAGAGTGATCCCGCAAATGGATGGCGCCTCTTGCAGATAAAGAGCAACACATCTCTAATCTATGTACCCAAAGGAGGAGAGAGATTGAGCCTCTTTATAAAGACAGTAGAACCTGCCTCTAATCTCATAGTAGATAGGACAGCAAAAGATAAAGGGCTCCTCAGACTCCACCTCATTGAGAGTGCAAAGCTGGAAAATCCTGTCACACTTGTCCAACAGGTGGTCGGTCTCAGCACGGAGATGGTGGGAACCCACTCAGAACGACCCAAGGGGAATCCTGAGGGAGTGCTACCAATGACAAGTATAGGAAGGGCAAACCATGATGTCATCCTGAATCTCCAGAAAGTGCTCAGCATAGAAAGCTTTTATAAAGGTTATCATATATACATCAACTTTTCCACCAACAATGTTAGCATCACATATGAATGCCCAAATTTTAGAAGTGTGACTCATTACATCACCATTTTTCAACTCAAGATTAATCAATTTCAACTACAATTCTATGAATTCCATTCTAAATAGAAATCATATAAATCCTTTAATTTTTTAAATGATTCTCAAGGCAAGTTGCATCTCTATATGTGATGAATATTTCTCTACCAACAAAGGTTCTTATCAATGCAAAGGCTTTTGACCTTTTCTCTAAAAAAATGGTATTAGTTTTAGGTCTAGAGGTTTAGTGGGTTTAGTGGGTTTAGTGGGCTGCTGATTTCCATTACATATTGTTGGTATGTATGAGGTATATAACCTGACCAGCTTACCTTCTAAGTCATATTTACATTAATTTAATTAAGTTTATTTAGGGCACCTCGGGTTATTTGCCTTTTATGTCTCATGTCATATGATTAAGACACTTGTCATAATTCTATGTTGTTCTATCCTTTCACTTTACTTGTATAAGCAAGGCTATTTATGTAGCATTATATCATTTTTGTGTCCATGATCAAGCAATTCATTTTTGGCTAAGCTTTTGTGAAAGGCTATCTTTGGTTTTGTAGGTGACCCTAGAAGCTTGAGTCTATTGCATACCTCTTACATAGTATCAAAGCTTCAAACCTACAAGCCCCTTCTCAAATCTAGCAAAAATTTAAGAAAGAGTTTTTGTTGGGTGCATTTCTAGGAAAAATGGAAAGAACAAAATGGTGGTCGATACACTACCTAGGAAATCTTATTTGTGTTCTATGACTGATATATCTGTTGATTGGAAGGTTTCTATAATAATAGTTGAATATGCCAAGAACGCAGTTGTTATTGATATTTTGGATGGCAAGCTACAGACAAGTAAAAGGTGGTTGATGAGATCATTCTTTATAAGGACCAAGTGTATCTTATTTCAAAATCAAAGATGAAGGAGAAAATATTGAATACGTGACAAATGTTGTGGATCCTGCTATTCTCAGGTAGATCTATCTCATAGGCTAATTCACCTATCCTCCTTAAGACCATGTATGGTCCATAGAATCGTGGTTTCAATTTCTCTCCTCCACTTACCCTAAGTGAGGATTTCTTGTAGGGTTGTATTCTTAAACATACTAGATCACCAACCTCAAATGACCTTTCCACACACTTCTGATCAATGTATATCTTTTGTTGGTTTTGAGCATGGTGGAGATTGTCTTTGAGAGTGTTCATAATATCAATGCTTTGCTGGATGAAATCCTTGGCTCCAGGTACCTTGATTTCTTGAGTGATCAAGTTTCCGAATGTGGTGGCCTCATATCCATATAATGCTTTGAAAGGACTCATCCCAATAGACATATGATGGGTGGTATTGTAACAATACTCCCCTAAATGCAACCATTTGATCCATGCACTTTTCTGTCATGTAACATAATTCTTGAGATATCCCTCTATCCATTTATTAACAATTTCAGTTTGCCCATCTATCTAGGGGTGGTAACTTGTGCTAGGAGTCAAATCAGTTCCTACCAACCGGAAGAGTTCTTACCAAAATAGGCTAACAAACTTACTATTCCTGTCACTGATAATGTTCTCCAGCAATTCGTGCAACTTAAAAATCTATTTGAAAAATATCTATGCTATTTGTGATGCCTTATAGTGGGTGGATATTGCAAAGAAATGTGCATATTTGGTCAGCCTATCCACCACTACAAAGATGCAATCTTTCTCTCGTACCTTTGTTAACCCTATGATGAAATCCATTGAAATACTTTCCCACTTTTGATTTGGAATGGGTAATGGTTGCAATAAACCGGCTGGGTGATTTTGTTCAGTCTCATTCTTTTGACAAGTCATACATTCTTGGACATACTTCATAACATCCTTCTTAAGGCCTTTCCAAGAGTACCTTTCCCTAATCTATTTGTATGTCTTATAAAATCTTGGGTGTCCTGATAAAGGGTTGTCATGGTACTCCATAATTCTTCCTTTAACCTTGGAGTTTGATGGAAGGAATATTCTTCCCTTGTATATAGAATGAGTTCCTCAACTACCTTATATTCATCACTTGGCAACTTCCCTTCCATGGTCTCTTTGGTCTGTGGGTCTTTGGTGTATTCTACAATAATGTCATTTTTCCAATCTCCAGCGATACTTGTTAGTGTGTTTACATGGCATTGTCAAGAAAACACATCTGCTACCACATTATTGGTGCCCTTGACGTACTCAATATCAAAATTGTATGCCTGAATCTTACCTACCCATTTCTGTTGACGATCGTTGAGATCCTTCTAATTCATAAAGAATCTTAGGCTATTACGATCAGTCTTAATATTAAATTTTCCACATACCAAGAATTGCCTAAACTTGGCTAAGGCATGCATAATTGCTAGCATTTCCTTATCATTAATAGAGTAATGTTGCTCACTTTCTATTAGCTTACGACTTTCGAAAGCGATGGGGTGTTTGTTCTGCATGAGTACCACTCCAATTCCTTCTCCTAAAGCATCACATTGTAACTCAAAGGGTTGTGAAAAATCTGGGATAGCCAAGACTGGGCATGAACTCATTGCTACCTTTAACCTTTCAAAGGCTTGTTGTGTTGTTCCATTCCAGCCGAAAGATCTCTTTTTTGTTAAATCTGTTAGTGGGGCAGCTATTTTAGAGAATCCCTTGACAAAACGTCTATAATAACTTCATAGTCCCACAAAACCTCTAAGTTGTGTTAGAGTTTTAGGTTTTGGCCATTCTTTGATTGCCTTAATCTTCTCTTCATCCACACTTACTCCCTCTGCATTTATTTTATAGCTTAAGTATAGGATTTCTTCCAAGCCAAACTCACATTTGGAAGCTTTAGCAAATAATGATTCAAATTATAGGATACTCAGGACTTCTTCAATGTGTTGAAGGTGCTTTTTCCATGTTTTGCTATAAATGAGGATGTCCTCAAAGAAAATCAATAAGAATTTTCTTAAGTGTTTACGAAAGATATGATTCGTACATGACTGGGAAGTGGTCGGGGCATTAGTAAGGCCAAATGGTAAAACTAGGAACTCAAAATGCCCGTAGTGACATCAAAAAGTTGTTTTAGGTACATCTTCTCTTATCCTTATTTGATGATATCCTGATCTTAAATCAATTTTCGAGAAATACTTAGCCCTGTGAAGTTCATCACTAAGTTCACCTACTCTCGGAATGGGGTAGCGATTTTTTATAGTTTTCTTGTTTAATGCTTTGTAGTCTATACACATTCTCATCGTTCCATCTTTCTTTTTGACAAGTACCACTAATGATGCAAAGGGACTTGAGCTAGGTTGTATGTGTCCCATTTCTAGGAGTTCTTTTATTGTTTTTCAATTTCATCTTTATACTTGTGTGGGTGTCTATAAGAGGTAGTAATCACTCGCTTTGCCCCTTTTTCTAGCTCTATGATGTGTTTGAATCCTCTTTTTGGTGGTAAACCAGGGAGTATGTCATCAAATACCTTTTTATGCCTTTTGATGATGGGTTGAATGTCTGTCATGTCCCCTTTCTAGCGACATGTTTTTCCATATTGGATTTGCCTATCATCAACTCTCGTAGGCAAATGTTTTGGAGAGAGAGTCATCTTGTTGATTATTTGGAGACTGGTTGGTTATATTTGCTCTTGGAGAGGTGTTTTGGAGCTTATTTTTATTATTATGTGTTATGCGGGGCCCACATGTTATAATTTTAAGTTGAGATTGCACTTTTTATTTTATAAAGTTATTTTATTATAAAAGTGCATTATAATAAGATTTTATAATGGATGCTTCTAGAAGTTCTTAGTAACTTCTTAGAAAAGTGAATAAATAGAGGGCTTGGCCTCTCATTTGGAGAAGCTGATTTTGGGAATTTCTTCTACTTCTTCCATTGTGGAGCAATTTGCAGTCATTTGGTCTGCAAATATTATTTGATCTTTGGGAACGATAACTCCCTTAGATTAGCAAAACTGAGGAAGTGAAATATCTTCTGAAGGGTTGCCATTGGAGATGGTACTTAGCCATTTCATGTTGGATTTCATCTGAGGTTTGATTTGAAGGATTGAAATTGATGGAATAAGGGTTTGGGATTCATCATCTTATTGGTGAATCACTTTGATTGAGTTTGGAGATCATTTTGGTGCATTTTCTGAGAAGTCCATACCAGGACCTGGACACACATTTTCACTCATAACTCCATAACCAGCTGGAGATAAATTTTATGCTTTTGGGAATTGATTCTATAACCCTAGGCGCCCCTGTTTGGACCATTTTCGGCAGTCAATAAAAAAGGAGTTTTTTTGTACAGCTGTCGTACTGTACGGCCCAGGTACGGCCCTGCACCAGACAAGTACAACAGATGCAAATTGGGATCAGTTCGGGTGCATTAGGAGGTGTCTACATCAGCATTCTTCATCATCAATTTGGTCAGCAATTGGTGCATCATTTTCCAGGTTCTTTATGTGATTTGGTTGTTGTCATTGAATGCCAAAATTGCATAGGTACAATCACTGTTATAATCAGTCCAGAATTTGGTCATAATCAGTCATTGATTACTCATCCTTTGTAATAAGATTGTCATAGTAATTGGAGGTGCATTGCAAGGTCTTGTCATAGTTCAATGTTCATGTGTGGGATGTGTAACAGTCATCCGTATTCAGAAAATCAGTCTACTGAATTAGTCATTATCATACTTAGAACATTGTCATCAGACCTTGGGAATTTCATAATTCATTTGGCATTGACTTCATTGCATTATTATTAGAGCTATATTATTGGTCATTGCATTATCTTGGTTGGCAATAGTTCATTGTATTGTTTTAAGGCCAAATCATTGATATTCCGAAAATTGTCATAGAAGTCAACACTTGTATTGATTGCATTTCATTTCAATATTGGCACTGTTATATCATTTGAACATTGTGGATTTGTTGCTCAACAACTATAACCTTGAAACACTACATCTCAAACAAACAATTCAGTTGCTTGCCAAGTGTTTGACGAATTGTCACAGTTCAGTTTTGGGGGTTTTAGTGGCCTTTATAATAAGGGTCATTACAGTGGTATCAGAGCGGTGTTCTTGCCATCCTGTTGGGTAAGAAATCTTTATGCATCCTTCAGCACTTGGGCATCACAGGTATTATACCCGTAGAAGAGCAGCACTTGAAGGTGAACAAGAATTCAGAGATATACTTACTGTGGGTGAAAGACAATCACAGAGTCCACCTAGAATCCCTAGGACTGATGATGTTGATGAGAGAGAGTTCTTTCAAGTTATGACTACTGGACAGCAGGAGTTAGTGCAGTCTATACGTGCATTGACTACTATGGTGGAGAGAGTTGCTCTGCCGAGGAACCAAGAACATGGTAGAGGTACACCAGAACAGGATAATAGGAGTGTGGCAGGTTCACAGGGTGCTCCTAGGCACAGATCATCGACAGCAAATAGGCCTACTCGTCCTACATTTCTTAGAGAGGAGGCCCAGGAGGCAGTAGAGGGTGACATGCCAGAGGATTTCCAGGATGATCTTAGAGCTGCTACTGTAGAATGGCAGGCATTACCACCACACGTTCGTGAGTTGTTGAACTTTGATCACTACCTGAACTAGAGGAGAGAGCACATGAGGAGTAGCCGTCAGAACAAGAGACCTAGAGGAGGTCATGACAGTGAGTTGCAGCGAGCTGTTAGCAAGCTCACTTTACCATCTTTTGATGGTAGTGGACAAATGACAGCGCAGGCATGGATTCATAAGTTGGATACATTTCTAGCATTGAGGCCTATGTCAGAGATTGATGCCATCACATACACCACCTTGCATTTGGAGGGCGCAGCTCATGATTGGTGGTCACATGGTATAGTTACATTGCAGCATAACCAAGTGACATCTTACCAGGATTTTGTGGATAGATTGGTGGAGCGTTTTGATAAGAAAGACCCAAAGGTCTTCTTCCGTGATCTTGCACAATTGAGACAAACAGGCAGCTTGGAGGCCTATATCAGCAAGTTCCAGAGATTGTCAGTGATGGTGCAGGATGTGTCTGAGAGGAGGCTGGTTATATTGTTCACAAAAGGATTGTCTGAACCTCTCAAGGGTTGGATCAAGGCATTTGATTCCCCGACATTACAGGAGGCTATGAGGAAAGCTCGGAGTATGGAGCTCACAGCACCATCTAGCAAATTCACTCCTAGGAGTACTTCTTCTTTCAGAGACAATAAGAAGTTTGGTAAGAATAAGGGCAAGAAAGGTGATATCAAGGGTAAATCTACTACACCCCTAGATACGGAGACACTGAATGACTTGCGCAAGAAGAAGCTATGCTTCTATTGCAAAGGTCCATATGATAGAGATCATGATTGTCCTATGAGGCCTAAGGGGAAGGCCAACAGAGTTATGTGGGCTTTTTATGAGGACTCATATTCTGACAGTTCCGCACATGAGGATGATTACAGTGATGTAGAACCTGAGGTAGAAGCGGAGGCTTCAGAGCCTAAGGAGGAGCCTGAATTGCATTTACAGCAGGCACGTTTGTCTAGCATTCAGCAGGAGGGATCCTTTAGATTGCGTGGTGTTCTAGCAAGACAGAAGGTAATCACATTGGTTGATACAGGTGCTACACACAATTTCATTGATGCACGTCTTGTTGAGTGTCGTGGTATTGAGTCTGAAGAGTTTGAGGGTCTTCGAGTACAGGTTGCTGATGGTTACACTCTTAAGTGTAACAGGATGATTAGAGACATGCCCTTACGCTTAAGCAATTATGAGTTCAAAGCGGATTACCATGTAGTCAATATGGGTGACTTAGATATTGTTTTGGGGATGAAGTGGTTGCATTCATTGGGAGAGGTCACCTTCAGATTAAAGGACATGGAAATCAAGTTTGAGGTGGATGGGAAACAGCACATCTTGAGAGCCATCAGGAATAGTGACATCAGGACTATTTCCTTTAGACGTATGGAGAGGTTAGCCAGACATGATGACATCGGGTGGGCAGCGTTATGTACTCTCATGCCTACACAGGAGGGACAGCATAAGATAGAATATCATCCAGACATACAGAGGTTGAGAGAGAAGTATGACAGAGTTTTCAGTGACATCCCACCTGGCACACCACCTGATAGAGGTATTGAGCACATCATTGAGTTAGAGGAGGGTGCTAAACCCGTGATGATTACACCATACAGGCATCCTAAGAGACTCAAGGATGAGATAGAGAAAACCATCAAGGAGCTTCTTGCGATGGGGCAGATTAGACCTAGCAAATCTCCTTTTGCTTCTTCGGTAGTGTTGGTGAAGAAGAAGGATGGTACACTACGGATGTGCATTGATTATAGGGTGCTGAATAAGAGGACCATCAAGAACAGATATCCTATCCCACGCATTGATGAGTTGATTGATGAGCTGCATGGAGCATGCTATTTCTCTAAGATTGATTTGAGATCCGGCTATCATCAGATTAGAGTCAGAGAGCAGGACATAGAGAAGACTGCTTTCAGATGTCATTGTGGGCACTTTGAGTTTGTGGTCATGCCATTCAAGTTGACCAATACACCAACTACTTTCCAGTCCACCATGAATAAGGTCTTCCATCATCAGTTGAGGAAGTATGTGTTAGTTTTCTTTGATGATATCTTGGTATACAGTCGGACATGGCAGGAGCATATAGAGCACTTAGAGACAGTGTTGGGGATTTTGCAGTCGGAGTCCTTGTATGCCAAGGAGTCCAAATGTGATTTGGGTATGACGGAGTTATTGTATTTGGGTCACATCATCAATGCAGAGGGAGTACGGATGGATCCTGACAAGATCTGTGCTATAGTGGAGTGGCCTATTCCTGAGAACCTGACACAGTTGAGGGGGTTCCTAGGCTTATGTGGTTTTTATCGTAGATTTGTTAGTGGGTATTCACGACATGCAGCTCCTATGACAAATTTGTTGAAGGGGGCCTTTGTTTGGACGTCTGAGGCACAGGCTTGTTTTGACAGATTTAAGGAGATCATGACTACATGCCCGGTGTTAGCATTGCCTGATTTCTTGAAGCCATTTGAGCTTCATTGTGATGCATCAGGAGAGGGTATTGGTGTTGTTTTGATGCAGGACAAGCACCCCATTGCATTTGAGAGTAGGAAGCTCCGTGGGCCAGAGAGATCATTTAGCATATATGACAAGGAGATGTTAGCCATTATGCATGCATTGGCTAAGTTTAGACAGTATTTAGTGGGTGGTAAGTTTTGCATTAAAACTGACCACAACAGTTTGAGACATTTCCTTGGACAGAGAGATCTCAATGACAGACAGCAAAAGTGGGTTAGTAAGCTGCAGGCTTATGATTTTGACATATCTTATGTGAGGGGGACTCAAAATGTGGTAGCAGATGCTTTGTCACGTAGGCCACATCTCAGTACTATGGTTGAGATCTCTGAGGATTGGAGGCACTTGATCATTGCGGAGTATGCCAGAGACTCTTGGGCATCCGAGATAGTAGATGGGACAGTTGTTGATACCAGGTATACACTTGTGGATGATTTGATTATCTACAAGAACAGGATATTCTTAGTCCCAGGATCAAAGGTGAAGCGGACTATTATGAGAGCTCTTCATGATTCACCTACAGCTGGACATCCTGGATACTTCAAAACATACAGACAGGTTCGGGAGCGGTTCACATGGAAAGGGCTTAAGGCAGATGTGTTGCAGTATGTTCGAGAGTGCCCTGTTTGTCAGCAAAACAAACAAGAGCACACCTTTCCAGCAGGGCTCCTACAGCCACTTCCCATTCCTGACAGGAAGTGGGAGTGTTTATCCATGGATTTCATTACGGGCTTGCCTAAGGCCCAGGGACATGATTGCATTTATGTGGTGGTGGACAAACTGACGAAGTATGCACACTTTTTTCCCATCACTACTACTTACACAGCAGTACAGGTAGCTGAGGTCTTCTTCAAAGAGATTTTCAAGTTGCATGGGGTACCTCGGAGTATAGTGAGCGACAGAGATAGTCGATTCTTGAGTCACTTTTGGCAAGAGGTTTTCCGATTATGTGGCACTGAGCTTACACCCAGCACCAGTTACCACCCGCCAACTGATGGGCAGACGGAGATAGTGAATAAGTGGGTGGAAGGTTATTTAAGGAATTATGTGGCTGGTCAGCAGAAGGCATGGGTTAGATGGATTTATTTATGTGAGTATTGCTATAATACTACCTATCACATGTCTATTCAGATGACTCCTTTCCGAGCTCTATATGGGTATGATGCACCGAGCTTCATTGATTTGCTTATGAGTGATGTTAGGGTTCCACGTGCCGGAGATTTGCTTCAGGAGAGCAAGGGCATTGTTGATGCTCTCAAAGATAATATTGCCAGGGCACAGAATCAGTATAAGCAGTATGCAGATCAGAAGAGGACAGAGAGGAGCTTTGAGGTTGGTGATATGGTCTACCTTATGTTGCAGCCCTATAGACAGTCTACACTCAGGAAGAGTGGATCAGAGAAGCTTAAGCCTAGATACTATGGCCCTTTCAGGATCATCAGGTGGATAGGTGAGTTGGCTTATGAGCTTGAGCTTCCAGCAGACAGTAGAGTGCACAATGTGTTTCATGTGTCGCACCTCAAAAAGGCGTTGGGTCAAAATGTGGTGCCTTCCGCAGTATTACCTCCCTTGGATGATGAAGGGAAATTGATCTTAGTGCCAGAGTCCATTTTGGATAGCAGGGAGAAGCAGCTTCGCAGGAGAGTGATCAGAGAGTATTTGGTTAAGTGGAAAGATTTGCCTGTTAAAGATGCTACTTGGGAAGGTGAAGCGATTTTGTAGCATCCAGCATTGAGATTGCTTGAGGACAAGCAATTTCAGGAAGGGCGGACTGTCATGTCCCCTTTCTAGCGACATGTTTTTCCATATTGGATTTGCCTATCATCGACTCTCGTAGGCAAATGTTTTGGAGAGAGAGTCATCTTGTTGATTATTTGGAGACTGGTTGGTTATATTTGCTCTTGGAGAGGTGTTTTGGAGCTTATTTTTATTATTATGTGTTATGCGGGGCCCACATGTTATAATTTTAAGTTGAGATTGCACTTTTTATTTTATAAAGTTATTTTATTATAAAAGTGCATTATAATGGGATTTTATAATGGATGCTTCTAGAAGTTCTTAGTAACTTCTTAGAAAAGTGAATAAATAGAGGGCTTGGCCTCTCATTTGAGAAGCTGATTTTGGGAATTTCTTCTACTTCTTCCATTGTGGAGCAATTTGTAGTCATTTGGTCTGCAAATATCATTTGATCTTTGGGAACGATAACTCCCTTAGATTAGCATAACTGAGGAAGTGAAATATCTTCTGAAAGATTGCCATTGGAGATGGTACTTAGCCATTTCATGTTGGATTTCATCTGAGGTTTGATTTGAAGGATTGAAATTGATGGAATAAGGGTTTGGGATTCATCATCTTATTGGTGAATCACTTTGATTGAGTTTGGAGATCATTTTGGTGCATTTTCTGAGAAGTCCATACAAGGGTCTGGACACACATTTTCACTCATAACTCCATAACCAGCTGGAGATAAATTTTATGCTTTTGGGAATTGATTCTATAACCCTAGGCACCCCTGTTTGGACCATTTTCGGCAGTCAATAAAAAAGGAGTTTTTTTGTACAGCTGCCGTACTGTACGGCCCAGGTACGGCCCTGCACCAGACAAGTACAACAGATGCAAATTGGGATCAGTTCGGGTGCATTAGGAGGTGTCTACATCAGCGTTCTTCATCATCAATTTGGTCAGCAATTGGTGCATCATTTTCCAAGTTCTTTATGTGATTTGGTTGTTGTCATTGAATGCCAAAATTGTACAAAAATTGCATAGGTACAGTCACTGTTATAATCAGTCCAGAATTTGGTCACAATCAGTCATTGATTACTCATCCTTTGTAATAAGATTGTCATAGTAATTGGAGGTGCATTGCAAGGTCTTGTCATAGTTCAATGTTCATGTGCGGGATGTGTAACAATCATATGTATTCAGAAAATCAGTCTACTGAATCAGTCATTATCATACTTAGAACATTGTCATCAGACCTTGGGAATTTCATAATTCATTTGGCATTGACTTCATTGCATTATTATTAGAGCTATATTATTGGTCATTGCATTATCTTGTTTGGCAATAGTTCATTGTATTGTTTTAAGGCCAAATCATTGATATTCCGAAAATTGTCATAGAAGTCAACACTTGTATTGATTGCATTTCATTTCAATATTGGCACTGTTATATCATTTGAACATTGTGTATTTGTTGCTCAACAACTATAACCTTGAAACACTACATCTCAAACAAACAATTCAGTTGCTTGCCAAGTGTTTGACGAATTGTCACAGTTCAGTTTTGGGGGTATTAGTGGCCTTTACTGTAATGTCCCCTTCCTTGACCAAAATTTAATAACAAAACAATAAAATTATAACATTGCGGAAGAAGATAATAAAAACTTATTATTAATTAATAGATAATATTATATATATATTGCTATTATTATTGATAAGAGTAATATAATGAGATATATTTATTATTAAAGAATCAAACATTATAATATGTTGATAATATTATTATTAATAATAATCAGTTAATAAAATGTATTTATAATATATTATTATTATTAATAATATTTGTTAAAAAAATATATATATTATAATCATTTAATAACATAATATATATTATAATAATATATTATATTATATTAATTATTTAACATAATATAATATTATAATATAATAATATAAAACATTTAATATCATATATATATATATATATATATATATATATATATATTATAATATACATATTATTAATATTACAATATATAATATAATATATATATTATACAAAACCCACAGCATATATAGTCGGCTGAGCCGCAGCCAGCCCTAAGGAGGGAGACAACGGGTGTGGGGAGGGACGTGACTCCCCCTCCCACACTAATATTTATAATAATATAAAGATAGTGCTTTGGGGGGCAGCGTAGGAAGAAAAGAAGACAGTCAAAAAGTCAGCAAGGAATGTCAGTAATACTATTCAGTGCAGGAATAAAAGAGTAGAAACAGCAATAAGGAAAGACTTAAATATATGATAGCCACAGTTGGGAAAGACAAGAAAGGTAATAGAGGTAATTAAGGAATACAAAGGAAGAAAAGAAACAGCGTGCAGCATAAAGGAGTCAACCAGCGATAAGGAAATTGGATTATAAAACAATTGTTACATCATTTATTAGGTAAGTATAATTATATATATATATATATATATATATCATTTCAGATTCTTTGATATTTCAGAATAATAAAAATATATTGATAGTTCAATTTATTAAATAGTATAAAATGTATATAAATATATATATATATATATATACTATTTCAAATTTAATATATACATATCCAATTTAAGCATTCAAACTTATATGGTAATTTCATTTAACATTTATAAATAATATTATGATCTTATTTATAAATGATAACTTATTAATGATATTATTGACAAAATAAATTTCTTTTCAAAAAAGTAATAATTAATTGAGAGCTCTCAAGGGAGATTAAAACCTCCACTAAGCCAGTGTACACTGATGACCCACATATGCATATGTACTAAGCCTTGGATAGAGGAAAGCTCTTCCAAGAAGAGGAATGGACCTATGGTCAGCCTATAAGCCCCGAGTGATGCGCTCCAGAGGATGACGGCAAGATTTAATCAAGGACACAAAGGTTCTTATTAAGGTTAATGCGTCCGACCTGGTAGACTTTGCTCGGGAAGTCCCTAAGGATGCGCTCTAGAGGATGACGGCAAGATTTAATCAAGGACACAAGGGTTCTTATTAAGGTTAATGCGCCCGACCTGGTAGACTTTCTTTTGGAAGGGTTAATTAGTTGGGGTAGATAATTAATTAGTTAGCTTTCTATTCATATTCATGTTTCCATATTATTGTTACTAACGTCTTTCTTGCAGGTTAATTCTTAAGGAAGCAAATTTAGAAATACTAGGGAATATTAAAGATAAATGATAAACGAAATATATATATGATATATCAAGATATAAATTAACAAGAAAATTAATCATAAATAAACAAATCTATTATTAATACAATATAAGTATTTCATCTATGATTAAGAAAAGAGATATAGAAAATTAGTTTGCAAAAAGCTTAAATGACAAATTTACGTAAGATCCCGACAAGGGACATTACATTTATAGTAAGGGTCATTACAATGTCAATATGAATAGCTGACCCTTTTGGAGTAGATTTATCCAAGACTAGGCACTGGGCAGCCCACTCTCCTCGCCCATGCCTAAAAACTCTTTTAATTGTTTTACATGAAACTAACTAGGGGGACCCATCATGAATTCTCTCTAAAGTTATCTCCTGATCCTCATGCATGAACTAGATCCTCAAGTTGGGAAGATCAAATTTAAAACACCCTAAGGAATAAATCCATGGTGCTCCTAAGATTATATCATTGTTTAGTGGTACATGTAAGTCTACCTTAACAGAATGTTTTCCCAACATGAACTCTTTCTGTGGTATTATCTTCATGCATCTAACCAAGGATCATGTGGCTTGGGCTGCCGTGAACCCTTTAAAACTCTTGGTTTTCTGTCCCATTTTTGCAACAAGCTTTTCGTCAATGAATGGCTCCACTATCGATTAGGGATATGACTTTTTGTCCTTGGATGGTGCTTCTAATTCTCAATACTGGGTGTTTTGTTGATTGTGTGATGGTGGCTATCACCCCATATTCTTCATCTTCCTCTTCCTATCTTGCTTTCTTTCTTGTGTTCTCTTCATTTTCTTCATCGGAGATAACTTCTATTTTTGGGCCCCTCCCCTCTTCACATTTATGCCCCGGTTCCCATTTCTCCTTGCATCTAAAGCATGTATTTTTCCCTCCAAAATCTTCCTTTTCATTACAAATATGCCCTTGTTCCCACGGGCCTTTGCATATGTAGCATTTATTCTTCCTTTTTAGCATCTCCTTTTCTCTTTCGCTAGGGAGATTTTTATGAAATTCATCCCTTTCATGGAATTCATCCCTTTCATGGAATTCCTCTCTTTTGTGGAAAGGTTTGGCATGGTTGATTGGGGGTCTATTGTTTCTTGAGGAGACCTCTAACCTTAGTGCTCTCTTAAAACATTCCTCAAGAGATGAGGGTTTAAGGGCACTTACTAACCCTTTTAGTGAGTCTTTTAGTCCCTCAGTGAATAGATAGGTAAGTCAATCATCATCTACTCTGTCACTCGGACTGAGATTTTTTGGAATTCAGCGATATAACTCTCGACTGTTCCTTCTGTTTAATTTGGGCCAACCTTTTAAAATCCTCTTGAGGGTGTCTTTTGTCAACTCTTTTGACAAGCCTCTATGTAAATTCTTCATTAGAGGTAACATTCTAATGGCCCTGGGTGTGGATTCCATGGTACCATCATTCGTGTGCTATGCCTTCTAAGTGGAGGATAGAAAGTTGAAGTGCATCCTCCTCTGTCATCGAGCAAAGGATGAGGTAAGTGTTTAATTTTTGCAACCAACCGTGTGTTGTGATTTTTCCAGACCCATCAAAATTTGGAAGGGTTACTATGTTTACTTTATGTTTTAAATCCTTGTTTGGGCTTAACCTTGCTCTTTTTGGTGCTTCTTGTTTTTGGCCCTCACAAAATTCCCTAAATGTTATGAGTCCTCTGATTTCCGGTTCCAGACTGGCATATGCTCTAGCATTATCCACAATGTTTCCAGTTCCAGACTGGCATATGACCCTTACTAATAGGATCACTAAAACACCCCAAATCTGAACTGTAGCAATTCGTCAAACAGTTGGCATGCACTAAAATGTTTTGCTTGCAATGATGTGTTTCAATGTGTTTATTGTTTTGGGCATCAACTTTGCAATTGAGATAACAATACCAATGAGGGAACGTAATATAATTGAGCAACAATGAATCTCAAAGTAATGCAAGGACTTACTACAAAATATCAACTTCTCTAATTCTGATTGCACTTCCCAGAATATATGACTGTCACAACTATCATATAAGAGCACTGTTTATGGGCTGCTTACAACACATGAAACATATGAACCTTATTACATAAACCAGTCCTATTGATGCACTTTATTTCTATACCAAATCCCAATGCAAAGTCTGAATATATTGACTGTTACATGAATACATGTATGGGACTGTTACATAGCAAAGAACTTTGTAAAATACAATGACACCAAGACTATAACAGTGACTATATCCCAACTATGACAACTGATGAAATGCAACTATATCAACCCAGCTAGCAATATATAATCCCAAATGACTGTTCTCAGACTGTGACAATAATATTCAGATTACAATGCAATGACCATTACATTATCATGACAATATGATCAATGCTTTTGCTTGCATACTAATCCAATACAATCATTTATAGCAATATCTGAGAATGATGGACTGATTACATGTCTGTTACAACCTACTGAGATTCTAATAAGAGATCACCTCACAATATAATGACTTCTAGATAATATCAATGACTGATTACAGTAACAAATGATGCAATAACAGTGCAGATTCAGACTGGTAGTTAATGACTGTTACATACAATTGAAATGCAATGTATTTGGTATCTAACAATGTCACACATGCACTTGGAAACCGCTCCTAAAGCTCTAATATGCAACGCTGAAGAAGACAATTACCAATCAGTCCCAGACCGATTCCAAACTGTCCTTGATCTCTGTTATGTGCTTGCACAGTCCTGAGCCGTACCAGGCCGTACTGTACGGCTCCTACCAAAAATAATTGTTGGGGTTTCAACACCCAAATTTGCTATGAAATGGACCGCCAGGGATGTACTAAGATCCTCCCAAAAGTATAAAAATATTCTCCAAGAGGATTAGGAGATATGAGCAAATTTCTGGTTCCACACCCTGATATTGAAAGTCTGAAAATGTGCCAATTTGTCTTCAATCCTTTGCCAAATTAATTCACCAATGCAAGAGGTGAATTCAAACCCTTATTCCAACCACAAATACAAAACCTCAAATTCAATACTTCAGAAATTGGCCATCCTCCTATAATTTCGGATCTGCTAAAAACGGCCTCCTATAATTTCGGACCTGCTAAAAACGGCCGCCTATAATTTTGGACCCGCTAAAAATTGCCTCCTATAATTTCGGCCCTACTAAAAATGCCTGCTGAAATGCTGTTTCAATCACAAACAAACCCTTACATCAAATTCTCAATGAAGTACCAATGAGATGGCTGAGTACCAACTTCAAATTTGCAACCCTTCAGTAGATATTTCACTACCTCAGTTATGCCAATCTAAAGGAGTGATCGTTCCCAAAGATCGAATAGAATTTGCAGACCAAAGACTACAAATTGCTTCACAATGAAGTAGAAGAAATCCCAAATCCAAGCATGTCAAAATGAAAGCCCAAGCCCTCTATTTATTCTTTTCCTTGAGAAGTTGCTAGAACTTCTAGAAACATCCAATTATAATGTACTTTATAATAAAATAACATTATAATAATAAAGTACATTTCTCAACTCAAAATTATAACAATGTAGGCCCAAATGTCTCATAACTGAATGTAGGCCCAACTACGACTGAACGTAGGCTCAAGACTGAACGTAGGCTCTACTACAACTGGATGTAGGCTCAAACTGGATGTAGGCTCACTCTGGATGTAGGCTCCACTACAACTGCATGTAGGCCCAAACTGGATGTAGGCTCTACCGAATGTAGGCTCTGTCAGCAATATGCAATCAAATGATCAACATAATGACCCTCTCTCCAAACCATTTGCCTATGAGAGTCGATGATAGGCAAATCCGTCATGCCAAACGATGCCAGCCAAAATGGGGACATGACAATCATCTTTTTCTAAAAATAGTGCACAAGAAATGAATGTATGGCAGTCATTATTAAAGCACTGAGGATGGCCTACAAGATCCTTTCTTGGCTAGACAATAAGATTATGATGTAGATTTCTCAACTGCATTGTCTACTTCCTCTTGATCTTTGATAAAAAAAGAATCCATCCCTTTAACAACCCCCTTTTGGTTGGTGCCCCACAAGCTCTAATTCCTTGGGCTAGAAATCACACACAAAAAGGAGTTTATCGCACTATAAGAGCTTATGTAATTGCTACGGCACTCCTTACAACACCAAAGAAACAACCCCTAGTAAAATTTCATCAAGACAATAAAAATTGGTAGAATTTGCCCTAGCCAATGACACACACAGCTAGAATGTCCCAAACTATAGTTGTATCTAGCCAAGACAATAAAAATTGGTAGAATTTTCCCTAGCCAATGACACACACAGCTAGAATGTCCTAGACTATAGTTGTATCTAAACAATTTAAAATTAACAAATAGTAATGAACAAATAGTTAGCATAGACTACCATTACTTATTGACAAAATGAACAAAGGATTAAAAATTAGTAAGACTTTTAAAAAAAAAATCTTGTGAAGTTTGGAAAGAAAATTTGTTAAAAGTAATAACCTTGGATATAGATTCGCCTTGATGCAAACCCGTTGATCTTCCTAACACTTGTCTAACATTTCTAGGGGCCAAAGAATAGATGATAAAAGCATGATGTTTGCAAATACCGAAAACTTAAAGCCTTGGGAAATGAGTAAAAATTAAGTTCTAGATGAGCAAGGAATAGGAGGTAGGAATATATTTTGCTTTTTTTATGTTGTTAGCAAACTAGAAATCAAATTTTAGGGTTAGTTCAAGTTTTCTCCTGCTATTTTCATTAGAAATGATTGTTTTGTGCCAAACGGGTTCATCCTAACATCGCCCATGATCCAACCTCTAGCTTGTAGATTTGGCCCACATATGTTTAAACACGGTATCAATACAGATACCTAGCAAACAAGGCCAGACCCACCAATATTCATCCCCAATCCAGACTAATCCAGCTTCAACCAAGGTTCTATCTGATAATCGAGATCATTGCTAATGTCTCTCATAAAGAACAAATTTATGTATTTAGGATTTGTAATTCCTAACAAAATGAGTGGAGATGAATCCAGCAGTTGTTAAAGCTATAGTGGAATGAAATTTTTCAAGGAATTTTGCATAGGTAATATGCTGTTATGGACTAATGAATTATAAAAAAAATTATCATAAAATTCAATGTGAAAGAAACACATTTTAATTTTTCCTAACTTTATCAGAGTTTTTCAAGTGAATTGTGATGCCAAATAGATCATTCTACTGCTTATTTCATATATTTAAGGTTCCTAAAACAAAGCAATGTGGTTTTGTAGTGTCATAGCAATTTTGTTTGTAGCATGGCAGTTTCATCCTAATAGATGTGGCAGTTCTGCACATGCAATTTGAAAAGATGAAGTAATGGAAAGAAATGGTCTCTTCATGTTCCATGACATTAAGAATCCTTTATGCACAAAAGAACAGTACCAATGTTGAAATTTGTGATAAACCTGAGCCAATATACAAACATAGCAGTGTGAGTGAAGAATTACTGAGTTCAATTAGATGTAGGAACAGAATTAGTTTGGTGTTTATTCTCTATAGAGCTGCAATTGGTTTCATCTAAAGGAAGTAGAGGATGCTGACCAAGTGCCACTTCTAGCTGGTTTTCCTGACAATAAAGTTTCCAGGTTAGAACTCTTCATTTCAATCTTGTTTGTGGTTGATGTTTCTTCTTGTTTTCATCTTTTTTAATGCAAGTGCAATATTGTTACAATTCCAGCAATTAACAAACACCAATTCCAACACATAATAAATTGAACTCCCTATCAATTTGAAGTTCATTCAATTAGGACAACAAATGCATTTGTAAATTTCAAATAAGAATCAAATCTATAGAAATAACGAACCATCTCACCTGTTTACAATTTTGCAGATTTTTTGTTTATTATGAATGGGATAATCCTAGGGTTACTGATGAAGACAAATACAAATATAAGATAATTAGAGTACTCAAATAAGACACTCTCAATACAAATAGAATCTGGTCAAGTGCAAAAGAAAACCCAAGAATTAATCACACAGATTTTAGAAATGGATTTTACAAAAGCTTGGAGAGAGAGTATTTGGTGTTCTTCCATGCAAGGAAAATAATGCAAGAGAATCTTAAATTGTCTTTTTCATAGAAAATAATGAAAGTGAACTCAATTATTTTTTTCTTACAAAGCAAGCAAAGTAGCTTTACAATAGGAATTTTGTACATATAGATGAAAGCAGATTTTTTCTTGGATAAAGAGGGTTTCAAGGCACGTAAAACCTTTTATAGAAGGTGAATGGGCTGTTATTATGTGGTTAGACAAAATAATGCATTTTATCAACTAGTAAAGGATCATTTAAAGTAATTCAGAAATATTCTCTCCCCTGAAAATTTCTCTGTGACAGCAAATAAGTGGTGAGCTTGTTTCCATAGACTTTCCCATATGCACTCTAGTTTCTTGTGTTCACACAACACCATATCTTGAGAATGAGATTATTACTTGTCTAGCAGAATTGGTTTGCAGTTCAATTCCTTTTTTTCAACCAAATGAATTTGCAATTAGGCTTTCGGTATTCTTTGTAGTCTCTTCTTTTTATTTAAAGCATACAGAAGATAAGTTGAATTGAAGTAAAGAATAGTGATAGAATCTATTAACTACAAAAAAAATGAAGCTTTAAAATGTTATTCTTGCAGTACCGTAGGATTGCTTGTAATGCCTCGGACTCCACTTTCAATCAATGGCTTCAAATCACTAACTGGTCGTCTGAGGTTGTCATACCAAGGACTCTGTCCCTGCTGTTCATAGAGCTCATGCAGAAGTGTTTTCTTTTCCACTTTAGGCCCTCGTTCTGCAAGTGCAGACCTTATCCTACAAATTCAAACCTGAAACTATTACAAAAGGTACATGATCAAATTATTTCGAGATAGGTACAAGATCAAATTGTTTCAAGGTCTGTACAACAGTCATTAATGGGTGGATCCAAAAACTTTCAGAAGATAAATTTTCCCCATGATGCTACAGAGGAATATAAATTAAGCAAGTAACCATAAATATTGTAGAATTGAAAAAAAAAACTAAGAAAGACATACAACCAAGATCAAGAGTACAAGAAATTGTTTGGTTCCACAAGCATGAGGAAGAAATTTTGAAGCTATTCCCTCAGAGAAGTCATGGCTTGTTTCAGTCTTCATATACATTTTCTTCTTCATGACTAACTGGACAATTTTCTTGATGCAACGAGAGATAATACGAACATGGTGCCCTCTGACATGTATCCAAAATAATTTCAAGTTTGAAGGTCTATTTTAGGACCAACCATCAAAACAACACCTTAATTGGATTGAAATCCTTATCATCTAGAGAAGTTTGTGATTTCTACACTTGAGTTGGATCGTTGACAATTTGACTAGAAAGGTTTGATGTGGAGCACTATATTGTGGATTGCTGTATATTTTTTCTATTTTGGTTACACAAAATGATCTCACTCCCGTAGAAGAACATATTCAATCTCTATGCATGTTATCATTGGTGAACTCAACACAGAAGCATGAGAATGGTTTGAGTCTGCAAAAATCACATAATAAAAGATGTATTTTTCCTATGGTGATTACTTCTCCTTGTTTGGTTCTCTAATATATCTTTTTCCTTCAATGGTCATGATTCTTCACATGCCCCTTAACTTTTGATAAAATAAAATTTTAATTTCATATTTTAAATTTATATTATGTTTTATATTTTTAATTTTGATATTTTAATTTATTATTGTTGTAATCTTATTTTGCGAAGGGGACAATACATGAACAAAATCACCCTCAGGGATAAATTTTCCATTCTAGTGGTCATTGAGCTCTTAGATGAACTCCATGGCGCTTGCTTCTTTACCAAGCTAGATTTATGATCAGCCTACAATTAAATCCGCATCAAAGAAGACATTCCCAAAATAGCTTTATGCACTCATGATGGTCATTATGAATTTCTAGTCATGCCATTGGACTCGCCAATGCACCATCAATCTTTTAAAGACTGGTGAATCAAATTTTTCATCCATTTTTATGAAAATTTATCTTGGTCTTCTTTAATGATATTCATATTTACAATTAGACATGGGCACAGAACCTATTACACTTGGGCCAAGCTCCTAAAATCATTTCTACAAACCACCTATATGCTAAACACTTCAAAAGCTTTTTCAGCCAGAGAGAGATCAAATACTTAGGACACTATTTTTAATACCAACATTTCCATGTACCAAGCAAAATAGGGGCCACACAGGACTAGCCTAAACCATAAACACTAAGAAGTCTATGTGGATTCTAAGGTCTCACCAAATATTACTACTGCTTTGTAAAGGATTATGGAAAAATTGTTGGCTACCTCAAAATTGTGCTGAATAAGATTACATCCAATGGTCTATAGCTACAGAAGTGACATTTGATCTACTTAAAGAAGCTATGTGCACCACACTAGTTCTTTCTATGCCAAATTTCTCCCAAAAAATTGTCATTTAAAGTGATGCTTCAAGGTCTACATTGAATGTTGTTCTCATGTACTAAGGATGGCCTCTTGCCTTTACTAGTAAGGCTCTAACTAACAAAAATCTGACTAGTATTCCATGGAGACACCTTTCCCGCAAAATAACCTGCTTCCTCTATAGGGGGACATTTCTGAGAATTGGGGACTTGGGCAAAATGTCCCCCAACAGCACCATCACTTCCACCACCTCCACAACCTTTGTCAGAGACATCATTGGGCTGCTTGCTATATGGCACATGCCATTACATACTAATTGTAGCCTTTAGCTTCATGAAAATTAGTTGGCCTTTCATAGGGCACTCATATAGATGTAATATTGCAGATTTCGCCTTGAAGATTTCAATTCACCTCTATTTTTATATCAGCACTACCCCACCGACCACCACTCCGTCGTCATCCACTTGTCATCCCCATATTTAGTCCCTTGGTCCCCTGGTCCCCAAAAGCCATCCTTGCGTCCCTTCGTCAGGAAACTCTGTGGAACTATGTCATGTCCCCTTCTTGAAATAAGATTAAATAATAAACAATAATAATTAAATTAAAAATATAAAAGAATAATATTAAAAATAATTAAATATTAGTTAAGTTGAACAAAAGGTCAAAAGGCATGAACGGAAAAGTTGTCTCCCTCAAATGAGAGGTATAAAAGGGAGAGAAGAGAACTTCATTTGAGGGGGCAGGGGGAATGAGGAAGAAGAGTGGAGCATAAGAATTAAGGAAGGATTAAGGGAAGAAGAAAGGAAAGGGAACAAAATGTGGAAGTGACTTATAAAAGGTAAAGGGTTGGGAATCTTCAATAGGATTGTAATTATGAAGGGTTGTGACTCTTTGAAAGGTTTGTGATTAAAGATTTGTGACTCTTCGAAAGGGTTGTGACTCTTCGAAAGAGGGACAATTATGAAGGGTGGTGACGCTTGCCAAAAGGCAGACTTGATGAAGAAGTGTGACCTCTCCCTCACATGGGAAGATATAAAGGAGAAGATGGATCAAATGGAGTGGGGGAAAAAGGAGTAGAGGAGATCTAGAGCAGATTCAGAGCAGAAGTATAAGAAGGGATCTAAAATAAGAATTGAGAAGGAAAGAATAAAATATGTAGATTTAGAAGAAGAAGATATGCAGATCTTAAATGGGATATGTACAGATTTGAAAAGTAGTAAAGACAAATTCGAGAAGTGAGAGATAGGAAGTAAAAGGGGCAGCAGTTGTTGTCAAACAGATGCATCTTTTCATAACCAAGGGTGTGAGCTTTTCATAAGGGCATTAACAAATGTGTTAAGGTTTTGGGATCATTGCAAACGTAATAGCACTATCTCATCATATGTTTTTATGTGTTTTCCAAATGCAACAATCTCTTGCATTTATATTGAGAATGAGTCAGGAAGAGACATGTCCCTTCATGGGACATGTCCAATCATTATTATGTAATTAATATAATGACAATTATGATTATATATATATATATAATATCTCTTGAGTATTATATTGATTTCTCTAATATTTACATAATAATAATAATATTTATTTTATCAATTTAACTATTTAGTTATTATGAGAATAATTATAATCTAACTTTATATATACATATATATCAATGTATATAGTAATATCAATTATTATATATATTGATATATATATGTATATATATAATAAATCATTTCTCATAATAATCATATAGTCAATATTATTTATCTGAGCGATGCTAAAAACATCAACACTCACTCTTAGCTAGGGAGGATAAATTAATCCAACGTCAACACTTAAGACACTTGGCAACATCAATCGTATGATGTAAAAAATAAAGGCATCATCCTCAAGATGTAGTCAATGGAAACATAGTCTCAATATGTGGATTGCCTCCATCGGCGATTCTATCCACAACCTCTCGTGTGGATTGCCTCCATCGGCGATTCTATCCACAAGCTCTCAGGTGGATTGCGTCCATCGGCGATTCTATCCACAAGCTCTCAAGTGGATTGCCTCCATCGGCGATTCTATCCACAAGCTCGTGTGGAGTGCCTCCATTGGCGATTCTATCCACAAGCTCTCGTGTGGATTGCCTCCATCAGCGATTCTATCCACAAACTCACGAGCTTTAGTGTGGATTGCCTCTATCGGCGATTCTATCCACAAGTTCCCGGGTGGATTGCCTCAATCGGCGATTCTATCCACAAGCTCTCGTGTGGATTGCCTCCATCGACGATTCTATCCACAAACTCACGAGCTTTAGTGTGGATTGCCTCTATTGGCGATTCTATCCACAAGTTCCCGGGTGGATTGCCTCAATCAGCAATTCTATCCACAAGCTCTTTTGTGGATTGCCTCCATCAGCGATTCTATCCACAAACTCACGAGCTTTAGTGTGGATTGCCTCTATCGGCGATTCTATCCACAAGTTCTCAAGATTTAATGTGGATTGCCTCAATTTCTATCCACAAGTTCTATCTATTATGATCGGTTTCAGCCATCACAAGATGTCTAACACAATAGAAGGTCAAGTTATTGTAAGATCATCACCTTACAATAACTTTTACAAATACAAGTGATAATCATTTGGAAGTCGTCACTTCCTCATGATTTACACAGGGGGCAGGCCCATTAAAAACATTCATGATTTATTAGTATAATAATCAATTATATCAAGTTTACCTCATAAATGTTTCACCTTCAATAGTGAACTCCCTCTCAATCAATATGATCAAGATTGTCACAAGTTGACTGAACCATCTACTGCCTCTGAAGCTCAAGTTTATCAACTTATTGACCTCTTTTGAAATATCAGACTCCCTTTGCATCTAGTCTCAATCATCAATTTGTTTGCAAGCTCATCAAGTTCTTTCTCCCTTGAATGTAATTATCTTGTGCTTCTGTCTTGAAGGTATGTCAGAGAGAGATTACAAATAGCTCACTAAACTATCTCGACCCTAAATACCAATGATAGAAGCATACAATATTTTACTAACCAATAGTATAGCATGAATTACAAATTCAAAAATTATGTGCATTAATAAAACATGAAATACTTATCTTTTATAAATTTCAAGTATTTCATTCTGTAAGGTAAGCCCATATAAAAAATATCATGCAAATTCAAAGAATGATGTCATCATTCTCGAACATTACTAGAATTATTCACATGACTTGTCTTGAATATCCAAAGGTTCTATACACTATGAAAACCTTCAATTTGATCAGATCTCCCTTCAAGTGGTTAGGCTTTTAAAGAAGGAACCTCGCTCTTTTACAGATTGTTTTGCATAGACCCGTACACAGTCGGTCATAACTTTTGAATCTGACATTTTCTCTCCAATCGCCCTGGTGAGATTCTTCTAAATTTGTTTATCACCAACATATCCAAAATTTCGCGAAATCCAACGGTTCATTTGTGAGATATGGTCCTCGTACTGAGACTGTATTTTCTATGATAGTCACACATTCACCAACAACAAACTACTCTCTTACATTTGCAACTTGGCTCTGATACCATGTTAAGGTTTTAGGATCATTGCAAATGTAATAGCACTATCTCATTGTATGTTTTTATGTGTTTTCCAAATGCAACAATCTCTTGCATTTATATTAAGAATGAGTCAAGAAGAGACATGTCCCTTCATGGGACATGTCTATTCATTATTATGTAATTAATATAAATACAATTATGATTATATATATATATATATATATATAGATATATATATATATATATATAATATCTCTTGAGTATTATATTAATTTCTCTAATATTTCCATAATAATAATAATATTTATTTTATCAATTTAACTATTTAGTTATTATGAGAATAATTATAATCTAACTTTATATATACATATATATCAATGTATATACTTATAGTAATATCAATTATTATATATATTGATATATATATATATGTATATATATAATAAATCATTTCTCATAATAATCATATAGTCAATATTATTTATTTGAGCAATGCTACAAACATCAACAAAATGAAAGGGTGAGACTCCGTACACGCAAAGGAGATATAAAAGAGAAGAACTTCATTGAAGAAGGGCATGGAAACAAAAAGGGAGAGTAATTGGGAGAATAATATATTATTCTCAAAAGCGACAATGAAAAGTCGTGACTCAAATCTTATGAAAGGTGGTGATCCTTTCACTTGTAAATTATAAAGGGGAGATCATCCCAAGCAAACATCAATACATCATCACTCATGAAATCAATCAATCTATGAATCAACAATGGTTGAATCTATCAATTAGCAAAGATCAATTCAACAAAGTGAATAAACAAGCAATCAAATCATCATCATTCATTTGACATCTTGGAATCAGAAATCAATCATCAAATGTCTATCAAATCAATCAGTTCATCATTCAAACATCAATCATTTAAGCATCACCCTATCAAACCAACTTTTATTCATTCAATCATCATCAGTGAAGAAAAGGAAATTGAATCATTCCTTCTTCAAATGTTCCATGTGTGTCCTTACTTTCATCCATGCCCACTTACAATAGTATTCATTTTTCATATTCTACAATTCCTTCCATTTCCCATAATGGTTCAAACCTTTCACACATATCTCCTACCACTCTTTCTACTGAATCTACTATTGATAGTTTGGCTTAAACTGTTTCATCTTTGCAACAACAAATTATGTTCATGACTCAATCCAAGTTTAACATTCCTACTTGTGACATTGCTAGTCCTTTGTCCTTGGACATCATTCGTGTCGTCATTCCTCGATACATGGAAATTCCTCATTGGAGACTTACAATGATAAGGGTTATCCTTTGACTCGTGTTAAAACCTTTCAAACATTGTGTAGTGATTTCTCTCATGATTATAGGTTCATAGCTAAAGCTTGGGGACCTAGTTATGCTAGTTTGCTTCAAATCCCATCATTAGTCCAAATAGTTACCACTTATAGAATTGTGGTATAACCCCATTTATTACACAAAAACCAAAATGACACCATATAGGTCGTATATGATCAATCTCCACCATCTCTCCAAGCATATTCATTGGGAGGTTCAAAGGTACATATAGTGGATTCCACCCTTCACATACATGACACCATTCTTTGCACCCTTAAGGACAATCTACATATAGCACAAAGTCCTATTATTCCTTCTTTTTCAAATGTTCCATGTGTGTCCTTACTTTCATCCATGCGCACTTACAATAGTGTTCCTTTTTCATATTCTACAGTTCCTTCCATTTCCCATAATGGTTCAAACCTTTCACACATATCTCCTACCACTCTTTCTACCAAATCTACTATTAATAGCTTGGCTCAAACAGTTTCATCTTTGCAACAACAAATTACGCTCATGACTCAATCCAAGTTTAACATTACTACTTGTGACATTGCTAGTCCTTTGTTCTTGGACATCATCCGTGTCGTCATTCCTCAATACATGGAAATTCCTTGTTACAGACAATGATAAGGGTGGTCCTTTGACTCATGTTAAAACCTTTCAAACATTATGTAGTGATTTCTCTCATGATCATAGGTTCATAGCTAAACTATTTATTAGAACCTTATGAGATAAAGTCTGCAATGATATTGTTCTTTCCCTCCTTATTCCATTGATTCCTTTCAAAAACTTGCTAATGCTTTCATTCAACAATTTCAAAACAATATTGGTCCTAAGATTTCTTTGACTAATTTGATGCATTGTAAACAAGGTGTTAAAGAAAAAGCGATTCATTTCATTGGTAGATTTAAGCATTTGCATGCTCAGATTTCTTATCCTGTGCATGATGTTGATATTCAACATATTTTCATTTCTAATATACAAAAAGACATTAGGGATAAGATATTGTTGTCTAAATTCTTTTCTTTTACTCAATTGTGTGCAATGCTTCATAATTATCAGCTTCAAGCGAGTCAATTTGAGAGCACTCCTCCAATGGCTCCGATTGATA
Source organism: Chamaecyparis obtusa (assembly GCA_027943335.1). NCBI lineage: Eukaryota > Viridiplantae > Streptophyta > Pinopsida > Cupressales > Cupressaceae > Chamaecyparis > Chamaecyparis obtusa. The sequence goes on along the minus strand of BSBK01001858.1, from coordinate 1,260,539 downwards.
AAAGTAATGTCGTATTTCAGTCTTTTCAAAAGTTTCAAAAACCTAAGAGCTTTATCAAAATCAATAATTCATCAAATCATGTTGATGAGCAAGTGGCAACAACATCCAAAGGTGTGGATCCTTTGTCATATGTTTTTAGACCTCGTAATTTTACATCTTTTTTCTGAATCTTTGCATAATGTGATGTTGAAGTTGATTAATATTAATGTCAAATCTATTAGATTTCCACAATCCATACGTATGCTAAAACTCTTCCTTTTATTGCTTGCTAGATCTGCAATCTGCCATCTTTTGTTCCTCTTGCTCTCTTGCATCCTGATGACGGATCATGTAGTATGATCTGAAACGTTGATGGTCAAAAACTCTACACAATCGAATCCAAAAACTGTTTTAGCATAATATTAATGTTTTACAACTTCCCATTAAACCAATTGACACATCCAAACCTTTATCTAAATCCTTTGATCAAAAGGCTTTTTGTCGATACCATCGTCAACCTGGTCATAATACTGAGATGTGTTCTCGTTTGAAATCTATTATTCAAGACCTCATTGATTGTATGATATATCTGTTGGAGGTGTTAATGATTAAGGAAACAAGTCAGTAGAACCTCCCAACCAAAACTTGCAAATTTATACCAATCATTTGCCTTTATCATTCGACCAATACCGTTGAGTCTACTCAGTCTTTACCTTCTTCCACCCATGTTGTTGGTTGACATTGAGTGTATTGAAGTCAACAATGTTGTCAACCTTATTGATCAATCCAAACCTCAGCCTGAGCTTTACATTATATTTGATCCTAAAGAGACAATTAATGTTGAAAATCTGAACCAGAAAGATATACAAAGCAAGATACAAAACACACAGTCCAATTACCCTAGGAAAAACCCCCTTTGCAGAGGGAAACAACCCCGCCCACAAAAACAGTACCCCTTTATTTAGATATAAAGCAAGAAATACAATGCGTGAGATCTACCGCAAAGATGGTAGACAAAAATACAAATCATTCACAGAGATGAACCACCCAAAAGGCACAACTCATAAGATAAACATACATCATGAAATGCAGCTCACTGATTGAGCAAATATAAAAACATGCGGATGATGCTAAGCACGCATGAAACTGATGAAGATAGAATGCACATCCAAAACCAAAAAAAATGGCCTGAGATAACTCGCACATATAAAAGTATGTATGCAGTGAAAACGTCACTCGTTTCACATGGCGTAAGTGTTAAGTTTATGATCGCTGCAAATGTAATAGCACTGCCGTAAAAGTATGTACTTTCCAAATGCACCGATCACTTGTATATATACATGGTAAAGACGAGAAGAGACATGTCCCTTCATGGGACATGTCTATTCATTAATCTAATTTATTATATATAATCATTATAAGAATAAATAAAAGATTAACTTTCATATATATATATATATTAATATAAATAATATCAATTATTAAATATATTAATATATATATAATAATTCAATTCTCATAATAATTATATAATCAGTTTTATTTATCTGACCGATGCTACATACATCAACACTCCCTCTTAGCTAGGGAAGATAAAATCATATATCACATTTCTTGTGATAAGAAAACTCACATATCTCGTGAAGGCAAATATCACATAACACACGATGATAAGTATCTCATAACTCATGAGATAAGGAAACACCTAATATGTGATACCCAATTTTACATATCACCTAACATGTGATATGAGGAATCACCTGACACGTGATACCCAATTTTACATATCACCAAACATGTGATATGAGGAATCACCTGACACATGATACCCAGTTTTACATATCACCAAACATGTGATATGAGGAATCACCTGACACGTGATACCCAGTTTTACATATCACCAAACATGTGATATGAGGAATCACCTGACACGTGATACCTAGTTTTACATATCACTAAACATGTGATATGAGGAATCACCTGACACGTGATACCCAATTTTACATATCACCTAACATGTGATATGAGGAATCACCTTAGATCGTGATACCTGATTTTCATATCACCTCAAATCATGATACAAGGATATAGTAATTAGAGAACATTACATTCCCCTTACATATAACCCTATTATGGTATGTGCACTGACATATCAAAATGTCTACCATAACGAATCAATATTACAAGATCGTCACCTTGTTACAAGTGTTCATTGTCTAAGAAGTCGTCACTTCTCAGAAATGTACACAGGATGGATGTCCTACTTATATATTAACCAAGGGTCTTGTCTTTTCATAAGGCACAACCCCTTCTAGGTCGGCCCTCCATGAAACAACCTACTCCTCTACAAATCGGCGCCCTTGTCCATTACCTAATAGTTAATTATCAATTAACTACAATAGTCAAATACAAGGCATACAAATATGCCTAGCAAATCGCCGATCCATTCTAGGGAGATGTATTTATCATGAGGCCATATATAAAGGAAATTACATGTATTTTAGATTTGTCTAATCTGAAAAATCAGAACATTAATATGATCAAGTTATCAGGATTTAACACTCCCTCTTAACTTGATAATATAAATGAGAGAAACATATCTAGCAACATCGTTACGATGACTAAGCATAGATTTGTACTCTATATCTATTTGATTCTTCCAAGCATGTAGTATCATGGTACACATGATACTTTGTCATATCACTAAACCTGTAATATGAATTATCACTAATACTTGTGATAACAGTATTACATGTGATGCAATACACAGGATAAAATATGGAGAAAGATTAAATTTTTCCTTTATCCAAATTGTGACTCATAGGCACTGACAAGCCTATATCACAATATGATCTTGAATTAAGATCTGCCAATACATAGGATAAAATCCGGAGAAAGATTAAATTCTTCCTTTATCCAAATTGTGACTCATAGGCACTGACAAGCCTATATCACAATATGATCTTGAATTAAGATCTGCCAGTACACAGGATAAAATCCGGAGAATGATTAAATTCTTCCTTTATCCAAATTGTGACTCATAGGCACTGACAAGCCTATATCACAATATGATCTTGAATTAAGATCTGCCAGTACACAGGATAAAATCCGGAGAATGATTAAATTCTTCCTTTATCCAAATTGTGACTCATAGGCACTGACAAGCCTATATCACAATATGATCTTGAATTAAGATCTGCCAGTACACAGGATAAAATCCGGAGAATGATTAAATTCTTCCTTTATCCAAATTGTGACTCATAGGCACTGACAAGCCTATATCACAATATGATCCTGAATTAAGATCTGCCAGTACACAGGATAAAATCCGGAGAATGATTAAATTCTTTCTTTATCCAAATTGTGACTCATAGGCATAGAAATGTCTATATCACAATATGATCTTTAATTCATCTAGATCTGCCAGTAGTTCCCTATTGTTGTAGAACATTATCTCAGAGATCTTCATCTCATATAATGTCTTTTCATTATCACAGAGATCGTCACCTCAAGTCCTTTTCTGAAATGATCTATCTTCACTCGAGAGAGAGAGAGTTTTTGTAAGAATATCTGTTGTCTGATCTGCAATACAAATATATTCCAACTGAATCACTTTTCTTTCTACTATGTCTCTTACATAGTGATAAGGAATCTCTATAAGATACAACAATAATAGATCACTGATGTTGAAACTCCATCCTATGAATCGCAGTCCTCTAGCTGTTGATCACTAAGGAACCCATCTTGACATGGTTAGCTCCCTCTGAATCAAGATTCTCGGATGTCCACAAATGCAAAACCTTTAGTTGCTCCCTCTAAAGCTCAAGTTCGTGCTCCATCATGACATTGTCAGATTCCCTCTGAATCTGATATCAGTCCTCTGACCTCCTCATCCAAGGTTGCCTGTGATGGATTGTCAGACTCCCTCTGAATGTTATTTCTTCCTCTTCAAAGAAACTGATCTAAATATGTGCCACCAACTCAAGCTTATGGCAGCAAGCCGTATCTTCATTCTTTAGCATATCCAAAAGTATTCATCTATCCAAGAATATCATGACCTAGATACCCGCATAAAAAGCCTTCCAACCTATACATATGGAACTTCATCCCCTGAATCTTAGTCCTCTGATCGCTACAATTTCCTGATCACTATCCAGGAATATCATGACCTAGATACCCGCATAAAAAGCCTTCCAGCCTATACATATGGAACTTCATCCCCTGAATCTTAGTCCTTTGATCGCTACAGTTTCCTGATCACTAGAGAAACCATCTCGACATGGTCTACTCCCTTTGAATCTGCAATATGACGAAGATCCTCAGAAGTTAATTGAAGAAAGAATCCTCTAACTTTTCCCTCTGTTACAGAAGCATAGCCTGCTCTCAATCATCGAAGATATATTTCTCCAAGAGACTCTCATCATCTGGCATACGGCTGAAAGTGCTAGACTAAGACCACTTTGGACCTACTCATTGATATACCATAGATCTGCACCCTTGCTGTGATTCGTTGTACTGCAATCGATCTCTATATTGAAGGAGCTAACAACGATTCCATATTGTTCTTCTACTGTTTCTGAATGCAAAGAGACATTCAATCACACTGTCATGCCCTTCTATGGCTTTTGTATTCCAGATGCCCACACATAGTAGAAACAATCTGACAGGCTAGCTATATGCAATCAATTCACAAACCCAGGCCCTCAGCAAATAATTTCATCTCTCAAGTATTGTCTCTGTCATGAATGTAATGTCCAGCCACCTATAATATGGGAAGGTATATGTGATCACTATATTAAGTTATAAGCAGACAATATACCCATCAGATAAATTGTATAGTGTCATCGTGAATTGTTCCTTAATCTGCAATAAGTTTTCTAAAGGTTCAATATTTTTCCAATAGACATCGCATATTTTAAATTTATTTCTTTCCATACGTGGGCACTTGTAACCAAATTTCTTTAAAAGAAATTGATTTGACATTGATCCAAACTGAATTCATTAACAAGGTGAAGCCCGATGAATACATTGTCGTGTATAAATACTTCAACTTGAAACAAACAAAATATGCCCGATAAATACAAAACATGACAAATGTTGATAAAGGAGTGCTTGATATACACACTGTTTTATACGCACCAATTCTTAGGCGATAATCAAACCTGCAACTGCAGAACATAATCCCGAAATTGTTATACCCAGCATGGCTTGCTGGAGAGACTTCTTATTTGTTTTGTTTGAACTCTTCATCATCATCGATTTGAACAAGAAGTATTATCAAATCTTTTGTGTATGTAATTGTTTTTCATATTAATTATGAAACTTCATATCTAAAATCTCACAGGCCTGGCAAAGAACTTGGACTGTGATCCACACAACTACTTCCAACTGTTCTTCCCTTATGTCGTGTCTTAGAATTTTCTTTATTAATGTTTATATGGTAATTTGCTGTTTGTATTACTCCAGTGGTTTCATATCCTTAACACGACAGAGTTAATAATCTAGACCATCGTCTATATTCGCAACCCGACAGATTTCTGATTAATTTTAATTAGCCGCAGTCAACCACAAAGTTGAGACCAACGTCTTGTACAGGTGTCAATACAGTCACCGTTTCAACTTGGGCCCAATAACTACTGTTTGAAGATAAATTCGTATCTTCTTTTAATGAAGTTCAACGTTAATTCTGTATATGAAGGCATTGTTTGTCCTTATTTTAACGTGGCTTCATATCCACGTATTCTAATTGCAAAGAGTCGATGTTTTTAATAAAAACCCAATAGTGGGTCCAATAACGCATTGTTACATTGGCACCATCTATTTTTCAACATATGCTTTGTATATAGTATCCAACAACTGTCTTTTATAATTTTATTTTTTATTTTTATATCATTCATTGCTGAAGTTTGCTAGCATACGGACTATGCTTCAATGACTTGAATGCTTCAGACACGACAATAATGAGAATCCTTCAAACATGTCTTTAAACACTTTCTTACATTTGCAACTTGGCTCTGATGCCATGTTAAGTTTATGATCGCTGCAAATGTAATAGCACTGCCGTAAAAGTATGTACTTTCCAAATGCACCGATCTCTTGTATATATACATGGTAAAGACGAGAAGAGACATGTCCCTTCATGGGACATGTCTATTCATTAATCTAATTTATTATATATAATCATTATAAGAATAAATAAAAGATTAACTTTCATATATATATATTAATATAAATAATATCAATTATTAAATATATTAATATATATATAATAATTCAATTCTCATAATAATTATATAATCAGTTTTATTTATCTGACCGATGCTACATACATCAACAGTAAGCACTGTGTCTTCACCCACTCGAAAAACACATCTTATTGAATCATTGTTCTTTACACTACCACAACTTTCTATCCCCGATTAGTTGAAAGAAGATGCGCACAAGAAGGGAGAGCAATCGGAAAACATAGCGTCAAACAAGGTGACGCTTCACCTTGCTTGGCGTTACAGCCAGCAAGGTGAAACGTCACCGCTATGGCTGTTACATTCGAAGAGAATGGCCCGTGCTATGTAACGCTTGCCAGAGGTGAATCATGAGACAGCACACCACGAGGGAAATAGGACTCACAACAGTAATGAGCCAGCATGAATGCGTGAGGTAACCCGACAGTTGTAAGGAAGTTACAACTGAATTCAACCACCGGCAACAGTTGAAGTCATGGACTTTCGATTACATAAAAGTAACGTGAAAACATACACAAGTAATATAATTAAAGTCTTTGTCGCTGCTATCAAAGTTCAACACTCCCTCTTAGCGAGAGAGAGACTTCCGAAGAAGATTACCTGAACAAATGCACTCAGCTGCAAAGAAACAACATCAGTAGATAACCTCAATGAACATTGAAAATTAGTTATCATTAACCAAAGAACTTCACCATAGCTCATCCTAGAGGGTGAAAGAAAGATATTGACAAAACATTCATCATAGCATAAATTCACAACAAAATGTTCAACATGATCATTCTAAGATCAAAAACAAAATTTTAGAGCTCACATAAGTGACTCCCACCATGGCTACTTCCAGAGGGTGGGTCAAGGACTTTCATCTCAAACTTCTCCCTAAGAAAAATGTATTAACACCTTGCCTACTCACAGAGGGTGACTCCACCATACCTACTCGCAAAGGGTGAATCAAGGGCTTTCACCTCAAACTTCTCCCAAAGAAGAATGCATTAACCACCTTGCCTACACGTAGAGGGTGGGTCAAGGGCTTTCACCTCAAACTTCTCCCAGAGAAGAATGCATATAAGAAATGGAGCAATCCACCTGAGGTGCCTTCTCAGCAAGAGCTTCATTTTCCACCAAACCAAGCTATTCTCGAAAGTAACAAAACTTCACCCTTGGAAGTGACTTAGTGAGGATGTCTGCGGTTTGTTCTTCAATAGGAATGTATTTCAATTCAACTGCATTCCTTTGTACCATGTCTCTCAAGTAATGAAACTTGATTTCCACATGTTTGGACCTGTCATGAAACATTGGATTGACTGAAAGCTTTATGCAGCTTTGGTTATCACACATGATAACAGAAGGCTCAAGAGGCTGTCCAAACAATCCTCCAAGTAATTTACGAAGCCATACGACTTCTTTGGCAGCCATACATGATGCCACATATTATGCCTCAGCTGTGCTTTGAGCTACACAAGACTATTTTCTGCTGCTCCAGGAAATCATAGCGGAACCGAGATTGAAACAGCTACCTGAAGTGCTCTTCCTATCAGACACACAGCCTGCCCAATCCGAATCAGAGAATCCCTACAACTTCAACTTGGTACAAGAAGAATACTTGAGTCCATATCCAATGGTGCCACGAACATATCTCAACACATGCTTGGCTGCCATATGATGGATGTGCCTTGGTTCAGACATAAATTGGATCAATGTATTGACAACAAAACATATGTCAGGTCTTGTCTTGACCAAGTACATCAAAGAACCAATGAGTTGACTGTACATAGAAGGATCAACCAAATCTGAATTGATTGAATCATCACGAAGCCTCTTCAGATTCACTTCCATAGGAGTTGCCATGGATTTACAGTCCAACATACCAAACCTTTTCAGAATATCAATAGCATATTTCCTTGACTTAGGATGATGCCATCTGAGTTCTGTCATACTTCAAGGCCAAGGAAATAGTGCAGCATGCCAAGATCTTTCATCTCAAATTCTGAAGTTAGCTCCTTCTTACAAATGATGATGAGATCATCACTGCCTGTGAGAAACAAATCATCTACATATAGAACCAAGATTAGAATTTTATCATCCTGAAGCTTTAAGTATAAGTTAGGATCAGCAACATTCTTTTGAAAGCCAAAACCCAAAAGATATTTATCTATTCTCTCATACCAAGCACAAGATGCTTGTTTGAGTCCATACAAAGCTCTTTTCAACTTACACACATGAGATGCTCTGTCATGGATGATGAATCCTTCTGGCTGTTCCAAGTAGACTTCCTCTTCAATGACTCCATTCAGGAATGCTGTTTTCACATCCATCTGATGGAGTTTCCAGCCTTTAATTGCAGCTATGGCAATGATGGTTCTGATGGAGGTGTATCGAGCCACTGGTGCAAATCTCTCATCATAGTCAACACCTTCCTTTTGGGAAAAGCCTCTAGCCACAAATCGTGCTTTGTATTTGTCTATGCTTCCTTCAGCCGCATGTTTAATCTTGAACAACCATTTAGACGGGACAACTGATTTGTCTTGAGGCCTAGGTACAATGTCCCAAACATTATTCTGAATGATAGATTTGTATTCCTCCACCATAGCATCTCTCCACACTTGATGTTTGGAGGCCTCCTCAACATTAGGAAGTTCAGAAGAGATAATGTGACTTATCAATTCAACATAACCAGCAAACTTGTGAGGTCGTTTGCTCTCTCTGAAAGTCCCTCGAGGAGCTGCAAAAGGTGTAGCTTCTTCCACAATATTTCTAGCCCATAGGGGTCTCTTTTTATTGGTGGAAGAAGAGTGGGGACCTGTGGGATCAGTTGGTGTAGTGAGAGGAGTAGGGTCAACAAGATCTTCACACTCTCTCTCAACCTCTGAAGGAGAGTTCGGATCAGCCATGGTGGAATCTTGAGGGAGTTCAAGATCTTCCTCATTAACCACAACTTCAGATTCCTTGGGAAGATTGCAAGCCATGTCTTCATCAAAGATGACATCTCTACTGATCTCAATCTGCCTTTGACCTGGTACATAAATTTTGAAAGCTTTAGAAGAGTCATTGTAGCCAACAAAGAATCCTTTCTTGCCTGAAGGTTCCAATTTTGACCTTTTCTCTTTTGGAATGTGAATCACTACTGGGCAGCCAAAAATTCTGAAGAAGCTAACATCTGGTATGGTCAAGAAGTTAAATTATGAAGAAGCTAAATTATGAAGAAGCTAACATTCTGAATTAAATCTAAAATGACTTTAGCTCTAGATTCACTGCTATGGAATGTACTTTTAGTATTCTTACCTAGAACGCATCCTTTGCAAATACCTTCATGATCCTTCTTCAACTTAGGAAGACCAATGGTAGCCTTCTCCATAGATGCCAAGGTTATGAAATTTAAGTATCCAAATCTCTTGTACCAAAGAATGTTTGGATTTGAGGAACAAAAAGTAAGAGCTTGAAGGGGCCGGGCTGAAAATCTGTAGAGGCTGCCATGACGAACTCCTATCTCATGAGCTGAAGTGAAGTTAGAGTTCTTCTTCCAAGCCAGGACCTTACCATCAATGAAGGACACATGATATCCTTTGTCTTCAAGAGCTGAAATAGAAATCAGGTTTCTCTTAATGCCAGGAACAAATAGAACATCACTTAGGTGCAGAGGAATGCCTGAATCAAGTTGGAAAGAAGTAGAGCCAACCCCTTTCATTGAATAACTAGCATCATCTCCAATGATCACTTGAAGGTGTGAATCCTTTTCACTGAGGTTGAAAAGGTGATCACGGTAACCTGTGATGTGACGTGAAGCTCCACTATCAATCAGCCAGGTGTCACCATTGGTAGGAATGTTGCTGGATAAAGCAGAGATGAAACTAAAACCCTCAGGTTCATCACATGATTCTCTCTTGGGAGAAGAGTCTTCAACACATGCAGTAGAGACTTGAGGCTTCGGCCTTAAGGTGCAATGCCTAGCATAGTGACCAAATTTGTCGCATCTGAAGCATTGAACTTTAGAGATATCAACTTGCTTTCTTTTGTGGGGAGAATCTGGATGAGAGTTTCTATTCCTAGATCGCTTGAAGTACGGTTTCTTTCCTTTTCCTTTAGAGGTGTGGGCTGCTAGCACTTGGTCATCTTCATGATGACTTTTGCGACCATTACCTCTAGCCTCAAGTCTGCATTCCTCTTGAATGCAATCAGCTCTCAGTCTGTCAAATTTAGGGAGATCGTCACGTCCACTGATGCCTTGAATAAACGATTCTCAAGAGTGAGGGAGACCATTCATAGCAAGCATAACCAAATCTTTGTCAGGAATGGAGTCACCAATAGTACTAAGTTGGTCCCTGAGTTCTGAGATTTTCATGAAGTAGGATATAGCTGATTCTCCTCGAGCCATCTTGATGTGAAGGATCTAATGCCTCAAGGCCAAGGCTCTACTGGTATTATTAATCTCATAAAGATCTTTCAAGGTCTGAAACATCACATTTGTTGTAGACAAGTTGGAAATAATGGGGACAAGATGATCCTTCACAGAATCAATAAGAATTTTCTTTGCCATTATTCTGTTCTTTTTCCAAAGTGTTTTCTCAGCATCATCAGCAGGTTCTTCCAGATTAGAATTTATGTAAGCAAGAAGATCATTTTCCTCTAGAGCGATTAGGATCCTAAACTTCCAAGAAGAGAAGTTGGAAGAACCGTCAAGTCTGTCCTCGACCTTTAATCCATTGACCATGATGGCAAAGCAAGAAGAAATGTAGAAGAGGATATCTTGTCTTTCTAATTCTGGATCGAAATGCCTAAACCCGCTCTGATACCATGCTGAAAATCTGAACCAGAAAGATATACAAAGCAAGATACAAAACACACAGTCCAATTTCCCTGGGAAAACCCCCCCTTGCAGAGGGAAACAACCCAGCCCACAAAAACAGTACCCCTTTATTTAGATATAAAGCAAGAAATACAACGCGTGAGATCTATCGCAGAGATGGTAGACAAAAATAAAAATCATTCACAGAGATGAACCACCCGAAAGGCACAGCTCATAAGATAAACATACATCATGAAATGCAGCTCACTGATTGAGCAAATATACAAACATGCGGATGATGCTAAGCACACATGAAACTGATGAAGATAGAACGCACATCCAAAACCAAAAAAAATGGCCTGAGATAACTCGCACATATAAAAGTATGTATGCAGTGAAAACGTCACTCGTTTCACACGGCGTAAGCAATGTGTCTTCACTCGCTCGGAAAACACATCTTATTGAATCACCGTTCTTTACACTACCACAACTTTCTATCCCCGATCGGTTGAAAGAAGACGCACGCAAGAAGGGAGAGCAATCGGAAAACATAGCGTCAAACAAGGTGACACTTCACCTTGCTTGGCGTTACAGCCAGCAAGGTGAAACGTCACCTCTATGGTTGTTACATTCGAAGAGAATGGCCCGTGCTATGTAACGCCTGCCAGAGGTGAATCGTGAGACAACACACCACGAGGGTAATAGGACTCACAACGATAATGAGCCAACGTGAATGCGTGAGGTAACCCGACAGTTGTAAGGAAGTTACAACTGAATTCAACCACCGGCAACAGTTGAAGTCATGGACTTTCGATTACATAAAAGTAACGTGAAAACATACACAAGTAATATAATTAAAGTCTTTGTCACTGCTATCAGAGTTCAACAATTAAAACACCTGATGGTCCTCTTTACATTGTAGCAAAGGTTAATGGTCTTCTTTCTCGTGGTGACCTTATAGACATACTTGCATGGTGAATGTTATAACTGAAGAACATCTTTACACTAGACGACTACAACGAGATTTCTATGATAAATCTAATGTGATGATCCAAACTTTCAATGGTTTCACCCATAGTTGGAATATTCGCCAAGTAAACACCGAATGGCAATTACTCGCCGAGTTTTTCTTGCTCACGAGTTAATGTCGAAAAAAATCGTAGGAAATACTAACCAAGTATTTCAGCGAGTTTTTTAAAAAAACTTTAAAAACTCACCCGCATTAGCATGCCAGCGTTTAAACACAAAAAACCACACAGTTGAATCTATTTTTTCATTTGCAGTGACTTGAGTGAAGAGTGGAGGAAAGTGGGCTTCCAAGCCCTTATAAGGTGATTGCTTTGCTATTGGAGGCAGATTCGAGTGGATTTAAAGCGGATTTCGATTAGTTTTTCAAGAAAAAACACATTCCTAGGTAGGTTTGTTGAGTTTGTTTTTAGATTTTTTTAAAACATTCTATTCTTTTTTTGTTGAGTCTAAATGAATACAAAATCATTTCTAAGTACTTAGAAATGATTTTGAATCATCAGAACAAGATTCAACACTATTTTTTACAAGTTTTGTTGAAAACTTGAATCTATCACTATTTTTTTTAAGAATATCTAGTTTTTTTTTTAATATCAAACCCTAGCAGTTTGTTTAGTTTTTTTTCTAACTTTGAATGATGTCTAAAAATATTGAGACTAATTTAGATAGTTTCTAACTTTGTTTAATTCTTTTTCTAAAATATTTATTTTATGTTTTTAATTTCTATGTGTAGGGCAGCAGTTAACAGTTAACCATTAAATCAGCATGGAAAATTCAAAGGAAGTGTGGCCACTAACACCATGCCCTTCTAGATATATAGGCACCTGACCTAAAAATGCTAAAGATAACACATGGAGGTATGCCTATGAAGCACCAGATGAACTTGGGAAGGTGATTTTCATAAGCTGTGAGAGTAATTTCTGGAGGCATAAACCGCCTCAAATACCACCTTGCAGGCATTAGGAAGCATGATACAAATCTATGTGACAAAAATACAAAAGTGATAAAAAGATTTGTTAATGCCCTACTTGCAGTTGGGGAAAAGAAAAAATTGCAAAGGGAGAGGGGAAGATTAGCTGTGAGGGCAGCCATGGCTAAAACTCAAGGTGCTTCTATTGACATTCAAGAAGAAGAAGCAACACTTAAGAGCATAGTGGGCTCTCTTCATGGCCCGTGCATTCGCAAATGGAGTGTCTCTTCTTTTACCGCTTTTGCTTCCTCTAGTAGAGTGCCTAGTTCGTCACCACCATCAGCATCAAGGATAGGCAGTTATTTTGTGCCCACGAACACACCTGGAGCACAACCATCATTAGAGCCCACTGGATGGAACAAGGAGGCACATGAGAAAACTGATATTGCATGTGATGATTTTTGGTATTTCAACAATCTCCCATTGTGTGTGGCTAAGAGTCCCTATTGGCTAAATTTGGTGACTGTAATGACAGTTTCGGGAAATGGGTACACGACCCCTTCTTGCAAGGTTTTGAGTGGGAGGTTAGTAAATAATCGGAATCCACTTGATTTCATTTTGAAATTTTAATTGTTATTTCTTGTTTATTAAATCAAAATTGTGTACTAAGACTTTATTTCACTTTGATTTTGTAGGTTTCTTGTAAATGCAATTGATAGGGCAAGAGCAGTGGTGAAGGAGCAAAAAATAGAGTGGAGAAAATATGGATGCACCATTCTTTTTGATGGGTGGACAGATGGAAAAAATCGAACCATTATTAATTTATCGGTTGCTTGCAAAGACAATGTGGTGTTTTGGAAATCGGTTGATGCCTCCAACAAGGTGAAAAATGCACAAACATTGGCATTAATGTTGGAGAATGTTGTCATGGAAGTGGGAGTAGAGAATGCGGTGCAAATCATCACAGATAATGTGGCAGCAGGTAATTTTATGTTGCACATGATTATCATTAAATATTAATAAGTGATATTTAATTTAGTTTTGAGGTGAAATATGAAGACTAATTATTGAATTTTTACTAATATGTCAGGTAGAATCCTCCAAAACAAGCACCCCACTCTTTTTTGGACACCTTGTGCAACACATGTCCTTGACCTTCTTTTGGAGGACATAGGAAAACTTGATTGGGTGACTCCAATTGTGGAAGATGCAAGGCGGGTCACCAAGTATATCTACAATCACCCTTGGGTTCTAAATTTGATGAGACAATTCACTAAAGGGAGAGATTTGGTGAGACCCGCTATCACAAGGTTTGCAACAGTTTTCTTGACGTTGCAAAGTATTATTGACACATTGACTTCTTTGAAACAAATGTTTGTGAGTCAACCATGGCTTGACTCAGCTTATTCAAAGAAGCCTGAAAGAGAGGTTTTCACGCGCATAGTCTTTGATTAAAATTTTATGGACAAGGCTTCTGAGATTGTGAAGGTAACTTCAAAACTTTAATTTTTAATTATTCTTGATTCAAGTTTCTCATTATTAATTTGTAACTTACTAAGTTAGTAACTTCATTAATTAATCTTTTTGTAAACTAATTTGTATTTTTCAAATTTCAATTGTAGTTTGAGCCCCTGGTTAGAGTTATGTGCTTGGTTGATGGGGATCAAACCCCAATGGAGTGTCTTTATGAGGCCACAGATAGGGCCAAAGAGTCTATAAAAAATTACTATAAAAGGGATAGACTCAAATATGATCCCATATGGAAAATTGTTGATAAGAGGTGGAACTGTTAATGTTATTAGCTTATGTCGGAATAATCAAGATATATATATATATATATATATATTATCATTAAAAGTTATATCGACTAAGTTAGATACTCTGCTGGCCGCATGTTATATTAATGACAACTTAGGTCAATGTGTTACCGATAACAAACACAGCAGTTATTCATATGAAACGGTGTATGAACCGTTGTGGAGTATCATTCACGATGGGCATGACTCCATGAGGAGTCACGACCATCGTGTGTGATGTCTCCACGATGAGTATTGTATTCATATTTATATGCAATGCGGATATGCTGTAAGTACAACAGAAAAACATACATTCTCACAGTTTATTCATTGTGCTTACTGCACATTGTATACAGTCATATTCAGACCTGAATATATATAATAAATAAGATTCATTACTTATATATATAAAACAGCAATTATATATATCTCTGATCAAAATCACAACATGGTATCAGAGCAGGCATAAGGAGATCCAGATCAGATTTATATCAAAAGACTCATTTGATATATACGTAATTCATTTGACATAATCAAAATGGTGAATGGTATGAGATTGGAAGATCGTCTCAAGGGAGCATCAAACTATGTAGCATGGAAACTACGAATGATGCTCACATTCCAGGAACACGATCTAACAGCAACTTTGGAGAAACCCAAGACTGAATCAAGTGAGAGTGAGGATCAAAACAAGTTAGACAAAGACAATATCAAAGCAATGAAGTTGTTGGTAGATGGAGTAAAAGATCACTTGGTGCCAATAATCATAAGATTAAAAACAGCACGTGAAATGTTTAATGCTCTGAAAGATATGTATGAGATTAACAACACAAGCAGAGCACTTACTCTAAAAGGTCAATTACACCAAATAAAAATGAAACAAGGAGAAACTATATCATCTTATTTCATGAGGATTACAGAATTGAGAAATCAACTCTCCGAAATTGGGTACTCTTTTGATAATAAGGAATTATCAATGATCGCACTCAACGGATTACCATTATCATGGGAATCCTTCATTCAAGGAGTTAGTGCTCGATCTAAAATTCCAAAATTTGATAGATTAAAAACAGACTGCATTCAAGAAGAGTCTCAATTGTTAATCAGAGGAGTAAATACAACTACCACAAAGGAAGTCTCCCAAGTACTCAATACAGAAGTAAACAAAAGGAAAAGGAAGAAAAATGGAAATGATTCATACAAAAAGTACAAACACAAACCTAGAGACCTATCCAAAGTACAATGTTATAGGTGTGACAAATTCAGTCATTTTGCCAGGAAATGTTCTGAAAGAATCAAAGCAGAAGCATCCTTCTCAAAAGTAAATAATATGAAAGAAGATACGAAATCAGAACAACTGGCTTTCTACTCAGCATTATCAAGTCAAATTTCAGATAATCAAAGCACTTGGGTTGTAGACAGTGGAGCCTCTCGACACATCACAGGGTTCAAAGAGCACATGGACTCCATAGAAGAATATTCTACACAAGAAGTTACTATTGGAGATGATACATCCTATCCGGTAATGGGAGTTGGGACCTGCACCATTTACCTTGAATCAGGAATATCCCTACAACTCACTGGTGTTCTGTTTGTACTTAGCATCAGAAGGAACTTAGTATCAATCTCAGCATTGGAAGACAAAGGGTACAGAATCACATTCATGGATGGAAAGATTTTAGCTTGGCCCAAGAACTCAAATATAAAGAATGCACACACTATTGGTGTTAGAGATGGAACTCTCTATAAATTAAGTACTTCTTCAAATCAAGCTCTCATAACTTCAGTAAATGAAAGTGAACTATGGCATAGGAGATTAGGACATCTTCATTATCGTGGTTTAAATTCATTAGAGAAGATGGTTACAGGACTACCTAAACTAAGATCTGAAAATATTGGAGCTTGTAAAGGTTGTGCACTAGGAAAGAATAACAAAAGTACTTTTCACCATAGTGAAAGCAGAACTAAGAATATCTTAGAACTTATTCACTCTGACTTATGTGGTCCTATGTTTGTTCCCTCTATTGGAGGATGTCTATATTATATTATCTTCATCAATGATTACTCCAGGAAGACCTGGATATATTTTCTAAAATGTAAGGAGTCAGAAGAAATTCTCTCAAAATTCAAAGAATTTAAGGCTCTAGTAGAAAATCTATCAGATAAGAAAATTAAAATATTGAGAACAGATAATGGAAAAGAATACACTTCTGAGATATTTCAAAGTTTCTGCAAACATGTTGGGATCAAGAGGGAGTTTACAGTTCCTTATAATCCTCAACAAAATGGAGTAGCCGAGAGGAAGAACAGGACAATAGTAGAAGCTACAAAAGCCATGATGCATGATCAAAACCTAGGAACCCATCTTTGGGCTGAAGCATCCAACACTGCAGTTTATGTTCAAAACAGATGCCCTCACTCTCACCTTGAAGATAAAACTCCTGAAGAAGCATTCACAGGCACTAAACCTAATGTTAGTCACTTAAGAACTTTTGGATGTCCTGTATATATTCATATTCCTAAAGAGAAAAGAAACAAATTAGAACCCTCAGGAAAGAAAGGAATATTCGTGGGATATAGTGAAACCTCCAAAGCCTACAGGATCTATATACCAGGACAAAAGAATATTGAACTAAGTAGAGATGTGATATTTGAAGAAGATACTGCTCTCATGAGATCCAAAGAAGACTCTTATGATTCTTCTGAAGAACAAAACCTTGAGATTCAGAGGGAGAATCAAAATGTTGAAGAAAATGAAACTCCCATTCATGATGAACCTGAAATAGGAAAGAAGCGACCTCTTTGGGCTAGAAAAGTAATTGAAGAAGATGAAAAATATGCTGCTCCTAACGGAACATTCAGAGAAAATAAAAGACCCCGCAAGTTTTCTAGCTATGTTGCACTAATGAGTGAACTTCTAAATTCAGAACCTTCTAATCCAAAAGAAGCTCTTCAACACCAAAATTGGAAGAATGCAATGACAGAAGAATACAACTCTATTCTGCAAAATGATGTTTGGGATATTGTACCAAGACCTAAAAACAAATCCGTAGTCTCCTCCAAATGGTTATTTAAAATTAAACATGCTGCAGATGGAAGTATTGATAAGTATAAGGCCAGATTTGTTGCAAGGGGCTTCTCTCAAAAGGAAGGTATCGACTATGAAGAAACCTTTGCTCATGTTGCCAGATATACCTCCGTAAGGACAGTTATTGCTATTGCTGCTGCCAAAGGTTGGAAGATCCATCAGATGGATGTGAAAACAGCCTTCCTAAATGGTGTGATTGAAGAGGAAGTATATCTAGAGCAACCAGAAGGATTCATAGTACACAGTCAACGTACTCATGTATGCAAACTCAAAAAGGCATTATATGGACTCAAGCAAGCACCTAGAGCATGGTATGAACGTATAGATCATTACCTATCTAAACTTGGATTTTCTAAAAATGATGCTGACCCTAATCTCTATTTTAAAGTAGAAAAAGGAGATATGTTGATTGTAATACTCTATGTAGATGATTTACTAATCACAGGTGAAGATCATTTAATTGATAAATGTAAAGAAGATCTTACAACTGAATTCGAGATGAAAGACTTAGGGTTGCTACATTATTTCCTAGGTTTAGAAGTTTGGCAACATGCTAATGAGATACTTCTAAATCAAGGGAAATATACTATAGACATTCTAAAAAGATTTGGAATGATGGATTGTAAGCCCGTGTCTACTCCTATGGAAATGAATCTGCTCAAACTGAAGGAAGAAGCTTTGAATTCAAAACCCACAGATTTCTCTCTTTACAAACAAATTACTGGATCCTTAATGTACCTAGTAAACACCAGACCAAACATCTGTTATACAGTAAATGCTCTTAGTCAGTTCATGTGTGAACCCAAACAAATTCATATGACAGCAGCTAAGCACCTACTAAGGTATCTTAGAGGAACATTAGATCTTGGACTAAGGTACAAGGATGTAGAGTTACAATTACATGGATTTACCGATTCAAATTGGGCCGGAAGCACTATAGATCGGAAGAGTACCTCAGGATGTTGTTTCAGTTTGGGTTCAGCCATGATATCCTGGTTCAGTAGGAAACAGTCATCTGTTGCTCAGAGTTCCACCGAAGCCAAATACATTGCTGCATCTATGGGAGCACGTGAAGCTGTATGGTTAAGGAAATTAATTTTTGGATTATTTGGAAGATCCTTGAAACCCACCATTATTTATTGTGATAATCAGAGCTGCATAAAGCTCTCCTTGAATCCTGTCTTTCATAACAGATCCAAGCACATTGAGATACCTTATCACTACATTAGAGATATGGTGGAAAAGAATGTTATTGAACTAAAAAGCATTTGTACAGAGGAACAATCAGCAGACATCCTTACCAAGGCTCTACCAAAGGTAAAGATAGAGCACTTCAGAGGCAAACTTGGTATGATTGTAATTCCTAAGAAAATAACTCGGTAATATTTTTTTATTGTTTCAATAAAACTTTCTTTATTATGAGTGATAGTTCATAATTATGTGTTCTTTGTGTATATCATTGAAAGTGACGACTTTCAATGATTTTCACTTATGATATAAAGGTTGTTATAAGGTGACGATCTTATAACAATCTATCTATGTCTTCATGGTAAGTATTATGTATGTAATACTAGTGCACATACTATGTTAAGACATTTCCGAGCACTTGGTGAATATCATGAGACTTGATATTCAGGAGGCCAATGCTCTTGATAATCACTTTGGACAATTGGTGAATATTTGTGAGTTGTATTCTGTAGGCCATTGCTCTGAGTAATCGGTGAAGTATCATGAGACTTGATACTCAAGAACCATTACTCTTAATGTCAGTAAAATGATATGAATGTATAAAGTGATTATTACACTCACATTGAGTACTTGGTGGACATCATGAGACTTGATGTTAGTAGGCCATTACTCTGAGTACTTGGTGAATATCATGAGACTTGATATTCAGGAGGCCAATACTCTTGATAATCATTTTGAGTAATTGGTGAATACTTGTGAGTTGTATTCTGTAGACCCTTACTCTGAGTAACTGGTGAAGTATCATGAGACTTGATACTCGAGAATCATTACTCTTAATATCATTAAAATGATATGAATATATAAAATGATTATTATACTCACATATATATTATGTATATATACTTAAGTACTTATTATCCTCCTTAGCTAAAGAGGGAGTGTTAATGTTATTAGCTTATGTCGGAATAATCAAGATATATATATATATATATATATATATATATATATATTATCATTAAAAGTTATATCGACTAAGTTAGATACTCTACTGGCCGCATGTTATATTAATGACAACTTAGGTCAATGTGTTATCGATAACAAACACAGCAGTTATTCATATGAAACGGTGTATGAACCGTTGTGGAGTATCATTCACGATGGGCGTGACTCCATGAGGAGTCACGACCATCGTGTGTGATGTCTCCACGATGAGTATTGTATTCATATTTATATGCAATGCGGATATGCTGTAAGTACAACAGAAAAACATACATTCTCACAGTTTATTCATTGTGCTTACTGCATATTGTATACAGTCATATTCAGACCTGAATATATATAATAAATAAGATTCATTACTTATATATATAAAACAGCAATTATATATATCTCTGATCAAAATCACAACAGGAACAATCAGCTTCACCAACCCATTCATGCAGCAGGGTACTTCTTCAACCCTTGTTTCAGGTACGATGATTCTTATTCAAATTTTACTAAGACTTGATTTCACTTTGTTTTTGTTTCAGATATGATGATTCTTTTTCAGATCCTAATGGAGAGGTCATAGAGGGCCTCTCTGTATGCATTCAGAGGATGATACCCGATGTTCTAGAGAGAGACCTTGTTGTGACCGAACAACAAATCTATGTGGAATCAAAGGGTAAATTATTCTCTTCAGAGCTAGCAAAGAGAGCAAGAGGCACTCAAACCCTAGGTAAAACATTTGCAATTTTGCCATTTGATAAATTATGTTTTCTCTTTCCTCCTTGCCTTCTAACTTCTCAATATTTTATTTTGCAAATGCTTGGTGACAAAGTTGGGGTGGAAATACCCCACCTCTAAAGAAATTTGCTCTCAGAATCTTATGTCAGCCTTGTAGCTCATCCCATTGTGAGTGAAATTGAAGCTTATTTGAGTCCATCCACACAAAGAAGAGAAACAAGTTAGCCCAAAAACGCCTCAATGACCTTGTCTATGTGCAATAGAATCTTAAGTTGTGCATGAAAAAGGCATAGGAAGAACCAACTAGTCCAATTGATTTGGATGATATAGATCCTTACTCTGATTGGACGGCACAGGAGCAACCTCCATTGTTTACAAAGGATGACATTGCTGATTTGGAGAGGCGGGCTATGGAGGAGGAGGGGAGTGGATTTGGTTTCACATCAAATGACATTGAGGAGGATGATGAGGAGTCAAACGAGGAGTCATTGGCAATGCCAGAAGAAGATACATCCAGGATGGAGAGTGAGCCACACACATCAGCAGAGATACCGAGCGAGGAGGCACAGTCACACCTAGCACAATGTTCTACTTCTAGGACTATGCCCTCTAGTTCCTCTTCTTTATTCCTTGTTTCACATTTTGCACACACACACACAATGATTCAATGCAATCTCTCTTATGCAAATGGCTATGGAGACAATGCTTTCCTTACGTTCATCTTTTCATTATCATGCCCTTATGCATTATTCAATAGAACCCTTAATGGAGACAATGTTTTCCTTAAGGAATGATCCTCCTTTTCTAGATCCGTTTGGAGACAACACTTTCCTTAGGACTAATCACCTTTTCAAGATCCCTTAATGGAGACAATGCTTTCCTTAATGACTAATCCCTTTGTTTTGATGGGTTGACTAGCATGACACAACTTGCTAGACTATCAATGACACCTATTGCAGCAACATTTTCCTTTTGCATGATCTATAGTAAGGCAATACCTTACTAGGCTAGTGGTCATGCCTCTTTCTCTTTCCTTTCTCTCTTTCGAGCGACGCCTCTTTTATCTTGGTTTTGGATTTGATGAGGACTTAAGTGTAACATCCCTCTGAAGCAACTTACATGAAACAGTGGTTTCAGGTTTATTGTGCCCTAAATGGTTTCTGAAACAGTGGTTTCTGGTTTTGTGTGCCCTAAATGGTTTTGTTTTCTGCAAATAATGGTTTTTGGTTTTATGTGCCTAAACGGTTTCCGAAACAGTGGTTTCTAGTTTATTACGCTTAAATGGTTTCAATTTCGTTAATTATGGAAATGCCAATTTCTGTTTTGTTGGTTAAGTATTAAATGGAATGGAATATATTTGAAATTCATGTGTCGTAGTGATTTACCTAAATCTAGATTCGATGCATGATATTTTATATTATGGAAACAAGAAAAGTCAATGCTCGGACTAACTACTTCTGTGTGAAAGTGGATGCAGGAGCGACAGGGATTCCAAGAAAAGGGGAAAAAGTTAACACCGGGACAAAGGGAAAGAATAGAGAAAGATCAAATGAGGAACTGGAATTCTGATACATGATAAGGGACTTTGAAGTATCCAATTGGCCAAACCCTAGTAGAGTCATTAGGAAGTGGTCATGACGAGAGTCAACCGACAATGAACTTTTGGTCAGTATATGTCATTACCAAGAAACGACTACATAGGATGGGATATAACGAACTACTGGTTAGTTCCTCGGTCGAAGTTATTTTGATTCCTTAGTTGGACCAATCGAGTCGATTTTTGGTAGTGCAATTATACGATCATAATATTACCTTACACTCGAATAGAATTATTTTATTAAATCGTTATTCCTTTTGTTCGGAAATTATAAAATAAAAACTACGTTTTTCGTGAATCCTTAAGATAATCTCAACCATATTTTTATAGTTAAAATATAAATATATATATTGATCTTGTTTATTTTGATGTCATTTTGTCTTGCCGATGTAGGCAAGCATTATTTTATGTTTTTATTTAATTGCCTTGTTCAAATCAAAACAATTGTTGAATCATTCTGCCGATTATACTCTTACGTGTCCTATAAAGTCGCCACCTGGGAATGGTAGCATGGACTCATAACTTTTAAGGGAGCCATCTATATTTTTATTTATAGTTTGTTTCTTATTGTTTAGTCGGGTAAAGAATGTAACCGAGAAACTATAGCGGAAATGAAATATTCCAAAACACTTATTTTTTTAATCACGATGGTGGAAGGCAAGAATTTAGAGCCAGACCACCACGAAAAGGGAAGGAAAACCGTTAGGTTTGGAAGCGGGTTCTTTCTTAAAAGAAAGGAAAAGATCATTCTTGGGAAGGAGGACAATACAAGGAGAGCAGCTGAAGAGGTGGCAGACGTAATGTCTGGAACTCAATGACAGGCATGGTTTTTCTCCTTTCCGTCATTGTTTTGTTGGTTATGAAATACTCTCATACTTCTATGAAGAGCGGAATTACATACAGTTTTACCTATGGATGCTTAAGACATTCTTTCTGTTTATTTTCTGGTAAAGTCGTATGGCTGTTGATACTCAAGGGACGTTAATTGTCAGCTCTTTACCATTAGTGTTTGTTCCGTTTCTTTTCTTTCTGATAGATAGCGTTGGGAGGTATGAAGAGTATTAAGAAAGACTAGAGTCCCAACCATCCGTTAAAAGTGTCTCCTTCGTGAGACTTATAACTAGATTGACGTGGACGTGAAAAGAATAATACTCTCCATTGCTCGCACATTGTTTATTACTATTTAAGATGCTTCTAGCTTAATAAAGAGTGCGTTGTGTTGTTATTTATCTTTATTCATTATCGTTAGTTGGTTATTAGTCGGGAGTAAGACTGGATAGGATTAGCAAATTCTGTCAATTGTGTCGAGTTGGAAGTTTCGTCTCTGCACTTTCCTTATTGTGTCATAGCTTATCGACACCTATTCTTTTTGTGCTCTCTTCTTAGTTTTTGTTTTTAAAAATTATAAACAAACTCTCTTGTTACTTAACTGTCATCAACAATGGTGGCATGCCTCCTGCAGTCTTTTGGAAACATATCTTTTCTTGGCTCGTTCTTACACTCTTCCTTGTCGACCCTGAATCTTGTCTAGAAGGGATGACTCGGTCAGTAGTAGATCCACATGAGTTAGATTAAATCTATTCCTTAGAGATTCAGAAAATAATTTAGTGTCCTACAGAATAGAGACATAGTACCAGAGTTAGTCATTTACTAGTCTTAGCCTATGACCAATAAAGAACTGCAGAATTAGATGGGTTGATGTCCAAACTCTATGTACGAACAAATCGGATAGGGTGGGAAATTGGAGCTTACTCAGCTGAGTAGAGAATGCCTTGGCCAAGGGATCGCCAGTAGTTGGTGATATCAATTTCCTAGTAACCCAGATGCATCCTTAGTCCAGTGTCATTCCAAGGTAGCAGTCGCTACAAGGTTTAACCGACTAAGACTGTAGGGTTCCACCAGTTCCAGTTGACTTGTCAATCTTGATCTATTCTTTCCTTTGCGGAGGGCCGGGTCCATCTCAGTAAGGGATCGGCAAGGGTGGAACGCAAAGATTCCTTGGTCGGGTGGTTAAACGCCCTGGAGTTAACTTTTCCCCATAAGACTATCATGATCAATGTTGCTTGTACGAAACGAATGGAACAGTGAGCAAACCTTACTTGTCTTTTATTTAGTTGTAGGATTTAAATATTATTGAAGTTGTATGAATGTAATTAAGAGCAGTTTTATATGTTGTTGTAGTTCAAAAACAATTCCTGCTTACTTATAGTTAAATGTTGCTTAACGCTTTAATGTTTCAATTTAAAAAAATATATATCTTCTAAAATCACATTAGAGAATAAATGCCTTGCTTCTGTTTACATTTGTTTCCAATATTGTTGTTTGTTAATTACTCGATCTTTCAATTTCGATGGTTGTTACATTAAGTCACTTAGGTGCTTGATGTTTCTTTGTCTCCTTGACCTTGATGAGATTGTTCTTATGCATTGATCTACTTTACCGTGAGCATGAGTTTGTCTCATACTCCCACTAAAGTGGGGGCTAAATGTACCCTCTTAAAAAGTTAGCACCCATAATTGGATGCTCTATTAGGCCCCATTTTGGTGATTTCAAGATTTGATGTCCAATATGCTTAATCCTAGCAACCTGATTTCTCTTTTCCCGCTTCTTTTCCACCATTCTGGCACTCAATTCAAATTTGGGATCAAATTCCTAAGTATAGAATGGCTCAATCGTTCAGTACCTGAGGATTTTAGCCCAAATTTGGCTCAAAGCCTTATGTTGAGGTGTTAGTGGGAAATTAAATCCCATGGTCGGCCTGGATTATTTTTGAATCCTAAAATGATGGATGAAGTATATAAACCCTATCTCTCCTCATTTAGATATACTTTGATGATCTACAATTAAGCAATCAAGTTTTCAAGAGCAATCAAGAGCAATTGAGCAATTGGATTCAAGATATGAAGGGAAGCATCCAGGATCTAGTTTCCCCAATCCATTCAAGTCAATTCCAAGGCAATCTTCTCCATTAAAGAAAGTTTCTCTCCCATGGTAGCCAAGTAGAGGAATTCCCAATCAAGCAAGAAGATCATTCCACATTCATCTCCTTCATTGCAAGCGATTATCAAGCATATCTACATTGGAGTGGCATTCATAGATCCATACATTTGTGAGGGCATCCTTGATTTCTATTCTACATTTCAAGGTCAACTCCTTGATTCCAAGCACATTCAAGTATCCTCATGGGTATGAGCAATTCCAACATCCGTCCATGAGGGTTTAAGCAAGAAACAAGCTACAAAGTTGTCAGAACTTTTCCAGGTAGATCAGAACAGTCGGAGCATCCCTAAAAGTTTTAGGCAGAAACCTAGGGTACAGAACGGCTCAATCGTTGTGTACCTAGGTATAGAATAGCTTAGCTGATGTATACCCTCCAGATCCAACTAAAATATGATAGGCAAACAGGTTACAGCTTCGGGATTCCACAATAGTTGTTATAGGTATTTTTGGGATTCCGTCTGTCTATTATTCAAATCTGAAGTAGCATATCTCTTGTTTTGATTCTAAGTGCATATAAATCTTTCCTAATTTGCATTTCCTATTTTATTATCATTTCCCATTTCAAAATTACATATTTAACGAAGGATCACTGCCTCATTTAGCGCTTAAGTCACCACTTGAGCCTATTGGGACATCTTCCTTCCAAATGTGCAATCTTGAAAAGAAGAAGTGATCTACCCTTTGCATTGCTTCCATTTTCATAGTGTATAGGTTCAAACCTGAAACATATGTTAATGTATAAAATTGTCTAACAAAGCACATCCAGTTGTGTGTCAGTTGTAATGTCTAAGGATGAACTCAAGTGGTTAATCAATAGGGCTTCATACCATAGTCACATGTTCAAACCCTATATATACATTAATTTGTAGAATTAAGTAATAAACAAAATCCATTTATCAGCCAGTATAGTGTCTAAGGGTGAGATCAAGTGATAAATAAATGAGTTTCATGGGGCAGAACCAGGTTCAAACCCCAAAGATATGTTTGTGTAGAAATGAGTAACAAAGAGCATCCAATCCTATGTTACTCATGGCATATAAGCTTAAGATCAAATGCTAAAGGTTTCATAGGAACCCAAGGCTAAAAGTTCAAACCCGCAACTTCTTTTTTTAAAAATTATGTCTACAAATACAGTAGAGAAAAAAAAACACATGCAAAATGTCAGATTTGGCAGTTATGGATAAGCTCGAGTGGTAAACCAATGGGGTTTGTACCAGAGGCCTGGGTTCAAACCCAAGAGATAAGTTTGTGTATAAGATTAATAATAAGCCACGCATCCAATTCTGGGTAAGCACAGCATCTAAAGATGATGCTCAGGTGATAAAGCAATTATGCAAGATACCAAGGTAAATCAATGATATAAACTACAATTCAAACATTATGAGCAGAGAATACCACAGCTCTGAGTTTAATTGGGCAGGTGGCCCCATGGAAATTTTTTAGGAGAATAAACTAATTGCAACCCAAAAGGGTAAAGTGGACAGAACTTTCGCAGGAAAATTACAGTGAGCTATGGAAGGGGACTTGAAGCTTTCCTGCATTTGCTTCCCACCTCTTTAGCCAAATGGCAGCAAAAGGACGTGACTTGTTATTTTCAATGGACTAGCTAGGACTCTAACTAAGGAAGCTTCTTGTGCATGTTTGGCGTGCTCTGTAACTAAGGTAATAGCCCTTGTTGTGACCATGTTTTTCCTAGGATCTTTATGACGCTTTAGTAGTGGGCTCCCTTTTTCTGTAGCATAACTGTCCATAAAATTCCCTATTTTTTCTCAACGTTTATTAATAATGAAATTTCACAAAATTTGGTGCAAAACGTTCCAAATTATTCTACAGGGGCGGCTGAGAAAAATCGTGTGCATTAGACGCATAAGGTTAAAAAAAATGTCGTTGTGCGCGGACCCAGAATTGGCATCTAGCTTGGCGATGCCCCCAAAAACACCTACACATTCTATCTCTTCCCTCTCTTATATAATCTAATGAAAAGAGACTATAAAAAAATGTTCATTCAAATAAACTATGGATCGGATTTCTCAGAAACCAACAGAAAGCATATCCGAACGATCAAACAGAACAAAATAAACACAATACGACGAAGATCCGACCTTAAAACGTTTCCACCCCGGCCATCTGTGTTGATGCGAATGCCATTACAAAACAATTTGCCCTTAAAGCCTGCAACAACTCCGCCATAGGAAAACCCCGATCTGTTTGCCTGCAGACTGCTTGACATACGAATACGTGAGGAAGAAACATTCGCGTTCTTCAAGTGAGCAATGGCGGCCATGGCTACGCACGTTAAAGGTTCGAAACCTGGCAACTTCAATAGTAGGAAAATATATATGTCTGGCAGCAAAAAGACAATGGCCTGTGAAAGTTTATAGGATACGGGGAACAGAGGTGGTCAAAATATTGTACAGATTTTGCTGTCGTCACGTACACGTAAGCGTGAAGTGGATTATATCCTCAACAGGAAAATATTAAAATGATAAAAAATAGGTAGGTGAGTGGGTTGTTTATCCATCTCCATCAGGGTCGTTGGCTTCATAATAATTAATTTGAATTCTTAGTGAATTTTGCATTCCCGTGGGATAAATAAATGTAAAAGGAAATCCTATTTGGTTTTGAAGAGTTAGATTTTGTAATAGTGGTAAATTTTGCATTTATGTGGGATAAATAAACAAATGTTAAAAGCTTTGGAAGAGTTAGATTGTGTAATTGTGGTGACTTTTATGTTTTTATGGGATAAATAAATGTAAAAAGAAATCAAATTTCTAGTCTATGAGTTTTTCAAGAATTAGATTGTGTAATGGTTTAATAAAATGAAAGAGTATTAGGTTATGTAATCTATTATAGGAATGAAAGAGTGTTAGTGGAGAGTAAAGTAAGTGAGTAGTAGTCTAGGGTGATGTTTCTTGGAGCCAATGCAATTCGTTTAATTTGACATTTTTTTCTCATTTATTAATCAAATTAGAAATCAGATCTGTTTGGTTTTTATTTAATTAATAAATAGAAAAAAACATCAAATTAAGAGAATTGTGTCCATTGCATAGTCATTTTCATAAAGGAGGTTTTCTTTGGGAAAAGAAAGGTGACACAAGCGATAAGGTAATATGGAGTCAAATTAAAGTTAAATAAAAAAAATGTTATTTTTCTCCATTATCATAATATGAATAAATATTTTAGCCAAAATTTAAGAGCATACTAATGAACATCAAAACAGTTGCAATATAAAGCTATGTTAAATGTTCAAATTGAACTATTATTGAACTGGTATTTGTAATCGTGTTTGTATTCTCTTTAATTGTTAGTATTTTTTATATTAGTGGTAATCTCGTATTCATATTATGAACCATTATAATCATTTAGTTTGTAATCTTATTTTGAATTAATAAAAATATTTAAAAAATAAATGTTACTTTTGGTATTGTGGATATTAAAAGTTTTTAATTCTATTTTAGAATTTATAATATCAAATTAGAATTGTAATATTGAATAAACTATTAGTTACTTGGTTTGAATTTTTCTATTAGAATTGAATAAGATTCATTTGAAATTTGTATTTTAAAAAAATTTAAATTAATTTTTTATAAGTAGTGTAATTATACAATATTATTTTCTTTAATTAGTATTATAATAATATTAATATTTAAGTCAATGGGATTGTGTTTAAATGATAACAAGTGTCATGTAGTGGCTAGTACTTGCCTTAGTATTGAAATAGAAGTAATAAAATTGTTTAAATTAGTTGATTGTTAATCTATTAATAAAGCTATATGAAAGTGAAATTATAGGTTAGAATTTGAATTTGAATTACTATTGCAACTTGAATTATATGGTAAATTAAATTTATATGTATTATAATTAATTTTAATTTTTAATAACAAGTGCCAAGTCATGGCCAAGTACTTGCCTAATTTAGTAATTAATTGTAATTATAATATGAAATATAATTTTGATTTTAATTTGAATAAAATTACTATATCTTATTAATATAATTCTATTTAATATATAATTATAATAAGAAATTGGAGATTTCAATATAACTAGTATAAAATTTTAATCTCTAATTTTAATAAATTTTCCTTAGAATCTCATTTAAAAAAATATTTACATATAGTAAAAAACTATTTGATAAACTTAGATAATAACCTATTTTCATTATTTGTATTACCTTAATTTATATATAATTATATTTGTTATTATTTTCCAAATTATTTACATTTAAAGATTCAAGTTCTCAACAAAATAATAATTTATTTTCATCTTATTTTATTTATTAAAAAATTACAAATTTCACAAATTAAAAAAAAATGACTTATACATTTTATAAATGCCAAATTTAAAATTTATGTAATAAAATTTAAAGCTGTGTGAAATTTTCTTATAAAATGTTTTTAAAAATTCTAGATTTTTAATAGGTATCTATAAAGTTGTAAACCATAAACCGAATATAAAATCAGATGATATATAAATTAGATTGTATTCTTTGAATGCACGATTTATATTGAATATAAAGTGTACAATAAATAACAAACGTGGTACATTTTAATTGGTTCACTCGTGTAATAAGACTTCAAATGATTTAACCAATCAAATTATGAATAAATAATTTTTACAAATTATAAACTTAAAAAATTAACATTTAGACTATAGAATGTGTTACTTTTAACAAAATAAGAAAATACTAAATTATAATTGGTGTAAAGAATTGGTTTTAATCACTACTTAATGGAAGAAATCCAAAAAGTGATGCAATAGTACTTGCTAACCTATTGGCAAGTACTAATAACACCTAATTCTATCCCACTTATAAGATTAGAGTATTAAGTTACATGAACATAACCCTAATCTAATTAAAATAAATCTTCAAATTAATTACAATTAATATATACTTAATACCACAAATATAATATAAAAATAAATTATAATAATTGTATAATTTACTAAAAATATAATTACAAAATTACTAATTAGTTTAAATATATTCAATACTTTTAATAAATTTAATGAAATTAGAAAGAGATTTATACATACAATTAAAATTAATTAAGATCAATTATATATTACTATGTATATATAATAATAAAGGAGCACTAAACAATAATCAAACACTGGATAGAGAAGTGTGGAGAATATGCTCAACTAAAAATGCCAAGAATGATGGCATAACTCTAAAGCAGCTCCCAAAAAAAATCATCTTTTTGAATTCTGAAAAAATCGTGTATAAGACATCAATTGGTTTGGCCAATCAAATTGCCAAAAAATAATTTTTACATATTAGAAACTTTTTAAAAAATCAATTTAACTATATAAAATATGAAATACATAACAAAATAACAAATATCTTAATTTCTAATTGGTCCATTCACATTGATTTAATCACTAGTTAAACCCAAAAATTTAAAAATCATTACAATAGTACTTGCTTAGCCTAGGCAAGTACTAATAAGATCATAAGGTTCTCAAAACAGATATCCATGAATACATCTCTAAAGTAACATCTATAAGTAGCTAGAATTCTAATGAGTGACTCTTCAAATTCCATTGTGACTTCTAAGTTGAATATGTTCAAAGAGAGGTATCACTTGTGTAAATCTAGAAATGTAAATATAAAATCAATAATTTAATCTAAATATAAATAGAGATTAAATTATGGATAATAATAATTAATATAAATATATCATCTAAATAATAGCATAATAGTTTATTTGGGAAGTGTATAAAAAGTAGTTAATTACAAATGAGAATACAATTGTAAGGTACTAAATACCATAGTGATGTGATATTTATGTGATGAAGTTATCATCTAAAAGTTTCAATAAAAGTTTTGACAATTATTCTAGTGAGTGATGTACCTTTCTTCTAACTAATTTGAAATCTCATGGGATTCACCAATCATTTGATTTGCATCTTATGAAGAGGATAAAAAATAAATGCATTTCATTCCTAACAAGTACTTTGAAATCCTTGCATGTTCTATAACTTATTAAATAATTATTGGTTAAAGATTGTAGGTGGGATCTTACTATAATATTACTATTTAAAATATCATTGGATTTAATCTACTTTAGTAGGGTACATAGGAATTTGTTGATGGTGGGAACTTGTAAGCGATCCTAAGTTGAGGTTTGATTGATTCATGAAAGATTCATATAGGTTCCCAAAATCCCATGCTTTATTGGATAACTTATGAAGTCATGTCATTATCAAATGATCTTTGAGGTGTGATTACAATTAAAAATTCAAATTAGACATCAATCTATCAATATTCTCAAAGACTAGAGAAGGATGCTCTAATTCCTACTTAAGACCTTTCCTTGTACATTCATCAAAATTATCAGTCCTTCACATTATCATGTCAGCCTACTTGGTGAAGTTGTGTCTTCCTTAGTGAATGGACATAGTGGAATTCATATGGCTCAATTTATTTTGCAATAGATCAGATAATCACACTTCCTTATTTTATCCTCAAATGGGCTCCTCAAATACCACACATTTGCCTATGAAACAAGCTTCATGTTAGAATCACTATATAAGTAAATGTATAAACACTCCTGCAAGCTCTATGGAATGCACTCAAATCCCCCTCGATTGAGTATGTGCCTTCACACTTGGAAATTTGTACTAATCAAATGATTAAAATAGAAGGACAAAAGATAACCTCATAGTTTGAATGTTTAACTTATACTATATATAAAATAATATGCTTGGAAAGTAAGCCATAAAAACCTACTTCAAATTGTATTATTTTGGTATTTTCTATTAATAAAATATACAAAATTTATTTTTGTATATCTCAAATAGAGTATTGTAATATAGATGACACTCTATAACCAATCAAATTATCAATATTAATTTCTTTTTTTTAAAGATTGCATATAGACTTTGTAAAAGATAATTATTTTATTTACATCTAGAAAAAAATATAACATTCAATTGGTTTCCATGTACAAACAATAATAACTTGTTAAGAAATACTTATTACAAAAGTATTTTCCAAAGGCAGGTACTAATGAGTCTATGGGATCTAGAGTCATAGTAAAGAGCATTACACCAACATAATTATGAGATAATGGGTTACCAAAATAACCTTACAATTGGTACGATGAAGATTGAAAACCAACATAGAGAATGATAAAGAACTTGAGAAGAGAGAAGGAAACTTAAACAGGGTATAAAAATTAAATGAGGTTTAAAATAAAAAAGAGAAGGATGGGGTTATAATTTAAAGTTGAGTTTAATTAGTGAGGATGATGGTATGATCCTTGATGATGGTTCACAGTAATACTTTTTCTACTAGGGCTCAATCTATTCATTGCTCACAAAAGACTATCCCATGGGTCCTATAGAGGAATTCCCTAACTATATTTTATGTGTTAAAATGGAGGAGAAACTCAACACCATGTCCAACATTGTTAACTATAAAAATGACATCCTCAAGTGGCAACTTGCGTAGTGACATCCGCCCAAAAGGAAAATTAATAAGTTGGAGGTAGTTGCCTTGCTTGAAGCCCTTAATTGGTAGATTGAGGAGGTTGAGAGGATGTGTGGGAGCGCATGAAGAATCTCATGGAGAAATTTGACAAATGGTAATATTTAGAAAAGGAGTTGGATTAACTTAAAATGAATTAGGAAAACATCTTGAGAAACATTAAGGAAATAATATTTGTAGACACCTAAATATATATTTAGGCCTAATCAATTAAGTCCATCACTTGGACCTAGTCTCCATTACCTAGTTCATTCCATCACTTAGATTGATTCCCCTTCATCTAAGGTTCCACACTTAATTAAAAGAAGCTTATAATTTAATTAAACACCTTTTCCACCTCCTCGTAATGAATTAATAAATAAATACCATTTATTTCCAACTGTTAACCACCTCAAACATGGGTAAAATAATAATATTATTTAATCAACCCAATATTCACTCAACACAATCCAAGAATAAAGGGGACCAAGGAACACTTGTCTCTTGGCTCCATCAAAGTAGCACCCCAAGTAGTCTTCAATCAAAGGGTATATGCACAAAGATGGGGAACCAAAAAGATACCACTTTTCTTTTTGGTCCCAAATCACGCATAGTGCGTACGCACTAAAGGGCGCACCCTATAGCGTGCATGCACTATGGCTTGGGTTGCCCAAGCCTTAGGCTTGCGCAATCCAAAACAAAGTGCATGCACAAAATAGGGTGCATGCCAAATAGGGTGCACGCGCTTTGTAAAACCCCAAAATTTCCACCCCTGTGCGCCCTATGCAAAGCCATAAAAGTGTAATCCATATTCTTACATAGCGCGTGTGCCCTATGAAAAACTAGAGAGAGAGAGAGAGAGAGAGGGGGGGTCATTTATACAAATATAACATTTAAGTATAAGAAATTAATTTCTTATACTTTAAGTTATATTTGTATAAATTATAAAATATAATACTTCCAGGATGTTTGGGATAGGTTCCAGCTTCATAGGAGTTAAGATGCAGATTCTAGATTTGAAAAATTCCACTTAGCCAAATTTCAGGATTTAGCAAGCCTTCAGCAGGGTTACCTCCCACAATCCATCATGGATTTCTAAGGTCAAACTAAACCTAGCAAAAGGATTCCCAAAGGGTTTTAACTCATTTTATCACAAATCACTTGGTTTCGACCCCATCTCTACAACAAACTTAGCTTAGCTCTCTCTCTCTCTCTCTCTCTCTCTCTCTCTCTCTCTCTCTCTCTCACCACCCTCTCTCTCTCTCCCTCCCTTATGTGAGAGAGAAGGGAGAGAGAGAGAGAGGGGGTAATGAAAGAGAGAGCGTAGATAAGGGGGAGAGAGAGGGTGATGTGAGAAGAGAGAGAGAGAGAGAGAGAGAGAGAGAGAGAGAGAGAGAGAGCTAAGCTAAGTCTGTCATAGAGATGGGGTTGAAACCAAGTGATTTGTGATAAAAACGAGTTAAAACCCTTTGGGAATCCTTTTGCCAGCTTCAGTTTGACCTTAGAAATCCATGATGGGTTGTGGGAGGTAACCCTGCTGAAGGCTTGCTAAATCCTAAAATTTGGCTAAGTCTGGAATTTTTTGAATCTAGAATCTGCATCTTAACTCCTATGAAGCTGGAACCTATCCCAAACATCCTGGAAGTATTATATTTTATAATTTATACAAATATAACTTAAAGTATAAGAAATTAAATGTTATATTTATATAAATGACCCTCTCTCTCTCTCTCTCTCTCTCTCTCTCTCTCTCTCTCTCTCTCTCTCTCTCTCTCTCTCTCTCTCTCTCTCTCTGTGACTATTTCTCATCACTATTTAAATCTATGACTTTCATAGGGCACACATGCTATGAAAGTCATAGATTTAAATAGTGTGCACGCCCTATAGGGCATGCACGCTTTGTAAAGCATTTGAATTTACCAATCCTAAGGCTTGGATTTGCCTTGGAGATCCAACCCAAAGGCTTGGACGATTGAAATAGGCCTGAGACATGTTTTCTAGCAGACATACAAAAAAATGACATCTTTTTTAGTGTGCTCCTCGTCAGGTTTACTCGTGGCTCAAGAATGTAAAAATCAAATGACATGATATTGCAGATCTCTCTGTTAGCTATCTAAGCATATAATTTATTTTGAATTCTAATTATGTTAATTTTTTCAACTCTAATTTCTTTTGTGTGTATGTCTATTTTTTGTAAAAAAACCAACATGCAGTATTTTGGGCATAGATTTTGGCTCGTCCATCGAATTTTGCAACAAGTTACATTTTTAGAAACTAGACTCCATTCTACACACTTTTAAAAAAAAGAAAATTTGATTTTCGATTAGTTTTAAATGATTTCTAGGGGGAGCACACATAAATTTCATGTTTTCAAGATGTGTGCACTTCGTAAATTCATCAAAAATTATACATTCATCAAAAAATTACCAAAAAAATATGGGATAAACTAAGTGGTGTCAACTAACTTCTCACTGGAGCGATTAAGAAAATATTGAAAAAAAATGAACATTTTAGGGGGAGCACACCAAACACTATGTTATGTTTTTGGACAAAAAATAGGACCACTTTTTGTGCTCCCCCTTTTTGAGGGCTTTAATCTGCACCATTTTCAAAATAAGTTAGTAGTTTAAGAACTAGATTCAGAGTATTACAACTCTTGTTTTTGTCACATCTTAAAATTTTGAGTCTAACTATCTTCAATTTCTTGTTGAAGTTCAAAGTTTGTTGATTTCAGGAAAAAAGTGGCATCTTATACCCCCTTTTTGGTCCCCCATCTTTGTGCACTTACCCCAAAGTAATCTTCAAGAAAACTAGCATGCGCATGTCATCATTAATTGGAGTAAATAAAATCACAATAGATTTTATGATAACATTTGAGTTTTATGCTTATGTTAACTCTGTTGAATGCCTTAGACAACTCAGTGGGGGTGAATCAAATGTAGATTAAAGCATTTATCAATTTCACAAATCTGGATCAATTAGATTAATTCATTAACCACTTAACTAATTTAGATGTGAATGTGAATAAGAACACACAATGAACCATACACAAATAACACCAAATTTTTACATGGAAAACCCAATATGACAAAAACCATGGAGAAGTTAATTCTCATTAATAAAAACACCAGTTAAGGTGACACTAGTTAAGGCATTTTTACAAAAGGGTAGTACTAGAATGCTCACTGCAAGTGGGCTCGCAACTCGGAAGGGCTCATTGTTGGTATTACAACAAAGGTTTTATAGTCAAATGCATCACTGCCAAGTAAAACAAAAATATGAACTAAGAATATTGCATCTACATGTGCATGAATTCCGTTCCTATTAGGCCCAAATCTCAACACATCGTATTTGCAATAGATTTGGTTAGTAACCTCTCCAACTTGCTCACAACCTACCTATACTAAACAACCTGCACCACTCACTACCTACACTTATAATTTGTTATTTTTATATTTATTTGAACACTATCACTGTATTAATCTATTTTTGCATACTATCACTGGTATGTACACTAGGTCGGCCTTAAATTACTTTGTCCAAGAAAAATTTTGTTAATAAATTTCCTTCCAATAGTCATTAATTCAGCCTCAAAATACTTTATCCAAGAAAAACAAATATCAATATAAATTTCCTTCTAATGGTTAGGATCACATGCCACAATCACCAAAGCATGCTAGAATCATTGGAGCAAACACAACAACCAAGATTGGATAGAACTAAAATGAACACAACTACCAAGGTCAACAACTTGATCCCATAAAGTAATTTATGATATGGATAATAAGAGAATATTATAAAGAAAATGTGGAACACAAAGTCATCATTTTTGTACCCACACAAATCATTCCAACAACATATACATCTTGACCATTAAATATTCTTCAAATGCATGCCTTTATCTTTAACTAGAGAATGTGGGGTACAATTGTTAGAGTTGTCATATTATAGCTAATAATTTATTTATTTAATTAGTAGTCCATTATACTCTACACTTAAGTTAAACTTAGGCATCTTATTATTCTTTAGGGTTTTCACCTTTAGGGTTTTGGTATCCTTTTATAAGGATTCCCTCTTTGTATTTTATTCATTTCACTTATTGGATCAATTAATGGAGAATAGATTATTGTATTGAGATTTTCTCTCTCATTTGTTATTCTCAATCATGGCTTCTCTCTCTCAGATCTGTGATTACATGCCTCCATAATTTTTCTTTCTTTCTGTGACAGGTGTTTGCATGCAGGGATTCTTGGGAGCTGTGGGTTGCTTTTCGTCAACTCCAACATGGTATCAGAGCTTCAGATCTTCATGCCCCTATTCGTTATTTGAGAGGGTTTAGTCATGTTCTCCAGATCTATTTTTTTCAAAAGCTTTTTATGTGGATTTAGTGGGGACCTTTGTTTCTGGTCATTTTGGGCTCAAACGGCCATCATCGTTGTGCTTAGAGCACCCAAAAAACCCTAGAATTCATATAAAATTTATTCATTTTGGACAACTTTGCAATTTGAGGCACATTTTTTTAGGCCCATAGCCGTACGGATTTGGCACGCATCCTGAGGCGGTGATTTTTTTTGTTTTCGGCACGCATCCTGAGGCAAAAAAAATTGGCATGATTCCAGAGGTAGTGATTTTTGGCACGATTCCTGAGGTGTCATTTTTTAATTTTTCAGTATATTTCCTAATGTAAAAATTTGGCACACATCCCGAGGTGCTTTGCATGTATTTTTTTGTTTTTTATTCTCCGAAGCGGCTTGTGGTCTTTTGGCCGTATCTTGAGCATACGATATCAGATTTTCAACTTCTTTATATCATCGAAAAGCTCTTTCTAAGCCCGATCCAATGGAGGAGGTTTGATTCTCTGATTTTTTCATTTTGATGACATTTTTTTTTGTCAAAGTTGATGTTTTTTTTTTGCCTTTCGGGAGCCATATCTTGGTCATCTAGAGTCCTTTTTGGGCAAACCAGATATCATCGGAAAGCTAGTTCTGTGAGTTTTACAGTGGCAAGGGTCTTTTATCTAGATTCTACTCTAGGTTCTTTCTCCTCTAAGTTTTTCACTTTCACACTCTGGTGGATTACTTGGGTTCTACAGGTCCTGGGATCTCTTCTTTTGTTCTTCTAACTCACTCTTCTTTCTTTCTTCTGAGCATTGTATACTTCTCTTATGTAGCATTCTCTTTTTTGTAAATGCACTAAGATAAAGTTCCTGCTTCTGCATATCTGGGATTTCGAGCACCTTGTGTTTGTTTGTACTCGCACTCAGTTATAAAGTGTCATGGGGGTTATGATGTTTTACCTTTTGTGCTCATCCACCTTTGTCAAGTGAGTGTACCTTCCATGACATTAGCCCATGTTGTGTGTTTGTGACACCACCCTTTATCCTGTGCTTGTCCTTCTGTTGCACTGTTGGTGTTCCTGATTCTTCTTCTTGCAAATGTTTCTGGCATTGCATTTTAGTGTTCCTGTCACACCTCTCTCTGTTCAGCATTATGGGGGGGTTAACCTGTTGGTTCTATTACTTCCTTGGTTCATTCGAGTGATCTACGTATACAGTTTTTGTTCCTATGTACTAGGTGGATGCAGTGGCTAGGCACCTATGCATTTCGGTGAGATGGATCATCTACTATATAGACACTCATTCATTCCTACTTTTGGAGGCCACCTCTTTGATTAATCAGCTCTTTAGACTTGGTCTTCTCTACCGAATCATGCACTTCTTTAGTGGAGGTTCCAGCAGTTACTTCTGACAATGTTTACAGCTTCATGCTTCAGAGATGCTATACATGCTCTTTCTTGTTCCTTTCTTTGGGACTTTCCCTAGATTGGAGGCTTTGTTTCCTTCATCTAGTTTATTTCTTATATTTGGGTACCTGATCAAGCCTAGTTGTCGGGACCCATAGTTCTTTCATGCATTTTTGTTTTCTTGCATCTTTTAGTCCTTAGTTGTTTAGCTTCTCCCTAAGTTACACTTAAGGGGGGGTGTTAGAGTTGTCATATTATAGCTAATAATTAATTTATTTAATTATTAGTCTATTATACTCTACACTTAAGTTAAACTTAGGCATCTTATTATTCTTTAGGGTTTTCACCTTTAGGGTTTCAGTATCCTTTTATAAGGATTCCCTCTTTGTATTTTATTCATTTCACTTATTGGATCAATTAATGAAGAATAGATTATTGTATTGAGATTTTCTCTCTCATTTTTTATTCTCAATCATGGCTTCTCTTTCTTAGATCTGCGATTACATGCCTCCATAGTTTTTTCTCTCTTTCTGTGACAGGTGTTTGCATGCAGGGATTCTTGGGAGCTGTGGGTTGCTTTTCGTCAACTCCAACAACAATAGTCCACAAATCTATAACCATAGTTATTACTGTTGCACAAGCATCCAGACAAACCATAACACAACACTAGCTGATATATCCAAACCAAAAGCTCAAACACCAAGAGAAACAACTTCTCACACCAACATCATTAGTTTATGGATAAAGGATCTTCTAGAAAGCACACCTGCAAATATTGTCACACTGTAAAACTTCTACAATACTTAACTTCTATTATCTTGTCTGAACTTGTCATTCATACTAATATGCTACATCTTTATTGTGTCCTATATGGACCATCAAGACTGAAAACAACTATTCTACATAGTATGATCTAAACAATGTATCACCAGTAACCAACTAATTTGTATATTGTGATATATCTAGATCATTGTGTTTGACATCAATAAAAACTAGACACATAAGTTCAATAATATCCCCCTTTATCATTGATGGCAAAACATATATGCCTTCTTAACTCTACTCCCCCTTACATATTTATCCTTTATGCATTTGTATATTGTATCTCTATAGTAGTTCCCCTTTGACATCAAAGACGAAGGGTCCCAAAAAAAAGTCTAAGCATTGAAAAAGAAGTGTCTCAAATTCACTAACTTGAAAAAAAATTCTTATACCCCTCTTTGAGTTTTGGAAGAAGGTTCTTCTAGGATTGCATTACCAACTGGAGAGTCTATCACATACTACTACTTATTGTTAGTAAACCAATTAAACTAATCATATTATTCAAAATGCAGTGCCCACCCATAGTTTGTTTTTCAGTTTATTTTGCCAAACTCTTTTAGGCCACTTTTATGTGTGTGTTGATTATTTCAGTGATATTTAGATTATTGATTTGATTTATTATGAGCCTTTGGATAATGTGTTAGATCATGTGTTTACAATTAGATGAGTATTGTTATTCTCATGTCAATTTAAATACTTATGATGATGTATATGTATATGGTTATTTCATGATGGTAATCTATATGTTAGGATGTTATTTATATTTATAGTTTTACTAACCCCATACTTGCATGTATATGGTTGGCGTGTATGTTTTATATTTATGTTTGATATGTCTGATGTGGTTAAGGGACGAAGTTGTAGTTATTTGCTTGCGAGATCCACATGATCGACTGATCCCCGCAATTGTTTGTTATATATTTATACATGTTTGTTCATGCTCATCTTTTATGCTAGATTTCAGGTAATCAACTTCCTTGAATTGCCAAGATGAGTGTCCCTTATCACAATAATTCAAATGGTAAGAGAGGGGAGATAACATACAGGTCCAATTCCAACCCAAGTCATTTATTGTCCTAAATTAAGGGACACTTGTATTTGATTGAGTTTCATGTCTGAATTCATCAAGGTGACGTGAATTCGTGAACCCTTTCCTTCATTATGAATTTTGTGTTTTTGGTTTAGTCAGTTCTTTCTCATGTTGTCATGTTGTGTGGTTTAATGTGATTTTATGTTATTATGGTTAAATGAGTTATGGGTTTGATTATGTGAATAATAATTAAATCTTATTAAATTTAGAATTATTAATATGGGGGTATTTAATTAATGAGAATTAATTAAATATATTTATTAATTAAAAGACTTAATTTTAAAAGTCCAATTTTGTGAATAAAAGATTTAATCTAAAATTAAAATTTAAAAGCATAATTAATGGATTGATATTTAATTATCAATTTTAAAATTATTAATATGTTAAAAAATAGTAATTGTTAATAAATTATTAATATGTAATTTAAGTGGCACATTCAGTTTAATAAATTGAATTAGGAATTTAAGTTAAAGTTGAGTTAGGAGTTCATAATTGAAAAGTGCATATTTTATTGTTAAAACTATAATTAATCATGAAGAAGAGTTTGATCAAAACAAGGTTAGGAAGTTGAGTTCTAATTGTTGAATGGGAGTTCCATGTTTGAGTTTTGTTTGTTGGGTTTTCCTTATTAGGATTCTTTTAGTCATTATTCTTTACACATATTTAGAGGAGACCAGGTTTTGGAGAAAATTATTTGGATTGTTTGAAGAATTATTTTCAAAGCTTAGGAGTAATTTGGAATCTTGGAGTCTTCGATTTGGCCATTGATGTTTCAGATCTTCTTGTGAATTTTTAGGTAGGGTTTGAAAAAATCATGTTAATCTTCTTTCAAAAAAATTGTCTACATTACATTTGGAATGTTTGTTGAATTTCTGATTCTATTATTGTTTGACTTTCCATTATTTTGGTTTAATTTGGTTATTAAAACTTCATGTGAATTATTTTTGATAAACCCAGATCTAGAATGCTTTATGGTTAAGAAAAAATATCCATGATAGATGTTTTGTGTAAACCCTAAGAATTTAGTTGGAAAACAATAAGAAATTTTGAAAATTGAATCAGTTAGGTTTTTATTACAAATTTGCATATAACCC
This sequence comes from Chamaecyparis obtusa, assembly GCA_027943335.1. NCBI lineage: Eukaryota > Viridiplantae > Streptophyta > Pinopsida > Cupressales > Cupressaceae > Chamaecyparis > Chamaecyparis obtusa. The sequence goes on along the minus strand of BSBK01001858.1, from coordinate 1,218,989 downwards.
TTGAAATTAAAATCAAATGAAAAATCAAATCAAATGCAAAATCAAATCAAATTGGGTATTTGTATACAATTAGAAATTAAGTTTCTATAATTGTTAAAAGAAAAAAATTGAAATTAAAAATAAATTAAAAGAAAGGGGGTGGGAGGGGCCATCACTACCCACCCAACTAGCGGTCCCAAGGGTTGTCGTGGCAACGAAGGCTGCCAGTGGCAACCTTGGTTGTTGTGGCAGCAAAAGCTGCCAACAACACCCAAGGGTTGTTGTTGGTAGCATAAGCTATCACAACAACTTTGGGTTGTCGTAGCAGCTAAAGGAGAGGGGGTTGGGGTGTTGTGGGGACCCCTCCCCAATATTTTTAATTAGTTTTTTTAATATTTAAATTTCATTTTTAATAAATTAAAATTTATATTAATTAATATTAAATATTGATATTTAATATTTTAAATATTATTTATTAATATTTAAATATTAATAATGTTAATTGCTATTAAGTTTTGTTAATTTTTAATTATGTTATATATATATATGTGTGTGTGTGTGTGGGGGGGGGGGGGGGGGTTCTTTTTCATATTGGAAATAATTATTTTTAAATGGAAAATATAGTAATCGGATTATATTTTAGTTCAACTGGAATTTTCTGGGAAATAAATTTAAATTGAGTTGTATGTTATGAAAAAGTATTTTCTACTATGATTGTGGGTTTTATGGGAGGTTTTGTGTTACTTATTTTAAGAGCATCACCAAAGGCTTGGGGTTGAGTTTATGTTAATGCTTATGTGTCTAATTATCATACATTATGTTGTTGTATTGTGTGGATCATCTTTTCATCCTAAGCTCATGCTTTGAGGACACTTTGAGAGTGTTGTTATGATATTGTGGTTATCTGAGAACCGTGTGTTCCTGTTATATTAAGGAACTAATTTGAGGATGATTGTTATCTAGTTTGTGAGCCTGGGTAGGCTAACTAAGTGTATAGGTGGTGAGTGGCTTACAATAGACATTAGGGCCCGCAAGTGGCTATTAGGATAACTTATTGCAAGTGACTTAATAAAGTGACAATGTAATAAAATCTACTAGGATAGAAACATTAACAAGATGTATGCATTCCTCACCCATGCCTTGAGTGCTAGTACAGGCTAGGATGGTTTGTGAGAAGATTCTTGCCACCTGGGTGGACTTGGATATACCATAGTTGGTACCTCATTTGTATGAGAGGATTATTGATACTTCATAGAGTCACTAAGGTGTCGGGTTCTTGAGAGACTTATAGGATAACTCTAGAGTTGACTCATGTGATGACACTTCCCCATATGCATCTTAGGTTTCCTACGTGTGTTGGTTGCCTCTGGTTGAGTATGTATTACCATTGTCATTGTGTTGTACCTATTGAGATAGAAAGCTTTCATGATCCCTTTCTTAGTTTTTATTGTGTTTGATTTTGGTGTTTGATATTAGAGTGGGGTTTGTTGTTATCTCCTCGACACGGTGGGAGTGGACCATTTAGGTTCCATGAGGTCCGGTGGCAGTGATTCTTTTACCATTAGAGATTCTAGCGTTCGTGTACCAATGTTGGATGATCCTGGTTGTAGTTGTATCTTCATGTTCTTCATTATTGGAGATGCATTCTTATCTTCTTATATTATGTTCTTAAATATCATTGTTCAGTTACTTCCAAGATATCATATTTTACTTTATATCTAAATTATTATTACATACCCTGTGACTTGTGCAATGGATGTGGGTTATCATGTATATATTGTGGCATCGGTTGTATCTCGATTTCATGTATAAGATAATGTACATATTTACATTATGTGGACATTTTATATGGTTGTTATAGTAAGTACATTAATTTGATGGGATTATGGAAAGATAAGTACTAAGAGGGGAGGGGTGAATCAGTACCTTCAAAACTTTTCAAAACTAAAACTTTCCAAGTGTAGATATCAATTAACCGATTGAATCCATTATTGAAACATGCATTCAAGTAACTAAAAATGTAGTTTGCATGTAATCTAAACAATAAATCATTCATAAAAGTTCATACTCATAACACATATATTTTGGTATCGTAAAAACCCTTGTAAGAAGGTAAAAACTATGGTGGGGATGACACCCACAAATCTTCACTACTGCAGTAACAAAGTATGTTAGTTAAGGCTACAAATTTTGATCACTTCTGATGATCTTACCCTATTAGGAGTAACAATTAGATCAACTAGATCTACCTGGTTAAAGGATTTTAACAACACAATACATGTGTGTACTCGGTTAAGAGATTTACATAAGAACGGTTAAGTCCACTCTGTTAAAAGATTTCAATTCTGCTACAATGGTTAAAAGGTAACAACAAATATCTGTAAATAGTAACTTAATCTTGCCTGATTCAGATCTGTAATATATCAAAGAGATATCACATTCTTGTGATGTATGTGTCCTTTTGATCTGTTTGGTAGCCTTGTGTATGTTTGGAAAAACTAAATCCTTCTTTCATAACTTTTATTAAAAACCCTTTGTTTGATCTCCTAATGTCCTTAGTGTTGGAGATTTGCCAGCAGGCCAGTACTGACTGTATGTTTGTCATTGATGACAACATATGGAAAGTAGCATGCATGGAAGTCTTATGTAGTAAGCCTTTAGTATATGATGCATGGACATGATATCAGCATGATATCATGGGCGCAGAGGTTAACTATAAGTACAGATAGTTATACAGCAGCTTGTGTCGGCAATGTTCCTGACAGAGTTACATGCAGTGTTCTGTGTATGGTTGTCTGTACAGTTGTCTTATGGGCATGTGCCCTAGGATATATGTTGAAGACATGTTAGTGATGTTTCAGTTATGAATGCATAGTCTAATGATGAACGTAAGTAAAGTTATGCAGTCGCTATTCACCAGTAGTAGTTTCCTATGTTTGTTCAAAAGAGCCGACAAAGATTTTATTGGTTCTTGAGTTGTGCCTATCTTGAGAATATGCTCCCTTGGAGTTAATCTTGGAGAAGTGTTATTGATGTTTGGTTAAGAGCGCATAAGTTAATTCAGCTTACAAAGAAAGTTCCAGTTGTTTTGTTAGAGCCGACAGTGTATAGCGTGCGTCTATAATTATATTATATGAACATGTCCCAGCATGTGTTGCGCCCATAGTAGAGCTGACATAATGTTTGTTGGAGTTTATTATGGTTTCTCTAATATGATTTCAAGGTGGTTCTAATAGGCTGACTTGATTATATCATTTGGAGGAAAGATATTTATAGGCAGTCATTTGTGATTGCTTGAGTGTGGTTCATGGTTGATTAAGAAGAGCAGAGCAGAGTGTGCGAAGTATTGAACCATTAGAAGAAGGTCTATGTGACCAAGTAGAGAATGTGTGCTATTCATTGGAATTGATCCAGATAGTAGGTCAAAGTGCAGTTCACCAAGATCCAGCTATAGTGCGTATCTATTATTTAGAAGGTTTTAGCCTTCGCCCATTTGGGTAGCGAGCTCTTGAATAGTGTGTCCTCTCCCCTAATAGGGACAATTGTAAAAGACTCCTAATAGGGTTCGACCCTTAACCAGGTCTACTGTACTTAATATATTGTAAAGCTACACCTAACAAGGTAAAGGATCTTCTAGCAAGGATCATTATACACTAGTATAGAATATTAGTGGGTATCAAGTCCCACCAAGGTTTTTACCTATTTGGGTTTTCCCGTAACCAAAATATTAGTGTTGTGTTCAAGTGTTCTTTCATTGTGTTTATGCTTTTTGTTTAAGTATACTTAATTGGATAAAGAATTGAAACTTGTAGATAACTGATTCACCCCCCCCCCCCCCCCTCTTAGTTATCTCTTGGGACTATTCCTAACAATTGGTATCAGAGCCAAGTGCCTCGGAGAGAAAGTTTAACAACTTGAGGTTGATCAGATGGCATACTTTAGGAAAGAAAGTCCTAAGTTTGATGGAGAGAATTATCTTGATTGGAAGAACAAGATGGTGACCCATTTGTAGTGCATTGCTTTTGAATTTTTTAATGTAACCATCCAAGCAGCCATGATTACTACATTAGAAGACCTTGGAAAAGATGGTGCTATTGATGCACAAAAGGAATTGTTTCATTATAATGCTATTTCCAAAGAAGCCCTTACCAGCATCCTATCTGATGGTGAATTTTTAGAAGTAAAGAAGGTAGATACAACCCATAAAATTTGGAAGCACCTTTAAGACATTTTTGAAGGAGACAAACAAGAAAAGGATGCACGCAGAAAGACATGGAAGAAAAGATACAATGCATTAGAGATGCTACCTGAAGAAAATATCAGAGCTTACAATCAAAGGATTAATGAAGCAGTTGTTGGAATCAGGAACAATGGTGGAGAGATTTTTGAGGAAGACATTATGGACAAGTTGATGACTACTCTTACTCCAGAATATGAAAGCAAGATCAACATCCTTGATGAGACCATGCAGCTTACATCAAATTTCAAGAGAGAGACCTTGATCAACAAAATCTCAGCTTTTGAGATTTCAAGATTGAAGATAGAACCAAAGAGTGAGACAACTTTCAAAGCAACAGTTCATGGTAAGAAAACTGCAAACACTTATGGTAATTTTGATGATGATGATGAAGATAAAACACTAGATGATTTATTGCCATGATTTCCAAAAGAGAAAAGAAAGGAAAAGGAAAATATGAAGGTCAATTACCATTTAAGTTCTTTTCATGTAATAAGATTGGTCACTTTGCATCTAAGTGTCCCACTAGAGCTAGAAAGTTCAAAAAGGATTATAAGCCTAAGTATTCTAAGGAATACTACTATGGTGGAGATGGAGTCTCAGATGAAGATGAAATTGGATTCATTGCTATTGTAGACAAAACAAATATTAAGTTAGTTCCTAAAAATGAGAAAGTGAATCAAGAGCTAGCATTGATTTCCCAAGCCGATATAAGAACAGATTGGATTATAGACAGTGGTTGTTCACATCACATGACAGGTGATAAAGGCAGGTTTGTTCATTTGGACAAATACAATGGAGGTATGGGCAGATTTGGAGACAACACTCCTAAACCTATAGTTGGTAGAGGAGCCATCGCTTTGGATGGAAATAACAGTACTGATGATGTTCTTTATGTTGATGGTTTGAAACATAACCTTCTCAGTGTTGGATAGTTAGTAAAGGCTATCGGTTGGAGTTCAAAGATGACAAAGGCATCATTAACAACAAAGATGGTGTTATGATTGCATCAGGCACAAAGACAAGAGGTAATGTTTTTCAACTCAATTCAGAAGCAAGTTGTTTTGTTGCTAAAGTTGATGATAGTTGGTTGTGGCATAAAAGACTATGTCATATCAATTTTGATAACATAGTAAAGATAAGCAATGTTAAAGTAGTAAGAGATCTACCTAGCATAGAAAAGCCAGTTGATACTATATGCAGGGAATGTGTGATGGAGAAGCATGTGAGAAATTCATTCAAGAGCAAGCAGAATTCAGCAGAGAACAAGTTGGATCTGATTCATATAGACCTATGTGGACCAACTCAAACAAGATCATACTATGATGAAAGGTATTTTATTTTGTTTGTTGATGATTATACTAGGATGATGTGGGTTACATTCTTAAAAGATAAGTCAGAAGCTTTTGAGAAGTTCAAAATATTCAAAGATAAGGTTGAGAATGAATCTGGATTAAAGATAAAATGTTTGAGATCAGATAGAGGAGAATTCACCTCTGACAGATTCTATGAGTACTGTGAAGAACATGGCATAAAGAGACAGTTAAGTGCACCTAGAACACCTCAGCAAAATAGAATTGTAGAGAGAAGGAATAGGATCATTCTTGATACAACGCGCACCATTATGATAGAAGGAAAAGTTGCACACACCTATTGGAGAGATGTGGTCAATACAACAGTCTATACAATCAATAGAATTCAGTTAAGGCGTGGCGCTGAAAAAACACCTTATGAGCTATGGTTTGGTAATCTTTGGAAGTAAGTGCTACATCAAGAGGGATGAAGTAGTAGGCAAGTGTGATGCAAGAAGTGATGAAGGTATTTTTCTTGGTTACTCTACTAAAATTAAAGCTTATAGATGTTTCAATTTAAGATTGAAAAAGATCATTGAAAGTGCTCATGTAAAGATTGATGAAAAGTTTATGATTCAAGAAAGATATCATGATTACTCACCCATGATTGAAGAAGAACCTAGACCCTCCACTAGTGAGACAGTTATTGAGAAAATGTTTGACAAAATTGATGTGTTGTTCAATGACCCTGAGACAAGTGAAGAAGGTACTCCTAAGGCTGATGAGTCAGCATCACCTAAAGCTCCAAAGTTTACATCAAGAAATCATTCCAAGAAAGACATCATTGGAGATTAGAGCGGCAAAGTCTTAACGAGATCACAAGCAAAGAAATCAGCTAGCAGTGATGCGGTATGTTTATTTTCTCAGATTGAACCTTTAAGTGTTGAAGATGCTTGTAAGGATTCAGATTAGCATGATGCTATGAAAGAAGAACTTGATCAGATCATTAAGAATGACACTTGGGAACTGGTCCCAAGACCTAGTGATAAGAATGCGATTGGAACAAAGTGGATATTCAGAAACAAGATGAATGAAGATGGTACAGTAGTAAGAAATAAAGCAAGATTAGTATGTAAGGGATATACGCAAAGAGAAGGGATTGATTATTCAGACACATTTGCACCTATGAGTAGATTAGAAGCTATTAAGTTGTTTTTAGCTTATGCTACAGTTAAAAACTTTAAAGTGTATCAGATGGATGTCAAGTCAGCATTCTTGAATGGAGATCTGAAAGAAGTATACATTGAGCAGCCTGAAGGATTCACCTTATCAAATAGACCTGATATGGTATGCAGATTGAAGAAGGCCCTCTATGGACTTAAGCAAGCCCCTAGAGCATGGTATGAGAGACTAGATGGATACTTAACAAAGATTGGATTCAAGAAAGGAGCAGCAGATTGTAATCTATTCATTAGAGAGACATTTGAAGGTTTGTTACTTGTAGCTATATTTGTTGATGACATTATCTTTGGAGGTAATGACAAACTTAGTGCTGAATTTGCTAAGGAGATGTAAAATGAATTTTAGATGAGTATGATTGGTCCTATCAAGTACTTTTTAGGATTGAATGTGTAGCAGACAGAGAAAGGTATATTCATTAATTAGTCCAAGTATGTGAAAGAAATATTAAAGAAATTCAAGATAGATGATTGCAATCCAGTAGGGACACTTATGATTACTGGATGCAAGCTTACAAAGGAAGATGACTCACCATATAACATTATACAAGTCAATGATTGGTAAATTGATTTATCTTACTTAGACTAGACCTGATATTTCAAATGCAGTTGGCATAGTTGGAAGATTTGTAGCAGAGCCTAAACAAAGTCACCTCATGGCTATAAAAAGGATATTTAGATACTTACAAGGCACTATAGACTATGGTTTATGGTATCCCAATTCAGAAAATGTTGAGCTTCATGTATACACTAATGCAGATTAGGCAGGATGTGTTGATGACAGAAAGAGTACATCAGGAGGAGCAGTGTTTCTTGGTGATAGACTTGTCACTTGGACAAGCAAGAAACAAAACTGTATTTCTCAGTCAACAATAGAAGCGGAGTATGTTGCAGCAGCCTTGAATTGTTCTACAATTGTTTGGATCAAGCAGATGATAAAAGATTTTGGAATTCAGATTGATTATCCTATTTTTATTCACTGTGATAACACTAGCACTATCAATATGTCAAAAAACCCTATGATGCATGCAAAGACAAAACACATTGAGATCAAGTATCACTTCCTAAGAGAGAAAGTGGCAGAGAAAGAAGTCAAGTTGGACTATGTGAGTACTAAAGAATAGTTGGTAGATATATTCACAAAGCCCTTGCCTAAGGATACTTTTGAGTATCTTAGGGGGAAGTTGGGAGTAATTCCCTTCCGTAATTCTGTTTAGAAGGAAGTAGGAATGGCATCAGTCCTCAAGGACTGATGGAAGGTTGACTACTCTACCTCAGGAGTAGTACCAATGCTTAAAATGAGTGGTGCCCTTTTCCATTGATGTCAAAGGGGGAGTATATATATAGAGTCATGAAAAACAAAACTAAAAAGAGGAGTAATATACTAAGGGGGAGTAGTATTCAGTTGTGGCAGCAGTTCAGTTCAGGAAATGAAGAATGTTGGAATATATTGCAGTAGATGGAGGATTCATCTTTGGGGGAGTTTTGAAGAGGAAATGGAGAATGTTATGAAAGAATTATTCATTTTGGTTGATGGTGGTTTTTCATTCCACATGTTGCCATCAATACCAAAGGGGGAGATTGTTGGAGATTTGCCAGCAGGCCAATACTGACTGTATGTTTGTCATTGATGACAACATATGGAAAGTAGCATGCATGGAAGTATTATGCAGTAAGCCTTCAGTATATGATGCATGGACATGATATCAACATGATATCATGGGTGCAGAGGTTAACTATAAGTACAAACAGTTATATAGCAGCTTGTGTTAGTAGTGTTCTTGACAGAGTTACAGGCAGTGTTCTGTGTATGGTTATCCGTACAATTGTCTTATGGGCATGCACCCTAGGATATATGTTGAAGACATGTTAGTGATTTTTTAGTTATGAACACATAGTCTAATGATGAATGCAAGTAAAGTTATGCAGTTGCTATTCACCAGTAGTAGTTTCCTGTGTTTGTTCAGAAGAGCCGACAAAGATTTTATTGGTTCTTGAGTTGCACCTATCTTGATGATATTCACCCTTGGAGTTAAGCTTGGAGAAGTGTTATTGATTTTTGGTTAAGAGCACATAAGTTAATTCAACTTACAGAGAAAGTTCCAGTTGTTTTGGTAGAGCCGACAGTGTATAGTGTGTGTCTACAATTATATTATATGAACAGGTCCTAGAATGTGTTGCGCCCATAGTAGAGCTGAAAAAATGTTTGTTGGAGTTTATTATGGTTTCTCTAATATGATTTCAAGGTGGTTCTAATAGGCTGACTTGATTATATCATTTGGAGGAAAGATATTTATAGGCAGTCATTTGTGATTGCTTGAGTGTGGTTCATGGTTGATTAAGCAGAGCAGAGCAGAGTGTGCGAAGTGTTGAACCATCAGAAGAAGGTCTATGTGACCAAGTAGAGAATGTGTGCTATTCATTGGAACTGATCCAGATAGTAGGTCAAAGCACAGTTCACCAAGATCCAGATATAGTGTATATCTATTATTCAGAAGGTTGTAGCCTTCACCCATTTGAGAAATGAGCTCTTGGACAGTGCGTCCTCCCCCCTAACAGGGACAATTGTAAAAGACTCCTAATAGGATTCAACCCTTAACCAGGTCTACTGTACTTAATATATTGTAAAGCTACTCCTAATAGGGTAAAGGATCTTCTAGCAAGGATCATTATACACTAGTATAGAATATTAGTGGGTATCAAGTCCCACTGGGGTTTTTACCTATTTGGGTTTCCCCGTAACCAAAATATTGGTGTTGTGTTCAAGTGTTCTTTCATTGTGTTTATGCTTTATGTTTAAGTATACTTAATTGGATAAAGAATTGAAACTTATAGATAATTGATTCACCCCCCCCCCCCTCTCAGTTATCTCTTGGGACTATTCCTAACACTTAGAGCGGCTACTCCTTCATGATACTATTGGAGTTGATGATAAAACAACCCACAGCTCCTAAGAACACCTACATGCAAACGCCTGTCACAAAAAGAGAGAGAAGCAAACAACTATGGAGACCTGAATGTATGGATCCACGAGAGAGGAGAAATCCTTGATGTGCAAAAACAAAAGTTGCAAATCAAATAATGAATTGTCAGAAAAGGTTACAAATTGTTATGAGATCAATCTTTATAAAAGGAGATCTGAAACCCTAGGTTGCATAATAATAATTAATAAAGCTATTAATTATTATATGCCTAAAGTTTAGCTTAAGTCAAAAGAGGTAATAAGTGACTTAATAATTAAATCAATATGATTCAATTAATAAGCAAACACTTTATTACTCTAATAGATACATGTTAATAATGACATCTTTACAACTTTTATATCAAACTAACTTGACCTAATTAGGGTTTACAACTAAATAAGATAAAATATTATGTAATGGTGTGTAGAATGAATAGAGTGATATAAAAAGGGGAATATAAGATCTACTACTAAATCCAAATTCCCAAGGGAGAGATCCAAATTGATCAACCAAAAGGTTAATGCATAATTGAATCAATCTATGGAGAATATGAATGAAGGAGAAAACCTTATATTCTACTATGAAAAGTATATGCTTGAAATTTGAAATAAATGAAAGGCAAATACTAATCTCAAAATAGGGAAGATCTAGAAAATGCTAATTTATGATGTCTGTGTGCAGTTTCAGACAATTCTGTAATCTTTTCCAAACTGGAAATGCCGAGACAGAGAAAACCCAAAAAGCTTTTGTCTTTTTGGAAGCAGGTAGTCTTTGACCCAGATAAAAGGTCAAGGACTACTTCAGAATTTTGAAGGTCATCTTTGACTTTGTTCGCAGATCTTGAAAGTTCATCGAAAAGGGTATCCAGATCCAAGCTCTGATTTGTAGTCTTTCACCTGTACCTGCAAGAAAAAGAGGTTTTTATTGTTTGGATGGGGGGTTTGCCTTGGTCAAACCCCAGTTTGGAATTAACCTTAATAATGAAATTGAAATGGAGAATGCTAGCAAGTAGTAGAAGTAGATCTAGCAATGAAGATATGATATTCAATAGATATGCAATTGTATTTGAAATGTAAACAAGTATATTGATATGAAAGCTTGAACACAACAATGGCAAATGTAAATCAAAACCATAAATCTAAATCCAAAACCTCCATGATTGTATGCATGGAATCCACCTTGATAGAAGAATGAATGAGTCTTGAAGATGAACAAAGGATCTTGAAGGAAGATCACACCATCATGATGGCTAGATCTAGGGTTTTGAATGATGAATCTTGAATGCTTGAACCAAATCCATTCAAAGGCTTGAATGCTTGAATCCTTGATCTTCAAAGGAGAACTTGAATGGAGAAGAGGGCTTGAATGCTTCCTTGAAAATGCTTGATGAAATGCTTTCTTGATCTTTCTTGAGAGATATGAAGACTTGATTGCATAACTTGTGGATGCTCATGAATAATTGATTGAAACTTGATTGAGAAAATGAGAGAGGAAGGCTTCCTTTTATAGTGATCTAGGGCACAAACCTCTAGAGAAGGCCGCCATTGGAGAATTAAATCTCAATTAACCTTAACCCCTAGAAATATACCTAGATTAAATGCAATTTAAGGATTTACCATTCTGAAACCCAAAATGACCGACCTAGAAGCGGGAAAAGAAATATTTTTGAAACCTGACATCCCGTAACTCTCGAAATCTAAAAATTGGACTTGGGGTCAGGGATGAGGTAGACACCACCCTAGGTTAGGTTCAAGGTTGTCCCTGACCTAGGTCGGGGTCTAGGTCATCCTTGACCCTATCAAGTCATCTTTGACCCAAACATTCAGAAACTCCAAATTCTCAGAGAAAACTATCAGAAAGAGGCTGGAAATGAGGAGGAGAGAAGCATAACAGAGGGGGAAATAGGAAGATACAAGCCAAGACCAATTCTAGGCACTTAAAATGACCCCAGACCACTCACTCGAAGGGCTAAATGCTCTTAATATGGAAGTGCTTCCATTTTAAGATGATACATTAAGCCCCCACTTTAGCAAGAGTATGGACTCAATGCAAACTCTTGGTAAAGGAGAAGAAAGAAGAGATCCAAGTGGATTCACAATGAGATAAAATGACACTTAGCTAAGGGCACAAGCCACCAGGCTAAGGATTCTAACTCAACATACATGCACAGAGGTGCGAAAACAAAAAGGAAAAAAAGAAACCAAAGAGGGGTTAGTACTAAAACAAACCCAAATCAACTAGCACAAGAAACCTCGGCTAAGAAAAATTTCTCATACTAATATCATATTTGGAAAGCTATCATAAAATCATAAATGATTACATAAGAAATACAAGAGAAATGCTATAAATAACATATCTTCGTGATCCAGTCCTACTAGCATGAAAGCGAAAAGAGAGAAAGGGAAAAGAGTGATTACCTCACCCAGTAAGATGCCCACCTTACCATGAATCACCCTGGAGGGAGGGAGAGCCAAACAGGTGGCCAAACCTGATAGTTCACCCATAAACTGTGCTTGCCATGGTAATGCATCTTCTGACTGCTTCTGGAATATCCATAGATCTACCTTCTTGTATCACTATGAATATGAAATGTGTGTCTCATTAGGATTTAACAACTTATGTGCATTACCTTTGGAAGATTTAGCATATAAATGTGTGTCTTTTCAAGATTTAGTAACTTATGTGTGTTACCTTCCAAGATTTAGCATATTGAAATTTTGAAAAATGTGTCTCCTCAGGATTTAGCAACTTATGTGCATTACCTTTGGAAGATTTAGCATATAAAAATAAAAAAACTATAGTACAAGGGAGACCCTATATATGCCCCCCTCCTTATAGTGGTAGTCTACTAGATAGGATAAGGAAGAGGAAGAGGATACCTACTTCGCAATGCAAGGAGATATCCTGTTTACAACAATGTATACCATATTCTTAGTGAGGGATATTGACCCCTACATCCAAGAGCATAGATAATCATGAAAAGAATATGTCACTCATGAAAAAAGGATCCTCAAAGAAAGAGATCTTATCAACAAGACCCCCACCAAAGAGGAGTGCTTTAGATAAAATGTCATCTTTCAAAAGGTGGGAACAAAGATTCAATCATCAAGTCCCCTGCAAAGAAGAGGAAGAGGAATCTTTGAAATGAGGGAAACAACTCCAACACCAAGCAAGGGTAAGAGTTTATAAAGAACATAATTTGCAACATAGAGAAGAGGTGATGAACTAGGACAAAAACCTCTCATAAAAAGATTATCCATAGTCAAAACATCTGTCAATATGATGAAGTGATATTGCAATATAAAGACATACCACTAAGCTAAGGAAAGCGGTTCCCTAGATAAGAAGAAAGAAGGGAGAACCTTGCCTCCCAGGGATGAAAGCAAGGGATACCTTTGCAAGACAAAAGTCTTAGAAGGGATATCTTAAATAAATGGATGAAAAGCTATCATTATACAAACCATTGATATAAATGAAAGAATAACCAATTAAGCTCAAAGCAAGAACATAATGGATTCTAGAAGACATGAAGAAATATACCTCTTGCCCCCCAGTCTAGAGGAGAAAAGATCTATGTTATATCATAGTGAGGGGTAAAATTATGAAGAAATCTCAAAGGAGAAGTTTCTTTTCTCTTATCTTTATGGATCAGATAATAAGGAGAAGGTGCTTTGAAGAATCTTTGCACATCTATATCATGAACCATAGTTTGAACCTCAACACAAGTGTGGGAAGAACTAGGAATAGCAGATGGAGAATTAGGAATCAGATTAGGAAAGATAGGATTAGGATTAGGAAGATTAGGAACACTAGTAAAAGTGTAGGAAGTGACATGAATGGAAGACACAACCAGAGGAACACTTGGAACCACAGTTGGAAAAGGGTTTGAATAGATATAAGTAATATTATGGTAAGAATGTTGTGAGGTAGGATCTTGATTTCCCATAAGATCACCACTAAGAGGAAGAGCATTAAGGAATTCAAATCTTTCTTCACTAATGCCTCATCACTAGAAGGAATCCTAAATTGAGGTGAAGGATCTATAATGTCATCTTCTTTCGCATAAGGAAAGTGTGTTTTAAAGAATATGTCATCCTTTTGTATCAAAAATTCTTCACAAGGAGGGGATAAATCAATGTATTTATCCAAGGGTTCATCCCAAAAAGTAGAATTATCCACAATGGCTTCATGAGGAAGAGAGTAATCAACATCCAAATCCAAAGGTTCATCCCAAATAGGAGGATTATCTGCAATGGTTTCATGAGGAAGAGAGTAATCAACATCCAAATCCAAAGGTTCATCCCAGATAGGAGGATTTTCATCCCTATCCCTAAAGCACATGTAGGAGTGCCATAAGTCATTAAAGCTTGATCCCTAAAGGGTAAAGAAGGTAAATTGTATTGTAAAATAGGCTCATAGAAAAGACATATATGAGGAGAAGAATGAACATCAATCCCCAACTCATCTTTATAAAGGTAAATTGAAGAGGTTGTGGAGGAGGGTGAAATAGGAATAAGATCAATGGAAATCTCATTCAAACAATTTTCATCCTCACTTCCATGCACCTCATTAATGGATCTATCCTCTTTTGCAATAAAAGATTCATCAAAGTACTCAAAACAAGAATCATACATGTTGAATAGAAAGAAATACTAAAATAATGAAAATGTAAATGTTTTTTGTATTTTTATAGAGATTTTGCAATTTTTTTTGGATTTTTGAAATGTAAATGCAAGAGCATAAAAGAAATCTAATCTTAAGGCAAGAAAACAAATGATCTAACACCAAAAAGAAAGAGTTCTCTATCGCGGGTTCACCAAAATGAATAAGATAAAGGTGAACACACAAGATAAATACAAAGGGAGATCTAACACAATAGGGCATCTAAATCCACAAAAGAAAAGGGGTAAGTAGGTCGGGTTCACCAAAATGAATAAGATAAAATATTGTGTAATGGTGTGTAGAATGAATAGAGTGATATAAAAAGGGGAATATAAGATCTACTGCTAAATCCAAATTCCCAAGGGAGAGATCCAAATTGATCAACCAAAAGGTTAATGCACAATTGAATCAATCTATGGAGAATATGAATGAAGGAGAAAACCTTATATTCTACTATGAAAAGTATATGCTTGAAATCTGAAATAAATGAAAGGCAAATACTAACCTTAAAATAGGGCAGATCTGGAAAATGCTGATTTTTGATGTCTGTGTGTAGTTTCAAGCAATTCTGCAACCTATTCCAATCTGGAAATGCCGAGACAGAGAAAATCCAAAAAGATTTTGTCTTTCTGGAAGTAGGTATTCTTTGACCCAAATAAAAGGTCAAGGACTACTTTGGAATTTTGAAGGTCATCTTTGACTTTGTTCACGGATCTTAGAAGTTCGCCGAAAAAGGTATCCAGATCCAAGCTCTGATTCGCAGTCCTGCACCAGTACTTGCAAGAAAAAGGGGGTTTTGTTGTTTGGATGGGGGGTTTGCCTTGGTCAAACCCCGGTTTGGAATTAACCTTGATAATGAAATTGAAATGGAGAATGCTAGCAAGTAGTAGAAGTAGATATAGCAATGAAGCTATGATATTCAATAGATATGCAATTGTATTTGAAATGTAAACAAGTATATTGAAATGCAAGCTTGAACACAACAATGGAAAATGTAAATCAAAACCATAAATGTAAATCCAAAACCTCCATGATTTTATGCTTGGAATCCACCTTGATAGAAGAACATGAATGAGTCTTGAAGATGAACAAAGGATCTTGAAGGAAGATCACACCATCATGATGGCTAGATCTAGGGTTTTGAATGATGAATCTTGAATGCTTGAACCAAATCCATTCAAAGGCTTGAATGCTTGAATCCTTGATCTTCAAAGGAGAACTTGAATGGAGAAGAGAGCTTGAATTCTTCCTTGAAAATGCTTGATGAAATGCTTGCTTGATCTTGTTTGAGAGATATGAAGACTTGATTGCATAACTTGTGGATGCTCATGAATAATTGATTGAAACTTGATTGAGAAAATGAGAGAGGAAGGCTTCCTTTTATAGTGATCTAGGGCACAAACCTCTAGAGAAGGCCAACATTGGAGAATTAAATCCCAATTAACCTTAACCCCTAGAAATATACCTAGATTAAATAAAATTTAAGGATTTACCATTTCGAAACCTGAAATGGCTGACCTGGAAGCAGGAAAAGAAATCTTTTTGAAACCTGACATCCCGTAACTCTCAGAATCTAAAAATTGGACCTAGGGTTAGGGAAGAGGTAGATGTTGCCCTAGGTCAGGGTCGAGGTCCTCCTTGACCAAGGTCAGGGTCTAGGTCATCCTTGACTCTACTAGGTCATCTTTGACCTATACAGTCAAAAACTCCAAATTCTTAGAGAAAACTACCAGAAAGAGGCTAGAAATGAGGAGAGAAGCAAAACAAGGGGGAAACAACTAGATACAAGCCAAGAAAAATTTGAGGTGCTTGATATGACCCCAGACCACTCACTCAAAGGGCTAAATGCTCTTAACATGGAAGTGCTTCCATTTTAAGATGATACAACAACATCTTAGAAAACCTAAGATCAATGGTGTAACAAAATGACCTAGATCTAACATTACATAGGAATCATCAATAATTTAATGATTACATCCATATTTAATTCTATCTTGATCTTGGTAAACCATTTTTTGATCGGTGTGAACTGTTTGCATTTTTGTTTGTGCCATTTTAGATTACTATGTCATTTCCTGGTTTAATCGATAATCACTACATTCTTCATTTGGTAATTAATTGGTGCTTGGTTCATACAAATGCTCAGTGATCACTATGCTTGGTACTTGGTAATCATCTATCACTTGATGAGTGTACTTGGTCAAACCCTTGTTCAGTTAACTTAGAGATCTGCCTTGTCTTTGCTCAGTGTGTGGACTTTATTTGGTTGACTGACTGTCCTGTTTGTCTCCTTTAGCGACTGAATAACTAATTGATACTAATGACAATCCTTTAATGCTCAAATACGAGTAACATTCTCCCCCTTTGGCATTATTATCAAAACCTTATGTATATGTACCAACTACCAAAACAAAAATATATACAAACTCCAAAAATATTCTAACTCCCCCTTTGTGCATGCTCTTGGTGTGAAGTACATAGCATTTATATACATAGACTTTCCCCCTTTTTGAAATTAATGCCAAACAAAAATAATGTACTTAAAACTTATCAAAAATATGCTGATGGGTTTTCTTGAGTGATGCCAAGAGGTTTTCCCATTCCTCTTTCAGTTTCTCAAGAGCAATGTGTTCTAAACTGACTTGTACATGCATGCAAAAAATATTTTCTAGCACAAAGATTTCTAGGATGGTAACTAAAGATTTTGCCTTATTAACGGGTTACTCCATGATCTTCAGATGTGGAAGCAACTCAACCTAAAGCTCGGTGATTTGATCACTTATTGTATCTTCTTGCTTCCTCAAATTAGTTCTCAACCATTGAAGTTCTTAAACCTTTGAAATATGCTTATGAAAAGCATTTGGATCGGTTCAGGAATTATTTCCACTGACCTTAATTTCTTCATCAAGTTTCTTGAGCTTTTCACTAACCTTGGTAGTGAATTGGTCCATAGTGCATAACTTGTACAAAATTTGAATTATTTGTTGAATGACGGTTTCAAGCTTGGTAATAACCTCTAAGAGCTTAACCTTATTAATTTCCACTTCCTAGCTTATTTTCTCAGCCAATTTCAACTATATCTTTTCTTATGCTTGTTCTTCTAGTCTTTTCTCAGCATCTACATCAGGGGCATTGATGTGACCGGTTAGAGTTGCAAGTTGGTCAATGATGGGAGTTGCCTCATCAACATTGACGTTGGGAACTACTTGTAGTAGAATATCTCTAACATCTTCCAAAATTTGCTTACTTTTATTCTCCTTTTTCATTTTCTCTTGTGCAACCTTCCTTGTGCACAATTCTCCATATCTTCTCAATGCTTTAGGGTCTAATGTCCTAGGGTCACATTTAGGTATTTCAATAACTTCATCAAGTGTGATAGGACCCTTACCATGTTTCTTTTTCTTTTTCTTCTCTAGTGTTGGTGATATTGTATAAGGAACTAGAGCTTTAGTCTCCATATTTGACTTTTCTATCTCGATAGACACACTTTCTTCATTAGCTTTCCCGGTGACCGGTGTCTCGATAGCTTGTCCTTGGGCATTTGTTGTAGTGTCTACTATAGTTGATTCTACCAGTTTATTCTCTTATGGTGCTTGTGTTTTTGCCTCTGTATTCTTAGGCTCATTGGAAGATTTATGCTCAATTGTACCTTGTCCCTCAAGTGTATCATTTGGTTGCTCGGGGTTTGAGCCTTCGGGTTCCTTATATGTGACTATGTCAACTACTTGTACCAAAATAGGTAAATCACCCGATATTTCACTTGTTGCTGCCTCACTAGGTGCATTATCTTTGGAAGTGGCTGCAACAGTGTTTATATCCTCACCATCATTGATATCATCAGGATCTCAATTTGTGATGTCTTCAATTAAAACATCATTTTTCCCTGGTGTTGTTAACTGCTTAGGAGCATCCTGTCTATATTCTTCTCTATATCCAGCCGTGTAGAAATCAATAGAAATGGTTTCATCTGTTACCTCAGTATTGGATAAGTCAATTGGCTCCTTGGTGGCTAAATTTTCATCATCTGATTGAATTCCTTTTCCTTTCTTCTTGTTCTTCTTCTCAAGAATTATTGCCAATGCCAGTTGATCTGCTTCTACTCGGGCTTTTAAAATTATTGTCCATAGAAGCTTGTTGTTTTCGTCAACCTCTTCAAGGTTATATGCCAATATGTCAAGGTCTCTACCCTTCATTATAAATCATTTAGAGTATTTTTTCATCAACTCTTCTATCTTGGGAACCGATAGAGTAGGCATAGCCAAAATCAATGAGTGTTCCCTCATTTTCTTTTCGGTGTGCATGGCATAAGTCCACCTTGCTGACACTTTCTCATATAACTCTTTAGGTACATATTTTGCAAATTCTATTGGTACCCTTTTAAACTTAATCATCATTTGTATAACTGCTTCTTCAACTTTTTCCTGATCCTCAGTAGACATATATACATACCGATTCAATTTAGGGTGAGTTAGGCTCCCTGTTTCATTTATGTTATTTTCTAAATCATCTACTGATTGACTTTTATTTACAATAACTTTAATTTTACCTTTATCTTCTTCTTCATCATCTTCATCAACATCATCTTTAGCTCTAATTAATTTTCTCCTCTTTTTAGGTGGCTCAGAGGTGACTTGGGCACCTCTCTTTTTCTTCTGATAGGTCTTTGTGGGATTTGGCCTTTATATTTTCACTATTCCTTTCTTTAGGGATGAAGAAGTAGTTGTTAAGGACCTTGTCCTTGCTCTTGTAAGTGCTTCTTCTTGTTTTCTTTTCCTTGTGGCCTTGACCAGTATAGTTTGAATATCCTTGTCCGACTCAGTCTCCTCCTCATCATGTTCACTATTCCTAATTAATAACTATTCCTTGGTTGCTTCTTTAACTAGATTAGCCTCTGATGTCTCTTCTTCTTTTTCTTCATCTCCAAACTATTTTACCAAGGTATCCATCATCTTCTTGGATTTCTTACTTACCTTTACTTCGACTAGATCCATCTTAATTCTTAATTTGACCTCTTCATAGGTATCGAACCTAGTTTCTTATGGATTTTTGGGCTCGGCCAATAATGCATGTATTGACTTGGAAGCTCGGTCAATATCTAGTTCATAGTCCATAGGGGGTAATCAAGCAATCCTTGGTTCAACTGCCTTGATCAAAGTGGAGTCGGTGTCCACTAGGAAGTATATATCATCCTTATGTTTTTCTACCAGCTGACCTAGTATCTTGCTCCTTTGATGCATTCTCTCCTTAAATTTCTCAAAATAAACATGCATTACACTAACAAAATTCTGACCCAAAATTTGAATAAAACCACCGATTTGCATTATGATAGGTCAGTTGACATCCTAGTCAACATTACCAACTGAGGGAAAGAAGTTTTGTACATAGAAAAATATACAAATCAGTAGGGAACCAAACTTACAGGTATTTGTCTTTGTTGACCTGATGATTCTCATATTCTCATCTAACTGTTTCAGTAGGAGCTCATCTAGTGCTTGGCCAAATAATGGTATTAGAAACCCATGGCAATGGACTACCTATTTCAGGATTGGACACCCTAATTGGTTGCTAAATGGATTATTTAGTCTCATTTAATTATCGACCAGGGACGTAAACTTGGAATGGCATTTTCAAAGTATATGATTCAAACTCTCTCAATCTTATGACTACTCTATGAAATTCAAGTGCTTTGAGCTTCAGGAAAATTGTGCTAAAACCAGTAAATGAGTTACTCTAGGAAAACAAGTAATCATGGGTAGGAGTTACTCTAATCGCCTATGCTACAGGAATAGTCTACTAGTTTTGTTACTAGTGGCTAGAGGAACATCAAAGTTCTACTTCACTTCTAAACAAATATGAAAATGAATTCTACTCTAACAGAGCAATTCACTCACCAAGTGGGCCCCCTTGGATGAGTGAATGGAAAACGCAATCAAGATAAAAGATTAAAAATCAAGTTGTGCATTCTATTCATTCATGGAAAATGAGTACACTTGATTGAAAGTAAAATAGTATCACTGTGACAATAGTTCTATTATGAAATTCGACTAACTCCAAAGAGTTACAATAATCGCTTATTTGAAGGAAAACTACAACTACCTCCTAAATCTAAGATCACTCCATAAATGAGGATCGTTACAGATTCATAAAGTTTCAGAACATAAATAGCATTAATCAGGAATAAATCTTCCCAGAATATAGCACGTTGAGGATACTACATTCGTGCACTGCATGCAACAAGAAATGGTATTTGACTTGCCCCGCTTGCGAAGATCTTACAACAATGGTTGGCTTTGACTATTCCAGTACCACAATGTCGATCCTTGAATGCCCGCGATGAATACCTGCAAAATAATTAATGCACACACAAACTTCCATACATATATATCCTCATCATTAATATTAGGAAGAAAGTGTAAAGTTCTTAATTAATACTCTTGCAAGACCTATGGCTACAAGAAGGAAACTACCCAAAATCATAGCATAGGCAAGGGAACATTCATTAGCATATATAACTACTGCATTATACCATTCCTGTCCATTAATTCAAGAAAATATATCATGTCTTTAAACCATCCATAGTTCTACTTCATGTCTTCACATATATAAAACATATATATTTAAACCATAAGTTCATGTCTGCTTGAAAATAAATTGCTTAAAAAGAACTTAGAAAGATGGCCTTTTTAGAGGCCCATCAGCTAGGTCAAATTGAAAACCTTTCTTGACAATCTTGTAGGTGATGTCTACCACTCCATAAGGTACACTATTCGACCTACTTGATTGAAATATCTTATAACTGACTGCATAAGCGCTGAACCTTGTCTCGGGATCAAAAATTATGTTGACTCTCATACCTCTGTCGTCCCATTCTACTTCGGTTAACTTCTCAATCTCGGTTCTTGATGCACTCCGTATAGATTTTACTTTATCGGTAATAGGGTAATCATTATCTGCATGTATAATGTCCCTTGTTATTTTTACCGGTTCATCTAGCCATAACTTTCCTTCATGCACTCAACTTAATACAAACCTAATCCATTTTGTTTTGAAATCTCTCCAGAAATACAAGGCATTCATTAAACCCTTCACCTCCAAGTGTTTATGCTCATCCTTGAGCTTTCCGTCCATACTTAGCTCCTGGAAGGTGGATTGCAGCTCAAAATCACCTATTTCACCGATCTTGTAGTGGATGTAGGCACATATATCTTGAACCAGCAAAACCCTAGCTGTAATACTTGAAAACATGTCAGTTTGGTCAATCTGTGACACAATTTCATGGTGTAACTTATACTTTGGTTCATTACAGGTTGTGGATTTTTATCAAAGTGACCTTCTTATCATTTCTAGACTTGGATTTCATAACCTTGGATGAGGATACCATTGTTTCTGAAATTTAGGGCTTCACAAATATATTGTAAAATAACTTGGTGGATGCGAAACTTACTTTGATCGTGATGAACTTGCTCAAAAATCCTTCAAATCTCTACTAAAATGCTCTATAATTTCTTCACTCAAATCTTCTCAAGTCACTCTGGTTCTTCATAATCGTTGTGTGAAAAAATGACTAATTCCATCGTGTATTTATACTAAAAATTTCATTTCTCGCTCAAACTTTTGCATATAATGCTTTAGCTACCATAGCTCGGTAAACATAGTTGCACTCAGTTTACACTTTGAAAGACATTAAGCTCGGTCAACATTTAGTTATTACTCAGTTGATACCACGACTCAGTTAACCTTGCCAATATTTACTGACTAGCAAACTTTTACTCGGTCATGCTTTTACCGATTGTACATAGTTTAAGTTCTACACATGTAATCCCATAGTGCATCTTATTTCATGTTAATTTGGTGTGCATTCACTAGATATAAGGAACTGTTTGTAAGATATAAAAAATTTGAAATTTAGTTCCATACATACCCCTTTTGATTTAGGTGGAGGTGGTGATATCACCTAATCTAATGGATGAGGTGTCATCGACTGCAATGCTTGATCCAACATTATCATTTGATGCTTTTCTCCACATTTGATTCCTTATCCTCATGATTTCTTCAATTGTATTGCCATTTTTATTTGTATGTGTCTCTGGTACCCAGTCTCTGCAATCCTTGCTTAGGTGACCAACTTTGTGATAGTGCAAACATGCCATACCAATATTTGACCAATTGCGAGATCTTCCTCTCCAGTTCTTTCTCATGTAATTTTCTGCTATATGTCCATACCTGCCACATGTTGTGCAATTAACCCAAGTATTATAATCCCAAGCATATGCATTACCTTGCCTTCTCGGTTGATATGTTTTGTTCTATTCTTTTAGTGTCCAGACTTGCTTCATCTTTGTTCTACATTCTTGTGATATGTGTTCATGCATGTTGCAAGTGCGATAATATTTCTCCATATAAGTTATCTTAGGCACCCTAATCAACGTTGGTCTACACTCATGTGCCTGATGTCCATACTTGCTATAGTTATAGCAATAACCATTAAACTTAGGAGTGGATTTAGGAATACCTTTTTCTTTACTCCTACAAACATTTGATGTGTGGCCCCACTTTCCACAATGATAACATGATAGCTTCTTTGGTCTTGGATTAGCACAGGCATTCTTTTGTTTAGCTTGTCTTGATGATTCTCCCTGCTTGGTGTAGCCTAAACCAGTTGTGATATCAAGTCTTTTCTGACTTATTATAAATTCATCCATTCTTTTAGTATCGTCTTCAGCTTTCTTGATCATCTCATTATGTTGTTGTTGCATTTTTACCTCATTCTTCAATATTTCATTTTCCTCTCTTAATTAATCGATGTCTTCTAGTTTCCTTGTAAGCTCATTGTTTATTCAGTTGACTTACTAACTTATGACAACCATTTGATTGGAGATTTCAAAGTGATGCTCAGTGAGTCTCGGTATCTCAGATTCCTTCTCTTGTAACTTATCAGTCATTTTCCTTATATCTTCAATAGCCAGGTTTCTCTCTTGTTCTTCTTTCCTTGCATTGTTCATGACATCAATCATCCTAACCATTTGTGTCTCTTGTCTGATCTACAAAGATTTCACTTGTTCAGTAAGATGTAGATTCTTTTTAGATAGATCTAATATGGTTCCTTCAGAAGCATCAGATATGATACCGGATCTAGATCTAGATACCTCAAATGGATCATCTATCTCTTCTTCATGATAATTAGTCTCACTATACCGAATTACCATATCCTTCCTCTTGATCAGTAATTTCTTCAGTTCTTCTTTGGCTTCTTTGAATTGTTCAATAAAGATTTGCATCTGTAACCTTTGATTCTCAATAGTCTTATCTAGCTTATATCTTTCCATCCTTAGATCTTTCCTCTTCAGAGATTAAACTTCTTTAGCAAGAGATCTAGCTCTGATACCAATTGTTGGGATTATGGAAAGATAAGTACTGAGAGGGGAGGGGTGAATTAGTACCTTCAAAACTTTTCAAAATTAAAACTTTCCAAGTGTTGATATCAATTAACCGACTGAATCCATTGTTGAAACATACATTCAAGTAACTGAAAATGTAGTTTGCATATAATCTAGAAAATAATTCATTCATGAAAATTCATACTCATAACACAGATATTTTGGTATCACAGAAACCCTTGTAAGTGTAATACCCCCAAAATGGGCTATAGGTTCATTAACCTCCTACATCGACAATTCGAATGAAATCGACATCGAAGTCCTAACCTAAGGCACATCTGAACATCATCAAATCCTAATTGATTATCCTAAAATTTGCATAAGAGAATATTCCTAGCAATATTCCTAATCATCATAATTATCTTTAATTTTATGATTATTTGGCGATAATCCTATTTATCCTAAAGTTTGATTAATTGAATATTCTAAATATTTGATTAATTAGATTTAATTCTGCCACTTAATTGTTTAATTGAAGTTAATTCTATTTATTCCTAAATTATATTATTTAATTTTGACAATAAATCCAAAATCCTATGAATAATTGATTAAATTCTTATTTAATTAATTAAAGCAAGTTGTCAATTTTTAATAATATTATTTTTGAATAAAAGTTTGAAAAATAATTGATTAACCCACAAAACAATTGTTTTATTTTTCAAAATCAGTTAAGTTGGAAATAAATCACTTTGTTATTAAATTAATTCATAATTAAAACATGCACAATCAGAAAAGCAGGAAACTACCAATTATCAATTAAAGCTAAACTCTATTTTGAGTTCAACTATGCTTTTGCATGTTTTTGTGAATTAAATTATCTTTATTTTCAGATAACTCAAAAATCAAGTTGAGTTTATTTGAGTGATTTATGGCTTTCTTTCATGCACCTCCAAAGCCCTAGATTTCTATAAATTAAGGCTTCAACTCTTCATATCTCATCTCACGAATTTGCAAACTTACTTTGCAGGAATCATAGCATATCAAATTTGAAGAATTTGCACAATTGGAGCTTGAAGAATCATCTTGGGAATTCAATTTTGTGAGATCATCATTATTTCACATAGCATTGCATATCATATTAGAATTTCATTTCTAGATTAGCATATCATATCAGTTTTTACATATCATAGATTTCATATCATTTTTCATCTAATTGCATCTAAAATCCAAAAAAAAAATAGATTAGTTGCATTCATCTCATATCCATCTTTTGCATTTAAATCCTTTGTTTAGGTGTCGTCTAGGTCACTGATCTCGGTATAATTTGAGAATTCACACTCACATCTACTAGAAGGCAGTAAATCACCTGGTTAGTTTAGTTTTCCATTATTTGCACGATTTCAATTTTAGCTAACCTCTAATGTTTTACTGAAGTGTTGTGTCTATAGATTAGGTACAAAAATCACACACACATTTCTGGCGCCCACTGTGGGGCCCTGATACGGGTTTCCAATTCAATTATATCAATTTCTATCTTTTCTTGTCATTTTCTGAGCCAAAGTTGCAATTTTTTTTATTCTGTCTGTACAATTTTCATACGATTTTCTAACAAAAGTCATACCAGACTATACCAATTGTCGTACGACAGTGTATTTGATCGAGGATCATGTCAGACTATACACACTGTCATTTGAAAGTTAGAAAGTCATATGATTTGACACCCAGTGTCGTACAAGTTTCTAGACTGTCGTCTAGAAGCATACCCACTGTTGTATGAGTTTTGTCACTAGGTTTTAATTATCATTTCATTTTTCAAGGCAATTTTTCTGATTTGATTTCCAGATTTGGACTAACAGCTAATCTTAACAATTGAAATTCTCTAATTTTTATTGACTCCTACAGGTTTTGATTGGGAAAAGCGTAAGAATTGCTGAAAATAGGTAAAAATCTACTAAGTGTGTTGTGAGAAATTCAGGTAATCTTCTCAACTGATAAGACTTCAATTTTGGACTTAAAATGAACATCTAATGTGTCTAGCTTGAGTGACTTTTTATTGCTTCCATATCATAGATTTCATTTGGGCTATAAAAATAAACATAGATTTGCTTTTAGCATCTTTGTTACACATAGTAAATAGGCCCTATGAACACTATTCATGGCTCTTGAGAGAGTGAGTTTCTAGCAAAGCTCCTCTCAACGAAGGAACCCTTGTAGATAGGGAGGATATCGAGGGCATCTCATGTTCCACTAGATCCGTGTGTCTTCAACTGTTGATTGATACATTCTCTCTCCGGAGAGGTTGATAGATCATAAGGGGTTGACGTCATAGATCTTTGTGAGATAATCTTGGTCTTAGTGTGTCAGATTAATCTGTCAGCTTTGTTTGGGTTAAAAGTGAAAAGGCTAGGGGATTATGCTCTACTTCCTTTTTGGATAGTACCAGAAACCCAAATCCTTGAATTTGGAACCAGTCTCCATGTGGTATATTTTGTGAGTCACCTTTAGAGAGGGTTAACCGTAGTGTACATTCCCTTAATTGGGTCAATCACGTTGATGGAACCTCAAGTGGTAATAGCCATTTTCACCATGGTAGTGACAACCGCTATATAAATGTCCTTGTGGAAGAAATCTTCACAGGTGTGGTTCATTGTTGGGTTGTCAGATCTCCCTAGCAGCTCCTGATTGATTAAATTCTTGGACTGTGTCAAAACCCTGGTGCACTGGGATTGGAGTTCACCCCTTTGGATCATAAAAGTTGCAGACTCAAACCATTACTAAAAACCCTAGAGATGCCAAATTTTCATTTTCTAAGGGTATATGTGCATTATTGCAAAAACTTTTTGGAACATACACAATTAGCGCTTCAGAGGATTAGAACAATTAAAATCACTTGATTGTTCATCCACAAGGTTGCTTTTGCCCTTGTTCATTATTTTCAGACATGCTTGAAATCACTTGCTTGCTATTTTGCATGCTTGATTATCTATCTGGTTATTGAAAATGAACAAATCTATGACAATCTTCAAATCTGGACATTGAAATTTGCAAAGAAACTGAATTTGAAAACTCAAAATTTGCAAAATCTGAAGTAAAAATTCTTTTCTGGAGTCCACTATCATCTCAATCAGTCAGAGAGTCATACGAGTTTTGGAAAGAGTCGTTTCATTCCCCCCTGAGTGTCGTATGATACCAGGTACATTATCGTACGAGTGTTGCTGCCAGTCATTTTCAAAAATCAATTTTCTATTGTCAACTGTCGTATGAGTTTTCATGTCATACCCACTGTTGTAGGAGTCTACATAAATTTGTTTGAAAAGTTTTGAAAAATTGCCAGAAAGTTGTCAAAATTGCTAGATATCCAACTTTTTCAGCCTATTTACAGAACTGTCAAACAAATCACCATGTCAGGAATAGAGCAGTAAGTTATTAAGAATCCAATCATTATCCCAAAGTGGTCTTTTGAATCCGATCCAGCCTTCTGTTTAATCAATTTGAGTCTTTATCATCTTGTGTCAAAACCTTGTCATAACTATCAATCTTCAAAAATGACTAAGTGTTGTGATATCTTGTCCGCTATCTTTTGGGCATCTACCCATACATCCAGGACATAGTATCCCTCATCTAAGTCATATCTAAGCTTCAATCAATCAAACCTTGACAAGGTTGCATCATCTAATCATCTTGATTCAGTTCATTCTTCAGTTGTCTTCATCATATTCTTTTGTTTTACCCAAGGTTAATGGTGGAAACTAGAGCTTCCTCACACAAGAAATCAGGAGAAGCACTTAACACCAGAGCTTTGTCTACTCACGTAGGACCAACTCTTGAACAACTCTACAATTCTAGTCTTTACGAAGATGACGGTCTTGGCAACTTTCAATTAAAAACTGGTTACGTACCTCCCCCATCAACTCACGGAGGCAATCAACAAACTCCTCATCAATCTATTCCAGGGAGTCCACAAACTCCTACCATGTCTCAAGCAGGGAAAAACTTTGGTTCTCACAGAACTCAATCTCAATAGGGAGTAGATCGGGAACCCACACCAGAACAAATTGCTCGATATCAAAATGATGATGAATTCAAAAAAATGATGAAGCATTTCTTGAAAGAAGATAGAGAGGCATAATTTTTACAATTAGCTCATCAAGGAGCTAAACTTCCTCCCAAATTTAATGTTGAAGATATCATTACACATGAGGAAGAAACTCCACTCACAGCTATGATGAAACAGATGCATGCCATGCAAGTCAAACTTAACAACCTTGAAAAAGAAAAGGAACCCAAGGAGTTCTCCATGGAGGCTCTATGTCCTTTTCCATTTGACAAAGACTTGTACATGCTGCCATTCCCAAAAAGAGTGGAGATGCCCAAGTATGACAAGTATGATGGACACTCTGACCCTCAAGATCATGTCAGAGAATTCTGTACACAATCTATGGAGTTCATGCATGAACCAACCTATCTGATGCATCTCTTCCCTCGATCTCTAGGTGGAGTGACCATTCATTGGTTCTCTAGATTACCTTCTACTATCAAAACTTTTGAGGAGTTGATCAAATTATTTTATCAGCAATACTCCTACAATATTCAGCATCTAGTCACCATGATTGATATCTATAATCTCAAGTAATATCCAGGGGAACCATTCCTAACATTTCTTAAGAGATGGAGGAAGAAGTTCTCTCTATATGCTAGACCTATTCCAGAAATAGAAAAACTGGAAATCTTCACCAATAACCTTGTTCCAAAGATCAATTATCCTCTACAAATGCAAGATCATACATCTTTTGATAAGATGGTGGATAATGCTATGAAAATAAAAAAGGTGCTTGTGAAAAAAGGAGAAATCACACTTCAAAAAGACAAGTATGAATCAGGATCCAGTTCTAAAGACAAGAACAAAAAATGGAACAAGAATAAAGGCATCGTCACAGATGGTGTTGTTGATACTATCCATGCCCCATCTAAGGCACCAGCTTTCAATCTAACTATTGGTACCCAAGCCATAAAAGCTTCAGAACAAAAGGTGCCTGCATCATCTCAAAGGAAGCCAGAGTATAAAAAGTGGTCCACTGATAATAAATGAATGTTCACTCCTCTTGTAGAATCTTTGGAATCAGCCATGAGAACTTTGCTAGCTAATAACATCATCTCCTTGCCTGAGATCCGACCACCTGATTCTGAACCTAAACCAAAATGGTGGAGAGAGAACAAATTCTATGATTTCCATTGGGGTAAAGGTCACAAGACTAATAACTGCTTACGCTTGAAACATACTATTCAAGATCTGATTGATAAAGGAGATATCACCATTGAAAATCATAAGAGCAATAACGATCATACAACATTTACAGAACCATTTCTGAAACATGGTCAAGAAGTTTCATCTTCTCAACCTAATATGGGGGCAAAAGTTAATTATGCTTACCTTGGAAATAATTTTGTTATCAATATGGTTGAACCTTGTCTCTCTAAGCATTGCAATGTCATCACAATTGTGGAAAGAGATAGAGATCATCCTTCAGCTAACGCAGTTACTCGATCACAAGCTCAGGCACATCCGAACGGACAAATCCCAAATTCATCAAATGTCCCTAAGATGCCCTTCAATCTTTCTTCCGCTTCCAAACAGAAGGCTACCTCTAAATCTTCCAATCCTAAAGATACGAGGCCAACATCTTATAGCATTGTTCAACAACTCCAACACACTAATGCAAAAATCTCCATGTTTGAGTTGCTTCGAATATCTCCATCTCATAGAGCTATTCTAGACAAAGCTTTGCTCGGATCCAATGTTCCTGATGACCTTGATTTAGATAGGTTCCAGACTATGGTTGGACATCTTACATCTCCGCAATATATCTCCTTTTTAGAGGAAGATGACAACTCCTTGAGTCACCTGCATAATCAGCCCTTGCATATAGAAGTCTTGATCCAAAACCGTAGAGTCAAACGTGTGTTGATAGATGGAGGTGCTGGCCTAAACATTTGTTCTTACAGGTTGATCACACAGTTGGGATTTTCAGAATTGGCTATTGATCCTAGAAAGAAAATAACTATCAAAGCCTATGATGAACAAGAAAGATCTTCTAAAGGCACCATTGTCTTACCTATCAAAGCAAGACCGGTTATCAGAGACACTGTATGTCAAGTCCTTGATCTACCTTTGACTTACAACATCCTTCTAGGAAGACCATGGATACATGAAATGCAAGCTATTCCTTCTACATTCCACCAATGCTTGAAATTTCCTTATGAAGGAGTAGAGGTCACTATTCCAGAAGACATATCTACCACTTTCAATACATTGAAAGAAGGTGCGGATAAACTTGTGCCCAATAACAAAGAATCTTCCATTAAGTCAACAAAAGAAGCATCCACTTCTAAAATGGAAGATATTGCCAAAGATGTCCATATCAAAGAAAATAGTATGGGAGAATATACTATAGAGCCAGTCTTATCTTTGACGTCTCTCCCTATTTCATCTAAGTCTTATGGGCAATCTTTGAAATAGTCCAAACTAGAATCTAAAGAACCCCTTGAGGTATATAAGAAGAATTTTGTAGTAGAACAAGTCTCCAAGCAAGAATTTGAAGAGGATGAAGCTGTGCTTGCATGGCTATACAAAGATGAATCTGAATGCCATGATATTCAAACTAGTAACTTAGCGGTCCCAAAAGACCCTTCTAAGTCATATGGCCCAGGAGATAAATTAATAGCCAAGATGGGATATTCAGGTAAAGGACCTCTAGGAGTCAGAGGAAAAGGTCTTGAGGCACCTCTCCCACATACTGGTAGAGAAAATAAAGACAAAGTTGGCTTAGGATTTAAAAAGAAACCCTTTCACCTCAAAGGTAATTGTTCCCATGTCATAGAGCAGATCGCACCAGGAGAAGCCCTTCTTAAGAAAGAAGAAAAAAAACCATCAAATATTGATTCAAATAGCTCAGAACTCATTCCCTATGAAAAATTTCCTAAAGAGATCAAAGACCTTCTTGATGCAGAAGATGATCCTATCAGAAGAATCAATGTAGTAGAAACACAAGAACCTACTGTAAAGCAAGAGATAGTTGCCACACAAGAACTAGCTAATCTCGAAGCTAATCAAATAGACCAAGAAGAAGGTGGTAGTTATTCTGAGATAGATTCCCATGAGTATGAATACAAATCTGAATCTGAGGGTAACCCTTCTTGGGGTATTCACCTTGACTTTACTCATGTTCTAAGATTTCCTAGAGATCCTGAATCAAAAGATGAATCTAATGACTATGAATGGGGAGTCATTCCAGAACCAGATGATCTTATCACCGAGAAACATGTGGATGTTATTCACCAATATGCACCTAAACCCAACATAATTCTAGAGCAAAATGATGAACTTAATGAGTGTGATCCACCTATGGCTGGATTGGACTCCCACGATGACATTGAGCCTATTCACGAATTGAATTTCTTAAGTTGTAATATCACCTTTGAACTCGAGCTTCGAGTTAGGACCAATGATGACATTTCCATATCCGTAAACACTATCTCCCAATCTTTCCCCAGTTTGACTATCCAATATCTAGACCTTATTGATCAAACCTCCACGAATCCAAGCCATGGTATTTATACCAACCTGAATGACTATGCCCTTACTTGCTACCTCAATGCAGTTGAGCCTATGAGGACTTCCATCAGTGAACTGAGCGTTAGCATGATAGAGTCAGACATCAAATATCTTAGTTAGAAAAATAAGAATAAAAAGAAAAAGAAAAGGAGTTCTGAGGGTGAAAACCACTTTGTGGCAGTCTCAGAACCTACAAAAGTAAAAATAAAAGATGTATCTGACGGTGAAAACCTCATTGAGGTGCCTAAGGATGAGATATTTGATGTCCTTCCAAGTCATTTATAGGATAGATCTCTAGTTCGAATTGAGCCCACTCAATCCATCAACTTGGGAACCACAGAAGAACCACAGTTGATTCATGTAGCACACTCTTTATCAGAAGAAGAGAAGCAAAAGTTTACAACATTCCTAACAGAGAATAAAATCAACTTTTCATGGAAATATTCATATATGCCATGGTTGGATCCTAATCTTATAATGCATCATTTATCTATCCAAATGTCAAACCTGTCAAGCAAAAATTAAGAAAGATGCATCCTCATGTTGCACTCTTGGTGAAAGCTGAATTAGAGAAGCTCCTGAAAGCCAAATTCATCCGAGTTATTGACTATGCAGACTGGATCTCTAATATTGTACCTATTTCAAAACTAGATAAATCAATCAGAGTGTGCACAGACTTTAGAGATGTAAATAGAGCATGCCCTAAGGATGATTTTCCACTACCTAACATTGATATGATAGTGGACATGACTGCGGGTTTCAAGATGTACTCTTTAATGGATGGTTTTTTAGGATATAACCAAATGAAAATTGCTCCAGAGGATCAAGATAAAACTACTTTCACATGTGCATGGGGCACCTTCTATTGGAATGTTATGCCATTTGGGCTTAACAATGCTGGTGCTACATATCAAAGAGCCATGACATCTATTTTCCATGACATGATGCATAGGACTATGGAAGATTATGTGGATGATACTTTAGCAAAATCTATGATTTGAACTTAACATCTAAATGACTTGAGCAAGATACTAGACAGAATGGAAAAATTTAGTCTTAGACTAAATCCTAAGAAGTGTGCTTTTGGTGTCACTTCTGGAAAGCTCTTAGGGTACATAGTCTCAAAGAAGGGCATTGAAGTTGATCCAGCTAAAGTAAAGGCCATAATAGAGATGCAACCCCCGAAGAATATTAGTCAAATGAGGACATTGCAAGGAAGAGTTCAATCTATCAGAAGATTCATATCACAGCTTGCAGACATATCACAACCGTTTACAAAAACATTACATAAAGGTGTTACCTTTGCATGGAATGAAGAATGTGAGAAACACTTTGATCATATCAAACAGTATCTATCAAATCCTCCAATCTTGATGCCTCCTATTCACGGGAAGCCATTGATCTTATATGTCTCTGCAACAGATACATCACTGGGGGCATTGCTAGCATAGCATGATGAAGATAAAAAGGAAAGAGCTATATACTACATCAGTAGAACATTGGTGGCATATGAAAAGAACTATTCAATGATTGAGAAAGCTTGTCTAGTTGTGATCTTCACATCATAGAAATTGAGGCACTACATGTTAGCTCATACCACACATTTGGTAGCTAAAATTGATCCACTAAAGTACCTACTAAGAAAAGCTGCCCTCACGGGTAGATTAGCCAAATGGGTCCTGCTCTTAAGTGAATTTGATATCGAATATGTGGAAAGAAAAGCTATTAAAGGATAGGTTATTGCTGATCAATTAGCAGATGCACCTATGATTGATGATACACCAATGCAAATGGAATTTCTAGATTCCTCTATCATGACTCTTTCTTCTAGAGAATGGCAATTATTCTTTGATGGCTCCTACACATAGAATGGATCTGGAGTAGGCATATTGTTCATAACTCCTCAAGGATACTCAATTCCAAAAGCATTCAGATTAAAGTTTCCTTGCACAAACAATATTGTAGAATATGAAGCCCTTTTGAATGGTATGAAACTAGCAATTGAGTGGAGAATAACAAAGATACACATTCATGGAGACTCTCAACTTGTTATCCATCAAGTCAATGATGTGTACCAAACTAAAGATGAAAAGCTCATTCCTTACAAGAGAATGGTATATGATCTTAAAAAATATTTCATATCTATCACATTTGAGCAAATTCCTAGAATGGAGAACAAGGCTGCCGATGTAATGGCAACACTATCTACTTTATTATAGTAGCCTGAACATGAACTACGCTACAAGTTCCTGGTGGAAGCACTATCCTATCCTATATACGATTCCTCAAAAACCTGCATGATTTGCACTATTGTAGGTCATGATTCATCTAGATATAAAAACCTATTTTCCTATCTCAAAGACCAAATCATTCCTGATACCTTCAACCACCATGAAAAGAGATACCTTATCCGTAATGCCTCCCGATATGTCATCATTAGTCATGATCTATACAAATGAGGTTTAGATGGTACGCTACTTAGATGTTTAGAATGAGAAGAGTCTCAATGTGCATTAGAGGAAGTCCATGAAGGTATTTGTGGGTCACACTTGAACGGTTTAACACTAGCTTGAAAACTTATTAGGGCTGGGTACTATTGGCCTAAAATTGAGAAAGAGGCTATCAAATTTGCTAAGAATTGTCAAAAGTGTCAAGTACATGGCAACCTAATTCATGCTCCAGGGAGAGATCTAATTCCCTTTACTAAACAATGGCCTTTTCACCAATGGGCATTTGATCTTATAGGATCCATTCATCCTCACTCTTCTAATGGACATACCCATATAATCACAGCTACAAATTATTTTACAAAATGGGTAGAAGAAGTCCCTTTGACACAAGCCACTAGAAAGAAAATATCTATGTTCATATTGAACTATATCATATGCAGATATGGGATCCCACATTCTATAATCACAAATAATGGGGACAATTCAAAAATAAAGACCTAGATGATCTATGTCCCAAATTCAAGATCACACAACATTGGTCTTCTATCTACTATCCTCAAGGGAATGGACAAGCAGAGGCTTCAAATAAGAATCTGTTGAAAATCTTACATCGCACAGTTAATAAGACAGGAAGAGACTGGCATCTCATGATCAATCCAGCTCTCTGGTCCTACAGAACAAGTATCAGAATGCCTACTAGAGCTACACCTCTTGCTTTAGTTTATGGGTCTAAAGCGGTACTACCTATTGAGGTTGAAATCCCATCACTAAGAATCAGAATGCATGGTCTAGTAACTGATGATGACTACAGAGTGTCTAGGTTGCAAGAACTTGGACTACTAGATGAGTGCAGACAAGCAACGTATGATCATCGTAGAGTATATCAGAAGAGAATGTCTAGAGGTTACAACAAGAAAGTTAGACACAGAGAATTCCAGGTTGGTGATCTAGTCTTGAGAGAGAATCCAAAAAATCAATCATATCAAGAACGCAAGGGGAAGTTTGAACCCAACTGGCTGGGTCCCTTTGTTATCACTACTACTTTTGGCTCTAGTGCCTATCAAATCTCAATGACTGAAGGAGAACAGCTCCGAGAACCAATCAACATTCTCCATCTGAAGAAATTCTATGCCTAAGGCATTCAGTCTATGGTAAAATGTCCTGAAAAATTCTTAAAAATTGGAAAAAGTCCTGAAAAAAATGAACATCTTGGTGAAAACCTAGCAATAGACGCCTTGATGATTCACAAAAATAAAAAAATCAAAATCAAAAGTACAAAAAAAAGTAAAAAATGAAAAATACAAAAAAATGAGAAAAAGAGAAAAAGTGCCTTGGTGAAAACCTCGAAACAGGCGCCTTGGTAGCAAAAATAGAATCTCTACCAAGATGGTGAAAACTCAACAAATGAGTGCCACTTGTTAAAAAAAAAACACTCCATCTGTCAGCGCGATCTTGGTGTTTCCCAGCTTTCAGTCCTGCTTTAGTTTGTACATATCTCCCAATTTGTTTCCAATAAGTTGGTTTTGTGCACCAATCAGCTCAAGCGTCCATATCCTATCAATGTTCAAACTTGGGGGAATCAAAGTCCTATCTCATGGCCTCCAATGTATCTTAGATGTATCATATCTAGTCAAGGTCCTTTGAATCTTTATTCGAGTTAGTCAGTTAGTCTCCTCTCCAGAAAGGATTTTGCATCTACAACAACGCAATCAAACACAAACATCAACACAAACTTAAAACAATCTATGCTTTTTACATGCTTTTGTCTCCTTGTATGCTTACTGATTCGCATTGAGATTTCTACATATTGTGTCCCTTCAAGCTCTTAGATGATGTCCTTTATAGGATTTAGAGAGTGCTGATTGGGGGCAAAATCTTTTCTTTGTTTTCTTCTTGTATGTGAAAATCTAACAACTTTGGAAATTTTGGATTGAAATGGTGTCCAACTATAAGAGCCTCTATCTCGAATTGGATGGCCATGCGTACCTCGACCATTGATACCCAGAAAATTCAAGGAAGTTTGATCTAACTACTGTCTTTTTGAGGGAGTTCTTTCTCCTACTGTGAAATGCGATCTTACCTAAGGATGTGAACGATAAAGGGTCACTATGGGTAATTCACATTGGATTTCGAATGATCTCTTGATTGTTTGATGTGTTTTTACAATGCAAGGCATATTCTGGTCATCACGACGTCTATGTTTTGATGCTTATACAAATTGCTATATCAAAATGGACATGATATTCAGGTCATCCTGGCGCTTATGCCTTGGTGCTTATATCTAATCCGGCATTTTGAAAATAAAATCAACATTCATATGTCTATGGTTTCATAACTAGTGGACATTGTATTGATTTATCGGGTTACCTAAAAATTCAATGATGAGAATGACCGACACATGATCAGTGACTAGGTCCTAGGTCTTAGGTTGCATTTTCATATTAAGTGTCTCTTTGCATTTTGCATGTTTGCATGATCTCACAATGGTTGATTAAACAAAATTCAATGCTTAAAACAATCCTTCAAATATCTCTTCAAATCTAACAAGAGCTGAAACCTAACTCGAAGGTCTCTTCATAGCCTCGCAAGCAGTTACTATCCTGAGTTAAATATCCTTTTTTTGACATAAGACTGAGTACTTGTCTTCATCATACCAGCAAAAAATATCATGTGTATCATTGCATTTACATATCATAATCATTTTTTGCATTACGATTCATCCATGTGCATAAGCATAAATCATACATACATATTTCCATAATCAAATACATTTGCATAACATCCATACATATGAAAGAAATCATTGCATTGCATTGATCCATACATACATTCTACACTACCCATAGCATAAACATCACATGATATCATCATAAATTGAAAAATGACAAGTATATATGAAGTCACAACCAACATATCGATCTCATATATATCAAAAAAAAAATTAAAAAAAAATCTCGAACTAGTTAGGGGTGCACTACTGGCACAGTGTACAAAAGAATGAGCTCATATGAGCTATCAATGTCAGAACAACATATCAATGATCAAAAAGAGAAGAGTATAGTATATCAACATCAACAAAACATATCACAAATCAATTAACTATTAGCATGATCCTCTGCATCTGGTGGAGGAGGAGGTGGTGCATTTGGTATTGCCTCTGCTCTTAGGGCCCTGGCTCCCTCTGATGCCATCATAAACTATGAGTAGGTAGGAACTCTCTATGCTATAGGAATGGCAGAATAATAAGCTGATACATAATATGATGATCTTGAGGTCTGGTGAATCACCTCTACCTGTAACTGCTATACCTCCCTCATGAGTGCAGTATGCTACCTATCAGCCTCTATGAATCTCTCCTCCCACCTAGCACTACGTATCTTCAGGTCTCTGACTTGACTTGACCTCTGAGACATCTGATGGTCTTTTATGGTGTAAGAGGAACAACTGGATCAACATCAGCTGCTAGCATCTCTCTGTCCTCTGCAAGCCCCTCTCCTATCTCTGCTCTCTGCGCCTTGCAACGTTTGAACTCTGCACCTAAATCAAAAGTGACATCATCCTATACCGCATCAATATCCACACCACCTGGTACTTGCTCAGCTACTAAAACATCATCCACTGCACCAATGCCACCTAATGTACCTCTCTCTCCTCTGCTCTGTCTCTGTGTATTGGTAGATCTCCCTGCTGAAGAAGTAGTGGGATGAGGGGGCCTCATCTGTCTAGATGGTCTCTATGGTGGAGCCATTGCTCTGGGTCTCGGGGGTGTAGGATGTATCATCAGAGCCTGTGCTGGTCTGGGACCCTGTGGCATAGGAGCACCTATCACGTCCATCACCTCCTCCATGGAGGGAATCAACTTGGTAGGATCTGAAAACCTATGAATGGGGTGGTCTGCTAACCATGATACAAATCTATCTGTAACCCCTGCATCCAGTACCTGAGGATGGTACTCCTAATCCCTACCAACTATGGCACTGTACTCCTGTGAGCATAAAGCGTAAGATAATATGGTAGACCAACCTAAACCAAGCTCCCACGCAATCTGAGCATAAGCGGTGTAGTCCTTTGGGGCATCCTGAATCCATCCATACTACCACCATACTCTAGTGATAAGGAATCTCTCAAGAATAGTAGAGGATCAGCTTATTAGTATCCTGCTCTGAAAGAAATAACTGAACTGCTCCTGAGTGGTAGGCCAAGGCTCAATGGCTACATATGGTATCCAATGCACAAAAGTCACATCATCCAGACATCGCCTCCAATACTTGGGGTGTCCCATCTGTACCTATGTCACATATCCTACGTATGTATATATAATTAGCTCCTGAGGCTACCGCTGTGTCTGATACACTAGTCTCACTATTGGGATGTGCTCCCACACCCATATCTGTAATACAAGGGCTCCCACTGCAAATGATCTACTCTCATGGTATACAACCTCATGCATCTCTGAGAACATGTGTGTCAGGAGGCATTGACCCCAAGCCAACTTAGAGGGAGTGGCCATCAAACATGCTATCATGGGTGCCCAACCCATCAAAAGACCATTCTGCTGACAGTCGGACATGATGATACCACTGATCATACCAGCTATAATACACTCCAATCGATGTGTCTAGCCATATCTCTGTACAAGTAACTCCCAGGAAATCGAAGAAGTCATCTGGGTGTCATCTCCGAAGATACATCTAAAAGCAACTAATCCTGAGTTCCCAGAACTCACGTACTTGGGTCTTCTACTAGCATGAAATGGAATACGCAAAATCCTATACACATCCTCGGGGGTCACGGTCATCTCCCCTGTAGGAAAGTGAAATGTCTGGGTCTCCGAATGAAATCTCTCAATCAAAGCTATCAATAAACTATGATTTACCCTAATATCGGGTAACTGAATCAGGAACTCAAAACCACATGCAACAAGGTGTACTCTCATGGGGTCAGGAAGTGATATGCATAGCCTCTGAGTAGCAAGATATGAGTGTCGAACATGAACATCAAGGTATATAACCTACACAGACCAAAAAAGAAGAAGGGGAATCCTATCAATAATTCAGTCACAGACCAGATCACAAGTACAAACAAGGGGCAGTTTGATATATCAGAAGGTGCGTTAACAGGTCCAGAATCAGGTTATAACATCAGAAAGTTCAAAAGTTGGTCCTAAAGTTGAGATTTTAGCTCGCTATTTTCCATACGACAGTATAGACTGGCATGAAAATTCCTATGACTTTCGGTATATAACCAAACGACATAGGATAGTCAGACGACACTGGGATTACCCTCGTACGAGTTATGAGGGACCCGACGGAATGTCATACGACACATGGGTCCCTTTGATACGACTCTTGGGGGGTCATGAAATGACAACCAATCTACAATTGAAAATTCGTACGTGTCCCGCTGGGGAGTCGTATGACTTTCCGTGCACACAAAATTCAGAAATGGAAAAACATGCGAAAAGATTCTAAAAAGCTATAAAAACATGCAAAAATGGAATTTTCAGCGAGGTATAGAGGTCCACCTACTGGATGTCCATAGGTCTGAGGTCTCTGGTGTCTCCGGCTGTGCTCAAATCGATGTGAACTCATAAGTACCTTTGGTTCTGCCATTTACTCGCTCAGAGGGCTCCATAGAATCTCCAAAGTCAAAAGGTTGAAATGAATTGAAAATGACCCTTCGGGCCTTTATATAGCTTTTGACCTAATTTTCAAAAGTGCTTCGTTTTTCATGAAAATTGCACCCCTGGCTAATTTCGATGTTCTGAATCCATTTTCGGGATCAAAATCAAAATTTGAGATCATTTACTATGTCAAAATTGTAATTAAAAATTTTTGGACCCAGGACGGTCTACTGCTTGCATAATCGACCTTCTATCATCACAGAAATCTAGAATTCAACTTAACTGATTATCTTACATCAAACTATCAAAATTTCAACTTGGTCAACCATGGTCAACTCATGGTCCAACCTAGTCAAACTGGGTCTCCAGGACCTCTAAACGATGCAGAATGTGTTCTCATACGTGTATAACCACTTCTTAAATCAATTAACATGCTTCTCAACCATATAACATTGACTTTTCTTGTCAAATTTCAATTTTAATCCCGAAGGGGGCATGGTATTACACATCATTTAAAGTCTGTAATCTAAATCTGAAATCATATCTTTCCTCAGTAATCAAGACAACAACCACGTCTAATTGTTAATTCATCAAAAAGACCTCATCGCTTGGGGAAAATCAATCATCACTTGGGGCATATCAGATTCATCAAAGATCCATATCAATCTGGTATTCTCTTAATCTTGTAAATTGTATCAGTTTTTTTTGTAACTATTGGTTCAATCGTGTTATTTCCTTGGTTCTTTGAAAACTGAAGGGTTCGGATGTGATACCAATGTGATTCAATATAAGGACAATCGGGTCTGGAATCGGTCACTCACTTCTTCGTAATCATAAGGTTCAAAATCAGGCATTTTGACACTTCTTCGCAATCATCGGTTCATTGTTGGTATAGTTAACATTATCTTTGGTCATTCATGACCTAATATCTTTGAAATCTTTCAATCAATTTCTGTTTCATATCAATTTCAATTTCAAACATCAGTTTTAAACATCATACACAGATTGTCTTTGAACCACTGCGCTTCGCACAACAATTCAAAGAGGGGCAAAATGTAATACCCCAAAAATGGGCTATAGGTTCATTAACCTCCTACATCGACAATTCGAATGAAATTGACATCGAAGTCCTAACCTAAGGCACATCTGAACATCATCGAATCCTAATTGATTATCCTAAAATCTGCATCAGGGAATATTCCTAGCAATATTCCTAATCATCATAATTATCTTTAATTTTATGATTATTTGGCGATAAATCCTATTTATCCTAAAGTTTGATTAATTGAATATTCTAAATATTTAATTAATTAGATTTAATTCTGCCACTTAATTGTTTAATTGAAGTTAATTCTATTTATTCCTAAATTATATTATTTAATTTTGACAATAAATCCAAAATCCTATGAATAATTGATTAAATTCTTATTTAATTAATTAAAGCAAGTTGTCAATTATTAATAATATTGTTTTTGAATAAAAGTTTGAAAAATAATTGATTAACCCATAAATCAATTGTTTTATTTTTCAAAATCAGTTAAGTTGGAAATAAATCACTTTGTTATTAAATTAATTCATAATTAAAACATGCACAATCAGAAAAGCAGGCAACTACCAATTATCAATTAAAGCTAAACTCTATTTTGAGTTCAACTATGCTTTTGCATGTTTTTGTGAATTAAATTATCTTTATTTTCAGATAACTCAAAAATCAAGTTGAGTTTATTTGAGTGATTTATGGCTTTCTTTCATGCACCTCCAAAGCCCTAGATTTCTATAAATTAAGGCTTCAGCTCTTCATATCTCATCTCACAAATTTGCAAACTTACTTTGCAGGAATCATAGCATATCAAATTTGAAGAATTTGCACAATTGGAGCTTGAAGAATCATCTTGGGAATTTGAGTTTGTGAGATCATCATTATTTCACATAGCATTGCACATCATATTAGAATTTCATTTCTAGATTAGCATATCATATCAGTTTTTACATATCATAGATTTCATATCATTTTTCATCTAATTACATCTAAAATCCAAAAAAAAAGATATATTAATTGCATTCATCCCACATCCATCTTTTGCATTTAAATCCTTCATTTAGGTGTCATCTAGGTCACTGATCTCGGTACAATTTGAGAATTCACACTCACATCTACTAGAAGGCAGTAAATCGCTTGGTTAGTTTAGTTTTCCATTATTTGCACGATTTCAATTTTAGCTAACCTCTAATGTTTTACTGAAGTGTTGTGTCTACAGATCAGGTACAAAAATCACACACATAATAAGAAGGTAAAAACTGCGGTGGGGATGACACCCATGAATCTTTACTACTGTAGTAACAAAGTATGTCGGTTAAGGCTACAAATTTTGATCACTTATGATGATCTTACCCTGTTAGGAGTAACAATTAGATTGACTAGATCTACCTGGTTAAAGGATTTTAACAACACAATACATGTGTGTACTTGGTTAAAAAATTTACATAAGAACGATTATGTCCACTTTGTTAAGAGATTTCAATTCTGCTATAATGGTTAAAAGGTAACAGTAAATGTATCTATAAATAGAAACTTAATCTTTCCTGATTCAGATCTGTAATATATCAAATAGATATCACCTTCTTGTGATGTATGTGTCCTTCTGATCTGCTTGGTAGCCTTGTGTATGTTCTAAAAAATTGAATCCTTCTTTCAAACCTTCTATTAAAAACCCTTTGTCCGATCTCCTGATGTCCTTAGTGCGGCTACTCCTTCATGAGACATGTTCATAATAACATCTTTACAAATTTTATATCAAACTAACTTGACCTAATTAGTGTTTACAACATCTTATAAAACCTAAGATCAACGGTGTACCAAAATAACCTAGATCTAACATTACATAGGAATCATCAGTAATTTAACGATTACATCCATATTTAATTATGTCTGAATCTTGGTAAACTATTTTTTGATTGGTGTGAACCGTTTGCATTGTTATTTGTGCCATTTTAGATTACTATGTCATTTCCTAGTTTACTCAATAATCACTACAATCTTCATTTGTTAATTAACTGGTGCTCGGTTCATACAAATGCTTGGTGATCACTATGCTTGGTACTCGATAAGTGTTTGTTGCTTGATGAGTGTACTTGGTCAAACCCTTATTCAGTTAATTTAGAGATTTTCCTTGTCTTTGCTTAGTGTGTGGGCTTTATTTGGTTGACCGACTGTCCTATTTGTCTCCTTTACCGATTGAATAACTGATTGATACTAATGACAATCCTTTAATGCTCAAATAGGAGTAACATAATTAACATGTACATAATCTATGTCAAGGAACCCTTGATATTTTTAATCTATGTTTGAGTTACACATGTGTGTATGAGTTGTATTATATTGTATTGCTTTTGCATTGTTTTACATTGTTGTTTGTAAACTCTTAAGAAAAAAAATTATTTTGTAAACTTAGTAGGATGTTTTCGGTTAATCTCTCCTGGGTTCCCTAGCAAGAGGATTTTGTTCATGCTTTTGTACTTCTTCAAGGAGACTAGAGAGATGTTCTAGTCTAGCTTCAATTATCTCCTCGACCTTCCAAAAAATATTTATCACATCCTCACTTTGTCCCTAAACATCAACCATATTTGTCTGCAAGGATTGTATCTTTTTTCTTTATGAACCATCTCTGTCACTGAAAATATCATATGTATTCACAAAGGTATTCAATTAGGACTCAATCGAGTTAGTCTTAGCTCTATAATTCTTCATAGCAGTAGGCCAGTGAAAGAAATACTTGTATATACTAGCCACACCTTCAACACATCTTCTCATCTCCTTTATAGTTTCTAATAATCTATTTTATGATGTACCACAACTTTTAGCCATTGCTATTATAAGGCATCTTTCTCCTCAAATTCTTTTGAGTCTATCTTTTCTTTATCATCATCACTCAACTTTAGATCACCAAACTTCTCCATTACATGTGAAATCGTTCATAGGGACTTTAAACAACCCCATGAGCATTGTCCAACTGGAATAACTGCAATTTGAACCCACTAGCCATTAGATTTCAACTAAACCCCAAGTTGTCAAAGTTGTAAAGCAACTTTTTACAATTTGGAACAATTTTTGCATTTGTCACATTAAAGTAACCTTAGGACCTTTCAACCATCAAAATAGGACTACTAGGATCCTAAAAAACTATTGACCCCCAATTTGACATGATTTGGAGAGGGTTGACCCATATTGAGCAACTATGGTTCTTTTAGGTCTTTGAGACCAAATTGGCCTTATGCCCTTATTACAAACATCAAGGGCCTAATTGAGGCCTTATTACAATGGATAGATCATAACAAAACAAATTAACACAATTCAATAATGATCCCATTGGATCATCCTTGGTGCTCATAGGAACATCCTCAGTGCTTCTGCACCAGTATGAACTGAAACTTCGATGCTAAAAATTTGCACACAATCGGACCAGAAGCTATTTGTTACATTTCATGGATTGTGGAAATTTTCTATCATTAATAATATTTAAATATATATTTTTTTAAAAAATTAGCAATGCAAAATCATTAGAATTATTTTTTATTTGGGGAGATTTTCCAGTCGAAAAGTTGATTTGAAAATGGTTTAATGGGAGACTAAGGTGGTTTTGAAATGTGAGATAGGTTTAGCATGCAATTGTGGATAGTGAAGTTCACTATATAAAGCATATAGGATAATTATTTAAAATTTAGATACACTTCTCATAAATTTTATTTAATTTTTTTTATCGTACATTTTTTCTAATTAAAATGTAAGAAAAAAGTTTTGATAATGTTTGTTATCATATTTAATTATCAATCCATTTTAATTATGGAGTATACAGTTACTCAATCTCTTATTTAATAAAAATCTCACTAGTTCTATCTATTCCAAGATCAAAAAATATTAACATATGGAAAAGCTACAGTTTGTAAATAATCTTGATGTAGAAGTTGTGCATGCTCCCCAAACATTGAAAGATTAGTCATATTCAGTAGACTTTTTATAGATTTTATTTTTTATATTCACAATAACAAAAATGAGAATAAATAATCTTACTTTCACTTTGACAAAAATATAAACACATGCTTAGTAATCTATTGTATAAATAATAATATTTATTTAAAAAAAAAAACCTTAATTGTTGCACTAAAGAGTTGGGCCTTATGGGCTAAAAATGGACATGTGAGAAGAATGTAAAAGGGGGCAACATACCTTTCAAGTGGTAAAACATGAAACTCACAAGGTACATAGACACTCAAAGCCAAACATGACATCTTCAACTAAGTGCGTAGAGGTATTTTCAATGCCTTCACAAGATTTTAACATGGTAATCTCAAGAAATTTGAAAGTACCAACACTATCATTGGAAACAATATAATGAAAAATGTTAAAACATTTTTCAATTTAGTTCATATGAAAAATTATAA
Source organism: Chamaecyparis obtusa (assembly GCA_027943335.1). Lineage (NCBI taxonomy): Eukaryota > Viridiplantae > Streptophyta > Pinopsida > Cupressales > Cupressaceae > Chamaecyparis > Chamaecyparis obtusa. The sequence continues at coordinate 1,174,117 of BSBK01001858.1, read as the reverse complement.
TTTGTTTGAGATGAAAGGTTTTTTCATATACCATAATGTGTGCAATCTAGTTGATTTTATGATGATTTTTCCTCTTGGTCCACTGCATGCAACATTCTTCAATAGAAGAAGTGGTGTTTTTGTTGAAGAAAGTATTTGTTCTAGTCATGCACATGCATTAACATGCTTATTTGAAATTGTAACCTACAAAAGAAATAAATATGGTTATTATTTCAATCTTTCAGTTGCAAAATACAAGAAGCACAAAACAAAAGGTAATAATTATACATATTACTTACACTAGCTATATTAGATAACGACTCTCCATCTTTAACATGTAGCTTGATTTGGATTAGCATTTGATTATGAATTGCAAAAACAAATCCTACTATCCCAATAGAATATGCATCGATTGGATTGATCAATTGGGATATTCTTGTGTCAGTGGTTAGTATGTGTTCCTTGCAGACTTTGTCAATGCTTTCAATTGTTGTTTTTAGGGTTAGTTGGAGATAATGTTCAACATCTCCACATTCATATTGTGATTTTTTCTTTATTATGAAATTTTTAAGTGTACGCTTTTTCCAAGCACTAGTTGAGGCAACATTGTATCTACTAATTCATTGTTCATGTTTTATATTATAGTCATTTGACTAGAACTATCAATAAGATCAACATGAGAAATAAATGCTTTTGGTTGGCCTATTGCAATTTTAGCAAATGTGGGACCATATATAACTAGTATGTCTCCTTCAAAAGGATTGACAAATTAGGTTGTATATATTTCTACTATACTTGATGCATGAGGTGATTCTAATTTATATTTGTAATTTAGTATGACTTAATGCAAGCAAATGGCAATCTAATAATTATTTTTTAGAGCATTGCAAAAACACTTGCATTTTTTGTTGTTGATTATCATTGGTACAATTTGCATTATCTACAACATTGTCTTGATGAGAAGAAACAATGTATGAACTACACCATAAAGGAAAGTACCAATTATAGTTCAATTTGAAGTGAAAGACTAGAAAATAGATAGAGAATTCAATATAAATGAAGAATAAAATAAATCAAAGGAAATAATATATGGGAGAACAAATTTTGATTCAGAGTGCTTTTATTGGTTGATAAATTCTATTGTCCTATTGCATCCTCCATTATAAAAGTAGCTATACTCTTAAGTGTAACACTAAGAAATGGAATTTGAATGTATTATACAATGCTTTGCAATGCTATTTAAATAACATAGTCATTGTTAGCACAATTTTGTGATAAAATCTTAATTGAATAGCATAACCATGAATTATAATTAAAGAAGTCAATTCTAATACTTGGAGCCTTCAAGCAAGTGATATTGAAATGAAACTTTCCTCTTAGAAATAGTATTATGTATTGTAGTGCACTTATTGTGTACCTGCACAAATCATGGAAGATGTGTGAATAGATACAAAGCACATGATCTATTTGTTCCATCTTATACAATCAATAGAATGGGAAAGAAAAACTCTATTTTTTGTCCATAATTTTTTCTTGAATGTTTAATAATAAAATTTTAAAAATATTTGCAACAATATTATGATCAAATTCATGAAATTTCCATAGTCCATAATGGTAATACATGTTGATTTGTAGCTAAATCAGATTTTAGCTATTTCTGGAAATTAATCAAATTAATTGGATTATTGGGCTGGGCCCGAATTATTGCCTTGTAAAATAAAAATAAAATATATTAATTATATCTTGTATTTATAAATATAATTTATAATTGATTGTGGCCCTTGAAATTAAAATTGTATTTATAGATACAAGACATAATTGGGCCCAAAATTCAAATTTATTTTTTGGTACCAACTGCCTATGGCCGACCCATTTCACAGAGATATCCTCATATATCCATGTTTCATGTTGTGCAAATAAAAGATATATTGTGCATGATCTATCTCAGTGATCATTACATATTCTCAGTGAAATACACCTTAGTTGTGATCAAGATCTGGACATTCATATACATGTGATTTCTGTGATATAGACATTGACTGTGACTGCCCTTGACTGTGATCTGAGCATACATAATTTGACAATGATCTAGGCATGCATATCAATTACGGTCTCATTATGATGATTGTATCATGACTGCGATTTGAATCTGAATAACTACCTGGGCAATGTAAATTAGTAGTGATCTACATCAAGTAGTGGTTTTGATTGATTTGCTTCATTGATCAGTGATCTTCAACAAATCAGTAAGTTATGTAATTAATTTGAAAGACAATAATATATGATCCAATTAATGTTGGGTTTTTCCTCCAAGTGGGAGGTTTTCCCAGGGTAAATCTTGGTGTTTTGTGTTTTTGTGCATAATTTGTTTAATTTTTCTTACTGTGTTAAATCCGATTGCTAAAATTTAATAATATAGATTGCTTCTAGATTCGACTATGTATGTTTTTTATTACCAACATTTTGGTTCAAAGCCTATGATCCATTATCAGGGCAAATTTCTAAAGGATAAAATATGATCTCTTCTCTAGCTATCTACCCTAATGATGGCTAATAGAGTTTTATCTGAAACGTTGGCAATAAAAAACATACATAATCAAATCTAAAAGTAGTCTGTATTAAGCATATTATGATTGAACACAAAATATTGCTTGTTGTTTAATTTTTATTATTAAAAATTAGGGAGAAAATATGATAATATTTAATAAATAATTCATGTGCATTGTAGTTGCTAACACATTTTGTATGATATTTGCAGGTATGATGATTGGTTTTCTTATTTCCATTTCTTGGTTTATCTCTAGTGGTCAACTCATATGGTTTCATATCTTTGTATATATAGGTCTCAACATCATCGTGTTAGTTGACATATGGTTCCTTTCCCCCATATGAAATTTCCCTTTCTAAGTAGATTTCTTATTTTTTTTTAATGGTCAGAGATCAAGTTTGTGTCATTACATAACAATCTTTTGCAAAGGGAAACTATGCAGAGATCATCATATCCAAGTTAGAGAAGATTCACCAAGTTCATCAAGTTTGAAGTTTGAAGTTTGAAGTTTGAAGTTCAATTCCAAATTCAGCAGTTTAAAGCTAAAAGCTCAAGGTTCATAGTTCCAAAATACAGCTTCAGTGTTATAGTCATAGATAGTTGGGTTGAGTTCAAGTAAATATTCTCCGATCCAGATTATATGATTCAGATTTCAGAAAGTTCAATCATATATTTCTAATTTACATATAATCTCCATTGCAAGAATAATGTTTGGGTCCTGTGGTGGTACTGTCATGACACTAGTACATTTGACATCATTTTTCTATGAAAATTATTGACCATTAATGAAAATGGTTTAGGTTGGTCGGGGTATAGAAGGAAAAATTTGTTTTTTTAAAAAAACTATGCCCGTGTTGGTCGAAATTTCCACCAATACCATGTCAGTCAAAATTTCGACCAACACGGGCATATTACTTAAAAAAAACATTTCAATTCTCATTTTCATTTTTATGGTTGTAGCACGTGAATTAGGATTTTCATTTCTAAGCTAAGGAGTGGAGCTTATTCCAGGTCGTGAAGAGTCCTACACCCGAGGTTAATAGCACATTTCATCATTTATCTTTCATGGAGTTTGAGGTATCTTCCGTGTTTTCTATATTTCATTATGTACTGGATTGTCATTTTCTTGTCATCTCTGGTAGTAATATGCTGGTAGGCAATTGAATCAATGAGTATTCTTAGTGGTGACTACGGTTTGACTAGGGTTTGTAAATGCTATGACCGAGAATTATGAAGGCTGTAACTAGGGTTTAGGATGCAGCATGACATTGTACATCTGGTATAACCAATGCATTTGTAGATTTAAGGCATTTGCAGATTTAAGGGACGCACGTAAGAGAATTTTTGGCATGCTTAAACACAAACGCACATATCATTGTTTAGGATGCAACATGACATTGTACATCTAGTATAACCAATGCATTTGTAGATTTAAGGCATTTGCAGATTTAAGGGACACACGTAAGAGAATTTTTGGCATGCTTAAACACAAACGCACATATCATGTTTTAGCTGCTAGGTCACAAGAGCATATAAAAGATTCTTGATAAAATAGACAGCTAATGCATCCTATTGAAGGGAGAGAAAATAAAAAATAATAAAATAGAAATCAACAACAACACGAGAACCATAACAATGATCAAGTTCCATAAAATTGTTGCCAGTAGCAGTTCAGTACTCAGTAGTGAAATCAATGGTTTGGCAATGTGCCAAACCCTAGACATCAAGTTTGAATACAAGCTCAAAGGTTTGTTTCTTTCAAAGTTCAAACACCCTGTAGGAGTAGAAATATATAGACATGAATTGGATTTCTTTGGAATTTCTAATTACCCAAACACAATCCCCGGTGAAATAAAAGGAATGATTCATATGTTTCAAGGTAATAATGCAGTAATTGGGGAAGAACATCTAAATTATTTCATCAATACTACACATGAATATGAGACAGACAATGAGGATGCCATGATAAAATTGTTTGTGAATTCCTTAAAAGAAAGTGCCAAAGAATGGTACAAAAATATCCTAGATAGTAGTACTATTTCTTCATATTCATATTTCTTCTAAATAGTGTGATGACTGTCCCAAATAGAGAATCACAACTTTATATTATAGGTTCTTCATGACACCTTTCAACTTGTCCAATTATGGAAACTGGCTTGCCTGGGGCAGCTATATCTAGTTGTGAGATTTTCATATCATATTTCTCTCAGTAAGAATAGTTGTGGCATAGGATCCTTCAACTATTTGTGGACCCTTGTGGACCAACATGAGCCAGGCATTCTCCAATATTAGACCAGCTCTTCTTTGTCCCCTTGATGGAAGTCGAGTCAATCTTCTTTGTCATGCATGAGCATTCCTCTAATACTAACATTCCTTTCACTTCTCACTTCTCCCAACTCTAAGTGAAATCTGAATGTTTTATTGGCAATATTAAAGTCAAATAATTTCCCATTCTTTTTTAATTTCTCAGGTTCCTGTATAATATACTGACACCTTGTTTCCTGGAGTGGCCTTTTGGCTTTCTGTTATCTGGGATACCAAAGTTCTTGCTACCGTATTTTAGGAACATCATTGAAAGTTCTCTTTCTTTTCCATTGTATTCTTTATTTAAAGTGCTCAATATGTTTGACTAAGTTCCATATGTCCTGTTACAGTTGTATTGGGATAGTCATCACACTATTCCCCTAAGCACACTATGGCTTTGCCTTCTCATCCACAAGAAACTCTAACATCATTCTAAACTCTTCTATACTCTGCCCATATCCATTCCAATCCATTCATACTTCTACACAAACAAATTAACTCACCAAAATGCTGTCATTCTGGGGTAGTCATACCATGTCCATAAAATTGTACCAATAGTTGAAATAAAAGGAATGATTCATATGTTTCAAGGTAATAATGCAGTAATTGGGGAAGAACATCTAAGTTATTTCATCAATACTACACATGAATATGAGACAGACAATGAGGATGCCATGATAAAATTGTTTGTGAATTCCTTAAAAGAAAGTGCCAAAGAATGGTACAAAAATATCCTAGACAGTAGTACTATTTCTTCATATTTCTTCTAAATAGTGTGATGACTTTCCCAACTAGAGAATCACAACTTTATATTATAGGTTCTTCATGGCACCTTTCAACTTGTCCAATTATGCAAACTAGCTTGCCTGGGGCAGCTGTATCTAGTTGTGAGATTTTCATATCTGATCTCTTAACATATTTACTAGAAGCCCTCATATTTCTCTTAGTAAGAATAGTTGTGGCATAGGATACTTCAACTGTTTGTAGACCCTTTGTCTATCTAGGAGATTTTTGTACCTTGAAACATATGAATCATTCCTGTTTGTGCATCCTCATTGTCTGTCTCATATTCATGTGTAGTTGATTTAAACAATAGATTCATCACTACAATGAGAAAGTTACCACCACACGTTAAACATAAGGTGCATTTGACTAAAAGATTGGTCATTGTTTACAAGACAAAGGGTCCACAAACAGTTGAAGGATCCTATGCCACAACTATTCAGCTTACTGAGAGAAATATGAGGGATTCTCTAGTTGGGATGGTCATCACACTATTCCCCTAAGCACTATGGCTTTGCCTTCTCATCCACAAGAAACTCTAACATCATTCTAAACTCTTCTATACTCTGCTCATATCCATTCCAATCCATTGATCCAATCCATTCATACTTCTACACAAACAAATTAACTCACCAAAATGCTGTCATTCTGGAACAGTCATACCATGTCCATAAAACTGTACCAATAATTGAAATAAAAGGAATGATTCATATGTTTCAAGGTAATAATGCAGTAATTGGGGAAGAACATCTAAGTTATTTCATCAATACTACACATGAATATGAGACAGACAATGAGGATGCCATGATAAAATTGTTTGTGAATTCCTTAAAAGAAAGTGCCAAAGAATGGTACAAAAATATCCTAGACAGTAGTACTATTTCTTCATATTTCTTCTAAATAGTGTGATGACTGTCCCAACTAGAGAATCACAACTTTATATTATAGGTTCTTCATGGCACCTTTCAACTTGTCCAATTATGCAAACTGGATTGCCTAGGGCAGCTGTATCTAGTTGTGAGATTTTCATATCTGATCTCTTAACATATTTACTAGAAGCCCTCATATTTCTCTTAGTAAGAATAGTTGTGGCATAGGATACTTCAACTGTTTGTGGACCCTTTGTCTATCTAGGAGATTTTTGTACCTTGAAACATATGAATCATTCTCGTTTGTGCATCCTCATCGTTTGTCTCATATTCATGTGTAGTTGATTTAAACAATAGATTCGTCACTAAAATGAGAAAGTTACCACCACACATCAAACATAAGGTGCATTTGATTGAAATATTGGTCATTGTTTACAAGACAAAGGGTCCACAAATAGTTGAAGGATCCTATGCCACAACTATTTAGCTTACTGAGAGAAATATGAGGGATTCTTTAGTTGGGACAGTCATCACACTATTCCCCTAAGCACACTATGGCTTTGCCTTATCATCCACAAGAAACTCTAACATCATTCTAAACTCTTCTATACTCTGCCCATATCCATTCCAATCCATTCATACTTCTACATAAACAAATTAACTCACCAAAATGTTGTCATTCTGGGACAGTCATACCATGTCCATAAAACTGTACCAATAGTTGAAATAAAAGGAATGATTCATATGTTTCAAGGTAATAATGGAGTAATTGGGGAAGAACATCTAAGTTATTTCATCAATACTACACATGAATATGAGACAGACAATGAGGATGCCATGATAAAATTGTTTGTGAATTCCTTAAAAGAAAGTGCCAAATAATGGTACAAAAATATCCTAGATAGTAGTACTACTTCTTGGGAGGAGTTTATGAGTGTTTTTAGATTACAATATGGGGATCTGATCGATATCAAGTTTTCTATACATCAACTTACCACTATCAAAAAGGGCATCTATGAGACAATAGTTGATTTAAACAATAGATTCGTCACTACAATGAGAAAGTTACCACAACACGTCAAACATAAGGTGCATTTGATTGAAAGATTGGTCATTGTTTACAAGACAAAGGGTCCACAAACAGTTGAAGGATCCTATGCCACAACTATTCTTACTAAGAGAAATATGAGGGCTTCTAGCAAATATGTTAAGAGATCAGATATGAAAATCTCACAACTAGATAGATTACTAATATTGGAGGTACTATGGACTTGTAGAGGCAATTTAACAGTTCAGGAAACTAAGAAATGAGTTGTCATTATGGTAAGCCACAAGAATGGTCTTGGGAGTATTATTGGAGGTGCTTAACTTTGGAAAGTTACCATGTTAATGTCATTAAAAAAATACAAAAAATTAAGGCCTACGAGATTTTATGATAATGTTCTATTTGAAATAGGGTGCTCAAGTTAACAATGAAATAAAAAAATCCAAGCTTGTATTCATATGAGTTTCATGTTATATTAGAAGTGAAATGTTGATGCTAAGAAAATTACTTTGTGACCATAATAATCCTACATATGTTTTTTTGCACAATAGATAAAGTCTGCTATTCAATTCCAAGAGAAACTCACAATTTCAATTGTGACCACACTAGCCTGATCGCAACAAACTTGTTAGAAACATGAAAAGAAAACATGTTAGCAATTCCATCATTTGTTTGTTGTTTGGGACAGTCACCATAGAATTATTTGGACTATCTCTCCTCTTGCCTTGCAAGGTTAAAATGACCTTTTTTTCATCCCTCCTTGAATAGATCCTTACCGTCTTGCACTTGTGCAATGATAGGACACCAATGTTACTAATTAAGGTTGGCGGGATGATTACGCCTATCCTGAAAAAAGATTGTCAAATCATTATGCTTTCAAATCAATTACCTATCGACGTATCCCTTGCGAGGGAGAGAAGCCAAACACATAAAGAACATGCACATGAACACGACAACTGAAAAATTAAATGGAATACACCAAGAAGTACCAAATGATGAATGCTCAATTGTTGTAATGGCAAAGCAATATCAGAACCGTCCATTTATAGTCCTAATGATTTTGGAAATTGTTGACAAAGAGTGTTACTTTTTTTGATTATAGTATAAATGATTTTTCTATAGTCGTAATGATTTTTCTTATTTCTTGTCTTTTGTCCCTTTTTGATTTCCTATGTCTGTGCTTCATGACAAGATTTTGTCACCTTCTTTTGATGGTATATTTCATTCACTCTATGTGGAATACTATTTTGTTCACTATTTTATTTCAGCTTCATATTTCTTTCATTTTTCATATACACACAGACTACACATGCTGATAAAAAAATGAGCTATTTGATTTAGGTTTACTTTTCATTATTGTAAATGGTTAATATTTCTGATGGTACTCCTTGGTGTATTTGGACTGTAAAAATAATCATATAAAAATAATAAATGTAGTAACGATGGTGCGGTGCATTATTGATATAGGTTTGATGACTCTTGTCAATGTGCCAAACTGTCAATGTGGTGGTGGGAAGTGTGTGTTGAAGACTTCACGGACATTGGACAACCCTAGACGATAATTTTGGTGTTGCCCTAATTGAAAAAAGGTTGCTAATGTGTATATATTTAAATTTTCTAATGTAAATACTATTCATTATAATATAAGAACTAATGTAGACGGGGTATCACAGGGAAATAATGGCTGCGAATACTTTAGTTGGGTCGATGACAACTCATCTACATCTATCCGCCCATCTCCACTTATCTGCGATGAAGGATTTGAGTGCAAAACGTGTTAGGCTAGGGCAAATTCTGAAATTATATTTTTACGATGCCTTCTCTATATTGTAATCGCATATCTAATTTGTTGCGACCATATGCAGAGATGAACTTAGGAATTAGTTAGTTTAGTATTTTCATATTGTAACTAATATTTTAACATTGATATGACATAACTTCTCTTTTCCTCAAGTGCGCATATATATGGTTTACATCTTTTTTTAGAATAATTCTTCATGTTTATGGCTCAGGTGAGCCCCAATCTACTATCAATCACATGATTTAATGCTGATTTAGGCTCGAGGTAAACTACATGTGTCATGTAAATAGCATGGTTGGATGCAATCTCTTTTGCATGTTTTCAAGAGTTTTCCCACCAATACAAGCGTAAATAATGCATTGAATGTAATCTACGGACACTGTGTGGTATGAAGTCTTGCTGAAGTTTGAACGCAGCGTGCTATGAAGTCTCACTAAAGAAGAGTACTATAGAGAGCAGGCCTACCGTATCAAAATTTACTTACAGATTTGTGTGCTTGTCTGAGTTTGATACACAAATTTGCGTATCAAACTTAGACAAGCACACAAATCTGTAGGTAAACGAAGTTTTCTTAGTCATTTTGATTTTTCTTGAAGCTGTGAATATACAGTATAATGAAAATGCTTTGTTCAATCTAATTGTGCTAAATAGAAGAAAATGGCTAAATCAAAGCTTCATAGATTCATATATGCATACTAATTATAGACAAGCAATATATTCAACTAAAAGTAGGAATATATTGAAAATGGTGTCACATTTTTTTAAAAACAAAAGTTAGTATTGGTTGAAATTTCATCCTTTACATAGTACTAAATTTGACCAGGACGGTATACGTTCGATGGTCCCTTCGATGAATTTTCATGGATAATTTGATGATTGAATGGACAAATTTTGACCAGGATGCTATACATTTGACGAATTGAGGTGGATAATTCGATGACAAAATGGTCTCAATTTCGACTGTCACACCAATTGATCGACATCTTATTCTTCTAGTTCCAAGGGACTGTTGCAGTCGATAATTCAACCAGTTGTGGGTTCAAAATTTTGACTATTATTTACCATGTAGAAAATTCGACGAAAAAAGATCGACGATAGTTTTAGTCATCTATTTGACCAATTGTTGTAGAAAATTTGACTAATTCTCGTCAAAATTTAAGGTAAAATTTACTAGTGTGATGATCAAATCCACATCATAGAAGGCATTGGTCACTTGTAATTATCAGCCTTGCCAAGTCTCGAGAACTCATAATGATTTGATGTGTCAGGAGTGTTTGCAAGAAACATCCCAAGTTCATCAAAGTTGCCTCCATGAAGTCACGGGTGAATGGGGTTGAGCCCGCAAATGCAAATCTACAAAGTCAAATCTAATAGCAAGTGTCATGAGCCAACATGGACATCTATTTATATATTAGAAGGCATATCTTATGTGCTCCTTGTACATATCCAGAATTCCCCCATGTGATTAATGACCGCATTCGTGATAAAGCCAACATCACCACCATAACATATGGTGTTTTGAATTTGTTTTTGTCAAAAGGATTTAATCCTAAAATTGTGTTAGTTCGCATACATCTAGCTATGGTATATGATTCAGTGACAAAGGAGAAAGCACATTTTTGTTTAAACTGTTTGGTAGAATACTCAAACCTGACACATGGGAGTATATCCACAATTCACTTGCTTTGTTGAGGTAGCTTGAAGGTCCGCGATTGATTGCAAGGAATGAAGGGATGAGGGTTGAGTCTTTCCGAACCCCATATGTTGGAGCATCGATAGTGCATGTGAAGTGTTTGATAGAACGCTTGAGCTCAATAAGCATATGGAGTTCACATGACATCAATGATGAACCAAAGCCAAGTGTAATGTGTCCTCATTATTTGCGACTCCAAGCACTCCAATTATCGAAATGATCATTGAAGCCACAAATATATTGCCAAATATTAAAGCCGAGACTCCATGTTTAGCAGACCCCAATTTGCATGCCTTGTTTCACTAAGGAATAACAAATTAAGTCCATTAACCTAATTAAGATGAGGGTTGCTTGCCTAGGAGTTTCATCAGAAAAATAAAGGCCAAAAGATGCATACCAGCCGTGGTGAATAGATTTACAATACAAGGGCATAGATTTCGCATATTGAGTAGGGATAATAGATGCATTTTTATTTTCTAAATTACTTTCAATATGGAGTGCCGATTACTAAAAATTCTACTATGCATGTGCTCTACGTAGAAGGAAGAATCAGGCGTTCGATTGGTTAGATGATAGCAATGGTGAAAGCAATTTAGTCCAAGAGGTGCTGTCTCCTTCAGATTTTTGATGCCAACTCAGACAAAGTAACTTCACAAAGGGCTAATAGAGTATGTGGACTCTTAGGCCAAGCAAGATGTCATTGGTTGACACCTTGCAAAGTGTCTCATGCGACATGGAAGAATGTCCAAGACCGTGTCAACTCTTTAAGTGCCCTCATCATCAAATATCATCTTCCTCGAAATAACACCGATGAGAAATAAGATAGAAACTTAAGAGAGAGTTATGTTTTATTTGGGGGTTAGTATTATAATGTTGTAATATTATAATAAAAGATTTATGGACAACATTATATGAAGGGAATGTAAAAGGAAAACCATTGACAAGCATAAGAAATGAAAGAAAGTGATTCATAAAAGTGGTTTTAAAAGAATTAGTTATGAAATAACCATCGGAAGCCAAGAGGTGAAGGATAAATTTGTAGTAAGAAGTCATCGTAGAGGTTTTGGTTTTCTTTTTTGGAGGACGCTTTTGCAGACTATGTGCTATAGGAGATAATTAGAAATAACAGAGAGACAGAAGAGTTGTCTTTTTTTGTAGACTTTGTGCTACAGGTAGAGGGATTATCTTTCTTCTTGTAATTGTAATGCAAGGGAGGGGAGATATTTTTCCAAATAGTGATTCATTGTGTGTGTCATACAACAAAATCTATTTTTTTTAATTGCATTTAGAGGAGGAAGGCTTTAGTATATTAAAACTTTGAGTTTGTATGCTAGCTTTCTGATCAATGTTAATCTTTGCATTATCTTGGTTATCCCTAGATGCAGTTTTGGTACATATACTTATTGACATGATTATCATTTGGACTTTGAGCTATAAGTTATTTGTGTATTTGGAAAGAACAATTCACCTTTCAATCTACATTTCTTTTGTAAAGTAACGAATTGGGTAAATGAACTTTGTGTCATTTACTTATTATTTCCTTTCAGTTAGTTAGTTTCTTCGCATCTATGTCGTGTTTACGAGTAGATGTTTGTTTGCCTTTTTATGCTTTTTGGTTAAAAGCATATAAGTTCATAAGTTTGGCAAATTCATTGCAAATCTTGTACGGGGAGATGTACCCAAATAATTCAGAGGGCGCTTACGCTGTCCAATCACGAAGTGACCCAACTATTAGTGCAGATCAAGTCTTCTTGTTTGGGCGTTTAGGGTCAATTTGTAATCATTTTCTTTGAAGACAAATTTGTTCACCAACACATCGATAAGACATTTAACCAATATAGAAATAATAATCACCAATACAAACACTAAATTAGAATACAAATAAATCAATTAATTTATTTTAAAGAAAGGTCTATTGAACTATCTAAGAATAGAGGACCTTGTTGGCATTAAGTATGATTGTCATCAGTGACAACACTTATTCAGACTCTGCGTGCTTACCGAGCAGAATAGTGCTTACCGAGTAGAATAGTGTTTACCGAGTGACACTATATCTACTGAGTCTCTAGTATATACCGTGTTTGAAACCACAACCGAGTGGTTAGTATGGACCATGCCTCCACTTCTACCGAGTGCATGACGATGCCGAGTAACACAGTGGATGCTGAGTATCAGAAAGTCACCGAGTTAGTTTGCAGTAACCGAGTCACTATATTTGGGCCGACTTAGTAATATTTGTGTTAGCTTGTTTAAGAGCCAACTTTGTAATTATGTTGTAATTGTTTTAGATTGATATATAAACAATGTTTTATATCATATCCATATAGATATAGTGAAGTATGAAAAAGAGAGAAAGGCAAAGATAAGCGAATTACAAAGGGCTACAATAGTATAAGAAGTAGCAAAGATCTATCCATCATAGAAGGTGATCAGTACATCAGAGAATCTCAATTAGCAAGTATAGTTGCAAGTAAGAGATCTACTGTTTCATCCTAACAGGTGAATCAACTTGAAATCCTTTAACCAGGTAGACTTAACAGTCTTTGTTAAATCTCTTAATCGAGTGCATACTTCATTGTATGTTTGTAAATCCTCTAACAAGGTGGACCTAGCAGTCCTTATTGCTCCTAACAGGGCAGATCATCAGAAGTGATCATTGTAAGCCTTAACCGACAAACTTTATACTGCAGTATTGAAGTTTTGTGGGTATCATCCCCACCCCAGTTTTACTTTCTACTTGGAAGGTTTCTGGGTCACCAAATCTCTATGTTCAAAGTGTTATGAATGTTTTATTCTTTTTGTTACTCATGCATGCAGTCAGGTTATCAATCTAATATTATTAAGATCTGAATCTGTTAAAAGTTTTGAAGTTACTGATTCACCCCTCCCCTCTCAGTAACCTGGATAGTCTTGAATATTTCCAACAATTGGTATTAGAGTGCCATGGTTCTTAGAATAAAGTTTGACAGCTTGAGAAAAGATTTAGGACAATGGAGATATTCAGACTTAACAAAGTAATTGAGAATGAAAAGCTAGATCTGGAAATGGCCATAACTCAACTCAAAGAAGCAAGAGAGCATCTTTCTCTTTCCCTAAAAAGAAGGAAGGAACTTGCAAATCAGATTAATGACCACCAATATGTTGAAGAAAAGATTGAAGACTTTTTCCCTTCAAGCAGCTCAAATGAAGCAAACAATGCAATCAAAGAACTTCTAGAAAAGAGTGGATCTCTGCAAGAAGTGATAAAATTGAAAAGAGAATAGGAAATTCAGTCAACAAGATTCTGTGAAATCTTGGAACAAAGAAATAAGATGAAAGATGAAATAGATGGAAAGAACAATGAAATACAGAATTAGACCCTTCAGCTAGAAAACCTTATCAATCAAATCTCTAATGCAAATGAAGAAATCTTGACTCTGAGATCAGAAAATGAAAATATAAGAGAGGAGCTGAGATTTGAAAATCAAATCAATTTAAGAGTGATGAGTGACCTAGATGCTGAAAGGCAAATCAATGAGAGAATGTTGAAATCTCAAGAAGATATGAATTAGGTGTATGAACGAAACCTTCATAGGCAAAAAGGAAAAGCAGGACTTGGATACAAAGAGGAAGGTGAATCCTCCAAACAAGGTACTCAAAAGAATCAGAAACCTACTTGTAATCACTGTGGCAAAATTGGTCATACTTCAAACAAATGTTGGAGCAATGGAAAAGAAAAATTCAATGGAAAATGCTACAATTGCAATCAACTTGGTCATAAAGCAAATGAATGCAAGGAGAAACCAAGATTTAAAGGCAAATGTCACAAATGTAGCAAACAAGGTCATAAGGCATCAGAATGCAAAACTAAAACACCCAATCCAGTGAAACAAATTATTAAAGCAATGTTTGGTTGGGATTACAACACTTGGTGTAGATGTCATTACTGTGGAGAATATGGACACATTGGCATGAATAATGTAAGGCATCACTTGAGAAAAAGGGATTCTACCATAAGATGTTATAATTGTCACATAGCTAAAAACTGCATGAATTTAGGCAAAGTTGAAGATGAAAAGAAAGCAAAAGAAAATAGCATTAGGAAGCAGATGAGACAGTAGTGGATTCCTAAACCTACCAAGCAAACCAGTCCAAGTAATGAAGTCACTCATGAAGGGAGTGGCTCTATGAACTCTAACTAAGTCTCCAAGAAAGCACTGGAACTGTATCTTCATAGACATATTCCAAAACAGTTCCTGAACTGAAAGGAAGAAAGATCCAAATCAGTATGCAAGATACATCAGGATCACAAGGTCGGTATCAGTTACCACCGAGCAAGGTTGAGAGTAACCTAATTTCATTTGGTTACTGAGTAAGGTCGGAGAAGTATGAATTCGTATGTTCTCCGAGTTGTGGAATCTTCACTGAGCATTTAATCCATAGTGGATGATAGTCTGTCGAATTCAATACCCTAATTCCTATGGAGCATTAATGACAAAGTTTTAACAAAAAGCATGAAATCAAGTTCATTCTTCACCGCGAATATCAACATCTTGAGCAGAGAAATTTCTAGTGCGATCTAGCGATTCAAAGCAAAATTTTAAAGCAAAATTTTTTCTACCGTGCTACCATGGCTTCATCCAACACCAAAGTAAAGAAAGGTTTGGAAATGTTAGTTCATGGAGAATGGAAAGCGTCGGATTTCAAACTCGTGCCCGCGGTTGCAGAAACCCTAGATCCGAGTGGAGCTCAGTCTCAAATTCCTCCAAAGGTACTTCTTGTAAATGACATTCGCAGTCATTTTGGAGGTACAATACAAGAATTTGGAACCCTAGAGATAGATGTTGTTCGTGATGAACTGTGTGTTGATGGTGTTCTCAAACCGAGACATAAACATTTGGAAGATAAGGGTTTAACACATATCACCCACTTGCCTCGGGGTTTCTAGATAAAATGGATAAGATATATTCTAAGCCGAGTACATGAAGGTAAAATTTGGCTTGAGCAACCAGTGGAAATAACAAAGAAGATGATTCACCGAATCACTGGTCTTCCCATGCTTGCCAAGGCTAAATCTACAAAAACCCTAGGTCGGGTAGAGCTGGAAAATAAAACCCTAGCCAAATGGGATGGTAGAGGTATGAAATTAACAGCATTACCGATGTAGAACTAAAATTTGGCACATATGTAATAGCTCACAAGATATACAGGTCAAGTCGACAAAATAGTGTTCCGAATGAAGCAGTTGACCTAGCCTATAAAATTGTGAAGAATAATCTGTCATTTGACCTAGCAGATCTTTTGTTGAAACAGTTCAACAAGAATATGGAGAGCATCCAAACCTCAAAGAACAATCCATGTAAGTTTGGCTCACTGTTGGTTTGTTTATTTTTCTATGCTCAAAATTTTTTCCCATCAAAAGGCACAGTAAAATAGAGAAAGGATGTACCTATTCTTTATTAGATAAATGAGTTTATTGCAAAAATGGGTGAGAATTTTACAAGCATAATGGATAACTATTTTGAATCTTTTAAGGAGAAGATGAATAACAGACTCCGAATTCCACTAAAATTGGTGGAAGATTATAAAGATGATATTTGTTTCATGGTTGATTGTGATAGAGTATACATTTAGGCAGTAAGGCCCAGGATTGTATGGGTGAAACCTCTTCCTTATGAGGTAAACATTGATCAAACAAAGGATATAATTGAAGCCCTAGTAAATCAACTTGTTGATCCAAAGGCTCCATACTTTGGAACATATGATGAAGCTAAGATAAGAATTGAGTTAAGCATAAAACTTCCACAGGCGGTTAACAAAGGCAGAAAGAGGATGGCCAAGATACAATCTAGCACACCTCTAATGTTAACCGAGGGCATAGGAGAAGATATTGTAGAAGAAGAAGAAAAAGATGAGAATAAAGAAGAACAAGTGCCTGTAAAGAAGAAAGGAAAGGTAACTATCACCAAGGAACCTGAGCAATCCACTGCAGTATTCACAAGGAAAAGATCAAGGGGCAAGGTAGGTAAAAACAATGATGATATAGTACTCAAAAGGCCTCCTCCCTCTTTTGAACAAAAGATTAAGGATTTGAGAGAAGGATCTGGAATTGCAAATTTCAAATCTCTCAAATATGAAATTAAATCAAAGGTAGAGTAGCAGGAAATAGAAGATGCTGTTATTGAGAAAATGGGAAAATGGAAGTACTCACCTGATGATATGGCTTCTCAAATTCCAAGTGTTCTATTGGATAAAGTAAAGATGAGATGGTCCAATGCAAGACAAACTATCAAGGACATATATGCTCAAACCTTAAGACAGTTAATGCCAAGTTTGAAAGATGATGAAATAAATAAGGCATTGATAGAAAATGAGCACAAGATGACACTAAAATTCAACAGTTGTTTGATTTTGATCAAAGATATAGAGTCGGTTGTGAAGAGTACAAATTCTACTTGGAAAAACATCTATCATCTTCACAAACCGAGTACTGAAACTATGATAATTAAAGATATTGAAGATGATAGTGATGAAGAAGAAGAAGAAGAAAAAGTTCAGATTGATAATGTTGTGACAGAGGAAGCATGGAAAGAAGCTACCGAGGAAGCTGAGAAGAATATTGAGGAAGATGATCCAGTTCAGATAGCTGCAGAGGTAATTGCCTCACTTCCCCACTCTCCAGTAAAAATTGCTACATCTAGCCCGGAGAAAACTTCAAGTGTGATTGTAACAACTCCCTCAAATACATCAAATGTCCAATCATCACTAGCACAACTCAATGTATCAACGACAGAAGTGGCTACCACTTCATCTACCAAGCTTCAGCCTCCTTCTTCCACCGAGTTGCAGTCTTCTGTACCTTCTTCAAATTTGAGTTTTTCAGCAGTAAGTACTTCAGATTCTACAGTTGTAAATACTTCAGTTTTTGATTTATCAAGTATTCCAGTTAGCATCCCATCAGTCGGAAGTTTATCAGTTTTCATTACTAGTCCTACTGTGTCTACAATAATTTCTACTACAAAGGCAATAAGTATAAAGACTCAACCGAGTACAAAATTTCTGAGTAAGAGTGTAGTAGAAGGTATAGATCTAGATGAGGATATACAAATTCCCTAGCTAGATTTTGCAAACCTCATTGCAGATCAAATGCAAATAGTTGGTGAACTCCTTTAGAAGAAAGCAAAGCAGAAGAAACTAAAAGAAGAAAGAGATAAGGAATATAAGATCATCGAGGATACCAAGAACATTTTGACAGAAGCTATAGGTGTTAAAGTTGATTCCTCTCAACACATTTTGTTGCAGTTGGTAGAAGCAATTAACAGGTTTAACGATGATTCCTCTGGAACAGACAAGTTGCTTGAAAAGGCTGAGAAGAAGTTTGAAAATGAAGTGCTTGAGCACATTGCTCAACAAATAGCTATCAATCAGGCAGGGTTATCTTCAGTTTTGACTAGCATTGAGTCCTCCTATTCCAAGGTAACATCTCTTTTTGTCAAAATCTGTAATGTTGTCGAGTTCTCAAAGGAGATTAAAGACAAAATAAATAAGATTGATGAGGATCTGAAGATCAGTGCACAAAAGTTGCAACTTGAACCTAGTTCAAGTTCTGCACATCAGATGACAGTCAGATTCCTATCTGATAAGCAGTCAGAGTTATTGAAAGAAGATGCAAGGATTAGATCAACATTAATAGATATTTAGAACATGATCCTTCCCATCATGGATACAATGCAGAAGCATATTGCATACTCAAAAACATTGATCCATGACAATCAATTTTCAATTGCAGATCACATGATTGAACTCTCTGCAGAAGTCCAAGTTGCACTCCATACAAGCAAGATTCTGCAAGAGAATTGGGATAGAACTCTAGCACTAATTGGAAAGGTGCATTCTAATTTTCTCTCACGTTTCGGTATCTCCGTGTAAAATATTTGTATATACACCTTTGGCATTATTGTCAAAAAGGGGGAGAAAGTATATGAGATATGAAAGGGGGAGAAAGTATAAATAGAAAATATGAGTATGAGCTGAAATAAGATATTTGTATATATACTGTATAAGGGAGACATGAAATGTATATACAAAACCGGTGTCAGCATGATTGTGTATGTAAGTTTTGGGCAATAAGTGTTTTGTCACTAATGCCAAAGGGGGAGATTGTTGGCATTAAGTATGATTGTCATCAGTGACAACACTTATTCAGACTCTGCATGCTTACCGAGCAGAACATTGCTTACCGAGTAGAACAGTGCTTACCGAGCAGAACAGTGTTTACCGAGTGACACTATATCTACCGAGTCTCCAGTATATACCGTGTTTGAAACTACAACTGAGTGGTTAGTATGGACCGTGCCTCCACTTCTACCGAGTGCATGACGATGCTGAGTAATGCAGTGGATGCTGAGTATTAGAAAGTCACCGAGTTAGTTTGTAGTAACCGAGTCACTATATTTGGGCCGACTTAGTAATATTTGTGTTAGCTTGTTTAAGAGCCGACTTTGTAATTATGTTGTAATTGTTTTAGATTGATATATAAACAATGTTTTATATCATATCCATATAGATATAGCGAAGTATGAAAAAGAGAGAAAGGCAGAGATAAGCGAATTACAAAGGGCTACAGCAGTATAAGAAGTAGCAAAGATCTATCCATCATAGAAGGTGATCAGTACATCAGAGAATCTCAATCAGCAAGTACAGTTGCAAGTAAGAGATCTACTGTTTCATCCTAACAGGTGAATCAACTTGAAATCCTTTAACCGGGTAGACTTAACAGTCTTTGTTAAATCTCTTAACCGAGTACATACTTCATTGTATGTTTGTAAATCCTCTAACAAGGTGGACCTAGCAGTCCTTATTGCTCCTAACAGGGAAGATCATCAAAAGTGATCATTGTAAGCCTTAACCGGCACACTTTATACTGCAGTATTGAAGTTTTGTGGGTATCATCCCCACCCCAGTTTTACTTTCTACTTGGAAGGTTTCCGGGTCACCAAATCTTTGTGTTCAAAGTGTTATGAATGTTTTATTCTTTCTGTTACTCATGCATGCAGTCAGGTTATCAATCTAATATTATTAAGATCTGAATCTGTTAAAAGTTTTGAAGTTACTGATTCACCCCTCCCCTCTCAGTAACCTGGATAGTCTTGAATATTTCCAACAGACCTTTCTTAGTAGCTTAAATTATTTAGATATTGTTCCTAACTCACAAAACAAAGCAGTGACAATATATAGAGAAAACACCTCATTATTTTTATATGGTATGAGTATAGAAAAATAAGCAATCAACAACTATTAAGCTATTATTTTTTCTCAAGTTGACAAACAATATGGTCTTACTTTTCTAACAATGTACTTGACAGAGATATTGTGTATCATGGAATTGCAATTTGCAATTGCATAGACTACAACTCAATATGTAGAGATACTGCAAGATGATCAATCCAACATGTATCTAGTATACTAAAATTTACAAGATCAATATCAATATTTTGTAGTAAAAATGGTCAAATAAACTATCTGCATGTGTTATTGGCTTGTCAACAACCAAGTGCAAGTTATGCTGTTGCATAAATTCAAGAAGCATTGTTTGTGTTTTGCAAGATTGTAACATGTCAATGTTAAAGTCCCCAACAAAAATCTATTTGTAATCAAGCAATTGTGAATTGCACATGTTTTCTATCAAATTTAATAGTTTAGTAATTGGTACAATTGGTGCCAAGATACAATATATCAATTGCTATAATTTTATATGTTTTTTTTTGCAAAATTCTCTATTTTAAACAACGTATTTATTTTTTTCGAGCATGCTAAAAGACCATGAATGGATACCAAAGAATGGAAACAAAATCTTGCATCAAACAAATTAACATGTTTAGTTGTCTTGTTTCTTATTTCTTATAGACAAAACATAGTTGTTGCAAACAAATCAAGATCATGAGAAAATTCTTTTGCATGCAATGGTAAGCTTTGTGTATTCAAAGAGCATATATTGAAATGATTTAATGGAATAATAGTAAGACTTTATTCCAACTTCCATGGTACTGATGTTCAAAGCATTGCATCTCATTATCCACTTTTTGTGAAAATTTGAAATTTTCATGGTCTAATATGCTAACTATCTCCATTAGAATCTAACCATCTAACTCCCCCTTTGATAGTGCACTTTACCTTGTTGACATCAATGCCAACAACTCTTCTTCACTTTCCAATCATAACAACACACACACACACACACTCACTCATGAAGAGAGAGAGAGAGAGAGAGAGAGAGAGAGTTCACTCATGTTGAAAAATAACATATAGCCTCCTTTCTATTTTATTTTATTAATAGAATTTTTTATTGAACCATTACAAGTATGTATTTTATTTCATTTTTTCAATGTTCAAGAGTTCATTGATCAAGGCTACATCAAGTTTAAAGGATGTTCATCCATATTATAAAATGAAGTTCAGATCTCTTAGCTTATTTATGATCAAACTTGTCTATAACCAAATCAAGGTCAAAACACTTGCATCAATCACATAGTCTTAACCAAAAGTAAGAGTATTATCAAATCCCTATCAACCCCATACAAAAAGAATCAACATCTTGTTCATTGGGACCAACCATATCTATCTAGTTTAATTTCCTATCAAACCAACAATATTAAAATACACATAATACCCAGCTACATCTTACTTCCAAAATAACAACTATCCCATCACAAATCATAGATCCTAGGTCTAAAATTTTATATCCCTTACCAAGCAATGCAATACATGTGTAAAATAGATATAAAGCAACACCTCCTCTTCAATGATCTGCCTATTTTTCATCTCTTGCAAATGAGTGTTTTTAGGTAGGCTACACAAGCATCTACATAAATTTTATTATTAGACTAGGAGGGGAGAATCTTTTAAAAAATAGTTGCAATATTAAACAAGTGCATAAAATAACTTTGCAGTCACGTCATTGAGAAATTTTTGGTATAAAGGAAATGAATGCATGCTCAAGATGTCATATAGGAGAAAACTAACATTCAATCAAATTAACAAGGAATATGCATCATAAGCCACCCCACAAATGAAATTAGAAAAATGTTATGTAGTCTACATGTATGGGGTAGTATAATTGTGCGTAATTAAAATTGTATATGTTGTATTTTGTTTGAACCATTATAATTATGTATTTTTTTCTCGTTCTTGTCAATATTCACTTATTTGTACTAAGCTTTCTTGAACTTTTTAATAGCACGTTGTCTATTATATTCTTATAATGTCATCTTCATATCTTTTTACATGACTCATTTTCTATTATCAATTATCTTTTCTTAAATCTTTGTTATTATTACGTACTTATTACATCTCATTTATATTTATGATACTTGTAATAATTGTATACATGACATTATTTGACATTCACATTTCAAAAATATTCATTATCCTTATATATTATGTCTTCTTTACATTTATGACACTTGCTATAATTGCATACACCACATTATTTGACTTCCATTTTTCACAATTATTCATTATCCTTATATACTTATTATTTCTTGTCTACATTTATGACATTTGCCATTATTGCATACACCACATTATTTGATTTTAATTTCATTATTATTATATTACTATTACGTCTTATATACATTTATGACACTTACAGTAATTGCATACATCACATTATTTGAATTCCATATTTAGAAGCATTTATTATCTATTACCATACATACCAAACAATTCCTTCAACTCCACACGAAGAAAAATATAATTTTTACATGTCATGGTATACTATTTATCTTACACACTTTAATTTAATATAATATGAGTTGCTATTAATAAATTAAATAATGATGCCACCTCACATATAATTTGTTATTTTGTGGTTCCAAATGATAATACAATAAATTTTCTATACCATTGGTCACAATCTCATAATTACCTTACACAACTTTATCATGATTCCATTCTTAGATTTACAACTTATAAACAACAACACTCACCAAGAAAGTGAGATTCCTAAAACTGAAATGTATCTCAGATGTTTTTCATTTCTTAAATTATTAGTTCCCACCATAGGCATGTAACTATTGGAATCATTAGATGCAATTTTATTTATAGGCCAATCGAATTTCAAGATTTTTCAAGTTTATTTATATTGTCTAAAGTTTCATAATTTCAACATATTTTAAAATTTTAAATAATGCTATTTTTTGAGAATTCTATTGGCTATGAAGGAAAACTTCCAATGAGAAAATTAAAATTTGTATGAAAAAAATTAATAAAATTAAACATTGAAAGGTACAAATGCCATCGAGAGCAGCATTAAATTAAACAACTGTAAACCATTAATTTAAACAACTGTCTATCATTAATTTAAATAGTTGTATATCATTAAATCCAACTGCTGCCTACCTTCTCTTTATTCTCATTTTTTAGAATTTGTAGGACACATTTGCTTTGGCTTCCGACGAGTTGCAGAATTGAGCACAGAAAGGGTATCTTGGTTAAGGGAGAAGTTGTAGGAAACACAGGTGCTATAGATGTTCAACTTCATTCCATCAATAGATTTTAAGTAAGCACATGTTCCTCTTGCGTAAAATTGAAACCTATGAAGATTTCTAAAAATACTATTTTTGTTGCTTCTAATTGGAGGAGCCATCTTCCTTTTAGGGTTTTTTGGGGGGTTTGGCATTGCTTACTGAAAAAATTAAGGTTTTGTAGAGATTTTTTAATTTAGCTTAATAATTTTGAAGGAGCTTTTTTTTGGTATTTCACACATAGTTTTTGATGTTTGATGTTGTTTTTGTGGAAATCTCTTACAAGGTTTTTTCAGTGCACATTCAATTGCACAGTTTAGCTGGATATGTTGGAGTGGAGTCAAAAGTGTTCATGTAAGCTTGCAAAGATTTTAGGAATGAAATTCGGTTAATCTTTCTTACATTTGTTTTTGTTGTTGATCTAAAGGTTTCTTGGAAGATATTTATGGTGATTTTAGTGTTGTATATAATGTCATGTAGCTTGTCTTGCTAATTGTACTGAAGACTATTTTTTGGGTCTTATTTCTTTCTTTTGTTGCTGCTGGGTTTGTGGTTTCTTAAATAGAGTTCATGTGTACTTTAGAATTCATTTTGTCATCCATTCTATCTGTAAAATCCCCAAATACTCTTTTTGCCAATATTTCTGGTTTGATGGTTTATCAGATCATTTTCATCACATTTGGGTGGTTTTCCTATTTATTTTTTTAATCCAAAAGACCCCTGCATGGCATTGCATCTCAAAAGCAACCGTAGCTCCCATAAAAGCACAATTAGGTTTTTTAACTTGCCATAGTCACTGATACACAACACTATGACAAGAGTATTCTAGCATCATTAGTAAAATTGAAATGTTGAAATAAACATAATCAGCTAAAATGATAGTGATTATAATCATACATAGCATAAAAGAAAATTAATATATTGTAGTTTTAGCTACATAAAACACTAACAATTAGTCCTTGTTCAGATATACTATAAATTTATTATTAAAATAATGAAAAATTGTAAAGCCTACATGTCTACCAGAGCATTTCGAAGTATACTTGACAAAAATCCACTTTCCATATTGCTTTACTGGATATCCTTACCCCGTCCCAAAGCTCCCATTTTATCAATGCCATAAATCTTGCTTTACACCTACAAATTGTATTTGTTTGGAAGTCTGTAAGGCTTTTTCCAAAAGATCATTTTGAGCATATCCTACAAGAATTGCACTTCTTGAGATCACATTTCTTTTACGGATATTGGTGTGCCTTATCTGCTTCCACATTTTGCATACATGTCTACCAAGGGAGTTGCATTTTGTCATTCCATGGAATGCAATGATGCAGCGTATGTAGACAATGAATTTGTTGAGAAGGCTTCAGAAACTTTCAAGCAAATGCAATGGCAGGTGTAAATTCAAATCCTTTGCCAACATCCTTCCTGCTTGTGCCCAAATGGAGGCTTGGAACAACGTGTTTACATCCATTAGCGTCATTCATGCTTATGCCCAAATGGAGGCTTGGAACAACATGTTTACATTCATCAAAGCGTAATTGTAAGACAATTTTTTCTAGATATAATAATTGGAAATGCTCTATTACACACACATGTAATATATAAAATCATGGAATCATAGAAAAAGAACTGGAATTGTTTTAGAGAATTTATCAAAGAGATGTCATCGTACTAAAAAACTGAATTGATCATGCACTGTGGAACATGTCTTAACATTGTAAGCTTTGTTCTTATTCTAGGTGCATGCAGTAAAACTGGTTTACTAGTGGATGAGGGCTATAAATTCTTAAATCACACTATTAACCTTATTGCATTACATCTTTCATGAGTTTTAAAATTATTTACATGCAATCAACAAATATTCTAACTTGTGAACTGGAGGAATGAACCATTGATGCAAATCCAAAATTGTTGTCTAGTGATAGAACTTAAACCCAGAACAAGAATAGAGAAAGAATACATAGCCAATAAAATTGAAGTACATTAAATAGTAATGCAATGAGCCAAATATGTTTCACTAGAATTGGTACTCGACCCAGAGGCATATGATTTTTTAATTTTATTTTAAATATAAGGTGTAGAGTTCTCTCAGACATAACATTCCATTTTATTTGGAACACAAACATAATGTTGTTATCAAAGCTGTAGATTTCAGATATCAAATTTTTATTTCCAAACTTAGGTACAAAGTTTTCTGCCCCTATATAACAGTATATTCTTGTTACAAACACAACAGTGGTGAGAGATCTCATCACCTACATCTTCCTTTGAAAATTCAGAAATGTGCTTTTACATTTTTGATTCAGATTTTTATTATTTCAAATAAGGTTACTATGCAATCATATTTTAGCTTTAACTATTTTTCTGAGGAAAAACTACAATAAGCAAAACAACCAAATGAGTACAAGAATTTTATGCTCAAAAGCCATTTTGATATTTTCCAAGCTCAAGGGTTAAAATGTGAAAGTAGGCAGAAGGGACATGAAGTGTTTTGGTATGTGGTGTTGATTGCCCTTGTAGACACGTATGCCAAATGTGGCAACATACAAAAAGTTTATTCAATTTTCACCATTACTTTGTTGTTTATTTTTTTTACAAAATTTTTATAGCTTACCTTTTACTTTTATTTTAAATAATTTTAAAAAAATATTTATATTTTCAAAGTAATTATTAATATAATATTTTCCCATTATATTTTATAACTATTATTAAAATTTAACAAATATAAATATTTAATTTTTAAGTTTCTTCTAAAATATCATTTTTTTTCTTATTTTTCAATATATTTCATTTTGCTTTTACTTTCTTAAATTTATTTATAAAATTTAAAATTTAAATTTCTTACATATAGCTTATTTTAATTTTTTATATTTTACTTGAAATCAATTAAATAATTTTTAATAATTACTTTATTATACAATATAAAATTATTTTAATTCTATTTTATTTATGCATGCAATATAATCACAACTAAAAGATTGATTAATATAAAAATATTTTTACATTTCATTGTACAATTATATAAGGATTAAAATATTAAAGTGAAAATTTGTACATTTGTAATTCATCAATCAACTAAATTCATCTAATCTTAACTCTAAACCTAGATGCTTGCTACTACCTCCAGATTGGCATAAGAGAGAAAAGACAAAGAACAAATGACATAAGAGTCTAAAAGTTAAAAAATACACCATCCTATCATAAAAACATAGCATTTTGTCTTTATTGTTTACAAACACATCAGAAAATTTCTGTTATCAAATGAAAAATGGTCGTAATGGTCCTACCTTTCATTTCATTTCCTATTTTCTAAAGCAAGAATGGCTAAAAAAATCTTCCTGCTTTTGCAAGGTAAACAACGACATTGTGATTTGCAAATTCAGTAAAAAGCATATATAATATATATTTTTTCTTTTACCCTAATTTAATATATTACACATGTGATTCATAAAAGGATGACTCCCTAAGTTTGTTGTCCTTGCTTATGCAAAAATAAATAAAAAATCTAGCAATTAGATTTATACCTTGAATAGATCCATTGATAGATTTTAAAATAAATTGAAGGATTTGTTAGATAGTGTTATTTATTTATTAGTTAGTTTATATGTTATTTGATTTGTTAAATTATATTACCATTATTTTAAAATTTAATTTGCTTAAATATTCTCTTGTATAGCTAAACTTTGATCTTAAACATGATTAGAAAGCTTTATTGAAATAAATTTAAAATAACAAAAGAAAAAAAGAGAGGAAAAACTCATATTTTTAATCATTCTAGTAATTACATTTTGAAATGTTAATAGGGTTATGGGAATGTTTTCATAGCATATATGGTATGTTCATATTTTCAAGTGAATATATTTTCCTTCTAAAAATAATGATTCTACCCTCATCCTTAATGGAATTCAAACTAGATAATCTATCACTAATACTGTTGACAATTATCCTGGCACTCAGACTTAATATGCTCGAGATGAATCCAAAAGGTTTGTTATGTTAACACAAAAGAAGCTATAGAAACATACATGAATGATATACTATATTTATCAATAATCAATGAATATGTGAAATAAAAAAGAAGTTAACAATAGAAGTTCATCTAGAAAGTACATTATATTAGTATATAAAAAATATTTTTTTAAATGTGTTGTTTTGGGATACAACCGTGTTAGAATATTTTTACGTTGATATTTGAAATCACACTCCATAATCCATCATGAAAATGTGACACGATGGTGCAGAGGCACCGCCACCCTCATTTTATATTATTTAAATCATGCCAAGAAATGATGGAATTGTTAATTTGCATCATAATGTATTCAAAAAGACATTACATGACAATTGTAATCAAAATTCTGAAAGGAACATGAAGGGTCATGGATAAGTGAACGGTTTGTAACCCTCCAAGATTTGCTTCAAATAAACATGAATGTAATCGACCAAGGAGAGAGAGTCAATAGAGGATAGTTTTGGGAGATAGTGAAAAAGACTGTGGAAAAGATCGAAGGCCAGAGAGCCATTTTTTATTGTATTTTCATTTGAATCATAACATGTATTCATTTGGATTTTAAATGGAATGTCTTGAATGGAATAAAAAAATGGTCATTACAGAATGTCTTGAAAGGAATAAAAAAATGGTCATTACAGAATTCCTTGAGTCATTTTATCTGTTAATGTTTATGCAAATCGGGTTTGTAGGTTTCTATCTGAATTGGGTATTAGATGTTTCTAGGTATCGGCTTTTGATTTTATGGAAGAATATAATAGTGATATATATCGGGTTCTAAGTTAGTGATAAACAATAATAAGGAAGTTGTTTTGTTTATGGTTCAGGTTTTATGACAGTCCCAATTTGGGGACGTTATGACAACGTAACATGCAGTTGTGTCTATGTGTCATTGATTTAACAGAGTATCGATTCAAAATCGAATGCTAATTCATGAATGGTTTAAGTCTGTAACATTTTATTTCAAGAATTGTTACACTGTTATTGCGCTGGTTCAATTCTTGAAATGGTTATTAAAAAGTTAATGAAATTGGTTAAGCCATATGAAGCCATGGACATGTTTTGAAAATCTTTATGGAGGAGAGATCGTGGAAGAAATATGTGCATAGAAGATTAAATTTGAAATGTGGAATGTAATTAAGTATCATTTCCATAACAATCGACAAAGACCATTATGTTCGAGCTCAACATTTGTTAATGCAAAAGGTGGTGAACTTATACTCATATATGCATGCTCGCGTTGAGGCGACCCGCATGGTAATGGAGTTCAGTCTCGGCCCGGGGTGAAGGTAAAATGTATGTTGGTGAGGTTGATATCAAAGTTAATATTGTTATATTAAGTTGACAATGTTATTGTTGGAGTGTTGGAAGAGTACAAGCCTGTAATGAATGTCTAGGAAGATAATAAAGGATTAACATGTAGATTGAGATAGTATGATCGATAGTCTCTGCTTCAGAATGGTATCAGAGCTAGAAGCTCTTAAGAGTGTGAGGATTCACACGAGGACCTAGCCCTATGTTGGGTTTATTTCAGATTATTGTTATGAAGTTTATGGTTGCAGATTTGGTGTTAGTTTTCTCAGCTGCAAATGGGTGGACATGAAGGTCTACCAAAGGCCATAGGAGATGGTCTTGTGTGTTGCCAATAGACCGGGGAGAGAGGCATGAGGGAATCCTAGGTGAGGGACATAGGTTGTGGTGTTATCGCAGCATGGAGTGAGCTATACCTTGGAGGTGACCAGAATAAACTCCGTTGATAGGAGTCATAGTTGAAGGAAAGCATGGAAGCAGCGGAGGCATCGATCGAGTGAAGACAAAGAGGCATAAGATTGTTACAAAAACTCACCAAGGCATTTACATGGGACATGGAAATTTTGAAGCTTGGGAGTATGGTGCAAAGGCATCACCACCCTCATTTTATATTATTTAAATCATGCCAAGAAATGATGGAATTGTTAATTTGCATCATAATGTATTCAAAAAGATATTACATGACAATTGTAATCAAAATTCTGAAAGGAATATGAAGGGTCATGGATAAGTGAACGGTTTGTAACCATCCAAGATTTTCTTTAAATAAACATGAATGTAATCGACCAAGGAGAGAGAGTCGATAGAGGATAGTTTTGGGAGATAGTAAAAAAGACTGTCGAAAAGATCGTGCTCTCTGGCCATTTGGATTTTAAATGGAATGTCTTGAATGGAATTGAAAAATGGTCATTGCAGAATTCCTTGAGTCATTTTATCTGTTAATGTTTATGCAAATTGGGTTTGTAGGTTTCTATTTGAATTGGGTATTAGATGTTTCTGGGTATCAGCTTTTGATTTCATGGAAGAATATAACAGTGATATATATCAGGTTCTAAGTTAGTGATAAACGATAATAAGGAAGTTGTTTTGTTTATGGTTCGGGTTTTATGACAGTCCCAATTTGGGGACGTTATGACAACGTAACATGCAGTTGTGTCTATGTGTCGTTGATTTAATAGAGTATTGATTCCAAATCGAATGCTAATTCATGAATGGTTTAAGTCTGTAACATTTTCTTTCAAGAACCGTTACACTGTTATTGTGCTAGTTCGATTATTGAAATGGTTATTAAAAAGTTAATGAAATTGGTTAAGCCATATGAAGCCGTGGACGTGTTTCAAAAATCTCTATGGAGGAGAGATCGTGGAAGAACTATGTGCACAGAAGATTATATTTGAAAGGTGGAATGTAATTAAGTATCATTTCCATAACAATCGGCAAAGACCATTATGTTCGAGCTCGACATTTCTTAATGCAAAAGGTGGTGAACTTATACTCATATATGCATGCTCCTATTGAGCCAACCTGCATGGTAATGGAGTTCAGTCTCGGCCCGGGGTGAAGGTAAAATGTATGTTGGTGAGGTTGATATCAAAGTTAATATTGTTATATTAAGTTGACAATGTTATTGTTGGAGTGTTGGAAGAATACGAGCCTCTAATGAATGTCTAGGAAGATAATACAGGATTAACATGTAGATTGAGATAGTACAATCGATAGTCTCTACATCACACGAGAGCTGAACACAAAAAGCTCTAGCCAAAAAAGTTTGGAAGTCAGATTTAGCCACACAATCCAAATGAAGCCTCAACATCAATTGTCATTTTCTTTTAAATCATTATACTATACCTCTACTATGGGTCCTCAGCCATTCTTATGTACAATTGTTTTCAAATTATTACTTGAGGACCCAGATAGCTATTCTCAACTAATTATCCTAAAATATAATTAAGCGGTACTGTGAAAATAATCTTAACAATGCTATCAGGAATGTACAATCTTAACAGTGCTAGTGTTTGGAAATATTTTTCCAAAATGGGTTTTCTAGATTGATTACTTTATTTAAGGGTTTGTAACTATTACACAAGTCTATCTCCCTACTTACAAAGCACTCAATGCAATAATAGCTTTCACCCTTCTCATTCTAGTCAAATATAAAAACTCTACGAAAACACATCTTAATAAGATCTATGCTTCATAACCATATTTGTATTTCACCATATCTTACTCCAAAAGGCACAAACCAATAGACAGGAACTTTGACGCTTGCGTCCCTTATTTGCATATGCAACGTTCTTCCATTACACTATATTAAACTAAACCCAAAATAATCTGAATTCTTACATCTCTGTACGCTCACTTGAGTTATTTATCTAATGATGATGACAACAGAGACAATGACTATTTTTCTTCATCTTCGGGGGACTCAGTTACATTATACTATGGGTCCTCAGCCATTCTTATGTACAATTGTTTTCAAATTATTACTTGAGGACCCAGATAGATATTCTCAACTAATTATCCTAAAATATAATTAAGCGGTACTATGAAAATAATCTTAACAATGCTATCGGGAATGTACTATCTTAACAATGCTAGTGTTTGGAAATATTTTTCCGAAATGGGTTTTCTAGATTGATTACTTTATTTAAGGGTTTGTAACTATTACACGGGCCTATCTCCCTACTTACAAAGCACTCAATGCAATAATAGCTTTCACCCTTCTCATTCTACTCAACACATCTTAATAAGATCTATGCTTCATAACCATATTCACATTTCACCATATCTTACTCCAAAAGGCACAAACCAATAGACATGAACTTTGACACTTGCGTCCCTTATTTGCATGTGCAACGTTCTTCCATTACACTATATTAAACTAAACCCAAAATAATCTAAATTCTTACATCTCTGTACGCCCACTTGGGTTATTTATCTAATGATGACGACAATAAAGACAATGACTATTTTTCTTCATCTTTGGGGGACTTAGTTACATTATACTATGGGTCCTCATCCATTCTTATGTACAATTATTTTCAAATTATTACTTGAGGACCCAAATAGATATTCTCAACTAATTATCCTAAAATATATTTAAGCAGTACTATGAAAATAATCTTAACAATGCTATCAGGAATACAATCTTAATAGTGCTGGTGTTTGGAAATATTTTTCCAAAATGGGTTTTCTAGATCCATTACTTTATTTAAGGGTTTGTAACTATTACACAGGTCTATCTCCCTACTTAAAAAACACTCAATGCAATAATAGCTTTCACCCTTCTCATTCTAGTCAGATATTCTCACTCTATGAAAATACATCTTAATAAGATCTATGCTTCATAACCATATTCGCATTTCACCATATCTTACTCCAAAAGGCACAAACCAATAGACAGGAACTTTGATGCTTGCGTCCCTTATTTGCATGTGGAACGGTCTTCCATTATACTATATTAAACTAAACCCAAAATAATCTGAATTCTATAATCTCTGTACGTCCACTTGGGTTATTTCTCTAATGATGACGACAACAAAGACACTGACTATTTTTCTTCATCTTCAGGGCAGTCAATTACATTCTACTATGGGTCCTCAACCATTCTTATGTACAACTGTTTTCAAATTATTACTTGAGGACCCAAATAGATATTCTCAACCAATTGTCCTAAAATATATTTAAGCGTTACTGTGAAAATAATCTTAACAATGTTATCGGGAATACAATCTTAACAGTGTTGGTGTTTGGAAATATTTTTTTGAAATGGGTTTTCTAGATTCATTACTTTATTTAAGGGTTTGGTAACTATTACACAAGTCTATCTCCCTACTTACAAAGCACTCAATGCAATAAGAGCTTTCACCCTTCTCATTCTACTCAAATATTCTCACTCTACGAAAACACATCTTAATAAGATCTATGCTTCATAACCATATTCACATTTCACCATATCTTACTCCAAAAGGCACAAACCAATAGACAAGAACTTTGATGCTTGCGTCTCTTATTTGCATGTGGAACGATCTTCCATTACACTATATTAAACTAAACCCAAAATAATCTGAATTCTTACATCTCTGTACGCCCACTTGGGTTATTTCTCTAATGATGACAACAACAAAGACAATGACTATTTTTCTTCATCCTTAGGGTAGTCAATTACATTCTACTATGGGTCCTCAGCCATTCTTATGTACAATTGTTTTCAAATTATTACTTGAGGACCCAAATAGATATTCTCAACTAATTATCCTAAAATATATTTAAGTGGTATTGTGAAAATAATCTTAACAATGCTTTCGGAAATACAATCTTAACAGAGCTAGCGTTTGGACATATTTTTCCGAAATGAGTTTTCTAGATTCATTACTTTATTTAAGGGTTTTTAACTATTACACGGGTCTGTCCCTTCTTACAAAGCACTCAATGCAATAATAGCTTTCACCCTTCTTATTCTAGTCAAATATTCTCACTCTACGAAAACACATCTTAATGAGATCTATGCTTCATAATCATATTCGCATTTCACCTTATCTTACTCCAAAAGACACAAACCAATAGACAAGAACTTTGACGCTTGCATCCCTTATTTGCATGTGCAACCGTCTTCCATTACACTATATTAAACTAAACCCAAAATAATCTGAATTCTTACGTCTCTGTACGCCCACTTGGGTTATTTCTCTAATGACGACGACAACAGAGACAATGACTATTTTTCTTCATCTTCAGGGGAGTCAGTTACATTCTCACTTTAACTGCAAATTCCTGCATCGAGAGCATCAATAACAGCCTTAATTGCAGCATCAGGATCAGATTTATTCTGAACAAAAATTTCACAAATGTCTGCTGGAGTCAGACGCCCTCCGGACTTCATCTTCTCTTCTACAGTCGTAAACAGCAAATGATCCCCCACACCCAAGTAATTACAAAACAATTGCTTAAAAGCCTCAAATTGGCAGTAAGACAGAAGAATGTGCATGTCCATTCGACCACTTCTCAACAACGCAGGATCCAGTCTGTCCTTGTGATTGGTCGTAAAGATCATGATTCTCTCTTCCCCACAGCTGGACCAGAGCCCATCTGCAAAATTCAGCAAACCAGACAGAGTAATGGTCGAAGAAGATCCCCATCGAATCTCTTTATACTCGTCCTTGTGAGACTCACGGCCTCCTGCCCATTTCTCTGGAGGGCCAATCGACAAACCTGCCCATTTCCTTGGTGGGCAAATCTGCAGCGCAGTCGATGTCCTCAATGACGATAACAGATTTGCTTGAGGTCCCGAGCAGAAGCTGACGGAGAACGGAATTGCCTGAAACCACGGTGAGCTCGAGATCATAAACATCGTAGTTCATGTAGTTGGCAATGGCGGCGATGAGGCTCGATTTGCCCGTACCAGGAGGACCGTACAGAAGATAACCCCGTTTCCATGCCCGCCCCGTCCTGCGGTAGAATTCTCTGCTCTGCAGAAAACCGTCGAGATCCTGCTTAATCTTCTCTTTAAGCGAGGGTTCGAGGGCGAGGGTTTCGAAGGTGGATGGATGCTTGAACGGAACGGAGCTCCATCTTCCACGGCTCTCGATATTGCTGAAGAGCTTCCTCTCCTCGCTGCGCCTCTGCACATCCTCTGCAAACCCCGAGATGTGGTCGATGTAGGATGATAAAACCCTCCCTTTGTCTATGTTGGAAATTCTCAGGACATATATTCTTTCGGACCCATCAGATCTTTTGCCGCTAACAATTGGCCTGCCCTCTTTCTTTTCATCGCTGTTAGTGTTGACAACGTGCGTCCACCGCATTTGGGCTCCCTGGAATTCATCTGTGACAGAGTGTTGAGAGGGCAGGCTGAATAGAGGCTTGGAGTTTCGGTTGGGGCGCGTGATGGAGACTGTGGGAGCATTTGCTGTGGCATCAAGGCTGCTCAGATAGACTCCCACGGAGCGGTATATTTCATTGACAGATTTGAGGGAGGATACTTCGTATTCAGGGATTTCTATGAAAGAGTATTGGCTTGAATTGTCTCGGTACTTGTTCCAGAGATTGTAAATTTGGTGAAGGAAGGCGGGCAGCGTGTTGGATCGGAGTGACATGAGACCCATCATTGAGAGCAATATGGTCTTGTCCGACTCCATCTCTGCAACGGAGGTTGCCAGGCGGCGATGGATTCAGGTATGAGGATAAACCATACTCAAGAAGTAAGATTTAAATAGCTTAAATTCGGTGCCGCCGAGGGAATTTGGAAATCACGTCTTTTTAACGTCACTATATTTGTTAGTATTATTCATATCATAATACTAACAAGGGCCAAAACTGCACAAGAACGATGCAAGACCATTGAATGCATCCACACCTCACGAGTAATTTTTGGGGTTCTAGATAACTCACTGTTTTGGAAGATGGGTGGACTTTCAAAATGATAAGATGGAATTATCGAGGTTGTCTATGAAGATGAGGTTTTGGGTTGAGGTCATAGTGGAATGAACAAGAGATATAATGTGTCAAAGTTCTGTTAATAGTTAAAAAAGGAGAGTAGAGATATAAGAGGGAGTTAAAAATATGGAGAGAGTTAGAAGGATGGAGAGTAGATGGAAGAATCAATAGTTAGAAATGAAGGAAAGTAGAGATATCGAGAGAGAGTTAAAAAATATGGAGAGAGTTGAAAGGAAGGAAATTAGATGGAAGAGTCAATAGTTAGAAAGGGAGGAAAGTAGAGATATGGAGAGAGAGTTAAAAGGAAGGAAAGTAGATGGAACTTGGAAGACATGGAGAGTTAAAAGATATAGAAAGATATGTAACACATAAATATATAGAGAAGGAGAGAGTTAGAGTGTGAGAAATAGATATAAAGATAGAGATAGAAATTGATTTATAGAGTAAGGTAGAGATATAATGATAAGGAGAGTTGAAGAGATAATTAAACTAGTAGTCACATGCTTTTGTGCATGTAACGATTAGCCGATAGGATCGTTGATTTGTAACATAAATCTTTGATGTGCAAATTTGTAAAATTTGTTTAATTATGAACAACTAAATCATATAATTTAAACCAAAAAGTTATGTGTATACATGAGCCATTAATATTTTGGATGTACTCATTTGATGTCAATTGACATCACCCCAAAAAGTTGTCACCCTATGCATTTTTTTATAGTTGAAACAATGTAAAACCAGTTTTTGTTGATTTTTTAATAAATACATAATAGAATTTTAGCTAATTAGTAATAGCCACTATTTTATTTTTAAAACAAAAAAATCTATTACAATCTTAAAATATTTCATCTTTAATTAGTTATAAAAACACACTTTCTAATTTCATAACAAAGTTATTAAATAATAAAAAACTCAAGTTTCTATTTTTTATTAATTCTTTCTTCAAAAAACTTTCATTTTCATTGTGAATTTTATTTCTATTATAAACTAATATTTATTTATAATTTAATTTTCATTTTTAAATTTTCATATATCATATTTTCTTATTTTTAAAATTTTAAATCAGCTTAAAAACTTAATATTATCTATTATTTTATCTTTGTTCTTCAAATATTTCATCTTAAATTATTTTTAAAAACTTTACTTTCTAATTTTTAAACAAAATTTTATTAATATTTATTTATTATTTATTTTTTCATTTTTAAATTTTCATACATTTATTTGAAAAATAATTAGATAACTAAAAGAACAATGATATGGAGGAAATGATTTCTCCATTGACAATGCTTTTGAATAGGTAAGCTTAAACTTTTTAGTGATAAAGATTGCAACAAAATTTATGTAATAAAAAATATAAAACTCTTATTTTTCCTTTTTTCATTTTAAATCATTTATATTAAAAGACAAACTTGGCTAAATCATCGAGGAATAATAAATAAAAAATTAGAAGAATAAAAGTACAACATCTGGAAATCATTTTATATAATAAATAATTCATTATGGTATTCATGCATGCAGAATGACGCAATCGAAAACCAAATGAATATTTGAATCCTAAATTTAAGATAGAGAATCAGATTACCATCACATAGATAAGCCTCTAGATAATGCTCAAAATTCGCTAGATTTGTCCATTCGTACATACATGGTGATGTGCATATTTCACTATCAAAACACAAAACTAAAAGACAGAGATTTGAGTGGACATTAAAAAAAAAGAATTTCCAAGGAAATATAGTAAGGTGGAAATTTAGTAAATATCAATATACATATGTTTCAAAATCATGCATAGGTTTAACTTGATTAGCTTTAGGCAATCTACTCTTACTTAAGTAGAAAAAAATAATAAATAAAATAATTTCTAATAACAGGTAATGATTCGGTAAGAAAACAATAATTTAAAAGACACATTTAAACTCAACAAAAATACTATATCTCTCTCCCAGCTGATTCATCTTCCCCTTTTGATTAAAAATCGCTTCCCACCTTTTCAGATTGACTTGCAAGAAAGTTGAAGTATAAGAAGAATTGTTCTAAATGACAATGTATCAAATTTGATGGACCAATCTATTGTTCACAACAAATAGTAGCATTGAATGATCTGAAAATTCTCTCATCTTGTATACAAAGTTTTAGATTGACTACCTCAAATCCTTAAATTTTGAAATGCCTTTCCACATCAAACACTCTCATTTATAGAAACGCTATTAAAAACTTTCTATTATCTATATAATAGAATGTTTTATATCTTAACACAAAATTTTATAATAGAATCTTTTAAAATTTGAAACGCCTTTCCACATCAAACACTCTCACTTATGGAAATGCTATTAAAAACTTTCTATTATCTTTATAATATAATGTTTTATATCTTGACACAAAGTTCATTTATGGAAACACTATTGAAAATTTTCTATTATCTATATAATAGAATGTTTTATATCTTGACACAAAGTTTTATAATAGAAACTTTTAAACAAATGTGGAAATTTGAAGTCTTACAACTGACATAGATCTTTGGAAAAAAATTCTTATCGAAAAATTAAAAAACAAGACAAGGGCTGACAATTTACCAGCCAAAAAAAGTAATTTCTGGGAGCAAAAATTATCGGCTTAAAAATAAAATTATGAAGCTTTTAAAAAGTATAATATTTATGTCATTTTTAGAAATATTTAAATAAACAATATAAGCTTAAAGCTTATTAGGAAAAATATAATTATTGCAATAACAAAAAAACCATTGAACTTGATGAAGATGATTACTTATACATTAATTTTATATTTACATAAATTATACTATATTATATGTTTAAATAGTAATATGGCAATACGATACTGATATTATTTTATATAATATTGTTATATTTTTTTATTTTTTTATTTTTATTATTATATCATTATATTTTATCTAATTAAAATATATTAATTTACAATATGTTAAGTTTACAGTAAATTTATAGGTTCATATTATAAACTTTCAATACAAAAAATTGTATATTAAATAGTACTTATTCATAAGTTAAAAGTACTTTTGATAAATCACTTATTAAAAGTAGTTAGTATTATTTTTATTTTTACAAAATATATGAAAGATTTACATTAATTTTTTTTATCTTGTAATAAATTTATTTAAATTAAATAGATTTATTAATAATATATTGTATTATAATAGATTCAATGATATTATAAGTTTACAAAGTTTTTCAATACATGTTAATTTTAAAAAAATAGTTTTAATTGTTAATTACTAATTTCTATATTTTTAAAAAAACTAAAAATTATGAAAAATTTATTTATTATTCATAGATTTCTTTTTAAATATTAAAAATAAAATAAAAATTATAACTACTTTCAATTATTAAATTATTAGAAATATAATCTTAAAAAAATAATTTCTTAATAACAAATTTTTAAATGTAGAATTTTCATTAATGAATGTTCATAATACTAATGTAAGTTTCATTTTTATATTATAAATTTAATAGCATTTTTAGTTACCTATTAATACTTTATCTAATTTTTCTTAGTTAGATTCATAGTGCACTTGTCTACTAAAAAGACACATTTTCTGATCTCAATCATGATCCATATAGAGTTGCTTGATAATGTGCAGGACAAGCATGAAAAGGAGAAGAAAATGTGTGTCTCTAAAGTCCATCTATTGAGTGACAAGCTCGAGGTAGGAACTTAGAACCATATTTTGTATCATCAGAAATTTATTTTTTCTATACACCAACTGTGCAATCTGAACTAAAAAATGCAAATAGAGAATGATGGGAGAGAACGATCGAGCGGGAGGCCGTTTGAATTTGAATTTGATAGCGGGTAGGAATCTAGGGCTCTAGGCTGAGGGTGCTATTGGTAATGGCTTTTCTGCAGATCAGGGAGCGGGGGACTTAGAGAACAAGGAGGGGGATCCAAGGGTTAAGCAGAAAGATCCAGGTAAGGATGCTGAGGTGGGAGAAGGGAACCTTCCCTCTTCTCCCTCTACCTCTAAGACACATGCAAGGGATCAAAATAGTAAAGCCATTAATCGCCAGTGGTCAACTCTTTTCGAAGTTCAACCTACAGGCAAGTCATCTTTCCCTTCTATAAAGGATCTATCTGATAAAGAGAAAGGTAATTTTATCATTGAGATCCCCGATGAGTTGGTGGATCA
Source organism: Chamaecyparis obtusa (assembly GCA_027943335.1). Taxonomy (NCBI): domain Eukaryota; kingdom Viridiplantae; phylum Streptophyta; class Pinopsida; order Cupressales; family Cupressaceae; genus Chamaecyparis; species Chamaecyparis obtusa. Next base: position 1,134,681 of record BSBK01001858.1, on the reverse strand, counting down.
CAATATTGCCTCAATGGACCATAATCTTTTAGGTAAATTTGTGGGGTCTAGGCCTAATATAGACATTGTGAGAATCTTTGCTAAGAAGAAATGGGAGTTAAAGGGGCAAGTCCTTGTTACAACGATGGCAAAGGGCTTTTTGTCTTTTGAGTTTTCTTGTAAAGAAGACTTAGACAAAATCCTTTGTGCGGGCACCTGGTCAATAGGCAAGGCTATTCTGGTGTTGCAAAAATGGACTCTGAAGCTAGATCCCAATGATTCTTTCTTCGTCCAAGCCCCGATGTGGGTAAGACTCCCAGAACTCCCTTTGGAATTATGGGTTGAAGATGTCTTCGATGGTATAGCCAGATCCTTTGGTACCCTGCTCTTGATAGATCCAGTGACTGTAGCCAAAAGCTACCTCACCTATGCCAGGATCTGCATATGGGTGGAAGAGGGCCAAGACATGCCAGAAATTATCGTGCTCCAATCCAAAATGGGCAAACATTTGCAAAATTTGGACTACGAAAGTGTCCCTTTTGCTTGCTTCCACTGTAAGAAAGCTGGACACAAAGACAAATTATGTCCAGTGCTCATGAAGTTGGAAAAAGAAAGGAAAGCTATTGCTGTTAATAAGAAAAAAGTTAGGTAAGCCTACTTAAAAGGACAACCTCCCAAGGGAAACATCCATTCCAAATTTGACTCAAATATCAAGACTCACAGAGTGTGGAAAAAAAAAGGATAAACCAAAGGTCACTCCGATGATTCTTGACTCACCAAAAGATAAGCAAAAACCTCCTGAAGGGGATCAAAAGGAAAATACCAAGTTAAGCCAAGAAAGCACTGCATTCAAAGAGGTGTCTCCTCCATTAGAAGGCATCAACTTGGTTGTCAACATTCAACATGACTCCATGATTGAAACCAAAGACAATGGTCTAGTGGAAGGAGGTGACTCATGCCCAGGTTCTATCTTTGTCTCCTTCATCTCGGACTCCCTTGATTCCCCATTGGAAGAATGTTTTTCAAGCCCATCTAGGGTCATACTTGATGGCCCCCCAGTTTCCCACCTATGCCTAAAGACACAGGATTCAAACAAAGTCCAACAAATGGACTTTCTTTTGGGAACTATTTCTCCAAGGTAGCTCACCAAGATGGAGGAGCTCTTTGCTAAATACAAAGATGAAAAAGAGGGATGGTCTAAGGTTCAAAGTAAAAAGAGAACCAAAAGTAGAGATCCTTCTCCAATTTCTCCTACAGCTACTAGGAGCAGAAACAGAGCAGATGTTGGGGCTAAAATCAAATCCCCAGGTAGAAAGAAAGCCAGTCAGATAAGGAAAGAGGAAGCTAGTAGGAATATCGTGGATGGAACCCAAAAAACCATCCTGGCTGCCTGCAACCCTAGTAGGGTGGTCCCACAATAGTGAGTCCCACTTTTTGGCCAACTAAAACACAAAGTTCAACATTTTGAGAAAAAACTTCACTTTCGAACATCTGTTGCCGCAAAACTATTAGGAATTTGAAGATGATGTAAAATAGAGTCTTTTAGAATTTTCTTTCTAGTTTCTAAATATATTTTAAAAAAAAATCATTTAAATTCATTTTTCCTTCTCCTTCGAAAAGTGGTTTGCGTGAAAAAACTATGTTTTTAAGGAGTTACTGTCACTTGGATCAGCATAACTTTTTTTTTAAATATGATAATGATGTAATTCTTTAGAGATTATATTTTTAACTTCAATATCTAAAGGATGCAATTAGTTTTATTCATTTTGGATCAATATTTCATAGTTTATTAAGTTTTAAAGTGACAGTAACTATAATTTAGATATAAGGTCACTTGGATCGCTCTAACTTGATCTGTGTATATCGAAATTCATTTTTTCATAGAAAGGTAACACAAATACGCTTTTCCTACATATGTTTTATAATTTACTATTTTTCCCGAAGTCTTGAAGAGACAGGTTGTTGAATGACCAAACAACCTATGTTTAGTTAAAGTAATATTCAAAAGTGATAATGAACTCAATATGTATTAAAATTATAATCATTAGAAAGCTTGTTCCGAATAGCATCGTTTGCCATCATCTTTTTGAAAAAATCATCTTGTTTAATCCTTGTTTCAGGCCTCCAAAGACCAATTTTTTGAAGTTTAGTTGTTTTTTGAGGGCAAAATTTCAGTTTTGAGGTCTTCATGCGAAGACCCTTTGCACGAAGATCCTCAAGTGAAAATCCAGGCAAGAAAGACACCTAATAGAAATTTTTTTTGGGTACTTCGCACGAAGTGTGTACTTCGAGTGAAGTTGGCTAGTAAAATTAATTTTTAAAAAAATTTAAAATGGTATAAAAGTAAAACATTTTATTTCTATTTTACATTGAATTGTAATTAATAAATTCACATTTTCTATTATTGAAGGTAGTTTTTGAAGGAGGATTGGTATTTCTATTTTTTCAAAGGCATAATTTTGGAGAGGAAAAATATTAGATTAAAGTATTTTTTGAAGAAGAAATTTTTTGTTGACGATCTTGTGGAAGACATTTTTTGGAGCTCGAAGAAATGGGGAACAAGAAGGGAAGAAAAAGTAAATCTTATAGAAAAAGGTCACCCGATACTGAACAAATAAATTGTGAAGCTGCATTGACATATTATCATAAAACTAAAGAAGCTGAAAGACAAGCTGAAGTAGGAGGGTCAAGTCAAGTTGAAGAATTGCACATTGAAGAAGGGTTGGGATTACTCCCTATGAAAGCTCAAACAATTGATGTTGGAGAAGGGTCAACATCACGTGCTCCTACTGGTATGGATGAACTTTTAAATTTAGCTCAAACTGTAAAGAAAAAGATTAATTATAGAAACTTAGATCATTTAGTTACAATGGATGTGGAGAATTTGAGATCACTTGCTAATGTTCAACACTTAAGTCTTGCTAAGAAGAGATCAATGAATATGATAGCAAAAGAAATATTGGGTAAATTTGATAATTTTGAAACACTTGAACAAGCTCAATTGCTTTCACTTATACTTATAAACAAAAAGTTGGAAGGGGCATTAAAATTATTGGGTATAGACACATCATCAAAGAAGAGAAAAGTTGTTGACATGAAAATTGATATGATTGAAAATCTTAAGAAAGGTTTGAACTAGCTAGGGAAGTGATCTCAAACTATAGATAAGTCCATTACAAGAAAAGTTATGTTGACATCCATTGTAGGTAACACTATGGGACTAAAAAGACAGATATCTTTAGTTTCATCTTCGTTTGGTTTCAATAGGAAAACAATATCATGATATGTTAATAGGAGAATACTTTTGGATGATAGCACCTTGTAAGGCAATTGGGCAATCATGTGTAGAGCTCCCTGTTCTGATAGGATTGATGAAGGAACAAGAAATTTGGTCACATCATTTTGGAATGATAATACACGTCCTTCATCAAACACTAGAGATGTTATTAGACATAGAATTTCAGCTAATCAATATGAATATCATACGAAACATTGGTTGGACACAACACAACATGAAATGTATGTGTCATTTTGTAGTTCAAATCCTAATATAAAGATTGGGCAAACATTGTTTGAAAGATTGAAGCCATATTATATCAGGACAAACAAAGTGTTTGAAACTTGTTGTCGTTATCATATTGAATTTGATCTCGACTATTAGGTTTTTCAAAAGTTTGTAGAAGACACTTATGGTTTTGAAAAGGCTCCTCCTACTAGACGAAGTGAGTTCATCTCATCCATTTTATGTGACAAAAGAGATGATGTAGCTGGAAAAATTAATTGCATAAAAGGAATATGCCAAACATGTGCCAATTTGTCTCTTTTTCCTTTGAAAAATGAAAATATTGATGTAACAAAGATGGTAAATTGCAAGAGTTACAAATATGTAAAGAATGAAACAAAATTTGAGAAAGAATCCAAAAGGTTAGAATATGTTGAAGAGGAGATAAATGTTGGAGCATGTTGGCGAACAAATTTGTCTTCCTCTTCTAAAATAAAATCAATAAATACTCTATACCTCTAAAGACAAACAATTCATCAATAGTTGGGTAAGCATCAGAGATTGCTTCCCTCTGAATTTTAAAGGTTCGGCTTCCTTGTCAGATATTCAATGAATTATCAACATAAAAGTAAATGCATACACTTTTAACCAAAAAGTGGAGAAGGATCACTCAGATACTCTTAGGTATTGAGGTGATCTCAAGAATAATCAGACAATAGACTCAAACTATGAAGAAACAAAGATCTACTAATCTGCTTTTGAAACAAAGGTGCTTAGTAAATAAAATAACTGAAGGAAGATAACTAGAAAGAATCCAGAAATGACTAAACATAAATAATACGTGCACAGATAAATTGTACCAACTCTCAAAGTAACTGATACATTACTGATTTCAATTCAAAGATTTAAATCAAACCATGTCTTTATATATTTATATCTAATCGGATCAAAGTCTAATCAAAATAAGTCACGAACTATTTTTTTATCAGCAAATCTTAAAAGACTACTCAAACTATCTATTAAGGAAAACTATCTACTTTTCTATCAGTAATTTCTAACCCCTAAACAATTTAATGCTCCAACATTTATAGTTTCAGGTCTGAGAGAGCCTCTAGAAAAACCCGGCCTCTTGGACACCAAAACAATTGTTAAAAACCAATTACGCAACTAAACAAGAGTTTTCAAGACACCTATCTTTTTCAAAATAGAAAAGGTAAATGCTATCCTGGAAATTGCTAATTTCCTCCAAGGCCCTCTTGTTATGTATGTGGAGCCTAATCAAACTTATCCATAGGGTCAAGGGGCAGAGCCCCTTGTGAGGTCTTGGGGTAGTGCCCCAGGTGGGGTCAAGGGGTAGCGCCGAATGACTTAATAATATTGTAATGTGTCGGCCATCTATTTTCTATTAGTCAGAGTATTTTTGCCCTAATTTTGTTATGTCAAAAATACTTGTAAAAAGGGCTTAGGGTTTGAGTTTGAATGTATGAGGGATTATTGTAGCTTCCTGCGGCGGTATTGAGTTGTAGGTTTTAGATTGTAATCGCTGGATAATAATAAAGATATTGGACTCGTTGTTGGTGGACGTAGCCCAGGGATTGGGTGAACCGCGTTAAATTCTGTGTTATTGTGTTCTCTCTTATTTTTTAATATTTGCATTTTTTTCTTATTATCTTAACAAGTGGTATCAGAGCCAAGTTATTTCATTTGTTCTTTCATCTATTCTCTGACGTAGGTCTCACGAGTTAGTGGGAGAGTCTCTCGGTTAAGTGGGAGAAATGGCTGACGAGGGTAGGCTAAAGGTTGATAAGTTTAATGGGCATAACTTCTAGTTATGGAAGATGCAAATGGAGGACTATCTCTATCAGAAGGATTTATGGCGGCCATTAGAGGGAATAGCCAAGAAAGAGGCAGCAATGTCTTAGGAAGATTGGGATATTTTGGATAGGAAGGCACTGGGCAGTATTCATCTATGCCTGGCACAATCGGTGGCATTCAATATTACTGGAGCAACGAAAGCTAAAGATCTGATGGACACCCTAGCGAAGTTGTATGAAAAGCCTTCAGCTTCAAACAAGGTATTTCTTATGAAGCGTTTATTTAATATGAAAATGGTAGAAGGTGGATCAGTCACTAATCATTTGAATGAGTTTAATATAGTTACAAGTCAGTTAACCTTAGTTAAAATTACTTTCGATGATGAGGTTAGGGCTCTCTTGATTTTGTGTTCTTTGCCAGAAAGCTAGAATGGCTTGGTAATGGGTGTTAGTAATTCTATTTCTGGTTCAAATACCCTAAATTTTGATGATGTTGTTGGTGTTATATTGAGTGAGGAAATTCATAGGAAAAGCTCAGGGGCATCCACATCGGGTAGTGTATTGAACGCAGAAAGTAGAGGCAGAACAAGAGATAGAGGAAACAACTCTGGAAATTATGGGAAATCAAGAGGAAAATCAAAGGGAAAGAGGTCTGAATCCAAAGGGCCAAACGATTGTTGGTACTGTGGAAAACCAGGACATAAGAAGAAAGATTGTTGGTCTCGAAAGAAAGATCAAGGAGACAAAAAAGATGGAAACAAGGAGGCAAATGTGGTAAGTAACAAATCCGAAGAGGATGCTTTGCTTTTGTTTTTAGAAAATGTTGATGATTCATGGGTGTTAGATTCGGGGGCTTCATTTCATGCTACACCCCATAGAGGTTATTTTGTTGATTATGTCCAAGGGGATTTTGGGCTAGTTTATTTGGGAGCTAATGAACCCTGTCAAATTGTTGGAAAAGGAAAAATCAAGATTAAGTTACATAATGGGAATCATTGGCTACTACAAGAAGTAAGACATGTTCCAAGGCTGAGTAGAAATTTAATTTCAGCAAGGCAACTCGCTGATGAGGGTTGCACAGTTACTTTTAATGATAAAAATTGGAAGGTTTCAAAAGGTTCCTTAGTAGTAGCAAAAGGTGTGAAGGTAGGCACCTTATATCTTTGTACAGGTCATACTGCTCCTTCTACTTTAATTGTTTCAGAAGATAATGAATATTCAGGAACAGTGGTTGTAGTTGAGCAGGAAGAACATCAAACCGTTGCTGTAGATTCTGACACAGCACTGTGGCACAACAGACTCAGGCACATGAGTGAGAAAGGTATGAAATTACTTCACTCAAAGAAAGTTTTACCTGGTCTGAAATGTGTTAATATGGATTTCTGTGAAACTTGTGTGTATGGAAAGCAAAAGAGAGTTAGTTTTGTAAAGAGTGGGAAGGAAAAGAAAGATGAAAAATTAGAGCTTGTGCATATAGATGTATGGGGTCCAGCTTAGGTATCTTCCCTTGGTGGCTCTCAGTATTATGTTACATTCATTGATGATGCTACTAGGAAAGTATGGATATATTTCATTAGACAGAAATCTGATGTATTTGAAACTTTTAAGAAATGAAAAATCTTGGTTGAAAATGAGACTGGGAAAAGATTAAAATGTCTCAGATCTGATAATGGTGGTGAGTATTACAACAAAGAATTTGAAGATTATAGTGCCTCTACTGGTATTCATAGACAGAAAACTGCACCAAGGACTCCACAAGAAAATGGAGTGGCTGAACGCATGAACAAGACAATAATGGAGCGTGCAAGGAGTATGAGATTGCATGCTAGGCTGCCCAAAAATATGTGGGCAGAGGCTGTGAACACTACTATTTATTTAATCAATAGAGGCCCCTCTACTCCTTTGGACTGTGGTATTCCAGAGGAAGCATGGAGTGGTAAGAAGGTGAGTTATTCTTTTCTCAAAACCTTTGGTTGTGAAGCTTTTGCACTTATAGATTCTGAAAATAGAACCAAGCTGAAAGCTAAGTCAAAGAAATGTGTATTTGTTGGATATGGCATTGATGAATTTGGTTATAGGCTTTGGGATTTTGAAAATCATAAAATTGTAAGAAGCAGGGATGTCATATTTAATGAGAAAGTATTGTACAAAGATTTGTTGTAGCAGCATGAGAAGAAAGAAAATGATTATGTCGTGTTGGATGATATTCCAAATGATAATGTTCCAGTAGTTCCTTATGCTCCACAAAAACAACAACAACAAATACCACACACCCCAGTGAATGTTAGACGGTCAACAAGGCTAAGTAGACCTCCAGATAGATTTTCACCTTCTTTGTATTCTATCTTATTAACTGATGCTGGTGAACCTGAATGTTATAATGAAGCTATGCAGGTGGATACAAAACTTCAGTGGGAGTTTGCAATGACAGATGAAATGGACTCTTTGCTGAAAAATCAAACATCAGATTTATGTCAGTTACCTACAGGAAAATGGGCTTTGTAGAATAAATGGGTTTACGGGTTGAAAGAAGAAGATGGAGGTAAGAAAAGATTTAAAGCCAGATTAGTCGTAAAAGGATTTGCACAGAAACATGGTATTGATTTTGATGAGATTTTTTCTCCAGTTGTTAAAATGACTTCTATTCGTACTGTTTTAAGTATTGTGGCTACTGAAGATTTGCATTTAGAGTAGCTTGATGTTAAAACAACCTTTCTTCATGGTGATTTGAATGAAGAAATTTATATGGTACAACCACAGGGATATGAGGTCAAGGGTAAGGAGAGTTTAGTGTGCAAATTGCAAAAAAGTTTATATGGCCTGAAGCAAGCACCTCGGCAATGGTATATTAAATTTGATACTTTTGTGCATGAGAATGGATACACTCGATGTAATTCTGACCATTGTGTTTATTTCAAGAGGTTAAATAATGACAGCTACATTATTCTATGTTTATATGTTGATGATATGCTTGTAGCTGGTTCTAACATCGATCATATTAAGGGGTTGAAAGAATAGTTAGCAAAATCTTTTGCTATGAAGGATTTGGGGGCAACAAAACAAATCCTTGGCATGAAAATTTGCAGAGATAGGAAGAACATAAAATTAACTCTATCTTAGGCTAATTATGTTGAGAAGGTGTTGCAGAGATTCTACATGAAGGATGCCAAAGTTGTCACTACACCTTTACTTGGTCATTTGAAATTGACTAAATAAATGTGTCCAAAGACACCAGAAGAGGAGGCAAGAATGTCCAAGATATTTTATGCTTTAGCTGTAGGGAGATTAATGTATGCTATGGTATGTACTAGGCCAGATATTGCACATGCAGTGGGAGTCGTTAGCCGGTATATGATTCACCCTGGGATTGAGCATTGGAATGCATTCAAATGGATTCTTAGATATTTGAGAGGTACATCCAATAAGTGTTTACACTTTGGGGGCTCTTCTACTACTGTTCATGGCTATGTTGACTCAGATTTGGCAGGAGATATTGATACTAGACGGAGTACTACAGGTTATGTATTTACTATTGGTGGGACAACAGTGAGTTGGATTTCTCAGTTACAAAAGGTGAATGCTTTATCTACTACAGAGGCAGAGTATGTTGCTACTACAGAGGTAGCCAAGGAGATGATATGGCTTCAATTCTTCATGGAAGAATTGGGACATCCACAGGCAGATAATTATTTGTATTCAAATAGTTAGAGTGCCATTCATCTTGCAAAGAATTCTGCTTTGCACTAAAAAACAAAGCACATACAGTTGCGATATCATTTCATTCAGTCAGTATTGGATGATAGACAGTTAAGGTTGGAGAAGATACATACAGATGATAATCTAGTAGATATGTTTACAAAGGCAGTCACAAGGGAGAAGTTGAATTCCTGTTCAGTTTCAGTTGGTCTTCTAGACTAAACAGAATAAAAGAACAATTGAGTCTAGGGTGGTTTCATTATTCTAGTGGGAGCTACAGGTTTTGGTCGATCAGTCTCCAAGTGGGAGGCTATTGTTGTGGAGTCTGATTAGTCTCCAAGTGGGAGATTGTTATGTATGTGGAGCCTAATCATACTTATCCACGGGGTCAAGGGGCTGAGCCCCTTGTGGGGTCCTGGGGTAGTGCACTAGGCGGGGTCAAGGGGCAAAGCCCCTGATGGGGTCAAGGGGTAGCGCCGAATGACTTAATAATATTGTAATGTGTCGGCCATCTATTTTCTATTAGTTAGAGTATTTTTGCCCTAATTTTGTTATGTTAAAAATACTTGTAAAAAGGGCTTAGGGTTTGAATTTGAATGTATGAGGGATTATTGTAGCTTCCTGCGGTGGTATTGAGTTGCAGGTTTCAGATTGTAATCGCTAGATAATAATAAAGATATTGGACTCGCTGTTGGTGGACGTAGCCCAGGGATCAGGTGAACCACGTTAAATTCTATGTTATTGTGTTCTCTCTTGTTTGTTAATATTTGCATTTTTTGCTTATTATCTTAACACCTCTGACGTGGCAGTTTGTACCAGCTTCTAGGTTCGGAACACGTTCACCAGTTCTTGAGCCGGCTGAGAGTGCAAATTCTTTAGACCTATCAGCTTTGCTTGACACGTGTTCTTCTCCCATCTTAACTCCTTAATCCTCTGCAACTACTTAGGTAACTGGCCCCTGTTCAACAACAACATGGATTCCACGTTTGCTATCTTGGTGAAGTCCTGAACCGTTGGTGCTTTGCTTTCTTTAAGAGCGTTCATGGTATCTGCAAAAACTTTAACCATGGCGTCTGCATCCCTATTGCCTTCCTCAATTTGTAAAACACTTGAAGGATTCACTATCTTGATATCCTTTAGGGCATTTGCATGCATGTCTAGCACCTCCTTCTCTATCGCTTTGGCTTGGGAAATTGTGGCTTTAAACATTGTGCCTGTAGACACCTAAATTCATCCTTTTAACATTAATTAAATTTAATTAATTAATGATCTCAGATAACATTATAGTTAATTATTTGTAATTAATTATATTTATTAAATTCATCTATTTATTTAATTAAATAAATTCACTAATTAATAGTATTTGAATTAAATTTAAATACTACCTTTCATAATGTATTAAATTTAATTTAATACATGTTCCTCCATAGTCCCCTTTTAAATAAATTTTTAATTTATTTAATTCCCTCACATTCTTTATTTCTACTAAACCATGATTAAATTAAATTTTATTTAATTTAATCTTAAATCCAACCTAGATGCTATCCTACACACATCACTTTCTATCTAATAAACCTATTCACTAATTAACTAAGGTTAATTAGGCTAATTTTTGGATTCCTACATCCATTAGTCCTAATTATTTGCTCACACGTGTGAGCAAATTTCTAAAAATGACCTTTTTAAAAAATTGCCAAAATTTGCACAAACAAGGCTTCTTACATTTTATGACACTTCTTACACATTCTAAAATGGTGAAAATGGACTTTTTCACTTACACATCTCTACGTGGCACCTATGTTGATTCCACATAGATGCCACCTCACCCCAGCCCTCCAAAATCCTATAAATAGGGCCCTTGTCTCAAGAAAATTCAGATATTCATTCTTGCATTAGAGTTATTATGCTAGTATATGCTTAGAATTGTTCTTGGAGTTTTCTTGACTAACCCTTTGGTAGTTGTTAGATTTTCATTATAGATTTAGTCTCATTCCATGCTTTTAGCTTCATTTGTTTTACTTGCATGCCATAGAGCTTGAGGATTGCTTTCATAGCTCCTCCTTGAGCTTCTTTGGCCTCTTGCATTTGAATGCTTGAGAGTTGCTTTTATAGCTTCTTCTTGAGCATCTCAAATCTTCATCATACTTGCATCTATAGTGGGATCTATACTTGTGTTGGGAGAGTACACCCATAACCTCTCTAAGAGCTTAAATCAAGCAAGTCTTGGGTGCACTTGCTTCATGCTCATCTGAGGTTATGGTGGAAATTAATATTTTTTACAAGTTTATGAACATGTTAGATTAGATTGATTATGCTTTTTGTTGTTAACGTTTGCATGTTTGAACTTGTTCTTAATAGGTGTATTTTCATCATATACATTTTGGCACGCCCGGTGGGACCCACAATCCCATTTACTAACTATTTCTCTTGATTTTGTGAAGGTTTCCTGTAAATTTTTCGGATAGGCATCTCCACACGACCAGAGGTGTCTCCGCCTGGAAACAGGCTTCTCTACCTGTCAACAGGTGTCTTCGCCTCCAGACATGCGTCTCTACCAGAAAGAGTTTTTCTCTCATTTTAATTTGTTTTAATCAACAAAACTTCTATTTGGGAATCACATTAAGGCTAATGATCATTATTAGAACACCTAACTGTATTTGCAAATGAATAAAAATAAATGAAACTAATGAAATCTTTGTTTTTGTGCAGATAGGTGTCTCTGCATGTAAACATGTGTCTCTGCTAGAAGAGGGAGTTTTCCTTTGTGTTGTTTTTAAGCTGATTAAGTAAACTTTTTTTGACATATTAAGGTTAAAAAATTACTGTATTTTTGTCATTAGAAACCTTTTTATGCATTCAAAACTTAATGAGAAGATAAAACTTTCAAACATTGGTGTTTAACTTCTATTTTTGTGCAGATAGGCGTCTCTGCCTGTAAACAGGTGTCTTTGACAAACAAGCGTCTCTGTCTGATTTTTGCATGTTTTCATAATATCTTGCACTTTGAGTTTTTTGATTTGAATTTTTTGGAAGATACTGACATTTTTTGACTTCTAACAGTAATTTTGCAGAATTTTGACCAAGATTTGACCACTTTAAGACTACTAACTTGTTTGTTTTGCAGGACATTGTTAGAAGACCAAACACACTAAACTACTTATCAAAGTTGTTTTGTAGGTTGCCAAGGAGATTCAATGAAACATTATGTTTTCTTAATGATTTCTTAGGCACCTAGCATTAAATAGGAAGTCTTTTTCTTTAGATAAATGATTCATTAGCTAGGGGGTTATGCTCTTTTCTCCAAGTCAGAAAACCAGAAACCCAGAACCTTTTGGATTGTTGTCTTGAAGAAAAGACTTGGAATTAATCATTTGTTTGGTGTGTTTGGGAGAAAACCACGTTGGATAGGAGATTATGCTCTTTTCCCCTTGAGGGAAAACTAGAAATCCAAACTCCTTCTTGGGGCCAATCCATGCATTTATTTTCAATCCTTTAGATGGGCCTGCCGGCGAGGTAAAAAGCTCCCGGGAATGACCCACGTGAGAATAAGGTGTAAGCCCACCACTCCAACTCACGTTAATGAAATTTTATTTTTGGGGTTAAAGCCTTAGAAGCTGGATGACATTTGAGCTTATACATGGCTCTCACCTAACATTTAGTAGGGCCTCGGGGTTTGAATCAGGTTTACGTGACTACTTGTGCCAAGGTGCTTTGTGGGGATATATGTCCTAGTCGCATTTGTACGGACACAAAGAGTGTGTTTGAACAGAGATCCTTATTAAAAGCCATTAGTTAGAAGCCACCCAGTTCACCTCTGAAAGGTTGATAATCTACGTGCAAGGAGAATAGTAATCTCCCCAAGACACTCACCATATCGAGCCCCCTTCAACATTAATATTGTGATAATACGACATCATGAAGCCATTGCATGCTTCGCGATGGCCATATTCTAAGGAGTTGTTGGGTGTGTTCCTAAGTCAGTGAGAAAATGTTTTCAATCTCAGCCAACTTCCTTTTAGGGATAAAGAGTGTGCTTGTTACTTTCATTGCAAAAACAAATCTGTACACTTGAATCCTCCAAGGTTGCTTTGTCCCTTGCAGGACTATTTTCGACAAATGTGCTTGTAACCCAAATGTTTGACGTATGTATGAAATCAGTTCTTGCCAAGAACATCCTTTGATCTATCAAGATATTGTCCTCAAGTCATGACAGATAGTGTTAAACATGAGAAAGTAAAACTCCCAGTTACACGAGCCCATAAAGAGAAGAAAATCACCGATCAAAGGATTAAAGCCAACCAATCTTATTGGAAACCCATTCAAGAATTTCTAGAAGCTATCGAGAAAGTAGATAAAATCATTTACAACAATCGGGTTGCTAATTTTGTTGCCAAGAACAAGGTGAACATGGCCTTTGTCACTTGGGAATCCTACGACTAAGTACCTTTGACCTTCATTCCTCATCTTCTTCAAGTCATTCATCCCTTTCTCATTTTTTAACATCCCTTCCATCATCCACATCCCAAAACATTAGGAGCATTAATCAAAATCTTGGACTTTAAATCAGAATCAGATCTATCCATCTTTCATACCCTCATCAAGCCATAGGGTGAAAAATCATTCCAATAGTGTCTCATAGACCTTAATTCCAAAGCAAACATAAATCCCTTACTGCCTTGAGAACTGAGTCTTTCTCTAGTAGTCCTAATCCAATCCAATTTTGTTTGGGGGATCATCAGTCTATCACCCAAACACAAGAAGACTTTAAATCAAAACCAATCCTATGTTTGCATAATCACAAGGTCTTGTTTCACCTAGGTTTGTTCCAAACCTTTAAATCCAATCAATCCTTGAGGCTTAGTCCCTCTTTAATCCAATTTTATCATTCAATCCAATCCAATTCAATTAATCCAATCAATCATCAAGACCTAATCATTAGTCCAAGTTGCTCCTAGTTCACCAAATCCTTTCTTTCCATACCCTATCAACTATTCACCCTTCTTCTATTCAACCATCCTAAGGTCACTCGTGCATGGTACTTACTCGATCACAAGAAAAGCTAAGACAAGAATCTCTCATCATGGATAATGATCAAGAAACTGTTTATCAAGAAGACTTTAATGATGAAGAAGAACCCCACACAGAATCTGACATAGTAATACCTAAAAGTGTCAATGCCAATCCACAAGCTAAAGAATTTTTTGAGGATCCTAAAAACTTAAGATTAGTGGAAGACCTAATCCAAGCCAACAGTGCCAATGTCTTCATGAATCTTGTCCAAAGAGGTGTTACCCTCCCTGATAATTTTGATGAAACTTTGCTTGAGAACAACTTGATTTGAACCAACAAAAGCAAAGTAGCACCATCAACATATGATAACATAACTCAACCTCCCCATGATACACTTGAGTTAATTTGACAACTCCTAAACAAGCCTAACTCAAACAATGGGGTGAGTAACGATGATTGAAATGCGGGCCGTGTACCCGAAACACAACCAGGGTCCTCAGGATGACGCTCTGCTTCTATTTTCTCGAAGCCTAGTGGAGTCCTAAAAAATCAAAATTTTGCACAAGCAAACAACACCAACCAGAGACTTAACACCAATCTTCCCCCTCCAAGGGGACATAATCATTAGCATAGGAAAACTTCAAGACCATAGGATCACTACTAATCCTCCTAAATTAGTCCAACAAATTGATGAGCTCAAGGGCATGATGTTGGCTATGTAGAAAGGCGAGAAGAAGGAATTTTCTTTTGCATAAATATGTCCTTATCCTTTTGACAAATCAATCACTCTCCAACCATTCCCCGCCAATTTTGAAATGCCAAAGTTTGACAAATACAAGGGAGACTCATGCCTTGCACAACATATCAAGGAATTTTATGTAGCGTTACAAGATGTTTCCCACAATGATCATCTTCTCCTAAGAGTTTTTACTAGAAGTCTTGGAGGACCAGCCTTAGAGTGGCTATTGAACCTTCCTTTGGGTTCCATCTCCACATTCCATGATCTCGTAGAAAAATTTGTTACACAATATTCTTATAACATGGAACATCAAGCATCCCTCAGTGATTTGTGTAACATGAAACAAAGAAATGGAGAAACCTTTGCCAATTTTCTCCAAAGATGGCGACATCTCGCAAACCACATGCCTTGGAAAATCCTAGAATCATATCTTGTTGACATCTTTACTAAGAATCTAGTTATAGAAATGTCATTTCAGATGAAGATGGCTGCCCCGAATTCCTTCAAGGCACTCATTAAAAAAGGGAAGCCTATTGAAGATGGACTTTTGATGAAAGGAGCAATTAAACACTACACCCCTAATTCATCTAACAATACTAGTGATAAACCCAAGTTCTGGTCTAAGAACAAAGGTGTTGTTAATGATGGAGTGACCGATGCTAAACATGTCCAAAATGTTCAAGCATCCAACAATAGTAACCAATGCAATCACAATAACAATGATTAGAATAATCGCAACAATAATCAAACCAATTCGAATAACCAAAACAATTAGAACAATTCAAATAACCAGAATAAAAAACAAGGATCTGGTTATCGTGGTTCTTGATTCTCATGATATGATGGCAATAACAACAACAACAATTGACAACAACCACGATGACAATTTACACAGCTAGCAGATTCCCTTGATGTGATCTTCCGACGTCTAGTCGACCAAGGGATGATGGTTTATCCTAACACTAGGCCTTTTGATGAAAATCAATCTAAACCCCACTGGTATAAGGATAATGAATACTGTGATTATCATCGCATAAAAGGGCATGAGATTAAAAAATGCATGAAGTTTCATAATTTTGTGCAAAATTTGATCGATGATGTTAAAATTGAAGTAGAAGGACAAAATGCCTCTACTTCTAATGCCCAGTTAAAAATGTATTCTAAACCTTTTCCAAAACATAATCAAAACAATGCATCCACATCCAAGGGTTTTTCTTATGATTATTCAACAAACAAAATCTCAGGGGATGAACGCACTTGTGGAAAACTAGCCAAAAATGATGTCTGTGGTTTTGATTCACTGTGTGGCCATATTGAACAATCTGACACTCATATAAACAAGTTGACTTTAAAGAGTGTAGATTGCAATGTTACTACCCGCTGCCCTCACATAACTATACAAGTTGCTATCAATCCACCTACTGCATCATCTACCTTGACACGACCTGCATCACATTATGACTTGCTTTCCCAACTAAAGAAGACCCCTGCGTAGATATCCATACTAGAGCTTTTGCATACATCCCCCATTCACAAAGAGGTTCTTGAGAATGCCCTAACTGAGTCTCGTGTCCCAGAAAATATCAATGCCTCTCAATTCCAAGCAATGATCAAAAATTTGGCTGCCCAACAACACCTGGTATTCACTGAAAAATATTTTCAAGGTCCTGACCCTCATCATAATAAACCCTTGCATATCCAAGTCACCATCCATAACACCTAAATCAAAAGAGTCCTTATAGACAATGGATCCGGTCTGAATCTTTGCACCTTAAGCATGATCTGCAATATCGGTCTTTCTAAGGACCTCATTGATGTAAATAAGAGAATGACAATAAAAGCATATGATGACAGAGAAAGGGTGAGTAAAGGTCTCATTGCACTCCCCTTACAAGTGGGCCCAACTCTTATTGAAACTACTTGTCAAGTGCTTGACTTGAATCTACCCTACAATATCCTTTTGGGTAGGCCATGGATACACGCCATCTCAGGTGTCCCATCCACATTTCACCAATGTTTGAAATTTCCACATCAAGAAGCTAAAATAACCATTCCTAGCGATCATGAAACCTTCCAATATTACAAAAGGTTGGAAGGAAAACAATCAAACTATTGCCCATTAAATGAATGTGTTCGCCCACTTTCACAAGAGATTCTCATTCAACACACTTCCTCTAAAGAATAGTTGTCTAAGCAAGCCAAGGGAAAAGAAAAGGTTACCCAAGAAAAGAGTATTGAGTCTAAAAAGAAAGTTAGGTTCACCAATCAAGGCCTGGGGGAATACAAGTTTGAAAATTCCCTATGCATTGGTCAGCTCCCTCTCTCTCCCAGGTCTTATGGAAAACCTTCACAACTTTTTCTCAAGGAAAATAAAGAAACTATGAACTGTAAATAGACTACATTTGAACATTGGGGGTCTCTCTTAGATGAGCATATGGAACATAATGTTCTTTCCTGGCTTTTTGATGAAGAAGAAGACAAACCTGCAGCCATTCTTAAAGGGAAGTATATAAAGGCCACACCCATTGTTGAAAGTATGGGATATCACGGCACTGGCCTTGGAGCAAATGAAACAGGAAGAAAAAATCTCATAAAAGAAACTGGCTACCCTCGAGGCTGAGGATTGGGTTCCATAGAAACTAAGAAAACCTTTGCCAATGACTATTGTTTGATTGAATCCAATTCAAACACCGAGGAAGATTTCTTTGAAGTTCCTTTCCAATATATTGAAAATGACCTTGATACCCATGTCCTCCATATCACCCAATCTGACCTTTCCTCACCTGAACTTTGCCTTACTAATCCTGAACTAATCGATTGGGACCAACAAGATTCACCACCTACCTTAGACATATGTGATTCGGATGAGGTAGTTCTAGCACTTTTCAGACTAAGAAATCTCCAAGACAATGAACACCAGATTCACTACAGTGAAAGCCTACTTCGGTAGCCAAGTCAATTCCCTTAGTCACAAAAATGAAGAAAAAGAAAAAAAAATAAAAATGATAAAACATCCTTGGGTGAAAACCTTTCTGAGGCACCTTTGGATGGAGAAAAAGACAAAATAAAGGATGAATCCTCTAGTGAAAACCTCTCTGAGGTGCTAGAGGAGGGGGAAATTGACTTTCCCTTCATGTCATTACCATCATAAAAATATTCTATCCTCATAGAAGAAACAATTGCAGTTAACTTGGGCACATAAGCAGATCCTAAGATCACCTACATTGCAACCTCTCTAGATGAGATAGAATAAGAGTCCATGACTGCATTTATTAAGAAAGCCTATATTAACTTTTCGTGGACATATAAGGATATGCCTGGACTTGACACTGACTTGGTTGTACATCATCTTGCTGTGGATCCTAAAATCAAACCTGTCAAGAAAAAATTACACAAGATGCATCCACAAGTAGCACTCCTGGTTAAAGCTGAATTGCAAAAGATGCTAGATGCAGAATTCATCAGACCAATAGACTACCTAGAATGGGTCTCAAACATTGTACCAGTAGGTAAACCCTCTAGGGGCATCCGAATTTGTACTGATTTCAGAGATCTTAATCTCGCCTGCCCTAAGGATGATTTTCCACTTCCCAACATTGACATCATTGTGGATTTGATTGTCGAGCACGAGATGTTGTCCCTCATGGATGGTTTTTGTGGATATAATCAAATTCACATAGCAGTGGAAGACCAACATAAAACTGCATTCACTACCCCGTGGGGTACATTTTGTTATCAGGTCATGCCCTTTGGTATCAAGAATGAAAGTGCCACATACCAAAGAGCCATGACAACCATATTTCATGACCTCCTTCATGTGATCATGGAAGATTATGTGGATGATATCTTAGGGAAATCCAAGAAATGAGAATCACACATTGATCTCCTCACTACAATCTTTGACAAACTAGAAAAGTATAAGGTTCCTTTGAATCCCAAAAAATGTGTCTTTGGTGTGCAATCAAGTAAGCTCTTAGGCTACATTGTGTCTTGTAGAGGAATATAAGTGGATCCTAAGAAGGTGAAATCCATTTTGGAGATTCCACCTCCTAAAACTTTGAAACAATTAAGGAGCTTGCAAGGAAGACTTCAATCCATCCAAAGATTTGTGTCACAACTACCAGATAAGGTGCATCCTTTCTCTCACCTACTCAGAAGAGATATTAAATTCATTTGGGATTGCTTGTGTCAAAAGGCTTTTGAACAACTCAAGGTATATCTAGCTAATCCACCGGTGTTGGTCCCACCTATTCCAGGAAGACCTTTGATTCTCTACATCTCCACAACTAGAGTAGCACTGGGTGCCCTCCTAGCATAGTTATATGACAATGGCAAAGAATGTGCCATCTACTATCTTAGCAAGACTTTAGTAGGTTATGAGCTCAATAATACAGCTATTGAGAGAGCTTGCCTAGCTGTAGTCTTTTGTATGTAGAAGCTACACCATTATATGCTTAATCACAAAGTACAGTTGATAGCAAAGATTGACCCACTTAAGTACTTGTTATCAAAAGCCGCTCTGACAGGTCACACAAAAAAATGGGTCATGATCCTTAGTGAATATGATATTGTGTACACAGAATGCAAAGCCATCAAAGGACAAGAAATAGTAGATCAACTTGTAGAATCTCCCATTCCTGGAGATCATCCTATTGTCACAAATTTTCTTGATGAAACTATTATGACTGTCACTCCTAGCATTCAATGGAAGCTTTATTTTGATGGATCTTTTACCCAGAAAGGATTGGGGGCAGGAATTCCATTTGTAACACCGCAAGGGGATCTTATCCCTAAATCCTATAAACTTACATTTGCTTGCACAAACAACATAGTAGAATACAAGGCCTTGGTCACAGGGCTTTGCCAAGCTGTCAGATGGAAGATCACAAGTTTGCTTGTTTTTGGTGACTCCCAATTAGTTATCAAACAAGTCAATGATGAATTTCACACCAAGGATGACAAGTTGCTCCCTTACCGACGCATGGTTGAAGATCTCAAACAACATTTTACAAGCCTCATTTTCCAGCAAATCCCAAGAGAAAACAATAAAGCAACAGATGCCATGGCTACCATTGCTTCACTAATATCTATGCTAGAAACAAGCACATGGTGTGAATTTCTTGTCGAGAATCTTATGGTCCCTGCCTATGACAAACCGGATTCTAAGATGGTGTGTGAAATTGTTGGTCCCGAATCACCTTGGTATCAGGAAATCCTTGCCTAACTTCATGATAAAACCATTCCCCTCATGCTTCACCTAACCAACAAAAAACCTTTGTTCATCGTACTTCTCATTACACAATCCTTGGAGACACTCTTTTTTGTAAACACTTTGATGGAACTCTTCTTTGATGTTTGAATTCGGAGGAAGCACACACAACCTTGGAAGAGGTGCATCAAGGAATCTATGGAGCCCATTCTAGTGGTCTCACTTTAGCAAAGAAGTTTCTCTACACTAGATACTATTGGCCAACAATGGAACATGATGCCTATCATTATGTGAAAAAGTGTATTCCTTGTCAGTAGCATGGTGATTTGATACATGCTCCCATTCAATCCCTCCAACCCACCATCACACCTTGGCCTTTCTCCCACTGGGGTTTTGACCTTGTGGGTCAAATATTTCCAAACTTTGCCGATGGTCACAAGTATATCCTAGCTGCTAATGAATACTTTACTAAATGGGTCAAAGCAATCCCTCTCACCTATACAACCGGTAAGCAAATTTATAAGTTTATCTTGAATTATATCATTTGCTGCTATGGCATCCCCAAAGATCTCCATAATGATAATGGAACACCCTTCAAGAATCAGGATGTCTTTGACCTTTGCAAGAAATTTGGCATTACCCAGTATTGTTCCTCCAAGTATTTCCCGAAGGGCAATGGTCAAGCTGAGGCTACAAATAAAACCATCTTAAAAATCCTCAAAAAGACTGTCGATGATGCTAGCTGTGATTGGCACTTGCAACTCAAATCCACCCTCTGGGCCTACCGCACCTCCATCCATACTCCTACTAGCACCACTCCATTTGCCCTTGTCTATGGTTCTGAGGCTGTCTTACCCATTGAAATTGAGCTCCCTTCCCTCAGGATTTCTCTCAAGAACCTGATGTCCAAAGAAGAATATAGGGTTGCCCACTTGCAAGAGTTGCAACTCCTCGATGAGAGATGCCTCAATGTCTTCAACCACCTCTGTGTGTATCAAAATCACCTGTGCTTACATTTCAACAAGAAGATCAAACCTCGTGAGTTTGATGAAGGTGATTTGGTCCTACAACATAACATGAAGAATCTCCAAAACCAAGAAAAGAAAGGGAAGTTTGAACCCAATTAGTTGGGCCCATTTGTTATTACTGCTAAATTCAATTATGGGGCATATCAGATTGCAACACCTGAGGGAGATCTGCTCCTTGATCCTATAAATATCCTACATTTGAAGCACTTTTATGCATAGCTTAGCATTTAGTTCCTGTACAATGTTATTCAACAAAAAATCCTAAAAATCAGAAAGAGATCCTGAAAAAATCCTAAAAATCAGAAAAAGTCCTGAAAAAATCCTAAACATCAGAAAAGCAGAAATTCCTAAAAAGAAGATAATGTTCCTGAAAAAATCATTGTTTGGTACACACCTGGTAAACAAGCACCTTACAAAAAAAAGAAGAAGCATTCGTCCAAAAGTGAAAACTTAGCAAACAAGCACTCTGGGCAAGTATTATGGTGAAAACCTATCTCAGGCACCATGATAGAAGATTTGGATCCATTGTCTTCCATATCCATCCTCATCCTAGTCCTTGTTTCAGCCATGGCTTCCTGCATAACCATAAGGATTGACCCGCGATTCCCAGCAAGCTGAGCTTAACCCATCACACTGAGCTTTTCCCAGACATAGTGATCACAAAAGTGCTTCTCAAAATTAACATCAAAATCAAATCTCTGAGTTATTGTTCCTTTCACATCTATTGCAAGCGAATATCCATTTCAATCAATTAATCAATCTTTGCCCTACAGGATGCGTCCTTCCTCGATCGGCTCAAATCAATCTCATCAATCCTATCCAATTCATGGAAAGAACTATGGACTAAATGACCACTTGGTCAGGAGGCCTTCTTTGTTGATTTTATCTTTTTGTATCAGTAGATCCTACTCATGATTACCTTGATCTTCCATATCTTGGTGCATTATGACTGGTGAAATATGATACAAGTGTGGAATGCGGTATGATCTGTTTGTGGATACTTTAGGCACATTTTTTTGGGTTTCCCAGTTATGATTATGCATATCTTAATGGGGGCAATGGGTTAGCATACTTATGTCCCTTATAAGACCTAAGTGTGCCCAGACCTCTCCAAAAAGTATATGTCATAGGTTCCATCATAGTCTAGAAATCTACATCTTTGTTTCTATAACTATCTGAGAGTGTAGTCCACATAATGGAACAATGTCATATGTGCTTTTATAACACATGATGCATACCTCCTATTGCAATATCAAACTCGGGTGTGCTCTCCAACATGAACACAAGTGATCCCACTAAATCATGTAGCCAGGTTGCATTTTAGTTAGTTCATTTTTCTGCATTTTTGTTTGAGCCAAGGATTCTATTTATTCACCCTTCCCTCCCCCCTTTTTCATCTAATCCAACCTCCCATTTTCCTCCTTTCCTTCATCCCTCCTAATCTTGTTCCCATAAAACTCCCCCTCAGCGAATGGGAAACTTCTCCTCGCCCTCATTCTTCTAGCAGACAGAGACACATGTCTGCCAACCCAAGGCTCCACCATGAGCTTCCTCTTTCTCTCTCTCTCTCCCTCTTCCTCCCTCTCTCTTTCTCTCTCTCTCCCTCCCTCCTTCTCCCCAAGTGGAGATGCTTATCTGGGGATGGGCAGCTTCGCCAAAGCGGAGACGCTCATGTGGGGATGAGCGGCTTCGCCTTGGCGGAGACACCCATGAGGAGATGGGCGGCTCGACTTTGGTAGAGATGCCCATGTGGGGATGGGTGGCTCCACTTTGGCACAACCGCCCATGTGGGGATGGGCGGCTCCACCAAGGCAGAGACGCCTGTCGGCTAAAAATGATGCCTAGTGCTTCATTGTTACCTGAATATGGTCATGTAATATGTTTTCAGAAACACTAAGAGACCTCGATTGCAATGGAGGTGATTAGAATCTGATTTGACAAGTTTGGTGAGCATAGTAATGACTTTTGTATCCTAGATGCCTATCCATAGGTGGAGATGCCTATTGGTAGATGGGCGGCTCCGCCCTGGGTGAAGACGTCTATCTGGTGGCTCCACCTCGATCGAGGACCCTGTCTCTACATGGGTGGCTCTCCTCTTCTTCATCGTGCATCCATTCTTGTCTATCATCGATGGATCCTCTGCCATTGGATGTTTCCCTCCGCCAAGTGGCAATGCCCATTCTGTCATATGCCCCCTTCTCCCTTTTTCTCTTGCCATCACCCCCCGACGCAACAAACTAGAGCCACAATGACAGTGGATTTTTTGAACTCATTGGATCACTCCTGTCTATTGCCCATTGGTCGACCCTTCTTTTCTGTCAAAGTCATGCAAAGTACTTTTCCCTCCTTTCGTGAAATTGACCAAAAATTTTATCTTTTTGGCCTATTTTCCCGAGGGGCCACACCCTCCTACTGACTTTTCCTCTGTGCACCTCTTAGGTCTCTTTTTTCCTCTAGGGCATCTATATTTTCTTTTCTTTGACGCGATGTCATTTCTAACATCGCCTCAAAGAGGGGAAAAATGTAGACACCTAAATTCATCCTTTTAACATTAATTAAATTTAATTTAATTAATGATCTCAGATAAAATTATAGTTAATTATTTGTAATTAATTATATTTGTTAAATTCATCTATTTATTTAATTAAATAAATTCACTAATTAATAGTATTTGAATTAAATTTAAATACTATCTTTCATAATGTATTAAATTTAATTTAATACATGTTCCATCATAGTCCCTTTTAAAATAAATTTTTAATTTATTTAATTCCCTCACATTCTTTATTTCTACTAAACAATGATTAAATTAAATTTTATTTAATTCAATATTAAATCCAACCTAGATGCTATCCTACACACATCACTTTCTATCTAATAAACCTATTCACTAATTAACTAAGGTTAATTAGGCTAATTTTTGGATTCCTACATCCATTAGTCCTAATTATTTTCTCACACATGTGTGAGCAAATTTCTAAACATGACCTTTTCAAAAATTGCCAAAATTTGCACAAACAAAGCTTCTTACATTTTATGACACTTCTTACACATTCTAAAATGGTGAAAATGGACTTTTTCACTTACACATCTCTTACACACACTTACACATGTACTTGAAGTACACATTGACCTCTCACATCCCAAGTTGCTCACACATGTGTGAGAAAGTCTTGGACTTTGCATGGCTTATGTGTCTCCTTAGTGGCACCTATGTGGATTCCACATAGATGCCACCTCACCCCAGCCCTCCAAAATCCTATAAATAGGACCCTTGTCTCAAGAAAATTCAGATATTCATTCTTGCATTAGAGTTATTTTGCTAGTATATGCTTGGAATTGTTCTTAGAGTTTTCTTGACTAACCCTTTGGTAGTTGTTAGATTTTCATTATAGATTTAGTCTCATTCCATACTTTTAGCTTCATTTGTTTTACTTGCATGTCATATAGCTTGAGGATTGCTTTCATAACCCCTCCTTGAGCTTCTTTGGCCTCTTGCATTTGAATGCTTGAGTGTTGCTTTTATAGCTTCTTCTTGAGCATCTCAAATCTTCATCATACTTGCATCTATAGTGGGATCTATACTTTTGTTGGGAGAGCACACCCACAACCTCTCTAAGAGCTTAAATCAAGCAAGTCTTGGGTGCACTTACTTCATGCTCATCTAAGGTTATGGTGGAAATTAATGTTTTTTACAAGTTTATGAACATGTTAGATTAGATTGATTATGCTCTTTGCTGTTAACATTTGCATGTTTGAACTTGTTCTTAACAGGTGTATTTTCATCATATACAGTGCCCTTCCACCTGAAATTCTATTTCAAGATGAACAACATACAGGGATCTACCAACTTCATTAGATTTTTTGCTAGGAATTGAGTCACACAATACGTCTCTATTTCCTAAACCTATATCACAACTGCCGCGCATTTCTCCTTCTCAGATGAAAATACTCTCTTCATCAATTATACCATTTACCCAGGATTCATGACCTCCATTAGAACTCTACCATGTTGCATATGCTTCACTAACCTTTGGTTTTCAGCTGAATTTAGATTAAAGTCCTGTGAGGACTAGGCCAGTGACAGTGCTCCAACATCAGCGAGTGAGGAAAGAAACTCAGCCATGGTAGTCACAAGTTGTTTCAATTCACATTTCTCCCTTCTATCCTTTTGCGACTGCCGAAGCATATGATCAACTAAAAATTTGAAAAGATGGTCCCTGGAGTCCCTAGTTAAAATGCCAAACTCCATTTTAGTGACTTCAAATTCTTCCACCTCTGGTTCCTGGATTCCTTCTTTAGGTTTGAAGGTTGTTATTTATGCAGTCACCTTTCCAGTAGATGCATTAGTGGATAGTCTTGCAGAACTCTTCATCCTTTTAGCTTTAGGAGTCCGGGTAGCATATTTGGTGACAATCTCTTTCATAGGTAGCGAAATGGGCTTATAAATCTTCCTTTTACTTACTGATTCAATTAGCCGAGGAGGAACTGAACCGATAACTATCCGATTGTCAATCATTTTGACAAGAGTGTTCTTAGCTTGAGGTACTTCTGCATTACTATTAGGAGTTTCTTGAATCTTTTCCTGTTGATCTAGTGAAAAGGAAATATCCTCATCATTAATCTCAATGTCCAGGTAGTCAGGTCCTAGAGATGCCATCTGAGAGTGCCTTTCTGATCTTGTTCTGGGCCTCATTCTTGGTGCGGTAGGATGTTCGTTGGGAGCTACCTTTTTCTTAGGGGATGTGACTTTAACTACATTCAGAACCACAGGAGACACATTAGATGAGACATGATTCACATTTTTTAGAGTGTATTTTGTTCTACGCTTTTCAAGAGGGGGCTTCTTTGCTCCTTTCTTTCTCTTTTCTGTCAACCAGGCCTTTGTAATCCCAACTATGGTTCTGGCTCTTAGTTTTATGTCATCTTCCTCTTTTCTTTTCCAATCTATGACTAAAGGACTTCCTACTTCTAGATTGATGACATCTGAACCTGTGGTTTCAAAACCATCCTCTTCTATTTCCCCTAAATCAAACTTCAAGTGCAATAGCTTGATCTGTGGAACTACAAGTCTAGAGTGATCCCATTTCCAGACTACTTCTTCATCACTTAGGTCTTCCCATAAATCTTCCATGTGTGAACTGGGTGATGGATAATTGCTTAGACTCAGAACTTGTCTGGTAAAGCCCTTATTGTCAAAACCCCTCCTTGATTCGTAGAGCTTCATGTGAAAACTTAACAGGTTGCTTCCTATCACTGAGGCA
Organism: Chamaecyparis obtusa; assembly: GCA_027943335.1. NCBI lineage: Eukaryota > Viridiplantae > Streptophyta > Pinopsida > Cupressales > Cupressaceae > Chamaecyparis > Chamaecyparis obtusa. The sequence goes on along the minus strand of BSBK01001858.1, from coordinate 1,108,440 downwards.
TCCATCATATTGTTGCAGACCAAGTTTCCCAACCTGAATGGGAACATAGAAGGCCACCTTTCTTCCGACAGGGTATTTTTAATAACCATGAACAATTGTCTACATACCTCTGCCAATATAAAATAATCAAAAGAAAATCTTGGAAGCCTGAGGGATTCTTCATCAAAACCTCTACCCCGGATATAAGTAAAGCACAAAAATTGGATGTCAAAAACTCTTGTAGGTTTGAACCAGCTTCTGTGCATCCAATGAGACTCTTTGGTTTGAAATTCCCGCCAATTGTTGACACAGTATTCCAAGAAAGACATTGTGAACCTTCCTGTAATCCCCCAAAATCATATCCTTTCTTAATAAGGGGTAGTACTTGTAAATTTTAAGGTCTTCATTCCACGGGACATGTTGGATGGCTGATAAGTCCTGTGTGCATGCAAGATAGTATATCAAATAGGAAGACATAAAGAATTCCTTCTTAATGGCCTGGGCCTATTTAAGCTAGTCTCTCAAATTACTAGCGATTATTTCCACCCAATCTAGATGATTTCTTCCTTCCAAGACAATCTCTATAAAGTGAAACATCCACTCTTCAAAGAGGAGAACTTGCTCTAAACCCTTGATTCGATGAAGAAAAACCATTGCATCATGAATATGAGGTTTTATGTGGTCTTTAGTCAAAACTTTGGGTAGGTGGGATCCCCCTTTATTGAAAGTATTGGTCCATTTTTGGGCTATGTAGCTATGGTTTTTATCTATATTTTCTCGGTATTGAGCCAGAGATTGGGTGGGAGTGAAACTAATGAGAGACTCCTCTAGGATTTTGAAAACAACCATGATGGTTTCTTTGTTAACTGGTATTAGGGTCTGGCCTTCAACATTCATTATGCACTTGGATTTAACATCATATCTATTAATGCATTGCTGAATCAAGTCTGGACTTACAACTGATGGAGGGAAAGCCGGAGCTTCCAATAACCCACTTGACAGAAACTCTAGACTATGATCTTCTGTGGCACGGTTTGTGAGGTCAACCACCATTTTTTCTACTGGCACCCTTAACAAGTCTGTTTCTGTGACAACGGGGGCATCACACTCCATATTCTTGACATTCCCAAAGAAATGCATATTAGACCTCATCTCTCCTACTGGAAAATTAAAAAAACAACCCCCCCCCCTCTTTAACCAATATTACCAAACAACAATTGGAAATGAGAGAGAGCTTTTAGGAGCTACTTGTTTTTCATAGACTCAGAACAATTTCCTCTTCCATAGCCAAGACTCTGCAGAATTATAACAGAAATGAGGAGGTTTATAGAGATACTTATATTTTGTGAAATCATGTCGTAGAAGATCACCTTAAGGAACATTAAGTGGAAACATTAATTCCCACAAAATGAGTAATGATGATTTGACAATGGGGTGTCTTTGAAATCCATAATCTTCATTAATGACCTTAACTTTCTTTAAATCAAATCTCTCGTTCGGGTTAAAGATTTCTTTTCCCATAGCTCAAATTCTCCATGTTGGATTTACCCGTGGCTGATGTCTTTTCACGACTGTCTGCATTTAAACCTTGCAATAATTTGGCCACCGATGACATCACTTGAGGTTCTAGCTATCACATCACTCTTTGATTTCAGTGCCTTCTTTCTCTGAACTCCTTTGAACTACTTTGAACCCAAATTCAAAGGGGTTCAAAGTGGTTCCTTGCTAAAGGATGACACAGACCGGGGCCCATCTGCATAAACCAATCGTTAGAAAAATAAATTTTGGTTGAAGTGCTTTGAACTAATTTGAATCAGAGTTCAAAGAGGTTCGAAGTAGTTCATAAGGAACACAATTCTTGGGAAAGACTTAACCAAAGGGGACCGATTTTGATCTAAACAAACTGGGAGGCTGGGATTTAATGATTTGAGGGTCTAGCGAACTTGAAGCAATGAAAAAGATGGACAACAAAAAGTGACAGATCAGACTTTAAATGAACCAAAGAGTAAGGGTCAAAGACACTTTAACAAGGTGACTCTAACTGACCCTAAGATCGGCTCTAGCTAGGGACTTCATATTGCTCAATGTGCATAGAACTCTAAATGACTGGTTTTGCAGAAAAAGCCAACTAAGGGGAAGAAAACTGAACACAACGACACACCAAAAAGAAAAGCGGGGAAAAACTACCTAATATGTACAAGGGTGCTAACTGGTTATACTATTAAAGCTTGCACAGCTTGAGATCCTGCCCATTGTAAGTAAAAGGAAGATTCACACCATCTGGGTGGGACAACCGGAAAGCATTTGAACCAAGAGCTTTAGAAATGATGAAGGGGACTTTCCACAAAGACTTGAATTTCCCATGAGACCCTTTGGGTGCCCATATTTTATCCCATAATAGTACTTCATCACCCTTCAAAAAATTATGAGGCCGCACCCACATGTCAAAAATCTATTTTACTTTAAGCTGATGCCTTGCAATATGATCTACCAAATCATCTCTTTCTTCTTCCAGTCTACTCAAATGCATGACATGTTTCTCTAGGGGGTCTTTAAAGTACTAATATTCGATGACAACTTGGAGCTTAGCTATGGAAAGTTCCAGAGGTAGAGATACATGAGCTCCTATTCCATACATCAATTTAAAGGGAGCAATCCCAATTGCTCGCTTCAAAGTAGTTTGATCTGCCCATAAAGCTTCATACAACTTCTTATGCCATTCACGGGGATTGTCATCCATTAATTTTTTCATTATTGCCACCAGGTTCTTATTACTGGATTCTGCTTGATTTTTCCCTTGCGGGAAATAATCAGAAGAATGAGCCAAAGATATGCCATGTTCATAACAAAAAGTTGAGATCTCTTCAGAAGAAAAATACGTAGCATTGTCTGCTACTATCTTAATTGGTACACTAAACCTAACAAAAATGTAATTTAAAAGGAACTCACACACAACCTGGGAGTTTTCTTTTTTAGTGGGGATTGCTTCCACCCACTTGGTAAAATAATCGGTGGCTGTGAGAATGTAAACATGCCCAGTGCTAGATGGGGGATTCAAAGGCCCCATGAAGTCTATTCCCCATTTCTTGAAAGGTTCGTCAACAATCACAGGTTTAAGAGGCAGGGCAGCAAGATGGGGTCTCCCGGTGAAAGTTGACATTTTTCACAATTGCGGACATACTGGTATGCATCCTTGAACATTCTGGGTCAGTAAAAGTGATTTTGAAGAATCTTAAATGCTGTTACAGCCGAGGAGTAGTGTCCTCCACAAGCTTCATCATGAAATGCTTTCAATAACTCTTTTTGCTACTCAGTATCTACACACTTGAGGAAGGTTCCATCTATGCCCCTCTTATATAGTATTCCCTGAGATATCACATATTTACTTGCCTTCAATTTCAAGTTATGCCTCTCTTTGGGGTTTAGGTGACTGGGACACTCACCATAGGTAAGGAAGTAAGTCATGTCTGAAAACCAAGGGTCGGTCAGACTGACTAGTAACGCCATAGGCACTTCATCAATTTTTTCAGACGGCTCACCATTTTCTGCTATTAACTTACATAGGCATCTCCCTCTCACCAAATTGGTCGGCTTGATTATCAGGTCATATTCTTGAATCTTTTCTATCCAAACTACTCTATTGTTCATACCAATCTCCTTTTGAGTCAAAATACTCTTCACTGTAGTTTCAGGTATGTAAACTGTACAATGAGAATGAAGTATATAATACTTGAACTATTTTACCGCTTTTACTATGATGAAGGCATGTTTTTCCATCTGGGAATACTTGAGCTCGTGTCTTTTCAGAGGCATGCTCATAAAGGCTATGGGTGCTTCCTGTCCCTTTTCATCCTTTTACATCAGAATACCTAACAGAGTGTGCTCGGAGGCATAACAATAAATAATAAAGTCCTTTTTGAAATTGGGACTCCTTAGCACAGGCACCTGAGATATTGCATCTTTAATATCATTGAAGGCTTTACATCCATTTTCTCTCCACTTAAAAGGAACTTTCTCACTCATCATATCGACCATATACCTATTAATCTCCAAAAATTCAGGAATGAACGCACACAAAAAATTCACCTGGCCAAAGAAGGACTTCAATCCACTCTTGCTTGATGGTAGGCTGAGCTGTTGGATCACCTTAACCCACTCAGGATCAATCCAAACACCATCCTTTGAAACAATATGACCTATTAATTTACCTTCCTCCATGAAGAACATTGATTTCTTGGGGTTCAAAGAGATGTCATGACTTCTACATCTCAAGAGCACTGTTTTGAGATCTTTCAAATGTTGAATCCTCTTCTTCAAAAAGATGGTAAGATCATCTAAGTAAACCACTATAATTTTGTTCCAGAGATCCTTGAAATAGGAATTCATTTCCCTCTAGAAAGTTGCACCTGCATTAATTAGCCCAAATGACATACGACTATAGGCATAAGTTCCCCATCGAGTGATAAAAGCCATCGTGTGTTGGTCATTTTTCACCACACTGGTTTGCTTGTACCTGGAATATCCATCTAGCATAGACATGACCTCAACCCATGATACAGCTTGAAGAACATGTTCCATCACAGGTAATGCATAGTTGTCCTTCAAACTTGCCTGGTTCAGGTTGCGAAAATCAACACAGATCCTGATCTCACCATTCTTTTTCCTCATAGGAACTATATAGGTGATCCAAGTTGAATGATGAATGGGATAGATAATTCTAGCCTAGAGCATTTTTTCCACTTCCTTCAATATGGCTTCAGATACTTTTGGATTATAGTTCCTTAACTTTTGACGAAATGGGGTAACACCAGGCTTCAAAGGGATTTGATGTTCAAATAGGCCTCCTCTCAAATACTTCAGGTCTTCATACCCCCAAGTGAAGATGTCTTTGTATTCCATAAGTAACCTCTTCAAGTCCTCTTTTTCAGACAAAGTACATGTCTGACCAATAAGAATCCATTTTGGATCCCCCTGATCTCCTATATCAATCTTGTCATACTCTTTGGAATTATGCACATGAGATACCTTCTCTTTAATAGTACTATCATCTTTTCTCCTGAACAAATGTTCTAGGGAGATGAGGCCTTTCAGAATTTTATTTCCTTTCAGCTGAATCACTCCATCACTACCTGTAGCATCTTGGTAGACTTCTTTGCACTCACTATTAGATCCTTCAAAATATATATCAGAAAAACCTGCGGCACATTCTAGAAAATCTCTAAGCTGGGAGTCACTATCAAAGACTTGCAAATACTCCACATTATCAGGTATTCTTGGCTTGTAGATAATCTCAATTTGATATTTTTGAGTTTTAAAGTCAGGGTGAGGCAATAATAATGAAGCCGCTACCGCCAAGGCATCTACTCTGGTGTTTTGATTTCTGGGTATAAATTCTATGGAGAAAGCGTCGAAGAAATCAAGCTCATCCCATACCACATTCCTGTAGTGCTTTAAACTTTCATTCTTAACAAAGAATTATCCTCTCACCTGCTTCATGATTAAATCAACATCACCTTTTACAACCAATTTCTTAACTCCCCTGAGTTTTGCCTCTTCCAATCCCAACAATAAAGCTTCATATTTTGCAGTGTTGTTAGTATTTTTGAAATCTAATTTGAAAGAAAAAGGAATACATTCTTCATTAGGAGGGAAAAGAACTACCCCCACGCCTGAACCTGAATTGGAGCAGCTACCGTCAAACTCCATCTTCCATACATCCTCTTCCTTAAGAGAAGAAGCTTCACCATCCTTTTCAAGATCGGCTAAAATGAAATATTTACCAAAGTAACATTCCTCATATAGGATTTGAGCTTTTGGATTATCTGAGGTTACCACAGTATATTTATTTTTAGGCTCGGGTTCCAGTTTTACTTTCTTTTTTCCAAATGGGATTATGGCTTCTGACCAATCCATCTTAATGTCTCCTCCTAAATCTTTGCAAAAGGTTCTACTAAAGCAGCATACCATAGCTAGCTAAAATATTTGCCACCAGGATATTCAACTTCAGACATTTATCAGGGCACACAACAAGAACGGCTTGAGCATCTTTAACCTGGCCCATTAATGGTACTTGTTTGCCATCCATAGAATAATAGTGGCCAAAGGTCTTAGTCAAGGTGAGACTTAGGGCTCTTGCAAATAGGGAAGGCATGATGTTATTTGATGCGCCAGAATCGATAATGCAATTGTTGAGTTTCTATCCATTCAGCAGCAAGGAGATATAGAAGGGATTAGGCTTCTTTTCTTCTATTTCACTTTCAGTTGAATTAACAATGGGACAATCTTCTGGTGTCTTTGGAGTGTCTTGGGGCTTAAAGACAAGGGGTTCCTCAACTATGGTCATCTCACCTATGAGAGGTTTATCTAATTGTGGACTTGAACCCGACTCTCCTTTAACATATTTTACCAATTTTTCCAACTCCTTGGGATTCATTTTGAGGTATTCGGTAGGAGAAATGGAGATTGTGGCTGTTTTACAAAATTTGACAAAGTCAAAAGGAGAGGGAGGAATTGGATTACCCCTTGGTAAGATCTTTACCTCTGGACTCTTTGGATTTGTAGGAACCTCACCACTTCCAGCATCTTTTCCTTTGGGGTAGGCATTAGCAGTACTAGCACCAGGAGTGAACTTCTATGTTCTTTGATTTCTTGTTAGGATAGCACAAGATGGATCTTGTAGAGTCACCAAAACACTTCCACCTCTGTCAAAACCTAGCTCATATTCTAAAAAGAAAGAACTAGAGAGCCCAATATCAGGTGAATTGTTCTCTTCATGAAGCTCTTCAATACCAATGGCATCTTTTGTTGCATTTATTTGAAGACATCTCAACCAATCAGTACATGTTTATCCATCATGATCAGTTGTTAAGTGAAATGAACACATCATTTCCTTTGGCGCATACTCTATTTGCAATTTCAGTTGTGAACCCACCAGGAGAGGAACTTTGCCATGAGGTTGATTATATTGCCTTTGAATTATATCTTGGTAAGGAGACTGATATGAAGTACTGGTTTTAATCTGTTGTCTCTTAAGCATTGCCATATCATTCATCAACCTCTACATGAGAGGATCTATTGAAGTAGATGAGGAACTTCCTGATGCCTGAACCTCTCTCTTCCATTTATCGGTTGTAATGAACATATCTTCAAGCTAAATAGCTTGTCTTTGTGCAACAACCAAATCAGCCACTCCATCTTTTACTAAGTGAAAACTTATATCAAGCAGTACAATATTTAAGAAGAAGATCTTCTTATTCTCATCACTTGGTGCGGAATTTGCTGGTATCCTTTGCAAGATTCTGTTATACTTAGCCACAAATTCCCTCATAGGTTCATGAATTTCTTTCTTGAGTTGACTAAGTTGGAGCAATATTGAAATCTCATTATCAGGAGTTTTAAATCTTGTTTCAAAAGCAACTCTCATGTCATTCCAATTAGTGATTGAACCATTGGGTAAATGGCTGAACCAGTTAGCTGCAGTGTGAACTAAAGTTCTAACAAAAAGCCTGACTGCTACTTCTTGGGTAGGAACACTGATAATACCACATGTAGTATTGAAAGCACTAAGATGATCATCATTAATTATCTTTCCATCTCCGCTAAATTTAGGCAAGACTTGGTTATCACCTTTAGGCAGATCTCCAGGGGGGGTTAGCTCCTAAATTCAGTGGGCCGATATTCTGACCCTAGGGTTGATTGGAAGCCATGTTGGGTAACTAGAAATTCAAAGGTTGGATATTAAGAATAGTAGGTACCACAGTACCTGGGGATACAATAGCTTGGAAAGTGGGTGGAACAACAGGGCTGGATAGAGGTGATGAAGGTCAGCTAAAGGTTCGGGTCTTCTTCTTCTTAGGGGTATCTCGATTAGGTGCAAAACTTAGATTTCTCAAAGCTTTGAAGTCCTCATCCACTAATCCCCTACTATGATCACCTCTGGTGTACCTTTTTTCTACCAACTTCAATATTAGTTCTGACCTTAATTTCTTGCGGGGGTGTGTGCAAGTCTATTAACTATAACTGCTTCTCGGGCAACTGGTATACCCCTCAAGCGTTCAACTATTTCTTCTTCCTTCTCGAGCACCTCTTGAACTTGATGAAACTATTGATCATTGTGCCTAAACCTCCACACTACTGCAGCAAGGCTTGAAATTAGGTCTTCTTGCGTGTCTTCAAATCCTATATTAGGTTGAAGCACCAGAAACACATCATTGTGTGGCAACACCATTTTGTAGCATTATAACAATGGAGAACCTAGTGTTTTATACTGGACTCTCCCCAGTAGAGTCACCAAAAATCTGTTGGTGAACAGATTTGTCTTCCTCTTCTAAAATAAAATACATAAATACTCTATGCCTCTGAAGACAAACAATTCATCAACAGTAGAGTAAGCATCAGAGATTGCTTCCCTCTGAATTTTAAAGGTTCAACTTCCTTGTCAAATATTCAATGAATTATCAACATAAAAGTAAATGCATACACTTTTAACTGAAAAGTGTAGAAGGATTACTCAGATAATCTTAGGTATTGAGGTGATCTCAAGAATAATTAGACAATAGACTCAAACTATGAACAAACAAAGATCTACTAATCTGCTTTTGAAATAAAGGTGCTTAGTGAATAAAATAACTGAAGGAAGATAACTAGAAAGAATCCAAAAGTGACTAAACATAAATAATACGTGCACAGATAAAATGTACCAACTCTCAAAGTAAATGATACATTACTAATTTCAATTCAAAGATTTAAATCAAACCATGCATTTATATATTTATATTTGATCGGATCAAAGTCTAATCAAAATAAGTCACGAACTATTTCTTTATCAGTAAATCTTAAAAGACTACTCAAACTATCTATTAAGGAAAACTATCTACTTTTTTATCAGTAATTTCTAACCCCTAAACAGTTTAATGCTCCAACATTTATAGTTTCAGGTCCGAGAGAGCCTCCAAAAAAACTCGGCCTCTCGGACACCAGAAAAATCGTTAAAAACCAGTTACGCAACTAAACAAGAGTTTTCAAGACACCTGTCTTTTTCAAAATAGAAAAGGTAAATGCTATCCTAAAAATTGCTAATTTCCTCCAAGGCCCTCTGACGTGGTGGTTTGTACCAACTTCCAGGTTCGGAACACATTCACAAGTTCTTGAGCCGGCTACGAGTGTAAATTCTTTAGACCTATCAACTTTTCCCAACACACGTTCTTCTCCCATCTTAACTCAATCCTCTGTGACTGCTTAGGTAACTGCCCCTTGTTCAACAGCAACATGGTTTCCACATTTGCTATCTTGGTGAAGTCCTGAACCATTGGTGCTTCACTTTCTTTAAGAGTGTTCATGGTATCTGCAAAAACTTTAACCATGGTGTCTACGTCCCTATTGCCTTCATCAATTTGTAAAACACTTGAAGGATTTACTATCTTGATATCCTTTAGGGTGTTTGCATGCATGTCTAGCACCTCCTTCTCTATCACTTTGGCTTGGGAAATCGTGGCTTTAAACATTGTGCCCTTACAGCCAAAATTCTATTTCAAGATGAACAACATATAGGGATCTACCAACTTCATTGGATTTTTTGCTAGGAATTGAGTCACACCATATGTCTCTATTTCCTGAACCTGTATCAGAACTTCTGCTCATTTCTTCTCCTCTATTTCCTAGCTCGGGACGAGGGTTTGAATTTCACTGAGTAATCCTTCTCCATCCAAATAGGTAGATATAAATTCTTGGATGAAAATACTCCCTTCATCAATTATACAATTTATCCAGGATTTCATGACCTCCATTAGAACTCTACCCTATTGCATCTACTTCATTAACCTTTGTTTTTCAACTGAATTCATATTAAAGTCCTGTGAGGACTGGGCCAGCGGCAGTGCTCCAACATCAGTGAGTGAGGAAAGAAACTCAGCCATGGTAGTCACAAGTTGTTTCAATTCACATTTCTCCCTTCCATCCTTTTGTGACTGCCCAAGCATATGAACAACTGAAAACTTAAAAAGATGGTCCCTGGAGTCCCTAGTTAAAATTCCAAACTCCATTTTAGTGACTTCAAAGTCTTCTGCCTCTGGTTCCTGGATTCCTTCTTTAGGTTTGAAGGTTTCTATTTCTGTAGTCACCTTTCTAGTAGATGGATTAGTGGATAGTCTTGCATCACTCTTCATCCTTTTATCTTTAGGAGTCTGGGCAGCATATTTGGTGACAATCTCTTTCACAGGCAACGAAATGGGCTTATAACTCTTCCTTTTACTTACTGATTCAGTTAACCAAGGAGGAACTGAACCAGTAACTATCTGATTGTCAGGTGTTTTAACAGGAGCATTCTTAGCTTGAGGTACTTCTGGATTACTGGTAGGAGTTTCTTGAATCTTTTCCTGTTGATCTAGTGAAAAGGAAATATCTTCGTCGTTAATCTCAATGTCCAAGTAGTTAGGTCCTAGAGATGCCATCTGAGAACGTCTTTTTGATCTTATTCTGGGCCTCATTCTCGGTGTGGTAGGATGTTTACTGGGAGCTACCTTTTTCTTAGGGGATGTGACTTTACCTTCATTAGGAACCATAGGAGACACATTAGATGAGACATGATTCACATTTTTTAGAGTGGATTTTGTTCTACGCTTTTCAAGAGGGGGGTTCTTTGCTCCTTTCTTTCTCTTTTTTGTCAACCAGGCCTATGTAATCCAAAATATGGTTCTAGCTCTTATTTTTATGTCATCTTCCTCTTTTCTTTTCCAATCTATGACTAAAAGACTTCCTACTTCTAGATTGATGACATCTAAACCTACGGTTCCAAAAACATCCTCTTCTATTTCCCCTATATCAAACTTCAACTGCAACAACTTGATCTGTGGATCTACAAGTCTAGAGTGATCCCATTTCCAGACTACTTCTTCATCACTTAGGTCTTCCCATAAATCTTCCATGTGTGAACTGGGTGATGGATAATTGCTTAGACTCAGAACTTTTATGGTAAAGCCCTTATTGTCAAAACCCCTCCTTGATTCGTAGAACTGCATATGAAAACTTAACAGGTTGCTTCCTATCACCGAGGCATCCATCATATTGTTGCAGACCAAGTTTCCCAACCTGACCAGGAACATTGAAGGCCACCTTTCTTCCGATAGGGTATTTTTAATAACCGTGAACAATTTTCTACAAACATCTACCAATATAAAACAATCAAAAGAAAATCTTGGAAGCCTGAGGGGTTCTTCATCAAAACCTCTGACACAGATATAAGTAAAGTGCAAAAATTGGATGTAAAAACTCCCATAGGTTTGAACCAACTTCTTTGCATCCAATGAGACTCTTTGGTTTGAAATTATCGCCAATTGTTGACAAAGTCTTCCAAGAAAGACATTGTGAACCTTCATGTAAGCCCCCAAAAACTTATACTTTCTTAACAAGGGGTAGTACTCATAAATGTTAAGGTCTTCATTCCATGGGACATCTTGGATGGCTGATAAATCATGTGTGCATGCAAGACAGTATATCAAATAGGAAGACATAAAGAATTCCTTCTTAATGGCCTGGGCCTGTTTAAGTTGGTCTCTCAGAGAACTGGTGATGATTTCCACCCAATCAAGATGTTGTCTTCCTTCCAAGACAATCTCTATAAAGTGAAACATCTACTCTTCAAAGAGGAGAACTTGCTCTAAACCCTTGATTTGATGAAGCAAAACCATCACATCATGAATACGAGGTTTCATGTGTTCTTTAGTCAAAACTTTGGGTAGGTGGGATCCCCCTTTATAGAAAGTATTGGTCCATTTGCGGGCTATGTAGCTATGATTTTTATCTATATTTTCTCAGTATTGAGCTAGAGATTGGGTGGGAGTGAAACTGACGAGAGACCCCTCTAAGAATTTGAAAACAACCATGATGGTTTCTTTGTTAATTGGTATTATTGTCTAGCCTTCATCATTCATTATGCACTTGGATTTAACATCATATCTGTTAATGCATTTTTGAATCAACTCTGGACTTACAACTGATGGAGGGAAAGCCGCAACTTCCAATAATCCACTTGACATAAACTCTAGACTATGATCTTCTGCGGCATGGTTTGTGAGGTCAACCACCATTTTTTCTACTGGCACACCTAACAAGTCTGTGTCTATGACAACGGGGACACGACACTCCATATTCTTGACATTCCCAAAGAAATGCATATTAGACCTCATCTCTCCTACTGGAAAATTAACAAAATAACCCCCCCTCTTGAACCAATATTACCAAATAGCAACAGGAAATGAGAGAGAGCTTTTAGGAGCTGCCTATTTTCTGTAGACTCAAAACAATTTCCTCTTCCATAGCTGAGACTCCTAATAATTATAATAGAAATGAGGATGTTTACAAAGATACTTATATTTTGTGAAATCATGTCGTAGAAGATCACCTTAAGGAACATTAAGTGGAAACATTAATTCACACAAAATGAGTAATGATGATTTGACAATGGGGCATCTTTGAAATCCAAAATCTTCATTAATGACCTTAACTTTCTTTAAATCAAATCTCTTGTTCGGGTTAAAGATTTCTTTTCCCACGGCTCATATTCTCCACATTGGATTTACTCATGGATGATGTATTTTTGTGATTGTCCACATTTAAACCTTGCAATAATTCCACTGCTGATGACATCACTTGAGGTTCTAGCTGTCCCATCACTCTTTGATTTCAATGCCTTCTTTCTCTGAACTACTTCGAACCCAAGTTCAAAGGGGTTCAAAGTGGTTCCTTGCTAAAGGATGACATAGACCGGGGCCCACCTGCATAAACCAATCATTAGAAAAATAAACTTTGGTTGAACTCCTTTGAACTACTTTGAATCAGAGTTCAAAGAGGTTTGAAGCGGTTCATAAGGAACACAAGTCTTGGGAAAGACTTAACCAAAGGAGACCGATTCTGATCTAAATGAACTGGGAGGCTAGGATTTAATGATTTGAGGGTCTAGCGAACTTGAAGCAATAAAAAAGATGGACAACGGAAAGTGCCAGATCAGACTTTAAATGAACCAAAGAGTAAGGGTCAAAGACACTTTAACAAGGCGACTCTAACTGACCCTAACAGAGTATTTATGGAAAATTTAAAAAAATTGATTCAACCCTACATTCATCATGATTTTTTTGCAAAGTGACAAGCACAACAATTTCAAACACTGAGAGACAATTTCCCACTTGGAACTATTGTATCAGTTGTTGATTTTGCAGAAAATTATTCTTTTGTTCATCAAAAGGCAACTTAGTTAGAATACTATTTTTCAGAGAAAATTACTATTATGGTACATTTGTGTTATCGACACACACAATTAGATTTGGATGGTATTTAGAGCACATTTGAAGCACAGGTCATCAAGAAGGAATATCATTTTTATATAAGTGATGATAGAGAGCATGACATTCATTATGTGGAACACTGCTTCAAGATGTTTAATTATCTACATCAATACAATTAATTATTCACTAAAACTCCTAATAAAAAAGAAAAAAAATTATATGTACCTCGGTCTTAGGAGCAGGAGGATCATCAGCATGCTGCACCATCGTATCATCAACTGAAACTACATCACCCAAACCACGTAAGATCCTGAACCTCTGTAGTAATGAGGAGTGTAGGGGTGACACTAGCTGGGAGGGGAGTGATGTAGAACCTGAACCATCTGGATGCAATAACATATCCATAAATGACCTGACATTAGTGCCAACGTCCACCTGATCCAACCCATGCAACTTCTCATCAAAAGCCTCTAGGCCCTCAGTGGTGATGCGTACATCTCCAATCTATATACCTGGCTCTACAACTATAGAGTGATATGTGGGTGCATGACGCTCTGCACTATGTTGTGCGTGACTAGTAGATGGTGCGTCCTGTGTCAGTGGAATGATAGGACCCCATGCAAGTGCAATGAAATCCATGACTGAATGTATTGGGATCCTGTGCATATCATCAATATGAGAATAGGCCTACAGGAGATGCTCCAAAAAGTAAAGGGCCATGTCTAAAGTACTCTGATGACCCAACAGTGTTCCTATCTCTCCAGGTATAGGAAGACGTGCAGCTCTATATGCCTCCTCAGTCACACCTACAGTAGTACTAGATGAAGCCTTAGAAGATGATTTGGCTCTACTCGGTCTAGTCAAAATGTATCTACCCACTGAATCTGAAGTGATGGATGTGGCTACAGAAGCAATCTATCCTATACTATCCACAACTTCCCTTTGAGAAGAAATGATGACTCTGTCTGTAGTAGCAGCCATCGCTGGTGCCACTACCGGAGTCCTGTCCCCAAATAGTTGTCTATGAGGCTGCACAACTCGATCAGCCCTACGATACTGTCACAGTCTGCAACCCTACCGAGCCCTTGACCATAATATATTGGGAGATCTAAATAGTTTACCCTGAGTCCCAAACGGAACTCAACGTACAACTGCTATGAAAAATATAATGGAATCTAGTCATTATTTGGATAACAACTGTGTGCTACAAGAAATTGAGGGTAAATCATACATGCGATCTAAGGTACCACACATCGTGTGACCTGATATGCCCTCACCACTGCCTTCCCCTCATAATGTGAGAAAACCTCTCGTTTGATGGTTTCCTTGGGGATGAGGCTCTGAACTGTCACCAAGGAAACATTGCCCGAGACCTCCTCCCTCAACTCTCAAAAAATGGTCTCAACTACCTAAGGCATGAAGGAGGAGTGAGTACTCAATCTGGTAGTCATAGTCTCTAAACTAGTCAAAATAGTAGCACAAGTATTTCTATATATACCATCCGCTAAAGAATTATGGATAGACTCTCTAAGTCGAGCCATCTCTGTATCAACAATAGGAAAAATGGTATCCATATTAGGAGTTTGAGGTGCACCCCGAGCGACCATCTAGATACATAACATGTGAAAGCTAAGTGTTAATAATTAATTACTTGATTAAATGTTATAACTGCATGTAAAATGGAAACAAATATCTAAATATATAAAATTATAGGTCTTATTAGGTCACGTAAGTGGTCTTATTAGGTCTTAAGGGTCCTACGATGTACTAATTAGGTCTTAAGGGGTCGTAGATAACATAAGAGGTCTTATTAGGTCTTAAGGGGTCATAGATAACATAAGAGATCCTAAGGGGTTAAGTCTAATAGGTCCTAAATTTTGTTCCTAATAGGTCCTAATTGGTCATATCAGGTCCTAATTGGTTCTAATTGAGTTTACTTAGGTCATAATTAGTTCTAATTGAGTCTAATTAGGTCATAATTAGTTCTAATTGGTCATAATTGGTTCTAATCAGTTCTAATTGGTCCTAATAGGTCTAATTGGGTCTAATTAGGTAGATAATTGGGTCCTAAATTTTGTTCCTAATAGGTCCTAATTATTCCTAATAGGTCCTAATTAGTGGACTAATTGGTCACAATTGGTTATATTAGGTCCTAATTGGTTCTAATTAGGTCCTAATTGATCCTAATTGGTCATATTAGGTCACGTAAGTGGTCTTATTAGGTCTTAAGGGTCCTAAGATGTACTAGATAGGTCTTAAGGGGTCGTAGATAACATAAGAGGTCCTATTAGGTCTTAAGGGGTCGTAGATAACATAAGAGGTCTTATTAGGTCTTAAGGGGTCTTAAGGGGTCATAGATAACGTATAGATAATCTAGTCATAGAGTGTCTTAAGGGGTCGTAGGTAACATAAGTGGTCCTAGAGTGTCTTAAGGTGTCGTGGGTAACATAAGTGGTCCTAGAGTGCCTTAAGGAGTTGTGGGTAACATAAGATAAGAATCCTAATTAGGTCCTAATTGGTTCTAATTAGGTCCTAGTTAGGTCTTTAAGTAGAGAAACAACTTAGACACACCTTGTTTCCTAATATGACCTATTAGGACCTAATGTGACCTATTAGTGGACTAATTGGTCATAATTGGTCCTAATTGGTTATATTAGGTCCTAATTGGTTATATTATGTCCTAATTAGTTCTAATTAGGTCCTAGTTATGTTTTTAAGTAGATAAACAACTTAGACTATATACCTTGTTTCCTAATATGACCTAATATGACCTATTAGGACCTAATATGACCTAGAGTGTCTTAAGGGGTTGTGGGTAACATAAGAGGTCCTAACGTATAGATAATCTAGTCATAGAGTGTCTTAAGGGGTTGTGGGTAACATAAGAGGTCCTAACGTATAGATAATCTAGTCATAGAGTGTCTTAAGGGGTCATGGGTAACATAAGTGGTCCTAGAGTGTCTTAAGGGGTTGTGGGTAACATAAGAGGTCCTAATTAGTGGACTAATTGGTCATAATTGGTCCTAATTAGTTCTAATTAGGTCTTGTATCGTCTTAAAATGGAAGCACTTCCATGATAAGAGTGTTTAGCCCTTCGAGTAAGTGGTTTGGGGTCATGTCAAGCACCTTGATCAAGTCTTTGCATGTATTTGGCTTTTCTCCCCGCTTTCCACTTCTTCCCTGCACTTGATTCCTTCATTCTAGGTGAAATTAGGGTTAGGATCTTAAGGATTCTACTAATTTTCCCTCTTCCATGGCTCTATTTTCTAGGTAGGATGTAGAAATAGATCCTCCTGGCCTTCACCATAGTAATCATAGGATTTTATGTCCGTCTCTGACATTCTGTCATGTTTTGGCATGATTTCTAGGTTTCTGGGCATCCCCGGGACCTCCTGACTTGGTTCTGAGTCAATCTAGGACCAGGGTCAGGGTCGAGGTCAAACCTGACTAGGTCAGGGTCAAGCTTGAACCTGACTAGGTTAGGATCAAGCTCGAACTTGACTAGGTTAGGTCCAACCTTGACTTTGACCCCTTCCTTCAAATTTCTAGAATCCAAAATTTTCAGGATTCGGGCTTTCGGGATATTTATTTTCCTGCCTCTGGGTTAATCATTTCGGGTTTTGGGATGGTAAATCATTTAATTGCATTTAATCTAGGTATATTTTCTAAAGGTTAGGACCTAATTGGGATTTAATTCTCCAAGGTGGCCCCTCTAGAGGAGTGTGCCCTAGTTCACTATAAAAGGAGGCCTTCCTCTCTCATTTTCACATCCACAATCAAGTAATTGATATCCATCTCTCAAGTGCTCAAGCTCTCAAAGTGCAAGCAAGTTTTCAAGCATTCAAGTGTTCAAGCATTCATCCATCAAGGAGATCCATCGTTAGCTATTGAAGGATTCAATATCTTTGGAGCCCCCTTTGATGATCCATCCTTCCACATTCATTCAAGCCTTCTCATATGAAAAGATCAAGTCAAGATTGGTGTTGAAGATCAAATGCCATTGATTGGAGACATCCTACATTCATCCTACATCCATTGAAGCACTCTTACTTGTGGATTTGAGGATTCAAATCCTCTACAAGGACTTCAACATAAGCGAGGTGATTTGTTTCAATTACTTTGTTTATGCACAATACATTTCAATTCAATTTCAAGGTTAATTTCTAAATTGGGGTTTGACCAAGGAAAACCCCCCATACAACAAAAACCCCCATTTTCTTGTAGGTTCAGGTGCATAATTTTAGATTTGAGAGCGAATTTGGATACCCTTTTCGCCAAACTTCCGAGATCTGCGAACAGAATTCGAATCGGAATTCAAACAAAGAATGTAGTATTTGACCTTTTATGAAGGTTAAACCTGAGCTGAGCCATCTTGGAGAAATATTTCTGGGTTTTCTCTGTCTCGACATTTCTAGTCTAGGACAAGTTTCAAATTTTCCTGAAAGTGTACACAGACATCAGAATTCAACATTTTCTAGATTTTCCCTAATTTGAGGTTAGTATTTGTATTTCAATTATTTCAAATTTCCAAACATAATATATATATCCTCCTCCATAGGGAAATATTGGATTTACTCTCTCTCTCTCTCTCTTCCATATTCTTCACAAAATTGATTCAATTGTGTATTAACCTTGTGGTTGATCAAATTGGATCTCTTCTTTGGAGAATTTGGGTTGAGAATAGATCTCATATTTCCCCCTATACATTTGAATAGGGTTGAATCCATTTTACCTCTATTCAGGTCCTAATTGGACTAATTAGGTCCTAGTTAGGTCTTTAAGTAGAGAAACAACTTAGACATACCTTGTTTCCTAATATGACCTAATATGACCTATTAGTGGACTAATTGGTCATAATTGGTTATATTAGGTCCTAGTTAGGTCTTTAAGTAGAGAAACAACTTAGACATACCTTGTTTCCTAATATGACCTAATATGACCTATTAGGACCTAATATGACCTATTAGTGGACTAATTGGTCATAATTGGTCATAATTGGTTATATTAGGTCCTAATTGGTTCTAATTAGGTCCTAGCTAGGTCTTTAAGTAGATAAACAACTTAGATTGTATACCTTGTTTCCTAATATGACCCAGAGTGTCTTAAGGGGTCATGGGTAACATAAGAGGTCCTAACATATAGATAATCTAGTCATAGAGTGTCTTAAGGGGTCGTGGGTAACATAAGTGGTCCTAGAGTGTCTTAAGGGGTCATGGGTAACATAAGAGGTCCTAAGGTATAGATAAGAGTCCTAGAGTGTCTTAAGGGGTCGTGGGTAACATAAGAGGTCCTAAGGTATAGATAAGAGTCCTAGAGTGTCTTAAGGGGTCATGGGTAACATAATATTAATGGGTCGTAGATGTGATAAGTGGTCTAAGTGGTCCTAAGGTATAGATAAGAGTCATAGAGTGTCTTAAGGGGTCATGGGTAACATAAAAGGTCATAAGGGGTCCTAGGTTACATTAGTGGATCCTCGTATGTATTAATTGAATCTAAGATACATAAATGTGTCATAAGAAAACCTAAGATATGTTAATGGGTCTTTAAGATCCGAATGGGTCATATATGTCTTAAAATGTCGTAAGGGATGTATAATGGTCCAATAATATTAATGGGTCATATATGTGATAAGTGGTCTAAGTTCAGTCCTATGACATCCTAAGATTCTTTAATGGGTCTTGGGGGTCCTAAGGTTTCATATTTGTTTTAAGATTTCATAAGGGATCTAGATAACAGTCCTAGAATGTTAATGAGTCGTATGTGCAATAAGTGGTCCTAGAGTGTCTTAAGGGGTCGTGGGTAACATAAGAGGTCCTAAGGTATAGATAAGGGTCCCAGAGTGTCTTAAGGGGTCATATGTAACATAAGAGGTCTTAAGGGATCCAGATAAGACTCTTAGAATGTTAATGGGTCGTAGGTGCAATAAGTTTTCCTAGAGTGTCTTAAGGGGTCATGAGTAACAATGAGTCCTAGATGTGTCTTAAGATAATGTAAGGGATGGATAAGGGTCAGGTAGAGTGTCTCAAGGGGTCGGGGGGTAACATAAGAGGTCCAAAGGGCTCCTAGGTTTCATTAGTGGATCCTCGTATGATATTAACTAAATCTAAGATACATAAATGTGTCCTAAAACAACCTAAGATATGTTAATGGGTCTTGATGATCTGAATCGGTCATATATGTCTTAAAATGTCGTAAGGGATGTATAATGGTCCAACAATGTTAATGGGTCGTAGATGTGATAAGTGGTCTAAGGGATCTTAGGTTACGAAAACTAATACTAGTATGTCTTAAGGGTTCTTGCGGGCAATGATGGGTTCACATATGTATTAACAAAAGCTAAGATAGATGAATGTGTCCTAGGACATTTTAAGATATAATAATGGGTTGTATGGGTCCTAAGGGGTCCTATGTGTCAAGTAAGATGTCATAAATAATACGTAATGGTCCTAGAATGTTTTAAAGGGTTGTAGGCCTCATAGTAGGCCCTAAGAGATCATAGGTTACATTAATTCATCCTAAAATGTTTTAAGGAGCCTTGAGGGAAACAATGAGTCCTTGTATGTATTAATGGAACCTAACATGTACATCAATGGGTCATAGGACATCCTAATATGTATTATAAGATCTTGAGATTCGTAAGGGATCCTAAGTGTCTTAATATGTCGTAAGGGAGGAATAAGGGTCCTAGAAACTTACTGTACTACAATTTTTTAATGTTTTCTAACATACTACTAGATCATTATAAAAAAATTAACAACAATTTTCTAAGATTTTTACAAACTAAAAATTATTTAAAACAAATAACTAACTAATATTTACTAAAAATGCATGTACATGTGTGAGAGAGAGAGATTCCTAATATTTACAACTTTAAACTTAAAATTTAATATTTTCTAACATTTCTAACTTTAAACTTAAAATTTAACATTTTCTAACTTTAATCTTAATGTTTTTTAACATTTCTACTATGGTTTCTAATGTTTTGTAAATATTTTCTAACAGTTGCTAACAAACTACTACAATTTTCTACTATTTTCTAACATATTCTAACATTTATACTACAATTTTTAATATTTCTATCATTTTCTAATATTTAATTATGATTTTGTAACATTCTATTATTAATTTCTAACATATTAGATAAAATTTAACTACAAATTTCTAATATTTCTACAAATAAAAATTATTTACAACAAATAACTAACTAAAATAAATATAAAACATATTATTTACGATAAAAAATGAGAAAAATGTGTGTACCTAATACTGCTAACAATTTGAAGACGTCGAAGAAGCTCGGGAGGCGCTGGCATGCTGATGTGCTGAGGTACTTCGCTCCAAGGCCTGGGGTCCACAAATAGTGACAGTGAAAATGAGATTAAAAAAAAACCGCCAGAAATTTATAAAAAATCCGGTCCAAGGGGTCTTTGTGTGAAGACCCCTCTTCGCACGAAGACCCCTACGTTAGGGGTCTTTGCATGAAGACCCTTGGTTGGGGTACTTTGCGTGAAGTGGTACAACCACTTCGCCCGAAGTGGTGACTTCCTACGAAGGCTCCAAAAATTTTATTTTTCATCTCATCCCAATTTTGTTCATCCCTAAAAGTGGGACACAACTTCGTGGGATCATCCAGTAAGAAAATTTAGTAACTCCAAGCAACCCCAGTGAGCTCATTAGCTCACACATGCAGATTGTTTTTCGAAGACCTTTCTACTCTTCTCACCAAGGCACTTTAACTCAGAAGGTTAAGCTAGTAGGAACCCATTTGAGGAACATCTCTCAAATATTTTTTGTAGTTATCATAGTTGAAGCCACAACCATGAATGAAATTCAATGGGGCAACAATGGCTGGCTCAACCTTGGCCAGGGCCGCAGACATGACTATGGTCTGGGCTTAGTAATCACTTTTGTTGTTATGTGGACCAATCTTATTGCGGTTGACTATACTCTTCACGTGATCACCACTGTTGCCATTTGGGCTGCTAATTGGATTGCCTTTCTAGCCACCAGCAAGGAAGCTTACATCAGTTGGACCCATGCCGATACTTTCCATCGAGCAGAGTTGGATTGTCTGGATGAAGACAATCTCCAAAGTATCGATGCAATAATAAAGATAATTATTATTACAAAGGGCTTGTTTGGAGGAGTTAGTTCACTCATGTCGAGCAGGGGGATTTTCATGAGTAATAACAACGCATCGCCTCCACACACTTTTTGGCCCCCTTCCCCAAATCTTGTAATTATTTCAAAAAGCCAACTTTTAGAAAGCCCATAGATAAGGCAGTTAGAAAGAAGGCAAGCATCAAACTTCGGCTAAACCAGAGGAAAACCAGAGCCTACACGAAAGCCATGGTTGGGGAAAGGCTAAGAAGGGAGCCAGAGAGCAATAGTGAGAAATGGAAGAAGCATACGAAAGTATGGGATGCCTTACAGAAAGGGGATATCACAACTTTTATTGAAAGACTCCATGGTTGCAGGAAGGAAATCACTAAAATCTTTGTCAATACTTGGAATGAAGGGATAGTGGAGATTGAGGGAAAGTTTTTTACTGTCATAGAGGAGGTTATATTGAAGGTCACCAACATTCCCATCGTCGAAAATAAATTCTATAGAGACTGTAAAGTATCATATATTGCTGTCAAAAAGTTTGCAAGAGATGACAAGGAGATGAAAGCCATAGTCAAGTCGGAAACCTACTACCTTCCTGGGAGCTTGAAGATGCTTTGGCAGTATGTTCTGAAGGCCCTCATCTCGTATGTCACCCTAGACACCAGGTTTGACAGAATTCACACCTATCATTTTGTCTTGCTGAATCATTTTAGGCATGGTATTAAGACATCCATTCCTTTTTATCTCTACTCTTCTATAAACGAGAATATCAATGGTTTTAGAGATAAGAATATTGCTAACGCCGCCTTGCATGAAGGACTACTTTTGTTGATCTATGAATTCTTTAAAGCCCAAATCCTAGACAAGGAAATAGAGGATAGCAAAGCTAAAAGAGAGGACTCATGGTCGGATTATGTTCCTTCGGGCACTTCTGTGGGAAAACTTTCAGATGACAGTGAGGAAGTCGAAAAGAAGAAACAAAATAAGGGATCCCCTTCCAAGAAGCAACCCCTGAAAGCCATCAAAATGGAAAAATGATAAAAAAAGAAGGATAGGAAGGAGGTTAACTCAGAGGAAGAGTACAATGACAATGAGGAAGAAATGGATACTGAAGATAATGAGGGTAATCCCAAAATGGAAACTGCAGACATGCAGGAACAAGTCAAAGAGGAAAACCCCAAAATAATGCAGGATCTCTAAGGCTGCCTATCAGTTGATCTCACTATTAGTGAGGAAAAAACCCCTCCTCCTCAGTCCCCTACTGGTACCAATATTAAGAATCATGACCTTGTTTTTGAAGACCACAATGACGAACATGGTACTAACCAGTCACTTATAAGGATAAATGAAATTGAAGATCCCTCTGGGGGGGAATAGAATAGTCAGGATACCGGGAAAGGCAAAAAGGTATGGATAAATTTCAACATCAATATTGTGTGAATGGGAATAATTAGGGAGGTCGTTTACCCATAGATTCTGGAGGAAAATGAAGGAAAATTCCACAAGGAAGAGTTGATAGATCCAGCACTGGTGTTTCTAAGTGACAAAGCCAAGGAAATGGATATGGACTTCCTCAACAACACCAAGAATAGCATGTTGGATTAGTTTAGATCTTTCAAATGGCTCTACCATGAAGTTGAGGACCTTAAAGAAAAAATTCAGAGCTCGGACAACAAGGAACACACCACAGAGAGAAAGCCAAGCCTGGAAACAAGGGTCTAGCACCTGGAAACCAAAACGATAAGCCTAGAAAATACCCTAAAGGGAATAGCTGAGAAAAACCTCAATATCCTCAAAATGTCCAACGAGAACTTGAAGTTGTTAATAAAAAAAATGGAAGAAACAATGGAAACCATGGCTGATCAGAGAACTAGGGAGGATGAGAAGGAGCCCACTGAAGGACTAGGAAAAAGAACCAGGGCAAGAATCAGGAAAAATAGGGAGAAAATCGATCCCCAAGAATCCCAAGTTCAGAATGTGAAAGACACTGTTGACCTGATGGAGGCCCTAGAAAGCAATGTGGCTATCCTACTCAGGAGGGTATGTGCAGGATCATAAGGGGCCAAACTATGCCCTTAAGTGGCAATGAAAAATCAGACAATCAGGATTAGTCAACTTGGCATGAAAAAATGAACTAGTTATCAACCTAATATCAAAAAGTTGTAAGAATATAATTTGTAGGAAATTGAATGTAGTTTCTAAACTACTAAGCCTTTTTTGAAAAAAAATTAATATGATTGGTAAAAAGTATAGATTGCAATGCAGCACTACAAACATTTCAGCAAAAAAATAAGAAGTACGTGTATGTCTGACCACCCTAATCAAAAGCAAATGATAATGTTTTTTTATAATATTCTATATATAAGTAGTTGACTCATGCTCGGATGTGATGCATATTTTTTGGTATTTTTATTCCAAACAGATAATTAATTATGATTTTTTTGCTACAACGCTTTCAGAATTTAAAAAATCTCATGTCTGACCACCTTAACTCATTGAAAACTTATCATAATTCAATTTTTTTTGATTTTTTCTTATACTAGATGAAGCATAGAATGTGACGCATCTTTTGGATTTCAAAAATGTTATACCGTTTGAAAGATATAGTCATTTTTCAATCAGTATCTAAATCAGCACTTTAGAGGTAGCTCGATTAGAAAATAACTAATAATTACTTAACGAATTCAAAATTTGACAGCAATTATACCGATAGAAAGCTGATAATCTCCTTAAGATACCCTTTTCGTTTTATCAAATTCGGGTGAAAAAAAAGTCGTCAACTACATGGTCGAAGTCTGGAACTGAGAGAAATAGAAGAAAAACACATTTTTGTGACACTTGAAGAGTTGACCAGGTAGGTTTGGTGCACAGACCAATACCGAGCCTAATCGGGTACCCAATATTTTTGGGTACCCGAATCTGGCGGCAGAATTTCAAATTTTTGCGTTGCCTCCACTTTCTCTAATTTCTAATTTTGAAATTTGGTTCCACTTTATCAATTATAGTTATATAATTGATAGTTATATATTTGATATATATTTGATAGTTATTAGTTATATATTAAATATTATATAATATGAACTATATATTAAATGTTATATTTAATATTATTTAATATATATTAATATTAAAAACTATATATTAGATTATATATTATATATAATATTATATATTATATATTAAATATTATATAATATACATTTTACATTTTAAATATTATTTAATATGATTCAGAGCACGAGCATGAGTCCGTATAGTGGCATAGTAGTGCCTTTTACAGGTGCCAAAAACCCTAGCTACGTAGAAATGGAGGCTTTGAAGAATAGTTCACTGGAGGCGGATTATAGAAGCAGAGGGCAAGAGAATCACTCTGTTTCCACCACTTGTGGCTATGAAATGGTATCTTTCCCTGCTTTTTCAACCGAAATGCTAAATTGTAAAGGTTCTCAAAATAGATTCTAGTCGTGCCAGACAATTATACCACGCCTATTGATAATCCGGTAGCTGAACAGAGTCATTGGGAGGTTAAACAAGAACAACCGGATGATCTTTGAACCAGTCGAAGATTATGGAGAGCAGGGAGGGTTTGGTAAAATGAGCAGTTGTACTAGAAATGATGCACGTGCCATAGAATTGACCGCATTAATAAATTTAAAGAAGAGATCAGTGGCGACATGACATTATGAGGAAAGCCTTGCCATTTCGATGGTGCCCCCCCTTGCGATATTATGAAGAATATCTTACCGCTTCAATACCGACACCACCTCTGTCTCAGACTTTTGCCATTGCTTCTCATCAGTACTCTAAAATATGGCAGGGATTGCAGGCACATTATTACCCCTAGGGATTGGGATTGAGATATCACACGTTAGGACCCCTAGGGAGTCCCCATGACCCCTTATGACACATTGGAATGCTCAAATGTGTCTTAAGAGGTCTTAGGACCCCTTCAAACACAGTTGAACATTCCAATGTGTCAAAAGGGGTCATTGGGACTCCCTAGGGGTTCTATTATGTCTTATCACGCGTTAGGACCCCTAGGGAGTCCCCATGACCCCTTTTGACACATTGGAATGCTCAAGTGTGTCTTAAGGGGTCGTAGGACCCCTTAAGACACACTTGAGCATTCCAATGTGTCAAAAGGGGTCATGGGGACTCCCTAGGGGTCCTAGTATGCCTTATCACGCGTTAAGATCCATAAGGAGTCCCCATAACCCCTTATGACACATTGGAACACTCAAGTGTGTCTTATGGGGTCCTACGACCCCTTAAGACACACTTGAGCATTCCAATGTGTCAAAAGGGGTCATTGGGACTCCCGAGGGGTCCTAGTATGCCTTATCACGTGTTAGGACCCCTAGAGAGTCCTCATGACCCCTTTTGACACATTGGAATGCTCAAGTGTGTCTTAAAGGGTTGACCCTTTAAGACACACTTGAGCATTCCAATGTGTCAAAAGGGGTCATTAGGACTCCCTAGGGGTCCTAGTATGCCTTATCATGCGTTAGGACCCCTAGAGAGTCCTCATGACCCCTTTTGACACATTGGAATGCTCAAGTGTGTCTTAAAGGGTCCTACAACCCCTTAAGACACACTTGAGTGTTCCAATGTGTCAAAAGGGGTCATTGGGACTCCCTAGGGATCCTAGTATGCCTTATCACATATTAGAATCCATAGAGAGTCCCCATGAACCCTTTTGACACATTGCAATGCTGTAGTGTGTCTTAAGGGGTCTTAGGACCCCTTAAGACACAATTGAGCATTCCAATATGTCAAAAGGGATCATGGAAACACCCTAGGTGTTCTAATGCATGATAAGGCGTACTAGGACCCCTAGGCAGTCCCCATGACACCTTTTGACATATTAGAATGTTCAAGTGTGTCTTCAGGGGTATTAGGACCCCTTAAGACACACTTGAGCATTCTAATGTATCAAAAGGGGTCATGGGGACTCCCTAGGTGTCCTAATACGCCTTATCACGCATTAGGACATCCAGGGAGTCCCCATGACCCCTTTTGACGCATTAGAACGCTCAAGTGTCTTAAGGGGTCCTAATACCCCTTAAGACACACTTGAACATACCAATGTGTCAAAAGGGGTCATGGAGACTCTCCAGGGGTCCTAACATGTGATAAGGTGTACTAGGACCCCTAGGGAGTCCCCATGACCCCTTTTAACACATTAGAATGCTCAAGTATGTCTTAAAGGATCCTAATACCACTTAAGACACACTTGAGCATTCTAATGTGTGAAAAGGGGTTCTAGGGACTCCCTAGGGGTACTAGTACACCTTATCACACATTAGGGCACCTAGAGAGTCCCCGGGTATGTGCAGGATCATGAGGGGCCAAACTAGTGGCAATCAAAAATCAGACAATTAGGATTAGTCAACTTGGCGTGAAAAAATGAACTAGTTATCAACCTAATATCAAAAAGTTGTAAGAATATAATTTGTAGGAAATTGAATGTAGTTTCTAAACTACTAAGCCTTTTCTGAAAAAAAATTAATATTATTGGTAAAAAGTATAGATTGCAATGCAACACTACAAAGATTTCAGCAAAAAAATAAGAAGTAAGTGTATATCTGACCACCCTAATCAAAAGAAAATGATAATATTTTTTTATAATATTCTATATATAAGTAGTTGACTCATGCCCAGATGTGACACATATTTTTTGGTATTTTTATTCCAAACAGATAATTAATTATGATTTTTTTGCTACAACGCTTTTAGAATTTAAAAAGTCTCGTGTCTGACCACCTTAACTCATTGAAAACTTATCATAATTCAATTTTTAAAATTTTTTTTCTTATACTAGATGAAGCATAGAATGTGACGCATCTTTCAAATTTTAAAAATGTTATACGGTTTGAAAGTTATAGCTATTTTTTCATCAGTATGTCAATCAAGACTTTAGATGTAAGTGAACTAGAAAATAACTAATAAATACTTAACGAATTCAAAATCTGATAGCACTTATATTGATGGAAAGCTGACAATCATCTGAAGAAACTATTTTTATTTTATCGAAATCAGGTGGAAAAAAGTCGTCAACCTAATGGTCGAAGTGTTGACATAAGAAAAATAGAGAAAAAACACAATTTTTGCACCTTCAGCGTTGACCATGGAGCTCTGGTTTCCAAAGCTATTACTCAATTTTGCTTTAATTTCAAATTTGAAAAGTTTCCCCCTCCCACTATTTTTTTATTTCCCTTTAATTTTGATGTTTTTTTCTTTCACCCTGATAATGAATAATTTATATATTTTATATTTCAGTTTTATATTTTATGTTTTATATTTTATATTATATAGTATATAGTATATATATTATTTATTTATATTATATATTCGATAATATCAATTTAAACGGCCTAAGTATATAGTCTGTTCAGATTTATATTAAATGCAATATTTTTATATTATAATATAAATGTTACATAATATATATGTATATATTATAAATTATATATTAAATATTGTTGTGTATATAATATAATAAAATATAATATAATGTCTAATATATATAATATATAAAATGAATAGGACATTAATATATTGTATATTTGATAATATATATTAAATGTAATATCTAATATATCTTATAATATATATATTATATATTTAGTCTATTAAATATTGCATTTTTTCAAATATTTTATATATTATTTTAATATTTAATTTAAGTTATAACAGATCCTCTCATGAGACAACAGGTCGAATTGGGGTCGCTAGACGTCTTAAGGGGTAATTAGGGTTTGTGAGGCAACTTCGGATGTACAGTGACCATTTGGAAGGCAATAGGGCATGTCCGAGTACCAATGTACTAAATTTTAATAACTTTTTCTTAGTCCAACTCGAAAAGGGTCCATGGGGTGCTCTCAGGAGACCACATGTCCAATCAGTGTCGCTAGGCGTCTTAAGGGGTCATTAGGGCTCATGAGACAACCTTTGATGCACGGTGACCATTTGGAATGCATTAGGACATGTCAGAGGACCTAACTCCATAATTTAGATGAATTTTGATTAGTCAAACTCGAAAAGGGTCCATGGGGTGCACTTGGGAGACCATTGTGCGATTCGGGGTCGATAGGTGACTTAAGGGGTTATCGGGGTTCCAAATGAAACTTTCGATGAATGGTGATCCTTTCGAATGCATTAGGACATATCAGATGACCTACGTACCAAATTTGGATAACTTTTGCCTAGTAGAACTTGAAAGGGGTCCATTGGGTGCTCTCGGGAGACCACATGTCGAATCGGGGTCGATACCTGCCTGTTAAGAGGTCATTAGGGTTCCAAATGAAACTTTGATGGAACAGTCACCCTTTGGAACACATTAAGATATGTCATAGGACCTATGTACTAAATTTGGATGATTTTTTCCTAGTAAAACTCAAAAGGGGTCCATGGTGTGCTCTCGGGAGACCACATGTCGAAATGGGGTCGGTAGGCCTATTAAGGGGTCATTAGGGTTCCAAATAAAACTTTGATGGAATGGTGACCCTTTTTAATGCATTAGGATATGTCATAGGACCTAAGTACCAAATTTAAATGACCTTTTCCTATTAGAACTCGAAAGGGGTCCATGGGGTGCTCTCAAGAGACCTCATGTCGAATCGGGGTTGGTAGTCCTGTTAAGGGGGCATTAGGGTTTGAAATGAAACTTTGATGGAATGGTGACCCTTTGGAATGCATTAGGACATGTAAGAGGACCTAATTCCATGATTCATATGACTTTTTCCCAAAATAACTCAAAAGGGGTCCATGGGTTGCTCTCGGGAGACCTCATGTCGAATCGGGGTCGGTAGGCCTGTTAAGGGGTCATTGGGGTTACAAATGCAACTTTGATGGAACAGTGACCCTTTGGAATGCATTAGAACATGTCATAGCAACTATGTACCAAATTTGGATGACTTTTGCCTAGTAAAACTCGAAAGGGGTCCATGGGGTGCTCTCGGGAGACCACATGTCGAATTGGGGTGGATTGGCCTGTTAAGGGGTCATTAGGGTTTGAAATGCAACTTCAATGGAACAGTGACCCTTTGGAATGTGTTAGGACATGTCATAGGACCTACATACCAAATTTGGATGACTTTTTCTTAGTAGAACTCGAAAGGGGTCCACGGGGTGCTCTCAAGAGATCTCATGTCGAATCAAGGTCGGTAGGCTTGTTATGGGGTCATTAGGGTTCCAAATGCAACTTTGATGGAATGGTGAGCCTTTGGAACACATTAGAACATATCATACGACCTATGTACAAAATTTGGATGATTTTTCCCTAGTAGAACTTGAAAGGGGTCCATGGGGTGCTCTCGGAAGACCTCATGTCGAATCGGGGTCGGTAGGCTTATTAAGGGGGTCATTAGGGTTTGAAATGCAACTTCGATGGAATGGTGACCCTTTGGAATGAATTAGGACATGTTAGAGGACCTATGTACCAAATTTGGATGGCTTTTTCCAACTATAACTCGAAAGTGGTCTATGGGGTGCTCTCGGGAGACCACATGTCGAAACAAGGTCGGTAGGCCTATTAAAGGGTCATTAGGGTTCCAAATGCAACTTTGATGGAACAGTGACCATTTGGAATGCATTATGACATGTCATAGGACCTATGTACCAAATTTGGACTAATTTTTCCAAGTATAACTCGAAAGGGGTCCATGGGGTGCTCTCGGGAGACCTCATGTCGAATCGGGGTCGGTAGGCCTATTAAGGGGTCATTAGGGTTCCAAATTCAACTTTGATGGAAAAATGACCCTTTGGAATGCATTAGGACATGTCAAAGGACCTACGTACTAAATTTGGATGACATTTCCTTAGTAGAACTCGAAAGGGGTCCATGGGGTGCTCTCGGGAGACCACATGTCGAATTGGGGTCGGTAGGCCTGTTAAGGTGTCATCCAAATGAAACTTCGATGAAATAGTGACCCTTTGGAACACATTAAGATATTTCATAGGACCTATGTACAAAATTTGGATGAATTTTTCCTACTAGATCTCGTAAGGGGTCCATGAGGTGCTCTCGGGAGACCACATGTCGAAACAGGGTCGTCAGGCCTATTAAGGGGTCAATAGGGTTTGAAATGCAACTTCGATGGAACAGTGACCCATTTTAACACATTAGAACATGTCATAGGACCTATTTACCAAATTTGGATGACTTTTTCCTAGTAGAACTCAAAAGAGGTTAATGGGGTGCTCTCGGGAGACTACATGTCGAAATGGGGCCGGTAGGCCTGTTAAGGGGTCAATAGCGTTCGAAATGAAACTTTGATGGAATGGTGACCCTTTAGAACACATTAAGAAATGTCAAAGGACCTAATTCCATGATTCAGATGACTTTTTCCTAGTAGAACTCGAAAGGGGTCCATAGGGTGCTCTCAGGAGACCACATGTCAAATGGGGGTGGGTAGGCCTGTTAGGGGGTTATTAGGGTTCCAAATGCAAATTTGATGGAATGGGGACCCTTTGCAATGCATTAGGACATGTCAGAGGACCTACGTACCAAATTTGGATGAATTTTGCCTAGTAGAACTCAAAAGGGGTCCATGGAGTGCTCTCGGGACACCACATGTCGAATCGGGGTCGGTAGGCCTCTTAAGGAGTCATTAGGGTTCCAAATGAAACTTCCATGGAATGGTGACCCTTTGGAACCCATTAAGACATGTCAGAGGACCTATGTACCAAATTTGCAATACTTTTGCATAGTAGAACTCAAAAGGGGTCCATGGGGTGCTCTCGGGACACCACATGTCGAATCAGGATTGGCAGGCCTGTTAAGGGGTCATTAGGGTTCCAAATGAAACTTTTATGGAATGGGGACCCTTTGCAATGCATTAGGACATGTCAGAGGACCTACGTACCAAATTTGGATGACTTTTACCTATTAGAACTCAAAAGGGGTCCATGGGGTGGTCTCAGGACACCACATGTCAAATTGGGGTCAGCAAGCCCGTTATGGGGTCATTAGGGTTTCAAATGCAACTTCGATAGAATGATGACCCTTTAGAATGCATTAGGACATGTCAGAGGACCCCTTAAGATACACTTGAGCATGATAAGGCATACGAGGACCCCTAGAGAGTCCCCATGACCCCTAGGAGTCCTAAGACATGATAAGGTGTACTAGGACCCCTAGGGAGTCCCCATGACCCCTTTTGACGCATTAGAATGCTCAATTCTATCTTAAGGGGTCCTACAACCCCTTAAGATAGATTTGAGCATTCCAATGCATCAAAAGTGGTCATGGGGACTCTCTAGGGGTCTTAACGTGTGATAAGGTGTACTAGGACCCCTAGAGAGTCCCCATGACCCCTTTTGACACATTGGAACCCTCAAGTGTGTCCTAAGGGGTCCTATGACCCCTTAGGACACACTTGAGAGTTCCAATGTGTCAAAAGGGGTCACAGGGACTCTCTAGGGGTCCTAACACGTGATAAGGCTTACTAAGACCCGTAGGGAGTCCCCATGACCCCTTTCGATATATTGGAATGTTCAAGTGTGTCTTAACAGGTCTTAGGACCTCTTAAGACACACTTGAGCATTCCAATTTGTCAAAAGGGTTCATGGGACTCCCTAGGGGTCCTAAGGCATGATAAAGCATACTAGAACCCATAGGGAGTCCCAATGACCCCTTTTGACATATTGTAACACTCAAGTGTGTCTTAAGGGGTCCTAAGACCCCCTTAAGACACACTTGAGTGTTCCAATGTGTCAAAAGGGGTCATTCGGACTCCCTAGGGGTCTTAACGCATGATAAGACATACTAGGACCCCTAGGGAGTCCCCATGACCCCTTTTGACACATTGGAACACTCAACTGTGTCTTAAGACACACTTGAGCATTCTAATGTGTCAAAAGGGGTCATGGGGACTCCCTAAGGGTCCTAACACTTGATAACGTGTAATAAGACATTTAGGGAGTCCCCATGACCCCTTTTGACACATTTAAAGGCTCAAGTGTGTTTTAAGGGGTCTTAATAACCCTTAGGACACACTTGAGCCTTCAAATATGTGAAAAGGGGTCATGGAGACTCCCTAGGGGTCCTAAAACTTGATAACACGTACTAGGACCCCTAGGGACTCCCCATGACCCCTTTTGACACATTTCAATGCTCAAGTGTGTCTTAAGGGGTCTTAGAACCCCTTAAGACACACTTGAGCATTCAAATGTGTCAAAAGGGGTCATGGGGACTTTTTAAGGGTCCTACCACGTGACAAGGCATACTAGGACCCCTAGGGAGTCCCCATAACCTCTTTTGACACATTTCAATACTCAAGTGTGTCTTAAGGGGTCCTAATACCACTTAAGACACACTTGAGCATTCAACTATGTCAAAAGGGGTGATGGGGACTCCATAGGGGTCCTACTACGCATTATCAAGTGTTAGGACCCCTAGGGACTCCCCATGACCCCTTTTGACACATTTGAATACTCAAATGTGTCTTAAAGGGGTCTTAATATCCCTTAAGACACACTTGAGTATTCAAATGTGCCAAAAGGGGTCATGGGGACTCCCTAGGGGTCCTAGCACGTGTTATCAAGTGTTAGGACCCCTAGGGAGTCGCCATGACCCCTTTTGACACATTTGAATGCTCAAGTGTGTCTTAAGGGGTATTAAGACCCCTTAAGACACACTTAAGCATTTAAATGTGTCAAAAGGGTTCATGGGGACTCCCTAGGGGGTCCTACTATGTGTTATCAAATGTTAGGACCCCTAGGGAGTCTCCATGACCCCTTTTAACACATTTGAATGCTCAAGTGTGACTTAATATTTATTAATACCATTTAAGCCACACTTGAGCATTCAAATGTGTTAAAAGGGGTCATGGGGACTCTCTAGGGGTCCTAGTACAAGTTATCAAGTGTTAGGACCCCTAGGGAGTCTCCATGATCCCTTTTGACACATTTGAATGCTCAAGTGTGTCTTAAAGGGGCCCAAGACCCCTTAAAACACACTTGAGTATTCAAATATGTCAAAAGGGGTCATGGGGAATCCCTAGGGGTCCTAGTATGTCTTATCACGCGTTAGGACCCTTAAGAAGTCCCCATGACCCCTTTTGACACATTTGAATGCTCAAGTGTGTCTTAAGGGGTCCTAAGACCTCTTAAGACACACTTGAGCATTCAAATGTGTCAAAAGGGGTCATGGGGACTCCCTAGGAGGTCCTAGTATGCGTTATCAAGTGTTAGGACCCCTAGGGAGTCCCCATGACCCCTTTTGACACATTTTAATGCTCAAGTGTGTCTTAAGGGGTATTAAGACCCCTTAAGACACACTTGAGCATTCAAATGTGTCAAAAGGGGTCATGGGGACTCCCTAGGGGTCCTAGTACATGTTATCAAGCGTTAGAACCCCTAGGGAGTCGTCATGAGCCCTTTTGACATATTTGAATGCTCAAGTGTGTCTTAAGGGGTATTAAGACCCCTTAAGACACACTTGAACATTCAAATATGTCAAAAAAGTTCATGGGGACTCCCTAGGGGGTCAAATGTGTCAAAAGGGGTCATGGGGACTCCGTAGGGGTCCTAGTACGTGTTATCAAATGTTAGGACCTCTAGGGAGTTGTCATGACCCCTTTTGACATATTTGAATGCTCAAGTATGTCTTAAGGGGTATTAAGACCCCTTAAGACACACTTGAACATTCAAATGTGTCCAAAGAGTTCATGGGGACTCCCTAGGGGGTCCTAGTATGCATTATCAAGTGTTAGGATCCCTAGGGATCCCCCACGACCCTTTTTGACAAATTTGAATGCTCAAGTGTGGCTTGAGGGGTATTAAGACCCCTTAAGACACACTTGAGCCTTCAAATGTTTCAAAAGGGGACATGGGGACTCCCTAGGGGTCCTAGTACACGTTATCAAGCGTTAGGACCCCTAGGGAGTCCCCATGACCCCTTTTGAATGCTCAAGTGTGTCTTAAGGGGTCTTAGAACCTCTTAAGGCACACTTGAGCATTCAAATGTGTCAAAAGGGGTCATGGGGACTCCCTAGGGGGTCCTAGTACACGTTATCAAGTGTTAGGACTCCTAAGGAGTCCCCATGACCTTTTTTGACACATTTGAATGCTCAAGTGTGGCTTAAGGGTTATTAAGACCCCTTCAGACACACTTGAGCCTTCAAATGTGTCAAAAGGGGTCATGGGGACTCCCTAAGGGTCCTAGTACATGTTATCAAGTGTTAGGACCCCTAGGGAGTCTCCATGACCCCTTTTGACACATTTGAATGCTCAAGTGTGTCTTAAGGGGTCTTAATACCTCTTAAGACACATGAAGCATTCAAATGTGTCAAAAGGGGTCATGGGGACTCCCTAAGGGTCCTAGTATGTGTTATCAAGCGTTAGGACCCCTAGGGAGTCCCCATGACCCCTTTTGACATATTTGAATGCTCAAGTGTGTCTTAAGGGCTCTTAATACCCCTTAAGACACATTTGAGCATTCAAATGTGTCAAAAGGGGTCATGGGGACTCCTTAGGGGTCCTAGTACTCGTTATCAAGTGTTAGGACCCCTAGGGAGTTTGCATGACCCCTTTTGACATATTTGAATGCTCAAGTGTGTCTTAAGGGGTCTTAACACCCCTTAAGACACACTTGAGTATTCAAATGTGTCAAAAGGGGTCATGGGGACTCCCTAGGGGTCTTAGTATGCATTATCAAGCGTTAGGAACCATAGGGAGTCCCCATGACCCCTTTTGACACATTTGAATGCTCGAGTGTGTCTTAAGGGGTATTAATACCCCTTAAGACACACTCGAGCATTCAAATGTGTCAAAAGGGGTCATGGGGACTCCCTAGGGGGTCATAGTACATGTTATCAAGTGTTAGGACCCCTAGGGAGTTCCCATGACCCCTTTTGAAACATTTGAATGCTCAAGTGTGGCTTAAGGGGTATTAAACCCATTAAGACACACTTGAGCCTTCAAATGTGTCAAAAGGGGTCATGGGGACTCCCTAGGGGTCCTAACCAGTGACAACACGTACTAGGACCTCTATGGAGTCCCCATGACCCCTTTTGACACATTTGAAGTGTGTCTTAAGGGACACACTTGAGCATTCAAATGTGTCAAAAGGGGTCATGGGGACTCTCTAGGGGGTCCTAGTACACGTTATCAAGCGTTAGCACCCTTAAGGAGTCCCCATGACCCCTTTTGACACATTTGAATACTCAAGTGTCTCTTAAGGGGTCTTAGGACCCTTTAAGACACACTTGAGTATTCAAATGTGTCAAAAGGGGTCATGGATACAATTGAGTATTCAAATGTGTCAAAAGGGGTCATGGGGATTCCCTAGGGATCCTAGTATGCTTTATCACGCGTTAGGATCCTTAAGAAGTCCCCATGACCCCTTTTGACACATTTGAATGCTCAAGTGTGCCTTAAGGGGTTCTAAGACCCCTTAAGACACACTTGAGCATTCAAATGTGTCTTAAGGGGTTCTAAGACCCCTTAAGACACACTTGAGCATTCAAATGTGTCTTAAGGGGTTCTAAGACCCCTTAAGACACACTTGAGCATTCAAATGTGTCAAAAGGGGTCATGAGGACTCCCTAGAGGTCTTAGTACACCTTATCATGTGTTAAGACCCATAGGAAGTCCCCATGACCCCTTTTGACATATTTGAATGCTCAAGTGTGTCTTAAGGGGTCTTAAGACCCCTTAAGACACACTTGAGCATTCAAATATGTCAAAAGGGGTCATGGGGACTCTCTAGGGGTCGTAGTACACCTTATCACACGTTAGGACCTCTAGCAAGTCCCCATGACCCCTTTTGACACATTGGAACACTCAAGCATGTCTTGAGGGTTATTAGGACCCCTTAAGACACACTTGAGCATGCAAATGTGTCAAAAGGGGTCATGGGGACTTTTTAGGAGTCTTAGTATGCCTTATCACTTGTTAAGACTCCTAAGAAGTCTCCATGACTCATTTTGACACATTAGAACCCTCAAGTGTGTTTCAAGGGGTCGTAGGACCCCTTCAGACACACTTGAGGGTTCAAATGTGTCAAAAGGGGTCATGGGGACTTTTTAGGGGTCCTAGTATGTCTTATCACGCGTTAGGACCTCTAGGAAGTCCCCGTGACCCCTTTTGACACATTAGAACCCTCAAGTGTTTCCTAAGGGGTTGTAGGACCCCTTTGGACACACTTGAGGGTTCAAATGTGTCAAAAGGGGTGATGGGGACTTCATAGGGGTCCTAGTATGCCTTATCACGTGTTAGGACTCCTAAGATGTCCCTATGACCCCTTTTGACACATTGGAATTCTCGAGTGCTACCACCCCTTAAAACACACTCAAGCATTCCAATGTGTCAAAAGGGGTCATGGGGACTTCCTAGGGGTCCTAACATGTGATAAGGTGTACTAGGACCCCTAAGAAGTCCTCATGAACCATTTTGATATATTTGAACCCTCAAGTGTGTTCAAAGGGGTCCTACGACCCCTTTGGACACACTTGAGGTCAAAAGGAGTCATGGGGTCTTCCTAGGGGTCCTAACGCGTGATAAGATGTACTAGGACCCCTACGAAGTCCCCATGACCCTTTTTGACACATCTAAACCCTCAAGTGTGCCCGAAGGGGTCCTACGACCCCTTCAAACACACTGGAGGGTTCACATGTGTCAAAAGGGGTCATGGGGACTTTCTTGTGGTCCTAGTACACCTTATCATGCGTTAGGATCCCTAGGAAGTCCCCATGACCCCTTTTGACACATTGGAATGCTCGAGTGTGTCTGAATCAATCCCTTCGGACACACTTGAGCATTCCAATGTGTCAAAAGGGGTCATGGGGAGTTCCTAGGGGTCCTAACGCATGATAAGGCATACTAGGACCCCTAGGAAGTCTCGATAACTCCTTTCGACATACAATTTAAATATTATGATCTATAAAGTTTATATATATATATATATATATATATATATATATATATATATATATATATATATATATAAAGATATTATTATATAAAATATATATTAATATATAATTATATCTATAGTACATATTAAAAAATATATAAAATATTTACATAATACCCCTTAAACATTATATATATATCTATATATATATAATTTGTACATATAAATATAATATTAGTTCGTTAAATATATTTATATACAATACATATTAATATAAAAAAAAAATATTAATATAAAATATTATAATATAAAATATATATGACATACAATTTAAACATTCTAAGATATTATAATATAAAATATTTTAATATAAAATATATATTAATATATATTTATATATAATATATATTAAAAAATATATTAAAATATTTACATAATACCCCTTAATACCCCTTAAACGTTATATATATATATATATATATACACACATATATATATATATATGTATATATATATATGTATATATATATATATATGTATATATATATATATGTATATATATATATATATATGATTTGTACATATATTTATATAATATAAACGTTAAATATAATTATATACAATACATATTAATATATAAAAATTATATTAATTTATAAAATATTATAATATAAAATATATATGACATACAATTTAAAACCCCTAAGATATTATAATATAATGTAGATAAATTAATATATAATTATATATAATACATATTTTAAACATTATATACAAAAGTTTAATTTTTTCATATACTCCCTCTATTTTTTCATACTTGGCAAAATCGGGTACCCGATTTACCCGATTTCAAAAATTCAAATTTTTCATATACTCCCGTTGTTTTTTCATACTAGGCAAAATCGGGTACCCGATTTACCCGATTTCAAAAATTCAAATTTTTCATATACTCTTGCCGTTTTTTCATACTCGGCAAAATCGGGTACCCGATTAGGCTTGTGCTTTGGTGTCAGGTTTGCCCAGGTGTATTGACACCCAGGCCTACTAAAAAGTCAACAAGCGCTTTCATGCGCTTTTGGATGAGTGAAAAGTGAATATTTTCACATCGCCACTTTTTGGCCCCTCATGATCTTGCACATACCCAGGAGATTGGCATAACTAGCTTCGGTGTCTTTCTTTTTTTCCCTGTTTTGACTGTTTCTTTATCTTTTCTTGCTTGGTCATGTCGTGGCCTGTTCCTTCATTTTCTGAAACGTTAAAATCTGTTATTTTTTCATGCTTATCTTTTTTAAATTACTCTGTTGTGGGTTTCAGGAACCCTGTAAAACCTGTTTTACTTAATGAAAAACTGTGCAATCTGAACACAGTTTTGAATTATTTCTAGGGATAGAAGATGTTGAAGAGTGACCGTGTTAAAGTATCAGAAGTGGTCAATTCTTATGTTTTATCATTTTCTAATATGAGTGTAATGAATTCTTTTGTGCAAGCTCTACATAAGTTTTAAAATGTTTGAACTACTTTTAACTTTTCATTTGAAACCTACAGGGAACTGCTATTTATATAATTTTATATTTTATGACTGATCAACATGAAGAGTTGAAAGTTCAGTTCATCAAACTAAAATAAAAGTTTGTAGAAGAATGTAATGAACACAAACAAATCTATAACAAATTTTTGGAGCTCAAAGACATGTAAACAATTTCATGTTTCTTATTATCTGCATGAAAACAATTAGGTCCTTGGGGCAAATGTTGAAGTCATCTTTACTTTTGTTTCTATCTCTAGAAAACATTAGAGTCTTCTGTAGATGTCACACATTGAGTGTCGAATAGATTACATGTAAGGAGTTGTTTCTAGTAATGCCAATGAACACATTAGTTGTTCACACTGCTATGTGATACCCCTGAAGATAATTGATACAAATTTGTAATGCTTTATTCTATACATTGTGCTTTAGTCTCACAAAAATCAGGTTTTTCATGCCCATGCACATAACTAATTTTAAATTTTTAATGTTGATTCTATATCTTGGAGAAAAATCATTGTTATGATACTCCTTAGGATAAATCCCAATAATTTTTTATGTTTTGTTATGTGCATTGGATGTAGGTCATATGTTTGATTTTCAATAAGTCCTTATATATTGGTATTTTGCAGTATATTTTGTGTGATGGTTAGAGGTGAGAATTTGATTAATGGAGAGTGCACCAGAAGAAAGCTTTGGCTCATGGATCTTGTAGGTAGTGAGTGAGTCGCGAAAAATGATGTTCAAGGAATATGTTCTGTTGTTTGGATATAAAAACTCCAAGCTAACACATCTGCTACAAGATTTATTAGGTGTGAACTTTCCTCTCTAAATATGTTAGGATTTCTATTTTCTTTATTCAGTTGATACTCTATCTTGAGATGATTAAAAGAGCTTGTGACATCTGAGATTAATTATATTTGTAGGAGGAGACTAAAAAAATCTCATGTTTGTACAAATTATTCCTAATAAAAATGATTTAAGTGAAACATTTTGCTCCCTCAATTTTTCTAGTAGAGTTCAAGGCATAAAACTTGGTGCTTCTAAAAAACAAATTGATTTAACCAAGCTTTTGAGGTATAATGAGATGGTATTCTCTATATATGGCTCTTAAAGGAAAGACTTCTAGAAAATACAACTTTCAATCATGCTTGGTAAATTCATTGTTTGATGATCTTACCACTCAAATCTATGCAAGTTGAAAAGGCCAAAACATGAAGTGTAGTGCTCACCCATAGTTTTTTTTTAAATTTTATATTGCCAAATTCTTTTAGGCCACTTTCATGTATGCGTTGGTTATTTTACCTTTATTATGAGTTTATGCATGTATGACATTACATGGTGATTTGATATTGGATAGTCATGAGATATCATATGTTTACAATTAGATGATGTTAGTTACCTTAATGATGATTATTTATATGTTTGAAATGTTGTTTATATTCATAATTTTACTTACCCCATACTTGCATGTGTATGGATATCATGTATGTTTTACCTTTCTATTTGACGTATTTGATGTGATTGAGGGACATAGTCGTAGTTACCTACTTGCGAGATCCACACGATGTCTTGATCCTTGCCATTGCTTGTTATATATATATGGATGTACATGCTTTTCTTTTATGTAGGTTTGCAGGTACCTGGTATCGACTTCCTTGAATTGTCAGGATGAGTGTGCCCTATCGCAATGTCTCAATGGTAAGAGAGGGGAGATAACATTCAAGTCCGAATCCCAATCTAAACCATTTTATTGTCCTAAAATGGTGGACAAGTTTCTGATTTATTACCTCTCCAAATTCATCCAGGTGACGTGAATTTATGATCCTTTTTCATTGAGCATAATTTTCATTTTATTAGGTTCATATGATTTTTCTATTCATTGAAATTAAATGTGAGGGTATTTAATTAATACAAATTAAAATGTACCATGATGAAAATATAAAAATTAATTAATACTACTAGATATAGAAAATATTAAATGTGAGGGTATTTAATTAATACAAATTAATACAATACATTTATTAATTAAAAGTCTAATTATAAAATTTAATGATTGAATTAATTATTAAATTTAAAATTTAAAATTAAAGATAAATCTATTAATTGATGATAAATTATCAATTGGATAAATAATATGATTAAACAATATTCTTTTAGTTATAATTGATATGCGATTAAGTTGCACAATCAATTAAAAATAAATAAAAGAATAAAGTAATGTTTAATAGTTAAGGAAATTGATAAAAACAAGAAACATTGATTTAATTTGAATTAAGTAAAAGTGTATTAAGTTATTAATTATTAAATTGATAATCATGCAAGAAGGGAAATTGATAATAACAAAGTTTTAGGACTTAAGTTAAGTTCCGGGTTTGCATGGTTGAGTTCGAGTTCCAGGTTCTTTTCTTTTATTAGGAGGATTTGGCCATTAATCTTCACACACATATTTGCAGGTTTTGGCTCTAAGGATTGAATTGGAGGAAATTGTGAAAGCTTTGAAATTTTTTAGAGTTTTGATTGTTCTTTGTGGTTTTGTCAATTGGTGGTTTGAGGTAGGGTTTGAAACCCTCATAGATCTGATTCTTTTTAAAGAAAGTTTGGTTGCTTCGTGCTTGTTAGATCTTGTTGATATTTATTTTGGAATTCTTCTCTTACTTAGATTTTTGTTTTGAAGCTTTTGGTGAAAGAAATCATGTATTGTGGATCTATTTGGTATGTTAGAAATATTGTAGAAAAATCTTGTATTGAATCAGTTAGGGTTTGTCAATTTTTGTTGTAGAAAACCTTAGGGTTTGAATCAAATATATATATATATATATATATATATATATATATATTATATATATATATATATATATATATATATATATATATATATATATATATATATATATATATATATATATATATATATATATGGTGAGGTTTTAATTTCCCCCATCTCACGACAATTGTTGTCGTTAGCAGCGGTGGCTTCTATGACAGATGTTGCCACGACAGGGCTATTGTAGGCAGTCGTGGGAAGGGTTGTCCCCCCCACTTTTAATAATAGTTTTTTTAAAAATAAAAAAAATAAAAAAATTTGTTTTAAATAAATTTAAAATTAAGTTTTATTATAGTTATTTAATATAATTTTTATATTTATTAATATTTATATTTGTTTGATAATTAATAAATATTAATAAAAAATAATATTTATTAAGGGTTAAAAGGTATTATTGAACTTTATTTTGAAATTTATTTTAAAATTCATAATATTTCTACATAGGGAAGGAATATTCTTATATGTGCATGAGATATTTTTATTCAGGAAATACTTCTGTAGTTGTTTATATACTTAGTATATATGCATGTAAATTGTATTGCTTTAAGTAACTATTAATTTGGGAATCAATTTATTATAAATGACATTATACATTATTTTTCTTATTAAATGAAATTTAATTTAGGAATAAAATTATAGTTGTGTTAGTGATTATTTTAAAAAATTAATTTTTGTAATGGTGTTTTACGAATTAATTTATTATTATTAAATTCTTATGAATGTTTTTCCTTCTATGATTGTGGGTTAATAGGGAATCTTTTTATGTTGTCATTTTAGAATAACACTTCTTGCTTTGTTGTTAACTTAAAAAAATAAAAAGTAAGTGTAGAGGAATATTTTGTATGGTTGGATAACATTATGCAAGGTGTACAACATGTGAATTTATCATTAAACTTAACTCAAATCTCTTTTTGTATTGGGTTGTGTTTGTCCAATCTCCACTTCCACATCAAGAAATTATCATTAAATAGTTAGGTTTTCCATATACATTTCATTATAATGTTCTATGCTATACATGTATGTTGCTAAATAAAGAGTGCCTCTAAGCCTTACAACTTAAAGTGAAAAGTTGAATAACCAATGAGAGATGCATGTGAATGTAATTTTTCCAATTAATTATTGTTAGTGTAATTAAATATTCTTAATTATACTTAAGCTTACTTTGGATAATGCAATGCATGGTTGTTTGCATACAAGACACTTAGGACATCATCTACATTTTGGCCATCATCTTCTCTATGCATCCATATATTTAAAAATATTAAATCTTTGCCTATTTTATTAGCAAGTAATGATCAAAGGATCATTCTTATATCTATTAGCTTGTTGTGGCATACTGTCATCCATAGTGGGGGTAAGAAATTTGACCTTAATCATTAATTGATGCTATGTTTCTATTTTAATCCACGCGCAATATTATGGCAACTAATGCATATTGATCATACTTGTTCCTAAAGGTTGTTGATAAGATAATGGTCATGGCACTTTCAACCATGATTTTGAAGCCCTAAATCGCAAAAAAAGTTTTCAATGAATGCCTTTAATTTTCTTGTTTTCATGCCCAGACATAATCATGACCGATAGGGGATAATATTCGCTTATGCCAAACCCTAGCCATAATATGAAGGAACATAGGCTTGTCATGTCATAAATTTGGCCATGTAGCTAAATGATAATCCTAAAGCTATGGACACCACCACCGAGATTAGGGTTAGTCTGTACACTTTCTTGCACAACTAATAATTACATAAAATATATCATTGTAGACACTTAAATCCTAGGTAGAATAAAACACAAACCTTAATTAACTCCTCAACAACATAAAAAATATCCACAACAATAAAATCAATAACTCACCGCCCACCCCCCACAATAATTGTAGAAGCAACAAGTCTACCTTGTCGTCCCCACCCTCTACAACATGACAACAATGGACTGGAGCTTTTATTTCATTGGTTGAAACATCAACACCATATTTAATAACGTACACCTCAATCTTTGCCTCTGCCTCTACATCTTTGACTACCCCCACCTCTACCTCTTCCTCTATCTGTGTAGCTTCATCAACACTCAACAAATAGACGTGCTTTCTTTTTTGAGTGGAGATGAGACCTCTAGACTTGGATTTAGGCTTCCTTCCAACTCTTAGTAGGCTATCATTATTGTAACTTGTAAGCACAAATAAGTCGTTACAAAAAAGGGGGGAAAATTACATTCGATGTAAACTTTTTTTATACAATATGATTGTCCATAAAATAAATTAAGAAATAATAAAAATAAAAATGTACCATGATGGAAATCATTTTCTCAACTGATAAAAATATTACACCTTGTACAGTATGGTCTGACAACTAAATTTTTTTTAAAAAAATAAAATTATTTGTATCATACGCCGATTACGAAGGACAACAACAAATTTTATGTAATTAAATTTTCCCATTTATATTACACACATTTCCTAAAATACAAGAAAATTGTACTTTTTGGAAAAATTCTATGTTGCATGGGTACTCGTAGCCATACCCCTGGGATGTGTATCATGTACTAATACACGTACCCAAGTACTGGGTACTCAATGGGTAATCGGTGTAGAGCATCATAGCTAAGGATCTTGATTAAGATTTCTGATTTTTGTTTTTATTTTTGGTTTGAGTATTAACTTGTTCTTTATCAAGCTTAATTCAATATGTAACCAATTTGAAACTTTGATACAATACTAATTAACAATAAACTTTATAACTATTCAATTCAAAAGTTTAACATTTGCAATATGTCATTGCTATATGATTTATGATCTCTTGTTCATGTTTAA
This sequence comes from Chamaecyparis obtusa, assembly GCA_027943335.1. Lineage (NCBI taxonomy): Eukaryota > Viridiplantae > Streptophyta > Pinopsida > Cupressales > Cupressaceae > Chamaecyparis > Chamaecyparis obtusa. The sequence continues at coordinate 1,064,052 of BSBK01001858.1, read as the reverse complement.
AGTTTGCCTTCTTTGTTATGCATGTAAATATTTAGCTTATATATTATTACAAACATATTACAAATCTGAAACTGAAAACAATATCTTACATCTGCAAACTTAATCACTGTTCTTGTTTTGAAAACTCATTGTCATGACTCATATTTTCAAATTTTCTATAAAGTATTCAATTATAGAAAAAATTGACATACCCAATTATCCCTATCCCCTATGTTGAAAAATACCCGTACCCGTACCCTAAGTACCCAAGTACCCCGTCCTGTGCAACCTTGGAAAAATTCAATTGATAATTAGGTGAAATCTAATTTTTATATTATATTTACATGAAATTTATAGTCAACTAAAATGAGACAAAAATAATCACAAATCCCTCTTCCCTTTCAACATATCATATAGCAGCAAAAAAAATGGTAAAAAATACAAATCACCAACCTTTCTTTAAAACACTTTAATTATTCACCATAAGATTTAACATTTTCATAAGGCTCCCATGTGTTTTCTCTCTCAGGTAAGTGCAACAATATTCCAGCAAGCAAAAAAAATCCTAAAACTAAACCTAGCATCTAAGTGCATTTAAAATCCCAAAAATCCCAGTGGTCGCAACAACACTATACCTACTTCCAACTTTAGGAATCTTCTCTCAATGATAAACTATGAGAACCTTGTAATGTAACCTGCAAAAACCCTCATTTGTATGGATGATAATCTTGTGCAAATAATAAATATCCCTATAGAAGGAAAACAAATACATTTCAAACTTGAACACTAAATTGTTAAATAAACTCGCACTCTAAAATGTTAAATAAACATTATGCATGGCAACATGCAATCGGAATATTAAGGTGGTCTACATCCTCCCTGTTGTGCCATAATGGCACCTTGGAATTGGTATGGAGGACATCGTTGCACCCGCCATAGTAAACATGTATGGTAAATGTGGAAGTACAGACTACGCATGTGAATTGCCTAATGTATTAATTTGTTTTTTTGGCAGGCATTTGATTTGATTTAGAGAATTTAAAATGGTCTTCAGCTTAGAAAGTTGAACCGGTTGACGACTTGGTTTGAAGAAAATTCAGAAGCCGACCTGCTGAAGATTTGGTAAAGCATTTAAATAATTTTGAAAATAAAGTACCTTAAGCTCTTGACGCCTTGGAGTGCTGCCGAAGAATTATGTTGAACTATATTTTATAATAGTATGGGGGAAAAGTCGGTGGGTTTACAATAGACAATTGTACTACAAGCAATACAATTATGTTTAGTGATAAACTCAAATCTCACTTCCCATGAACGCATTATTTCAAGTCTATTGTGCTAAAGAATTCTTCCAAACAAAAAAAAACATTTTCGGACAACAGTGATAAGTTTTCTTACTCCTACAAAACCGTATAGGGGATAGGAACCAATAGTCGTGAGGGCTAACTTAGTCAACATGTAGCCATTGCACGAAATATCGTAAGACCTTCATTTTTTTTAAAAATGTAAAATGAACACTTAACTACCTATAAATAAGGTTTGAAGGTGTGGCTCATCACATAACTCATTAAAATAGCATGCCTAGTTAAACGTGTACAAAAATTGACTTTTAAAAGATTCAACCAAAACTTAATCTAAAAATCTTTAGTAATTGAATTTAAAAATATCATTTGTTATTAGTAGGTGATTGTATTTCTATACAAATATAACATATGTGCAACTTAAATGGACCATATACCTATTAGTAATCATAAATATTTGTTATATCTAAGTTTTAAATCCAACACAAAGGACCAATGCTTCAACACAAAAAAATTATTTGTTGTTATAAAAATAACACATTATTATGAAAAATATAACTTATATCCAACACAAAGGGACCAATAGTTGAGCACTAAAACTTTTTGACAATCTCACACATTTCATGGTAAAATACAAGACATTTATTATGTTCACCTTTTATATTTGTGATAAAACAAATTGTTAATATGAAATGCTCTAATGCATGTACTTTGCTACCCATATAGTTGTACACATAAGAATAGTATTTGTGCACTAAGATAACAATACTTGTTTAAGTGGATACCTTATTTTATTAAGTGAACATATTATTTTTTAAGTGACACGCATATGATAGATAGCTATGATAATTTATTTGAGACAAAAAGTTATCTATTTCACTTGTTAATGTTCTTTTAATATAACATTTATAGGTTCTCATGTGTTCAAGTATTGGTCCTTTTTTATCAACATTTGAAATTTTTTTGATTTGCATGTGGATTATTTAATTACAGTATATAGTAAAAATGTGGTGTAAGAATTGATAATATATTTACAAGTGGGTGATCGACTATTAGACCCCACACAACTACCAGTCCCTCTCCTCTAATATATATAAAAGACTTTGAAAAAAAAACAATAACTGTTTTAGTTGGTAAGATATACATTTTAGTTGGTAAGATATACATTTTAATTTGTTGTTTAGACGTTGCCTTCTCTTAAATAGGGATTCTAAAAACTAGATGGCATTACACGAGGGACAAGATAATTGTAATACCTAGTGTTTAGTGAGACATCACTAATCTTCTTTGGGTGTTGGTAGATCGATAAATTCATGTTAGTATTTATGTACAGTCTGGGCGGCAGAAGCATGCGGCCTTAACTTATTTAATGCATTCCTTTCCTAAGATGAGATTTTCTTAAGCTAAAAGAGTGGAGTCCAGCAGATCCTTTAATTTGTTAGATTTGAAGGTGAAGTGGGCGTGACCGTGGGTTTGAAGCCATGAAATCAACTCTTCCGCATCCAGGAAAATTCACGAGGAACAATCTAATTGTTAAAATCTTGAACCAACATTAAAATTATAATCCCTTCAAGCATCACAAGTCTTATGCTTGATCAAGCGGGGAATAAAAACCAACATAGCACATGTACAACCAAACACAAATGTCGCACCGACACTTCCAGGAATGTTTTGCACAGGCATTATAGATGCTCCATTCTCTGAAATCTTCGGCCCATCAAAGGAAGTTCACATTTTGTGCTTTAGTTTTGTCCACTAAAAGGAAGAAAAACTTAAGCTTAGAAATGAAACAAAAGTAAATGCAACACAGACATGACTTATGTTTTGTCAAGGGCTTATAGATATTTTATTCTCTGAAATCTTAACATGTTTTCGTAGCACTACTTCTACTCTTTAATATAAAGTGCATAATGCTACAAAATACAAAAGTTACACAGGAATTGGGCACCGCACCAACAAGGGAGACAGTGTAGCTTCAATTAAGTGTTATTATGCATCCTTTCTGTTACAACAAATTTTCTAATACAGAGGATGAGAATAGGCCATAGAAAGAAAACCAAACAGAAAATCAACTCTCTTTACCAGCCTTTACATATAAATACGTTGGTGAAAACTTGAAAGACACAAAGTATGGAAACCCAACTAAGAAATTCTTGGCTGGATTTATGCAATACCCGACAATGATCCCACTGTACTGACAGTACGCAATACCCGTTGCCAGGAAAAAGAGGGACTTACACGCCAAACAACCCATTTGAAAGAAAATTTTCAGTTGCACAGTGCGCGACGAAAAGAGGGACGAAACAGTTTCCGGCATCGCAAAGTGAGACTTGATGTTTCCCGTGGAATTCCTACCGAGAATAGTCTATCAGCTAATTAAACTAAACCCAAAATAATCTGAATTCTTAGAGTCATACTTACGCCCACTTGGGTTATTTCTCTAATGATGACGACAACAGAGACAATGACGATTTTTCTTCATCTTCAGGGGAGTCAGTTACATTCTCACTTTCACTGCAAATTCCTGCATCGAGAGCATCAATAACAGCCTTAATTGCAGCATCAGGATCAGATTTATTCTGAACAAAAATTTCACAAATGTCTGCAGGAGTCAGACGCCCTCCGGATTTCATCTTCTCTTCTACAGACATAAAGAGCAAGTGATCCTCCAGACACAAGTAATTAAAAACCAATTGCTTAAAAGCAGGAAACCCACAGTAAGACATAAGAATATGCATATCCATTCGACCACTTCTCAACAACGCAGGATCCAGTCTGTCCTTGTGATTAGTCGTAAAAATCATGATTCTCTCTTCCCCACAACTGGACCAGAGCCCATCTGCAAAATTCAGCAAACCAGAAAGAGTAATGGTCGAAGAAGATCCCCGTCGAATCTCTTTGTACTCGTCCTTGTGAGACTCAGACGGCCTCCTGCCCATTTCCCTGGAGGGCCAATCGACAAACCTACCCATTTCCTTGGTGGGCAAATCTGCAGCGCAGTCGATGTCCTCAATGACGATAACAGATTTGCTTGAGGTCCCGAGCAGGAGCTGACGGAGAACGGAATTGTCCCACACCATGGTGAGCTCCAGATCATAAACATCGTAGTTCATGTAGTTGGCAATGGCGGCGATGAGGCTCGATTTGCCCGTACCAGGAGGACCGTACAGAAGATAACCCCGTTTCCATGCCCGCCCGGTCCTGCGGTAGAATTCTCTGCTCTGCAGAAAACCGTCGAGATCCTGCTTAATCTTCTGTTTAAGCGACGGTTCGAGGGCGAGGGTTTCGAAGGTGGATGGATGCTTGAACGGAACGGAGCTCCATCTTCCACGGCTCTCGATATTGCTGAAGAGCTTCCTCTCCTCGCTGCGCCTCTGCACATCCTCTGCAAACCCCGATATGTGGTCGATGTAGGATGATAAAAACCCTCGTTTTGTCTTTGTTGGACATTCTCAAGACGTATTTTCTTTCGGACCCATCTGATCTTTTGCCGCTAATAATTGGTCTGCCTTCTTTCTTTTCATCGCTGTTAGTGCTGACAACGTGCGTCCACCGCATTTGGGCTCCCTGGAATTCATCTGTGACAGAGTGTTGAGAGGGCAGGCTGAATAGAGGCTTGGAGTTTCGGTTGGGGCGCGTGATGGAGACTGTGGGAGCATTTGCTGTGGCATCGAGGCTGCTCAGATACACTCCCACGGAGCGGTATATTTCACTGACAGCTTTGAGGGAGGATACTTCGTATTCAGGGATTTCTATGAAAGAGTATTGGCTTGAATTGTCTCGGTATTTCTTCCACAGATTGTAAATTTGGTGAAGGAAGGCGGGCAGCGTGTTGGATTGCAGTGACATGAGACCCATCATCGAGAGCAACATGGTCTTGTCCGACTCCATCTCTGCAATGGAGATTAGTCAAGGGTAAGAAGAGCAAGGTATGAGGATAAAGCATACTCAAGAAGGAAGATTTAATAGTTTCAATTCGGTGCCGCCGAGGGAATTTGGAAATTACGCCTTCAATTGTATTCGTAATCCCATCCGTGGCTAAAATTGCATAGGAACGATAAAGATTATTGAATGCATCGTCATTTCACAGCTGTTTTTTGACGTTGTAGGTAACACACTGTTTTGGAAGATGGGGAATTTTCAAAATGGTAAAGATGAAATTATCGACATTGTCTATGAAGAGGAGATTGGCGTCATAGCGGAAGGAGAAGACGTTATCATTCTTAGAATAAGATACTATTTTATACAACATTCAGATCTTCTAAAATGAAAATGAGGGTAATGTTGACTATTATGTCAAAGGCCTTTTCTATATGAGATAGGACAAGCTAAATTGATCGATCAATGGTTGATATTGAATATAGAGAGTGGATGACCATCCAAAATATTTTGGCTATTTATTTTTTTTAAATTTTTTTTTAATGTCTGTAATCTTCTTTCAATTTGTATCTTTGCTTTTTCATCGTCGTCTTGTTCGGCGGCATAATTTTTTATCGTTAGCCGACGCATTTTTGTCTCACAAAAAACGATGTCAGAGGGAAATGCAAATATTTTGGCATTTCACTTTTTCATTTATCATTTTACGTCTATTATTTTACCATTCCTAAAGCAACATGATTTTCGTTGGTGGAAGCACATCCTCACGAAATATACGACACACGTTGTAAATTCTTATTATATAGTTAACAAAATAAATTGCAACATTCCCTGTTTCCGTCTCCATAAAGAAATGGTTAAAATAAATTGCACGTATGCAAATTTGTTGCCACATTTAGGGTTAACATGGTAGCTTCGTGGCAGAAAAAATTGGATTAACTATGATTTGTTTTTCCTCTTTATCGACCACTATGACGAGAAATTGCCCTCTCTTTTCACAGAGCCATTCCCCCTACCTCTCGATACACCTTAGTATTGTACAGAAATATGGGACTTATAGCTCGATTATGATGCATATTTGGTGTTTTATATTTATGTAGATTCCTTTTACCTTGCTAAAAATTCGTTTATACTTGATACTACTACATTTCTTCTTATATTTATGCATATTTCTTTTACCTTTTGTAAATATATTTTTACTCTTTATAACTACACATTTTCCTTTGATGGTGTTTACCTACAATATTGATTTCTCCCATTCCAAATGTTTGGAGTTGAAAAGTATCAAACCCAAGCTGCGAGAACAACAAATAAATGAAAGGAAAAATAAAAGCAAACAACCCATCTCAGTGTCAAAAGTCAGCAATTAGAAAAAACTATTGATCTAGGCAACTTAATTACATGTGCTTGATTTTCAGGCTGCAACCCTCCTTTATGAAAATAACTACTTTTCTGAAATAATTTGAAGAAACCATGGAATTAGCTCTTCAAGGTTTTAGCTTTTTGACAATAAATTATTTGAGACCACCATCTATAACTGCTTGAGACCACCATCTACAACTGCAAAATTTGTGAATTTAGTAACAAATTTTGGCTTCTCACCTGTTCCATATTTGAAAATAGGATTAACCTCTTTAGATGTTGTGTGAGGAGTGTAAGGTCATCAACGCTGCTACAAAAAGGATGTTTCAATATACCTTGGCAGTTGTCTCATCCCTAGATGCCTCGACGACCATTGAAAATATCATGACCATCCAATATTTTTTTTTACTAGCTTTTGTTTATTTCGTGGCGGGGCTGGCAACACGGGCACTGTGAACATCCTGACCGTAGACGGGCCTTTAATGTCATAGCTCCTTATTTCCACATGTACCGAATGCAAATTAAGAACAAGATGTGAATATTCATTAGGCATGATAGAGGAAGGATTTTACCAGACTTTTCCGCTATATATATGTACTCGAAATGAGAAGGTAGAGGCAAGGCACGCTTTTGACCGAATGCCATTGCATATGTGATGAAATGATTATAGATTGAAAGCCAATAAGTTCTGGCAGCGAAATAGTGAAACTTTATGAATTAATGAAGCACCCCAAAATAGATAGTAACAGTGCAATCATTTGTTTCGAATAATTGATGGCTAACTTTCATGCATGTGTTAGTTATATTGAGGGTATGTTTGCAAACAGTGGAGACAGTAACAATGCAATGACTTGTTTGAAATGAAGGCGGCTAACAAAATTCTAAGGCACACACTCATATCATAGGTTTGCTATAGTCAACACCATTTAATATTGTATTTTCAGTCGTAGTTTTGGAGTTTGGAAAGACATCTGAGGTGTTTATATCTGCTGGGGAACCGTTCCACATCGTGAGAGAAATGTTAGAGTTTATAGGTTGAAACTGGCCATGTGCACTCCATGCTTGCGTAGGATAGGAGCCGTGGAGTAGGTTATAGACATTCATCAAAGAAGAGTAGCATGCGAACTGTTTGAAATAATATTCTGGTAAATATTACATGGCGAATGTGAAAGCATCAACAAGAAATGTGAAGTGTTCGATGAAAATCCTCAAAGAAATGTTGTTCTTTGGCTTCAAAAATTTCAAGCTAATACAACACCGTGCAACAATATTTAGGGGGATTGGAATACCTGTCCTGGGTGTCGGCTTCAATTCCACCAGCGCAGTCTGGAGGACAAATTCCCCTACATGGTGAGCATTGCGAAGATCAACACCATGATTTTATCCTACGACTTTGATCTCTCAGGTTCCCCTGCGCACACCTCCGTTGGCTTCAATGTCACAAACACGCTCATCAAAGCCAAAATTTTCAACTTCTTCGTCTCTTTCATGGAAGGCTCCCGACGTGTCAGAATTCCAGTCCAAGGAAGCTAGAGTCAGAATCACCATTTTCACCCCATGGATGACGTCTTCTCGGCTCTGAATCACGAGGCATCACCGGGCCTCACGATAGACAATCCACTCGGATTTTTGTGCAACCAACGGATCTTTGTGTAGCCAACCTCAGTGACTCAGGCAATGGGGGCTTCCACTTACACCATTGTCTATGTAACACTCAAATTGCCCCATTTAATATAGTTATTAGTTAAATTACAAAATGTCATATTTACTATATTTCAAATTTTAATTAATTCTTTTTAATTTTTGATTAAATGATAATTACAATAAATGGTACATTTTGGGTGTTGTGTAGATGTTTTCTCTACTTACATCCTCGACATTACTCATATTCATAGTGAGTTGCTATTAATATAGGCACAGTCTTTGATCAAAAACCACTCGTCATTTTGGACATGTTTGACTTAACACTAACTTTCGTGGGTAATGAATTAAATGCATTTATATTAATTTTTCTCATTTTATAAATCTTTGCGTGTTCATTTTGTACCGAATTCTCTTCACTTTGTTTCATTATTTTTGTCTTTCATTTTACTTCTCAGCTATACAATGAAATTAGAAAAATACATCAGGCTTCAAAGATTTTTCTTAACCTTCTTAAGCTCCAAAATCTCTTGTTTGTGGAGTTGCTAGCATGTCTCCTTTATTTGTATCTCGACATTGTCAACTAAGCCCAGAAACACCTCAGTGTGGCTTGAGATGAACTTGAACTTGGGACCTCCTTAATCACCATTTTCAGCCATTGCATCTACATTACTACTTTCATTTCACAAAAAATGTATTAAAGAAACATCAAATATAGCGCATATATATATATATATGTACATATATATATATATATGTACATACATATATATATATATATATGTACATATATATATATATATGTACATATATATATATATATATATATGTACATATATATATATATATGTATGTACATATATATATATATATATATATATGTACATATATATATATATATATATATGTATGTACATATATATATGTATATGTACATATATATATGTATATATGTACATATATATATATATATATGTACATATATATATATATATGTACATATATATATATATATTACATATATATATATATGTACATATATATATATGTACATATATATATATTATATATATATATATATATGTGTGTGTGTGTGTGTGTGTGTGTGTGTGTGTGTGTGTGTGTGTGTACATATATGTACATATATACATATATACATATATGTACATATATATATATATATATGTATATGTATATGTACATATATATATATATGTATATGTATATGTACATATATATATATATATATGTATATGTAGATATATATGTACATATATGTACATATATGTACACACACACACACACACACACACACATATATATATATATATATATGTATGTATATATATATATATATATGTATATGTACATGTACATATACATATATATATATATATATATATATATGTATATATGTACATATATATGTACATATGTATATGTACATATATATGTACACACACACATACATACATACATATCTATATATATATATATATATATATATATATATATATATATATATATATATATATATATATATATATATATATATATATGTCTGTGTGTGTATACATACATACATACATACATAAATACATATATATATATATATATATATATATATATATATATAATATATATATATATATATATATATATATATATATATATATATATATATATATATATATATATATTAACGAGATGTCTTTATCATGTTTGTGTTTCAATATAAAGTTGCATCGATGGCTCTATTCAGTCTCCACAGTTTAGAAATACAAAGAAATGGCCACTTGTACAACATCTACCACCATGCTGCCTTCCCTTTAGATAATTATAGAACTATTAAAGTTATTTTGTATTTAATATAGTCATTACTTATTAGTATGTTAGTGTTAGATTTTTGTGTAAAGATATTTTTGTTTACATCCATGAAAGCATATAAAAAACTGGAGGACAAAAACCTACAACAAAAAAATGGGCATGCAACTGCTACAAAAGAGCAATGTTCCCACAGGTATCAATATGGGACTGAACAAAATGAATAGAGGTGTCAAAAGCACCATTCCCACCATAGTTCCTACCAATGTGAGCTCAACCAAGAACAACCAAATTGAACCAGATATAAAAAGTGTTACAAAATCCAAAACCTCAATGGAGTTGGTTGCATTATCCTTGATTATGCCCATTACTCTTTGATGTCATTTAGCCATTTGAAACCCTTAAAGCTCAAAAAGGATAAAAACCCAAATATTCCTTAGCTCAAACAAACCCAATATGTGTATATGCTCTAAACTAACTAAACTAATAATAAGAAAAATTTAGGCATTAAAAACCATGAATAAAATCTCTCTAGGTGTGGGATTATTGAATTAGCTTAGAGATAGATATGTCCATACGTGTTATTGTGAATATATTGTTAGTTTTTGTGAGACACTATACAATTGTGATGGGTAAGCATGGAAGGATGAGAAGAATGGAGTCCATGCAAAAGAACACAAGACAAAGCACTTGGTTGGGCATTTGGGTTTCTATTTTACATGTATTGATTTATGAAGATCATCACTTGGCGGACAAATGCATCTAGAAGATCATAAACAAGTGGAGAATCCCATCATGGAGGGCTTGCGCACGAGTAGAGGGAAACATGAAAACTTAGTCATGGTGGATTTAATGAGTTGATGGGGCACTCCTTTCCAAAAAACTCAACTCTTCCTATTCTAGATCTCCTATAATATTTGCATCTGAGGTTTGGGAACTAAAACCCTTTTATTATTTGTTCTTTAAATCTTGTGCAATTATATAATCTTTGCATCCTTTAAAAATGTATTAGGTTGCGGAAAAGATCACTTTTAATTCACTTGAGGTCAAAGTCAAAGCCTCTTTATTATTCATAAGAGTTGAGTTGTTAAATTAAATTGTCTTGTTTGTGATTTATGCTATTTTTTAAATATTTTATGCAATTGGTTATGTTAAATTAAATTTCCTTGTATATGTGTGTGTGTGTGTGTGTGTGTGTGTGTGTGTGTGTGTGTGTGAGAGAGAGAGAGAGAGAGAGAGAGCATGTATTTGTGTATAATTATAATTTGAAGCTATCACTTCACAATTGAGACCTTTGTTGAACAAACAATAACATCTTCTATTTAACAACCTTCCATTTGACCTCGTGTAATTCATTAATGTATGCAAAAAATGGACCCTAACTTTCCCTAACTAACCTACCACACCTCTTTGGCATACCCATTGCACACATAGGTGCAATTGCTAGTAATTATTAACTAAGGGAAAAAACAAAACACAAATCATATATAGGGAAAGAAAATAGTAACTACAAGAAGTAATGTTGATTCTCATGTCATGAACCAATAGCTCCATAAGATATTTGGTTGAACTCTTGAGGTATCATGCACTATGACCATACTAAAAATAAATTAATATGCTTGTCTCAAAAGCCATACTCTTCACTAATTTTATCATTTAGGTCGTATCCCATTGTTATATTTCTATATAAAATTATTATGCATCAACCCATATTTTAGACTATTACTTAGGTGTTCTTTGTTGATTATCATTCATTCCAATGGGATAATTGATCTTCTCTAGATTAAATAAAACATTCCTACTATTCTATAAGCTTTAAGGTGACAATGGATAGATGGACAATCGACATTTATCTCAGTAACTTCCACTTCACCTAGACTTACATCTTCATATAGACCAAACCACAAGGGATCCAAATTCTTAGGTTTTTTATTACCAAACACTTGCTACCATTATAGAATATTTGGTATACCCTATCTCATAAGGACTTCAATTCCATGTAGTAATATATTAATTCCCAACTCTAAGACAATTGGCATACTTTAATCTTTTAATTCATCAACTAATTCAAACCATTTGTTACACAACTTCCTTGAATATTACTCTACAAGTCAATAATTCATATCTCAACTTAACATCACATAAATATTTGTTGGTATGTACAATGGATTTTTTATTCCCTTCTTATACTCACAAAGTATAACAACATCATTAACATAGATCAAAATAGGGGAGACATGCTAGAAAGGTTCAATATAATCCATAATTACCAAGATTAATTCTTCCTAAAGAACTTCTTTGGTTTCACATATGTATCAGTAGTCTCCTTTCTCTATCTAACAAATTGTTCTTTTTAAACCTCAATAGGATTAAGGAAAAAGAAGATAACCAATGGTTCCATGATCTTCTGCATCATAAAAGACAATGAGATTAGTACTAACATCAAATGATGACACCTCATTTGTGGTCTTGTATATTCCCTCAACAATGTGTGGCACTTTATTTTCCTTATGTAGGATGACGTCTTCTTTGTGCAATAGGAAAATAAAATATGATGTGTCTATTAGATGATGTGGGATGGTCAAGTCATTCTCACTAGGAATGCAATCAAGACTTGACTACAATAAGGAACATCATTACATTTATGTTTTTCCTTCTTTGTATCTACACATTGTCCTTCCACTGGATGGGATTGAACTGCTTATGCCTTATCATTTGGGTTCAACCTTTTTCAAACATCTATAATTGGTAAAGATAATGTAACATGTTTATTCTTGTTTTTAACACATCTTCACTCTTTACTATCTATTGTTATACTAGATTCTCTTTCTCCATTACCTTATTTATGAATTTGTTAAATTCCTTTTACTAGAATTTTGCATCTAATTCTCCTTATTGATCATATTATATCTCTATTTGATCTAGCAAAAATAACACCACTTATTCATTTTGAACTTGTACAACTATTGCATTAGTAGGGATTATTTTTTCTTTAGTTAAAGGTTCAGACTTGATTTAATTCAATTGCACGAGTTTCTTTGTATGTTAAAGTTTATGAGTAGGAACATCATTTCAATTTGGATCAACCCTACATGTTCATATTGAAATATTTGATCCTCTATAGCATATTCAATCTCTTCTTACATAGAGTCATACTTAGATCTATTGTATTGACCAGATTTTTTAGCATACTACTTGCAATTATTTTTAGCACACTACTTGCAATTTTTCATAAATGAGTTCTTCATCTTTTCTCACTAAGAGGACACTTGCATAGTTAAGTAGAAATTTGAGCATCCTACAATTCAAGTTTTGATAGAGGGGTATGTGTAGGATCATGGTATACCAAGCTATGGCCTTAAGTGGCAATGAAAAAATAGAAAATCGAGGTTAGTCAACTTGACATAAAAAGTTGAACATCTTATCAACTTTATGTCAAAAAGTTGTAAGAATAGAATTTGTAGGAAATTAGAGGTAGTTTCTAAACTATTAGCCCTTTTCTAAAAAATAAAATAAAATCTAATTGTTGAAAATTTTAGATTTCATTGCAGTAGTACGAAAATTTCAGGAAAAAGATAAAAAGTATGTGTATGTCTAACCACCTTAATCACAATCAAATGATGATATTTCATCACAAGATTCTAGATATAAGTAGTAGACTCATGCTCGGATGTGACACATATTTTTTGTGTAATTTTATTCCAACTAAATAATTAATTATGAATTTTATGCTATAAAACTTTCAAAATATAAAAAATCCTGTGTTTGACCACCTTAACTAATTCTAAGATTTACAAAATTGAAAACTTCTTTTTTTTCTTATAGTAGGTGAAGTATAGAATGTGACGCATGTTTCAGATTTCAAAAAGGATAAACCATTTGAAAGTTATAGTTGTTTTTCAATCAAGACTTTAGAGCTAACTCAATTAGAAAATAAGCAATAATTACTTACTGAACTTGAAATTTGACAACAATTATATTGATGGAAAGTTGATATATCTTTAAGAAACCCTTTTCATTTCATCAAATTCAGGTGAAAAAAAGGTCGTCAACTACACAATTGAAGTCTGGAGATCAGAGGAAATATGGTAAACATATTTTTTGGGTTGACCATCGACGTTTGGCATTCCAAAGCCAAAACCCAAGGTGAATCCAGAGCCTAATTGGTTATCTAAAATATAATCGAATACCCATTTTGGACAGATTTGAATTTAAATTTCACTTTTCCCACCAACGTCATTTGGGTTATTTTTTTATTTGAAATTTTCATTAGTTGATTTATAGGGATGGAATTTATGATTTTTTTATTTATATTTATTCATTGGTGTATTTTAATTTATTTATATTTTATTTATTAATTTATTTTATATTTTAATTATAATATTTTTTAATTAAAATATTATCTTTATAAAATTATTTAAATAATGTACAAGATTTAAAAATATATGTTATTAGATATTCCCTTTTAGACTATGTAATTTATAATATAATATATTAAATTTAATGTTATATATATATAATATTATAATTAATGACTCTCTCTCTCTCTCTCCCCCTCTCCTAAGGGATCCTAAGGTTTCATATTGGGTCCTAAGGGGTCCAATGAGGTCCTCAGACACATTAATGTGTCATAGGATCCCTTAAGACCCCATAAGACCCCTTAAGACCCCTTAGGACCCCTAAAATGTATTCTTATGGGTTCCAAATGGTCCTAAGGTGTCATAAGGGGTCCTAGGACACCTTAAGACCCCATATGACCCCTTAGGACCCCTTACAACCCATAAGAATACATATGAGGGGTCCTAGGGGTTTATAAGGGGTCCTAGGACACAATAATGTCTCCTAGGACCCCTTATAACCCCCTATGACCCCTGAGGAACCCTATGAATACATATTAGGGGTCATATGAGGTTCTAGGACACATTAATGTGTCCTAGGACTCCTTAACACCCCTTAGGACCCATAAGATATTTTTTAGGGGCCCTAAGGTGTCATACATTGTGCTAAGAGGTCATAAAGGGTCTTAAGACCCCATATGACCCCTTAGGACCCCTAATATGTATTCTTATGGGTCCTAAGGGGTCATATGGGGTCCTAAGACACATTAATATATCCTAGGAACCAATCTAACCCCTTATAACCCCTTGGAATCCATAAGAATACATCTTATGGGTCCTAAGAGGTCATAAGGGGTCCTATGACTCCTTACTACGCTTTAGAACCCCTAAGAATAAATCTTAGGGGTCCTAATGGGTTCTAAGGGGTCATATGGGGTCCTAGGACACATTAATATGTCACAAGGCCCCTTAACACTCCTTAAGACCCCTTAGTGCCCCTAGGATGTATTCTTATGGGTCCTAAAGGGTCAAAAGGGTTCATAAGGGGTCATAAGGGGCACTAGAACTCTTTAATACCCCTTATGACCCCTTAGGACTCCTAAGATGTGTTCATAGGGTTCCTAAGGGGTCATATGGGGTCCTAGGACACCTTAATGTGACCTAAGAACCCATATGACCCCTTAGGACTCCTAATATGTATTCTTAGGGGTTCTAAAGGGTCTTAAGGGATCATAAGGGGTCCTAGAACATGTTATTGTGTCTTATGACCCCTAAGATGTATTCTTATAGGTCCTAAGGGGTCCTAAGGTGTCCTAGGATACATTATTATGTTCTAGGACCCCTCATGACCCCGCATCACCCTTTAGGACCCCTAAGAATACATATTAGTGGTACTAAGGGGTCGTAAGGGATCCTAAGGTGTCTTAAGGGGTCCAAGGACACATTAATGTGTCCTAGGACCCCATATGACCCCTTAGGAAATCTCTCTCTCTCTCTCTCTCTCTCTCTCTCTTTCTCTCTCTCTCTCTCTCTCTCTCTCTCTCTCTCTCTATATATATATATATATATATATATATATATATATATATATTCTTATAGGTCCTAAAGGGTCATATGGGATCCTAAGACATATTAATGTGTCCTAGGACCCCTTAACACCCCTTAAGACCCCTAAGATGTATTCCTAGGGGTCCTAAGGTGTCATAAGGGGTCCTAGGACCCCATATGACCCCTTAAGGATCCTTATGAACCCTAATATGTATTCTTATGGGTCTTAAATGGTCAGGTAAGGTATCATAAGGGGTCCTAGGAAACCTTAAGACCCCATATGACCCCTCAGGACCTGTAAAAATATATATGAGGGGTCCTAAGTGTTCATAAGGGGTTCTAGGACACATTAATGTCTCCCAGGACCCCTTATGACCCCTTAGGATCCCTAATATGTATTTGTATGGGTCTTAAGGGGTCATATGGGGTCCTAGGACCCCATATGACCCCTTAGGACATTAATCTCTCTCTCTCTCTCTCTCATAAAATACATATACAAATAATAATAAATACAATACTAATTTATTAATATTGAAAATCAATACAATACTAATATTACTAAATATCATACAATTATTAATATAATATAATACTAATATATATAATATAATACAATATTGATTTATTAATACTAATACTAGTATCATAATATTAATATTATTAAAAATAAAATCTAAAAAAAATATTAAAACATAAAATCAAAATTGAAAATAGCATTCAAATGAAAATGTTGAAACTTCAAATGAAAAGAGAAATTTGGGTGGGAGAAAATCGGATATCCGATTTGTAATCGAATATCTAATTTTTATAAGATACTCAATTAGGCTTGTCCATTGTAATTAGCTTTGGCCATGTGTATTGACACCCAGGCCTACTAAAAAGTCAACACACTTTTAAGTGCATTTTTGGACGAGTGAAAAGGAGATTTTTTGCACATCGTCACTTTTTGGCATATCGTGATCCTATACATACCAAAAGAAGGTATTAAACTTGAATTTTATATGACATATTGGCAGGAGTAGGATGTTTATTAACAACATGTTTCCACATATTTATATCTAAAACATAAAAAAATTCATATGGGCATCTAGAGATATATATCTATATTTCTTCCACTAACATGAGGATCATAAATCCTTGTGTTTGATAATTTCACAACGCAAATACTATCAAAAGCTCATATCCCTCTCAGTTGAGGTGATCTAGTAGTCTTTCCTATTTTATTTTATCTATATGTGACATACTGCAAGAAGTGGGGTGTCAACCAACAATATGTGCTTCCAAATCTATTTATTTATAAAAACAAACCATAAATACATTATAGAGTATAGGTTCATGATCAAGAAATTAACATCCAAGCATTCTCAAGGCCTTCAAGCATCCAAATCTTCAAATCTAATCATTGTAATCCAAGCATTCTCAAGGCCTTTTAGCATCAAAATATTCAAATCTAATCATTCTTCTCCTTCATCAAGCATTGTGGAAAAATTCAACATTCATGGTGCAAACTATTATCTTTCAAAATCTCATTTTGAGGTTTTTGGATGGAGTCAAGGGATATTACATTAATACTTGTGATTACACCAAAATAAACATTGCGACATCAAGGTATAAGGAGATTTATGATTCAGATCTAGCTTCTACTTCATATCAACAATCTTTCCTTACAAGTACATGTCATTTATATTTCAAGGTTGATTCCAAACAGGGGTTTGACCAAATAAACCCATTTCCCACAATTTTTTCCTTGTTTCTCTGTGTAGGAACATGTGGCACAATTTTCGAACCTACTTTGGAAAGTTTGGGATCTGCGGGGTTAATTGTCAATGTTTTGGGCAAAACCCTTGGGTACAAAATGCCCAAGGCATTTTGTACCCTCAAAATCATCTTCAAATTTCAATCACAAGTTGGTACAATTCTCAAATTCTCATTTCTGGTCATCACAACCATCTATCTGTTTTCTATCAGTCTGTATTTTTTGAAACTGGTTGTATTTTCTTATTTAACTTCATATCTTACCTCATCATATAATTTCCCCACAAATCCAACTTCCCCCAATCCAATTCATTATTGTGAAGGATCATTTCACTCATTTAGCACTTAAGTCCTACTTTAGCCTATTGGGTTGATGTTGAATCTTCCTTCCAAATGTGCATTTGGGAAAGGAGGAACAACCACCTTGCTTCCCTTTTTCTATTGTACAGTTTCATATGTGTGTTAGATAATTGAGAGAGGGGTGAATCAGTTAAGTCTAGTTATCCTACAGTCCCAAATACTCCCAGATGTATAAAAAAAATCTTTCAATTAATCTAAACAACTCGATAAAAATTTGTCTGTGTATTTCTGTTCTTTAACCAAATATCAGTAAATTAACTAGTGTATATACCAGTCTAACCAATAATTGTAATGTGTAAAGTAAAATAAAAAATCATCACATCGTGTTGATTGTTGGGTTAGGGTCCTTCTTTTTGCTGCTTAGCAGGCGTTCTATGTTTGTAAGATCTTTATTGAAAACTTTTTGTAATCCTATGTAAATGGTTTTGGGGTCCATTCAAAACCTGTATTCACCTTAATAAATTTTTTTTTATCACATCCATACACATATAATACTTGATTTTTAACTTGAAAACCCTGTTAGGGAAAAAACCACCTGAGATCGGTACCCGAAATAATTTCACTCTTTTGAAGTGAGCTCGGTTAAGAGCCAACTCTGTTAAAGGTTACAAAACACACTGTAAGGTGTGACCTTGTTATAGGATTTATCACTAACAGTTCTTTGTGACCAAACATTCACTATGAGGTCAACATGAAAACAATTAACATTAATTGAATGTCATAATAAAATAAATAAAGACTATTAAGTCCCACTCGGTTAAGAGAATTATTTGTAGCAATTGTTAGAATGCAATAGTAAATGATCTAATTCAAGTACATCTTCCTTTGCAAATTTTTAGATCTATGCTAAGCTCAAAATACCTTTGTCCATCATAATTTCTTCAATTTCCTTGTATCCTCCAACTCTGTTATGCTCGGTTAATTCCTTTCTCTAACGCTCGGTGTTGTCTACAAAATTAATGAATGAAATCTTCTCACGCACATTATCATTTTGAATCTCTTGTCTCCTTTTATAGACATGATAAACTATTTTCTTATCATCCATCGATTTTGCCTCTTAATCTTCATCATTTATTTTTCTGCTTTAACATTCCTTAGAACTTGTGTCTCAAACACGTTTCATTCATCATCATCTGATCATCCTTGAATTTTTTCAGTCGTTGATCTTCATAACAAACTTTATCTTTAACCTCAAAATCATCCATATTTGTCCAGCTCATCATCTTTAGTCGAAAATCACATGTTCCATTTTATTTCTTTCACTTAGTCAATACCGTGATGTATCAGTGACTTCTAACTCGGTTAATACTATACTTGGTATATAGTACACTTGCTCGGTGTACACTATTTCAACTCGGTGTATACTAAATTCTTCATTTACCGACCACATAAACTTGTACATTCTTGATCTTCAATTCATAACAAAATTATGTAATACAATCAAATCACTAACATAATAGCATATACTCATAAATAAGTTACCCAATGAATACCATATCCATATCTTTCTCATACATCTCATCTTCATGTTAATATCTCATTCATTCACCATTATTTCCTTCTTCAGATGTTTGTAACTATCATGATAAGTACAATCAAAACTAGTTGACATCAATGATAATATAATAACTTATTTAATGTGTCACATATAGCTTTGTAGCTTGGTGATTATCTTCAATTTCTATTCTCCAAGTAATCAATCAGTTGTAGTCTGTCAATCTCTTTCTTTAAAGTATTCAATCAGTTGTAGTGTATCAATCTCTCCCTTTGGCATTGATGGCAACATAATATGAAATATGTCATAGAATACCAAACATTTATCTACAACTCTGTATATATATATGTTATGACTCGGTAAGCTCTCCCTAGCTTTATGCATTTAATATGTTTAATCACTACACAACATCAATGTCTCTCCCTTTTAGTTAGCTTCATTTCTAACTGATATCTCTCTCCAATGTTTTCTGATCATCTTTCTTTCTACATGTAATCTCTTTCTCATTCTATCTTATTCCATTTCTATATATTTCATTGATTCTATCTCTCCCTTTGAAAACAATGCCAAAAATAAAATAATCTCTTCAATAGCCAAATCAATATCTCTATTGTTTAGTTCAGATTCTTTTACCTTGCAAGTATAGATATGCAATTTCAGTCTGTCTTCCATCTTTCACAACCTTGGGAATCCCAAAGTGTGAACATCATACATGAACATCATTAGATCTTCTGATAAAGTACAAGTTGATACAACCTCATATCACCTTAGTGAGTATTAGACAGGGGATGGATCTCTAGTCTACTTCTCAAGTATTGAAATGTGTCCTTTGGTAATGGTTTAGTGTATATATAAGCAAGTTTCTCTTGTGATTTCACATATTCTAATCTAACTTTTTTTCTTGAATTTTCTCCCTTAAGTAGTGACACTTAATAGATATGTTCTTTGTCTTTGCATGCATCACCGGATTCTTTGAAATATTAATAGTACTTGTGTTATCATAATAGATTATCACTGGATCAATGATCTCCTCATTCATACCTTCCAACAATTGTTTTATCCATGCAATATTTGAATAATTTGCAACATCAACAAAATACTCTACTTCAGCAGTGGACTGAGAAATGTATCCTTGTTTCTTACTTATCCAAGTTACCAATTTTTCTCCAAAAAAGAATGATCCACCAGTAGTGTTTTTTCTATCATCAATGTTTCCAGCCCAATCAACATCAGTGTAAACATTCAGTTCAAAATTATCTTCTTTCTTATACAATAATCCATAATTTTTTAGTATTCTTCAAGTATCTCAAAATTCTTTCCATAGTAGTCATGTGTGACTCTTTAGGATTAGTAGAGAATCTAGCCACAATTCCAACCGCATGTGCAATATCTAATCTACTATGCACAACATACATCAATTTGTCAATCATTGATCTATATAAGGTTTGATTTTCCTCAGTTGACTTGGCATCCTTTGTTATCTTGCATCCGATTACCATAGGTGTACCAACTGATTTTGAATCTTCCATACCAAATGTTTTCAAGACTTCTTTGATGTATTTAGATTGTGTGATGTATATACCTTCCTTTTGCTATAGTATTCACAATCTAAGAAAATTTTGATCTCACCAAACATCGACATTTCAAACTCTTTCCTCATTTCATTAGCAAAAGATTTGCATAAGTTATCATGACCTCCGAATATGATATCATCAACAAATATTTTAGCAATAAGAATCTTGTCATCAGTTTCACATTTAAAATACAAATTGATGTTGTCACTTATTCTTACAAATCCATTTTTTATGAGATAAGAATGCAGTCTTTCATACTATGCTCTTGGTGCTTGTTTAACTCTATATAATGTCTTGTGCAACTTACATACCATGTTCCTTTGATTAGGATCAACAAAACCTTCAGGTTGTTCAATGTATACCTGTTTTTCAAGTATCCCATTTAGAAATACAGATTTCACATCCATCTGATAAACTTTAAATCCTTTGTAGGCAGCATATGCAAGCAACATTCTTACTCCTTCAAGTCTAGCAACAGGTGTAAAGGTTTCTCCATAGTCAATTGGACTTCTTCTTGTGCATAACCTTTGTAAACTAGTCTTGCTTTGTTCCTTGTTACATCTTCATTCTCATTCAATTTGTTTCCGAATATCCATTTAGTTCCAATCATATTTTTGTCTTTAGGTCTCAGTACTAATGTCCATGTCTTATTTTTTTGTATTTTCTCAATCTCTTCATTCATTGCCTTAATCCATTCATCATTTTCCAATGCATCTCTAACTATTATAGGCTCAAATTCACAAACTAAACATGTGTTGTTCCTTAACTTACTTTGAGTCATCATTCCTTCTCTTTTGTCTCTAATTATCTGATCTTGTGGATGGTGTCTTCTTGCATACTTTGCAAGTATAGGTTCAGATCTTTGATCTTTAATGTGTTCTCCACTCAGTGCATGATCATCATCCTCATTAGTAACTATTTATTGTTTTTCAGTCTGTAAAGACTGTTGCTCGGTAACATTATTCTGTTGTTCGGGTAGAGTTTCAGGTTCTTCAATATAAACAAATCTACCATAGTCTTTCGGTTCTTTTATGCTTTCTTCATCATTCTTTTTTGCAAACTCATCAACTCTCACATTTTCACTTTCAATCATTTTGTTAGTAGCCTTGTTCAAACATTTATAAGCCTTTATTTAGTAGAATATCCTAGAAATATCCCTTCATCACCTTTTGAATCAAATTTTTCATTTCTATCATATTTCAGAATGTAACATCTACTTCCAAATATTCTAAAATAACTCTCATTAGGTGTGTAACCATATCGTAACTCATAAGGTCTTTTGTTTGATTAGATTTCTTTAGTTGAACTCAATTCAGTGTGTAAACAATAGTACTAACATCTTCTCTCTAGTACATTTGTGCAACATATTTTTCAATCATCAGTGTTCTAGTACACAATCAACAATTGATCTATTCCTCCTTTCAGCAATCCCATTCTGTTGGGGTGTCCTCGGTGCAGATACATGTCTCTTAATTCCATGCTCATTAAAAACATTAGTGAACTCATCATTAATATATTCACCACCTCTATATAACCTTAAGCATTTCAGTTCCTTACCACTTTCTCTTTCCACTTTTTCTTTGAACCATTTAAACATTTTGAAAGATTCTAATTTTTCTTTTAAGAACATTACAGTCATCATCCTAGAGAAATCATCAATAAAATAAGATAAAATGTCTATCTTCATAATAAATTTGAGTTATCATTGGACCCCATAAGTCAGTATGAACTAACTCCAAAATAGCATTAGATGAGTAATGTTTTCTCTTGAAACTAGACTTTGTCATCTTACCCATTTGACATTGTTTGCACATTACATGGTCAGGTTTAGATATGCTTGGGATACCTCTAAATTTCCTTTTCTTATTGATCTTAACCTTGTTTTCAAAGTTCACATGACATAACCTCTTATGTCATAACCGTACATCTTCATTTTTAGCCAATAAACAAGAAGTTTCAACATTGTCTAAATAGAATAAGTTACCTTTTGATTGTTTACCAGTACCAGTCAATTTTCTAATCTCATCATAGATTTTCACCTTTCTATTCTCAAATGCAACTCGGTGACCAGTGTTATTCAGTTGTGCTACTCTCAATAGATTATAGTTAAGTCCTTTCACCCAATATGGATTTTCACATCTGATCTTATTGTTCAACAATATAGACCCTTTACCTTTCATTAGACAAGGTGTATCATTTCTCATTTTCACAAATCCATCATTAGAATGTTCAAGATATTCAAAATTTTCTTCATCACCAGTCATATCATGTGTGCAACCATAATCAATAATCCAAGTATCATTCTTTCTAACCTTAGAAATAAGTGATTTTTCAACATATCTTTCTTCTTCAGAATCTTCCTTCAATGCAATAAATACCACTTCTATGTCTTGATTAGTTTCAGTCTCAGTGTCCTCATCTTCATCTTAAACTAGGTAGCATGCCTTCTTGCCTTTATCTATGTAGTCTCAATTGTCTCTGTTGCCATATTGTTGGTTATGTAATGTCTCCGCTAGGGAAACCATAAGGAATCACGTCTTATGACCAAAAATTGCAACTAACAAATTTTTTTTATAACTTTACATCATTACTACTTCACATGTACATTCCCTAAGCTTCCCTTAATGAATTCATTTACTAACATATTTACATTACTTATCCGAATTGAATTTCATTTCCTTTCTTTACTTTCCCATTTTAGAACTTAAGAGATAGGGTAAGAAAATAACATTTCATTTACAATTATATTTCTTGCTGTATATACTAATTTCATTTCTCCTTCCTACACATTGAATAAATATTCCTTACAAATTACATCTTAACCTTAGCATAATAAACATTTTCTTTCATTGCAACATAGGAGAGATATAAAAGGTAATTTCAACATGACATAATATATTTCTAACTTTGATCTTTCAAATAACAACCCTTGAAACAAAGCCTAGAACTATCCCTCCCAATTACATTGCTTTTCTTTACAATTACATCTTTTTGATAATAGATCTCATAAGAATAGGTACATGAATGGCCCGAAGGTATTACAACATATCTTTTCATCTTTCCTTTCAATAATACATAATACAAAACAGGGATAACTTTAAGGAACCCCCCCTCCCGAAAAGTATAAAATTGTGGCGAATCACATGTGATTTGGGTGAAATTTTTTTTATAGTGTTGGCAAATTATGCATCAATCTATGGATATTTGGTGGCGAATTTTTTAATAGTTTACACAATTTTTATAAAAAAATGGCGATTAAATTTTTTTTTAAAAATAAATTTATTAATATTGATGGCGAATTATGTTTTGAAATATGGGTATTAGTTGGCGAATATTTTAATAACCGATACCATTTTTATAAAAAAATGGTGAAATTATTTTCCAAATAGTTGAATTAATTTATTTGTTATTGGAAATTTGAATACTAACATGTTGCATCGGGTCCCACAGTCCTAGTCCCATCACCCATGACTATGATAATGACGTCAGACTCAAACGACAAATGTCCGTTGGATTTAATACGTATCAACGGCCAAAGATGAATTTCGGGCATATTGCTGGTCCTTATAACATTTACTGAAAACTATCGGCGGAAACATGACATGTGTCATGTTTCCGCCGATAGTTTTCAGTAAATGTTATAAGGACCAGCAATATGCCCGAAAAGTATCATTCTTAATTTGGCATTTATTAGATAGAAATAAAGTAAAGTTTTAAGTAATGTATGAGTATATTACCATTTACCATAGGCGATGTGTAGAATTAAAGCAATGTACTAAGTATATTTATTATCATATCGATTTGAAATTTGAATTAATTGTAGAATTAAAGCAATGTACTGACAGATACATGTAATCTATTCATTACCTCGATAGAATAATTGGTTAGAGTTAAGGCTTGAATCAAAAGTAAAACGTCATCTCATCTTAGAGTTAAGGCTTGAACAATTGTCACATGATCACATAACTAGGAAATGGGCTATGCAAACATGTGACATACCTCCACGTCACCCTTCTACCTTGCCGTATGACCGCCACTACCAAAACACAGGGTTTGTCGCATGATCGCAAAGCATGAAATTGGTTCATGCAAACATGCGACAAACTGTCACACCAGCCATAAATCTTGAAACACGCTGGCCAACCCGCAAGCCCCTCTGACCATGGCCCCATCGATAATTTCCATGTCTCTGCCACATCGACCAATCAGAAAATGCTGCATCACCATCTACCACTGGGCTGAGGAACAGGTGTTAACCAGTCGCATGATCGCATGTCAAAAAACTTTGACATGCGATCATGCAACAGCCACCCACAGGATTCCACATAACCGCCAACGGGACCACTGCCCTCCCCTCCAATGGACCCAACACAAGAAGTAACCGGTCGCTTGGTCGCATGTCAGAAATTTCTGACATGCGATCATGCGACAACTGAACATTTTACCAGCTCAGCCAATCACAACCTAACACCTCGATGATGAATCATCACGTGGTCCCATTGCAGACAAACCAATGGCATCTAATCAGACGGTGGGCGCATGATCGCATGGGGAGAGAATATTCCATGCGATCACACGCTGACCATCGATCAAAATCTCTAGCCCAAGCCTCGCTGACCACACTCCATCTCTTTATTTCCTTCGGCCAATAGGGGAGTGCCATTTGTGCATACATGTCACCATGGCCCACAGTTTGAAACCCTACACCGTAAAGAAGAATCAATGGCCGACGTGATTTCGCATATCTCTGGCAACTCCCTTGTGCTTTAGCGACCACCGTTGATGCTCTGACATGACAAGACCGTCTGACTCATCCGGAAACTAGGCCCCATCATTGAGATTTAGCAATAAAGGCAAACTCCCATTTGTTGGAGACTTTCTCCATTCCCTGACCTAGCGATGACTAACATGATGAAGAATTGGGCCCCTCACAATTGTAGCAGCGCACATACTCAATGATGAATCATCACGTGGTCCCACTGCATACAAACCAACGACATCTAATCAGACAGTGGGTGCATGATCTCATGGGGAGAGAATATTCCATGCGATCACACGCCGCCCTTCGATCAAAATCTCTAGCCCAAGCCCCGTTGACAACACTCCACCTCTTTATTTCCTTCAGCCAATAGGAGAGCACCATTTGTGCATACATGTCACGATGGACCCACAGTTTGAAACCCTACATCGTAAAGAAGAATCAACGGCCAACGTGATTTCACATATCTTTGGCAACTCCCTTGTGCTTTAGCGGCCATCGTTGATGCTCTGACATGTCAAGACCTTCTGACTCATCTGGACACCAGGACCCACCATTGTGTTTTAGCAATAAAGGCAAGCCCCCATTAGCTGATTAGACTTTCTCCATTCCCTGACCTAGCGATGACTAACATGATAAAGAATTGGGTCCCACACAATCGCAACATCACACATAGGAGATGTTGGTATCAAAGGTTTAACTACGCAGAGGTGAACGACCGAAAACAACCAAGGTTTTCGACGCTAGAAGATAATTCATGTCCGGACGCCGTCACTCTTTGATGTACAATAGGTATCTGCTCCTCTTGTCCTAATCCAACTCCTCATTTAATGTTCTCAACTCCTACATGCGTTATGCACTATGAGAGAAGACGCCCGAATTATCACCACAAGGAGCCATTTTGTCAACTTCTGAGGCAAAAATATATCAGTACCTGGTTTGACCATTTTGATTTAGTGGTTAGATTCAATGAGCTCCGTTGAAACTCTACTGACGTCGGATAGAATTTTCAAATTTGTTCCTCTAGCTGCCAGGTCAGCCAGCTCATCCGCTTCATTAATATTCATTAGTGTATGTTAAATTATTAATATTTTAAAATCATGAAAATTGTTAGATTATGACAGATGAACGACTGAAGTTGTATTTTGAAAGTTCTATGGGTTTCAAAAAGCTTTTCTGAAAACTCACTCCGGAAACGTGACACATTGAAAGTTGACGTGTAATGTTTTAGAAAGATTACGAACATTTACGTTACACGTGTATGATGTAGAAAGATTACTTTACCATTTAATGAAAGGTTTTTAACATTTTCTTTTTTAAAACCTATCGACTCGTACTTGTAGCAGCAGAGTTAAAAAGAACTGTTGAACGGGAACCGTCACTGGAGATTTGGAAATCGAGACTGTAATTTGTGAGAGCCTTAGCCGTTCGAACTTATATCTATCCTGATTTCAAAATTCAAAGTTTAATTTCGGGTAAGTACTAAGTTTAACTTGATTTTGAAATTTTAATTCTTGCATGTTCTATTGGGGTTTTCTTCAATTGGGGTTTTCTTAATTAGTTAGTTAATATCTGTGATATTATTACTATTAGTAAATATCTGTGAATCTTTGTTTTTTAATTTTTTCGAAGAACAATGGGGAAAGCGAAAACTCAAGGCCTAGGGCAAGCAGAAGGGAAAACTGTAATGGACTTCAAAAAACTAGTACAAATCCCTGGTTTCACCAATGAGTATCACGATGTTTATGATCCTGTTATCGAAGGTGAAAAGTGAGTTATAGCAATTAAACATACATTGTGCAGTAAGGCAACTGGGCCAAGGAGGTCTGAATTTATAAAATTTAACACAGCGGTAGGTGCAATAACCAATAAAGTTTCTTCCTGGGATGTTGGTTTGGGTAACATGCTATTACCCTAAGTTTTCCCTTGCCCAAAAATTGTCAAGATTTGTGTAGAAAATTATGATGAAGAAAAAAAATCAATTGTGAATAAACAAACTCAGGAAGAAATTTTAACAATAACCCAGGAAGAATTTGTCAGTTTGCTAGACCTAGGGTTTGACCCACAAAACTGTAATGCCAAAATCGACCTGGGAGTGCTGGCAGAGCAATATGAGGTAGTCCCGCAAGATGAAAAAAATTCATTTGTAAAGGGTCTAATAGTTGCAGAGGCAAAGGCTTCATTGGGTGAGAACCATAAGCCTCCTTATGATTTTAAGGTTTTTGTACCATGGGTTCAGGATACTATATCCTTGCTATCATTTTTCCTGGGACTGGAAAACAATAGGGAAGTGAGTGCCAGCATTCTTCAATTCATTTGGGATATCCATTGTCTGAATGAACTAGTAAGATATAATTTTGTTGGACACGTGGTTGAATCGATGCAAGAGCAATTAGCATTGATTAAAAGAGGCAATTCTAAGACATTTAGGTTCATAACCTACTTGTGCTATCTTCTGCTAGCCAAGAATGCTGCAATATTAATGAGCAACGACAACAAGCTTGAAATTTAGAGGGGGACAGGTACTCCAAATCCAATATATAACTGGACACCTCAGATAAGATTGTATGATAACAAAAGGAATTATAGTAATTTTGTAGACTTCTTTTTGGCCCCATTGTACAAAGAAATAACAAGCACTCCAATGCCCAGATTGTTTGCTTCATGTAGGGATTGCATCCAACTTGGAAGCACAACTCAATTGGCTGACTGGTACTTAATGGAAGATTACACTGTGCTAAGATTTTACGGATCAGAACTGCAACCCCACAAACTTCCAATGCATGTGACAGACAGGGTGTTTGTGGTAGAATATGTAGTACAACTAGAGAGCATAGATAGACTCTTCTCTAGCCAATCGAAGAAGAGCATATTCCCTTCCTTACCTTTCTCAATTGGAGGGTTAACATCTGAGAGAAAGGCTTTCCAAGTGGCACAATTTTTTATAGATATTTTTCAATTTGATTTAGAGTGGTACTGGAAGTATGATCCACTCAACATCATTCAAGAAAGGCTTGTTGCTAATAAGGACTCTGCAAACTTATTTCAACATGAAAGTAAACCATTGCTAGAGAAGTTCAAAAACAAGGATAGCTGGGATGACGTTAGAAAAGAGATGGAGAAAGTTTCCATTGAGGAAAACATTTCAATTGAATAGTTGTCATCACAAATTATGACAACAATAAATCAGGGCATTGTACAACCTAGGATGTCCTTCAATTTCTACGACAAAGCTACTCAGCCAGCAAACATACAAATAACAAAGAGAATAGCAGAAGCTTGTAAGGATAGAAAATGGACTAGAATGAAAATGGATGATTTTTGGAGTATGAGAAAGGCTCTTGGTGAACCAAAGACCAGTGCAGATCTGGATGACATAGATGAGGATATAGAGTTTAGCAAATTGTGGAATATGGAGCATCCTAACTCCACATACGACACTGATAGTAGTGATCCAGATGATCATGATATTGATAATGCATGTACTCCACAGACTAGGAGTCACTGTGCAATCTCCGAGGACCAGAAAAATGTATATAGAAAAGGGGCATTCATTCTTGAAAAAATGGGTTATAAAGGTGGTGGTTTGGGTCCCACAGGAGAAGGTGTCTGGAATACAATTCAGACAAAAAAAACTGCTTATGATCGTGGTGCAGGACTTGGCTTTGATAGTGGACCTAGTGGTAGTACTAGTGGCATTCGTGGGACTGGCATTGGTAGGAGTGGGCACCTTATAGAACAAGTTCCCTCTCTAAAGAGGCCACTAGAATCTACACAGAATCCCATACAAGAAGATAGTGTCAAGAAGCAAAAGTTTCCATTTCCAGTTCCAGTTCCAGAACAATGACATTAGATCATAAAGAAGTGTTGCCAATTTCAGGTTCAACAAAACCCTCTAGAAGTTCAAATCCTCAAAGAGCATTAGTTAGATCAACAACCATTGCAAGCTCTGTCTCTTCTTCACCTTTCAAACATTCAAATCCTTCTGCAACACCAGATTTTCATTACAAGGATTTCTATAATAATTTTGCAGAAACAAAAACAAAGAATAAGGAATCAAAGAAGGCATTGGAATCTGGTGCCCTTACTGCAGCTGCACAGGAACAACCTGCATCCAACAGGGTTTTTCCAACATATGACCCAAAGAGAGACATGATGGAGTTCATGGTTGTTATTCCACCAAACAAAGATGGAAACCCACCAGAGAGTCAGATAGATCACTCTGAATTTGAAGTTAGCACTCTCCAAATGGATTTTTCCAAAGTAAAAAATGTGGACAAAATCAATGTCTCAAACTCTACAAACCAAGTGGTCTACAGTGCACTGCTAAAGGTGGAAAGAGAGAAAAGAAAGCTCGAGAAAAATATAGAAAAGTTACAAGCAAACATTGGCAATGAAAAAGCAAAGAGGAAAGCTTCAGAGAACAGTTTGAAAGAATTGCAAAAAAAGATTAAAAAATTAGCAGATACAGAGCAAGGACATGCTGAGGTGGTAGCGAAGGAACAGGAGCAGGAGCAGGTGAAACTGAAGGAACATGAGCTGAAGGAACTGAGGGGAAAATTGGAAGAAATGATAAAAAAACTTGACGAAGAAAGAGCCAATTCAGAAAAGTTATTTAAAAATCTGGAGAGTAATGCTGCCTCTCAGGTGGATAAAGCCAATCATTGGGAACAAAAAGTAGTAGAAGAGAAAAACAATTGTGAAAAAATGGCAGAAGAACTAAAGAAGGCCAATTGTACAACAGATACTAGTCATAATTTAGTGAAGATTACAAAAGAACACATTTGGGGCCAAATATTGGCGATGTCTAATAGCTTGTATGACTGGTTTGAAATGCTTCAGAGTATGAGAGTATGTTACTTGAAGCTCCAAAACAACATTTAACAGAACATGGATGTTGTCAACAAAGAAAAGACAGCAAAAGATATTATGCAACAACTCTACAGTAAGAGTGATAGTTATCTATCAAACAAGGGAATTAGCAACCGCCTTGATGCATCAGTAAAGGTATCAAGTATCATTCGCAAATGTGAGAAGCTACGGGAAGCATAGGAATTGGATGACAAAGCTAAGCAGAAGATCACAAAGATGGAACAAAGGAAAGCAAAAATGGAAAGTCTTGGTTTGCCTAAGGGATTTGAAGCAAATCAGTTCATTGGACGAGAAAATTACAAAACAAGGTTACAAGACAAAATAAATACTGATGTACGCTTTCTCCTTGCAGACATATCCTGTGATGCATTCTTGGATTTCATCAAACCAGTGAGAACATTGAATGGACTTTTAGAATCAATAGTGCTGTCAAGTCACACTTCCAAATATGAATTGCTAACGAAGTTGTAGGAGTATGACTATACTATGAACCAAATTGTTCTGCCATCAGAGGATGTTTGGAGTGGCCTACAAAGATTGCTCTGAATTTTGAACTACTTTAAATTGTAATATATTGCAAATGAATACAAAACAAATTGTGCTCTATGATTCTATCTAATTTTCATGTTGTCCAATTCAATGTATGTTGAGTTACTCTATTTTATTCATTTATTCTTAGTTGAGTTTAACTAAGAATACAAAATTACTCTGTTATATGCTATTGGAATACAAAATTTCATTCAGGAATTTCAAATTCAAATATGAATGATCATTGATGACATGATATAAACTACACTCTACAGTAATAATACTCTTTGTTCTCAAATTTTAATGATAAAACATAATACATTCTTGTTTTTCTAAAATGAACATTGAATGATAGGATATCATATAGTAGTTAATAAGTTCAAAAAATACCTATTGGTTGCCACAGCTAATTTAACAGAAATTTCCTAAATTTGCCAATTCATCTCTGTGTCATCATCATCATCCAATTCTGGTATTGCAGTTGCTTCATTGTTCTCTTCATTTTTGTTTGTGTCTTCTTCAAGTTCACTCTGACCTCCGCTTCTATGACTCCCAATCCCATCGCCAGTTCCACTACCAACTGTACTTGTCCCACTTGGAGTCGCTGTAGGAGATTGGTTAATGGTGTTGCCCACCCCTCTTCTTTTGCATCTTTTCTTCCAAATTTCCATTGCTTTTTGATAAGGAAAAGTATTGACATCATACCTGGATGTGTATACCCTCAAGCATGATTCCAAATTCTTGTCTAGTTTGTTTCTTAGCTTTGATTTTAGGAAGCCCAAAGCACTGAAAACTCTCTCATCCTCCACTGAACCCAATATCATGGTTTGACATAGATCAGCAAGCTTGAAGTACTCTGAAATTTCTTCACGCAACATTGTGCTCTATTTTAGTTCTGTCCAAAGCTTTGTTGCCGAGCCCTCTTCATGTGGGTTATGCATTAATTGATATTGATGCTTCATAGTCCTTGCAAAGGTGCCTAATTGCTGTCTAAGAAGACCCTCATCTAATATTCCTTTGATAGTCACTCCATTGAATTCTACAGATTTGCAAAATTCTTTTATCAAAGTCAACAACCTTTTACGATAATCTTCCTTAGAGTTGAAGGACCAATATTGAGGAAATACAATTGCCATGGCCTCAAGCAGTTGATCATATGGGAATCATGATCTTATTTTAGAGGAAACTCTATAGGCTATGTCCCTTGCATTAGCTATTATAGACTTGACGATCTTGGTAAACTCTTCCCTTGTAACTCTTGTAGCTTGCTTCTTTGGGGCATTGTAGTACATTGGTATCTGAAATCCCCTTACACAAACACATAAATCTCCATTTTCAATGATCTTTAAATAATTATCAGGATCATCCAAATCTATTAGTTTCTGCCAGTGATTAAATCTATCATCGGATAAATTTAGGTCAGTACGATAGAGACTATTGAGGGCTTGGCATGACATTTTACGCAAGTGAGCATATTCTGCAATATACATGGCTCTTTGCTGGGCTTTTTTCATAATTAACGTCATTTCTTCTAGCATGGGAAGAAGAGATGCCAAAGTCAAAAGTGTCTCTAAATTGCTCAACCTCTAAAGCAGGTCGCCACATCTTTGATTTTCTGCATTGTCCCGATTTTCGTACATCAGTCCAATCAAAGATTGATATTCAAAAAATACTCGATGCGCTAGTCCATCCAAAGAGATCCATCTAGTATCAACATCTTTAAGAAGCTTGTTTCCATCGGTAATTCCATCAGCAAAGTGCTGAAATTCCCTAAAATGTTTGGGACTTTGACAAAAATATGCGGACAACTCTCTTACTAAATCTTCAACCTTGTTTACTGAAGGAAACTTCTTCACAACTCTAAAAGCAAGATTCATCCTGTGGGCCATACAGTGAATGCCAACGACATATGGTGAACAAGAAGCCTGCATCTTTGTGCAAAGACCATTCCTTTGACCTTGCATTACTGAAGCTCCATTTTCTCCAACGTAGATCAACTTCTTCGCTATTGTCAATTCATCCATAGCTCCATATTCAATTAAATGGCTCTTTACTAATTGAAATAAAGTTTCTGCTATCGCATTGTCTCTCAATTTAGTAACAGTTAGCAGATGTGGTTGGCGGACATTATTCTGTATAGTATAAACATGCATGCATACCCATGACATATTATCTATTGCCGTAACTTTGTCTAAGGACAATGCAATGAAGGTTGACTCTTTTATTTTTCTTTGTACATCCTCTATTTCAACCTGCGCAATACAACTTGCCCATTCCCATCCACTGTTTATCAACCAATGACTGACAGGATAGTTAGGAACTTTCAGAAAGTGTAACAAACCACTCATTTCTAGATACTCTATCATTGGATGCCCTCTGCTCAAAATATGGAAAACATTACTTAATTGAACAACTTTTCCGCGTTCTTCTACTTCACTTGCTTTTGCAAAAATAGCATTAATAGAACCTTGAACTTCACCAGGCTTCGTCTTAAATTTCTGAAACAAATAATATTCCTCAGCATTCCTTTTATGTTGACATTGCTCCTTTCTTTTATATCTTACCACTTTTATTTCCCTTCCATCTACAGTTGAGGTTTCGTAAATCTTACCAACATGTTTCTCTATGGTGTCTAGTTTAAGCTGCAACCGCTTTTCCTTTTTATACTTCCAACTACAAATCGTACATATGCATTCTACTGGCGGCTCACCTACAATTGGATTGTCCACGGGCTCAATGAATGGATACTTTTTTGCCCAATCAAATTTAAATCTCCTGGCCATCTCCCATTGATGATTAGTTTTTTCTTTTGATTTTCCTCTCCCTTTAGTGTTACTATTAATTGCACCATCATCATCACTGAAGTTGATTGATTCATCCTGGTACTGGTTATTTATTGGATATTCTTCGTCAAGGTCATCTTCATTAGAGATATCAGGTTCTGCAACTTTGTCACCAAATTTATTAGGCTCCCCAATTTGTTGAATAGACTCCTATGTAGGTTGAGATTGTACAGGTTCCTCTGATGATGTACCTTCCTCACTTTGACCAACACTGTTGCGTCTACTCCTGCCAAAGTATGAAGATATATTTCTGCATTTCATTGGCCTCTCTTCGACATCTCCACCTTCATTAGTCCTCTTCCTGTTTAAATTTGACTATGACATCTCCATCAAATTAAGGCTGCAATAAAATACTACGAACTCATAGTCGTAGTCGTTCCGGTTCGCTACCGATCGCAATTGTGAGCTCTAAGCTCAGAATCAACTGAATTATTATGCTACTAAGTACTAAATGAAAATCTCTCGAAGGCTCCTTCTTTTCGGCATGTTTCAATAATGAAACTCATATATCTTAAATAGACAACTACAAATAAACCGTTTTCATATCAGCCATCAGATTTTGCCTCATAATTGGCATCGTCCATTTTGGCGAATGGGCCGACCATTACATATGATAAGAACTAATATTTGGCGAATCCCACGTAATTTCTAGTAATCAAGTGGGCGAATAGGGCAGGAACTTGGGACCCCATTGCATGTGATGCATGGCAAATTGGGTCCTAGGACAAATAAAAATTTCACATAGGAAAATGGGAATTTGGTGAATGATGATCCTCGAAAGAGACACTCAATTTAATCCATGGTGAATAAGAGTAAACAGTAAAGAGAAGTATGGGTGAAGAACCCGACTACCAAACTGAAATTACGTAATAATAGTGGCGAACATTCCGACCACTATATGACCATTTTATAAAATCTGGGTGAATGATCCGACCTGTATTTGATTATTTTATTCACCAATTTCCATCACCCGATCGTGACATATTCGCCAATTGGTGAATATTCGCCACTAAAAAAATCCCTGATACAAAATACAAACATTTGCATCAATGCATAAATTTGAATGCATCCAAGTCACGAACCACGAACAGGACCTCGAAAGATTTTTGTCACCCAACCATGTGGAACTGATGAAGCTCCACCCTCCATGCTAGGAGATAGAACCAAGATACTCACAAGGCCCTAAGCAATCTAAGGCTACACAAATCCCTAATCTGAAAGAAATAACATAACAATATATCACTTTACTAATCCTATTTTCCTCAGTTAACACTAATCTACTCAGTTGATACAGTCTGCTCAGTTACTTGTATAAATCATATTTTCCTCGGTTAACATTAATCTGCTCGGTTGATACAATCTGGTTGGTTGACACTAGTTTGCTCGGTTGACACAGTTTGGTCAGTTGATACAGTTTGGTAAGTTGATACAGTCTGGTCGGTTAACACTGGCTGCTCGATTAACACTGCTTGCTCAGTTAACACTGCCTGCTTAGTTGATACTAGTTTCTTGGTTAACATTGCTGCTCGGTTAACATTGACAACTCGGTTAACACTAACAACACATTTCTACCGATTGTAGGAAATGACTGTCAACTCCAACTTGCGGGTAAAATTGGGCATTATGGGGACAATGGTTTCCTAATCTGGGCATGACCCATTTGAGATCTCCTAGTTTCCCTTCAAAAATGGCCCATCAATCCATCCTATCTATCTAACAAATCTATTCTAGATCTGGATGAAGAAAGGTGGTGTAAAAATAGATATGAATCTGTAGGGTTGAAATAGAAGTTCTAAAGCCTCGAAGAACTCATGGACATCCTGGATAAGAAAGGAGATACAAGGAGAATGCTAAGGACCCTATAGCCTCTTACAAATGCAGAAATATTCATATACTTACAACATGGAAAATAATTTCATTTAAACATAATCCTAAACTCCAAATCACTAATACAAGCACAACATATATATGTATAACATAATCATTCTAAAAATTACATAGACAATAAAACACACAGAGAACACATTCATACAAAAAGAGGAAGAATGGAGATTCTTCCCAGTTTAGACCCTACCTTGGGTCCTATGGAGAATCCTCTTCCTTAGACTAGAGAATCTCTGTGAAACTTCAATCCTTGAGTAGATATCCTTCTGGAAATCTTCCTCTGGCAATCAATTCTAGGCAATCCTCACACAGATGACTTCACCAACCAAAGACTTTCAAACTCACATAAACTTTCACCAAATTTTTTTGGAGAAATCAATTACAGACAACTCAAAAGAAAACAAATCTTCCAAAAATTATCATCCTCCCCGCACACAAAAATCTTCAATTATTTATCCTCCAACTATGTGGTTGGAGGAGTTGCTTTACGGGAAGCAACTTCTCCAACTTCCATAGTTGGTTGGAGGTCCAACCAAAAAAATTCCCATAAAAGACTTAATCAAGGTTTTAATAAATTTGATTAAAATATCTTTTAAATAAAAGCATAACAAGAATAATAGACAAATGCCTTTCAAGAAAAACACATAGCACAATAGGAAAACAAGTAGACTAACTTCTAGGAGGTCTTGAGTTCAACTCCCTCCTAGATAGCTAATTTTACTACAAAGGGCATTTTCCTTTTATTATTATTATGTTTACTTTTTATTTAATACATTCATTAAATATACTTTATTTCACTCACTTTATTTACTTATTATAAATAACATACTATTTACACAATTAATGGAAAACATACAATTATTTATATTTATATAAGCATGGATATATGCATGTGCACCCACATATACACATACTTATATAAAATACAAATAATTATAACATAATTATTTATTATACATATAAAATAGATTAGTTCTAACTCATAATGTAAACTCAGACCAACATCAAATCAAGTTCATAACATAAACTGCATTCGACTTTCCCAACTAGGATCACTTCCTAAACAGAATTCTAAGCCTATGGGTAGCCTTGAGAGTAACTTGGTTAAATCTCCACACATCAACAGTTCAAGGATTTTGAAGGAATGCTCAGACCTATGTAGCCAGGTGGAGATGATGCCTGGTACCTGCATCCTACATCACCAACTGATATGCATATACACACACACACACACACACACACACATATATAAACATGTATTGACAAACAAGGAGGGAGGGTGTGACATCGTGTGGACCTCCCATAGGAGTAACTACGACTGCCCCTCCTCATCCTACACTCACATCAACCAGTAAATGTCAAACCATAATAGGGTCAGTAGGGTTAGATCATAATATAAACATCATAACAAAAATCGATGTAAAACATTTTACTGATAGTTCATTTCTAACCATTCATCATTAAATGCTATTTTAATATTTTCAAATAAACTGCAGTAACCAAATATATATGCTCAAATGTCTCATAAAATGCTAACTAAATAATAATCATAGTCCATCGTAAAATCCAAAGTGTCAAAGCAAAAGTCCTGTTAGTCTAACATAGGAAGATGCTAGGGTGGGCATTACAGGTTACCTCTGTGATCTCAGTAATTTCATTTGTCATTCTTCCTTTCATTTGATCTTTCATTGTTTTCTCATCATCTTTCTTGTAAGGATATTGTTGGCGAACATATTTGTCTTCTTCTTCTTAAATGAAAATGAATAAAAACTCTATGCCTTTGAAGACAAACAATTCATCAACAGTTGGGTAAGCATTAGGAATTGCTTCCCTCTGAATTTTGAAGGTTCAACTTCCTTGTAGGATATTCAATGAATTACCAACATAAAAGTAAATTCATACACCTTTAACCATAAAGTCTAGAAGGACCACTCAAATACTCTTGGGTATTGAGGTGATTTAAAGAATCAACAAATGATTAAATTCAACTATGAAGAAAAATGATATCTACTAATTACTTCTAAAACAAAGAACCTATAAAATAACTCAAGGGGAAATAACTAGAAAGAAACCGAGAGTGACTAAGTATAAATATACATGCACAGATACAAATGTACCAATTCTCAAAGTAATCAATACATTCCAGATTTTGATTCAAAGTTCTAAATCAAACCATGCATCTATATATTCATACATGATCGGATCAAAGTCTAATCAAAATAAGTCACAAACTATTTTAGAACATAAAAGATTAATCTAGCTATCTACTTAGCAAAACTATCTATTTTTCTATCTGTAATTTCTAACCCCTTCACAGTTCAATGCTCCAACATTTATAGTTGTAGGTACGAGAGAGCCTCCAGAAAAACCTAGCCTCTCGGACACTAGAAAAACTGTTAAGAACTAGTTATACAACTAAAAAGAGAGTTTCATAACTATCCCGAAAAATGCTAACTCCCTCCAAGACCTTCTGACGTGGCAGTCTGTACGAGCTTCTAGGATCAAAACATGTTCACCAATTCTTGAGTTGGCTGAAAATGTAGATTCTTCAAACTTTTTAGCTTCCCCCAAGTCGCATTCTTTTCCCATCTTAACTCCCTAATCCTCTCTGCCTGCTTAGGTAATTAGCCCCTGTTCAACAGCAACATGGATTCCACATTTGCAATTCTGGTGAAATCTTGAACCGTCGGTGCTTCATTTTCTTTAAGACCATTCATGGTGTCTGTAAAGACTTTGACCATGGCATCTGCATCCCTATTACCTTCATCAATTTGTAAAATACTTGAGGGATTTTCTATCTTGATGTCTTTAAGGGCATCTGCATGCATATCCAGTACCTCTTTCTCTATTGCTTTGGCTTGAGAGATCGCAGCTTTAAACATTGTGTTTTTCCAGCTGAAATTTTGTTTCAAGATGAACAACATACAAGGATCTCCCAACTTCATTAGATTTTCTGCTAAGAACTAAGTCACGCCATACGCCTCTATTTCTTGAACCTGTATGACAATCGCTGCGCATTTCTCTTCTTCCATTTCCCAGCTTGGGACTAGGGTTTGAATCTCACCGAGTAATCCTTCTCCATCTAAGCAGGTAGATATAAAATCCTATATGAAAGCACTCCCTTCATCGATTACATTATTTATCCAAGATTTCACGACCTCCATCATAAATCTACCCTGTTGCATCTATTTCACTAGCCTTTGGCTTTCAGCTGAATTCAGATCAAAATCTTGTGAGGACTAGGCCAGTGGCAGTGCTCCAACATCAGTAAGGAAAGAAACTCGGCCATGGTAGATACCAACTATTTCAACTCACGTTTCTCTCTCCCATCCTTTTGCGACTGCCCGAGAATATGATCAGCTGAAATTTTAAAAAGATGATCTCTAGAATCCCTGTTTAGAAAACCAAGCTCCATCTTAGTGATTTCAAAGTCTTTCACCTCTGGTTCTTGAATTCCCTCTTTAGGCCTGAAGGTTGCTATTTCTATAGTCACCTTTCCAGTAGATGGATCCGTAGATAGCCTTGCATCACTCTTCATTCTTTTTTCTTTAGGGGTCCGGGTAGCATATTTGGTGACAGTCTCCTTCACAGGAAGTGAAATAGGCTTATAACTCTTTCTTTTACTCACTGATTCGGTTAGCCAAGGAAGAATTGAACCAGTGACTATCCGATTGTTGGGTGTTTTGACAAGAGTCTTCTCAGCCTGAGGTACATTTGTGCTACTGGTAAGGATTTCTTGAACCTTTTCTTGTTGATCCAATGGAAAGGAAATATCTTCATCGTTAATCTCAATATATAGATAGTCAGGTCCTAAGGATGCCATCTGACAACGCCTTTCTGATCTTGTTCTAGGCCTCTATCTAGGTGCGGTAGGATGTTCGTTGGGAACCACCTTTTTCTTAGGGGATGCAACTTTACCTGCATTAGGAACCACAAGAGATACATTAGATGAGACATGTTTCACATTTATTAGGGCTGATTTCATACTATGCCTTTCAAGAGGGGGGTTCTTTGCTCCTTTCTTTTTCTTTTTTGTCAACCAGGTTTCTGTAACCCTGAATATGGTTTGGGCTCTCAACTTTATATCATCTTCCTCCTTCCTATTCCAATCTATGACTAGAGGACTTCTTGCTTCTACATTGATGAGATCTGAACTTGCGGCTTCAGAACTATCCTCTTCTACTCCCTTAATATCAAACTTTAATTGCAACAGTTTGATCTGTGGAACTACAAGTCTTGAGTGATCCTATTTCCAGACTGCTTCTTCATCACTAAGATCTTCCCATAGATCTTCAAGGTGTGAACTAGGAAAAGGATAATTACTTAGACTTAGAACTTGTCTAGCGAAGCCCTTATTGTCAAAACCCCTTCTTAACTCATAAAATTGCAAGTGAAAACTCAACAGGTTGCTTCCTATCATCGAAGCATCCATCATACTATTACAGACCAAGTTGCCAATTTTAACTGGAAACATAGAAGGCCACCTTTCTTCTGGTAGGGTATTTTTAATAACTACGAACAATTGCCTGCAAACCTCTACCAATATAAAAGAGTCAAAAGCAAACCTTGGGAGCCTAAGAGGTTCATCATCAAAGCCTCCGACCCAAATGTAGGTAAAACATGGAAATTGAATGTATAGACTTTCGTAGACTTGAACCAATTTTTGTGCTTCCAATGAAACTCTTTGGTTTGGGACTCCTGCCAATTATTGACACAATCTTCCTAGGAAAACATCATGAACCTTCCTATAGTCTTCCAAAATCTTATCCTTTCTTAATAAGGGACAGTACTCATAGATGAAAAGGTCTTCATTCCAAGGAACATGTTGAATGGCAGATAGATCCTATGTGCATGCTAGAAATTATATAAAATAGGAAGACATAAAGAAATCCTTCTTAATAGCCTGGGCTTGTTTAAGTTCGTCCCTCAAGGAACTAGCAATAATCTCTGCCCAATCAATATGTTTCCCCCCTTCCAAGACTATCTCTATAAAGTGAAACATCCACTCCTCAAAGAGGAGAACTTGCTCTTAACCTTTAATCAGGTGAAGCAACACTATCACATCATGAATAAGTGGCTTCATGTGGTCTTTGGTGAGGACTTTAGGTAATGGGGATCCACCCTTATAATTAGTTTGAGTCCACTTCCGGCCCAAATGACTATGGTTTTTATCTATGTTTTCTCTATACTGAGCTAAAGATTGGGTGGGAGTGAAACTGACGAGAGATTCCTTTGGGATTTTAAAAATAGCCATGATAGTCTCTCTATTGACCAGCACAAGGGTTTGGCCTTCCACATTCATTATGCACTTGGATTTAACATCATATCTGTTAATACATTGCTGAACCAACTCCAGACATACAAC
Organism: Chamaecyparis obtusa; assembly: GCA_027943335.1. NCBI lineage: Eukaryota > Viridiplantae > Streptophyta > Pinopsida > Cupressales > Cupressaceae > Chamaecyparis > Chamaecyparis obtusa. Next base: position 1,022,752 of record BSBK01001858.1, on the reverse strand, counting down.
TGACGGAGGGAAAGCTGCGACTTCTAATAATCCACTCGACAAGAACTCTAGACTATGATCTTCCGCTGCACAATTTGTGAGGTCAATTGTCATTTTTTCTACTGATATCCCTAACAGGTCTGTATCTATGACAATAGGGGCTCAACATTGCATATTCTTGACATTCCTGAAGAAATGCATACTAGACCTCATCTCTCCCTCAGGAATAAAAATAAAACCCCCCCTCTTGAATCAATATATCAAATAGCAACAAGAAATGAAAAAGAGCTTTAGGATCTACCTGTTTTATGCAGACTCAGAACAATTTCTTCTCCCACAGCCGAGACTCCACAGAATTATAATAGGAAGAGAAAACTTACAAAGCGGTTTATATTTTTTGAAAGATTATGCCTTGAAAAGTTGACTTTAATGAGCATTAGTTGGGAACATTAATTTCAAATGATGTGAGCAGTAATGACTTAGCAACAGGATGTCCTTGAAATCCGAAAACTTTAATATCATTATTAATCATCCCCCAGACAATATCTCTCACTCATGTTAACGATTTCATTAATCACAACCTGAAACTTTATTCGAGGCTTGCCCCGTGGCTCCTGTCAAATCTAAACTGTCCATCTTAAAAACTTAACCATCATTTCACCATCAGATTATGTCATTTGTCCCATCAACTATCCTTTCACTTATGCTGCCTGCTATCTATCTTTGAACCTCTTTGAATAACTTTGACCTGGGGTTCAAAGTGGTTCAAAGTGGTTCACTGCAAAAAAGTGACTTAGGCTAGGGCCCACCTGTGGAAAATAGACGTTAGAAACATAATCATTCATTGAACTGCTTTGAACTACTTTGAACCGGAGTTCAAAGTGGTTCAAAGTGGTTCATGTGAAGCATGAGTCTTGGAAAAGATTCAACCAAGGAAGGCCGAATTTGAACTTGACAAACTTGGAGGCTATTTCTAGACAACTTGAAGGGCATGCACACTTGGAGGATTACTGTAAGGAAAGACCCTCAAGGGAACATGCTAAATGAGGTTTAAATAAATGAACTAGTAAGGGTCTTAGACACTTCCATAATGGCGACTCTAACTATCTCTAACATCGGCTCTAGTTGGGAACTGCATATTGCTCAATGTGTAGAGAACTCTAAATAACTGGTTTCATAGAAAAAGCTAACAAAGGGAAAGAAAAATAGAGCACCACGACACAACAAAAAAGAAAATAGGGAAACACTACCTAATATATACATGGGTACTGACTGAGTAAATCATTTAAAGCTTTCATAACTTGAGGTCCTGCCCATTATAAGTAAAAGGCAGATTCACACCATTTGGGTAGGACAATCGGAAAGCATTTGAACCAAGAGTTTCATAAATAATAAATGGGCCCTTCCATAAAGACTCAAATTTCCCATGAGACCCTTTGGGTGCCTGCCTTTTGTCCCATAGAAGCACTTCATCACCCTCCATAAAGTTACGAGGCCGCACCCACATATCAAAAATCTCCTTTACATTCAGCTGATGCTTTGTAATATGATCTACCAACTCCTCCCTTTCTTCTTCCAGTCTACTCAAATACATGACATGTTTCTCCAGAGGATCTTTAAAATACTGATCTTCAATGACGGCTTGGAGCTTGACTGAGGAGAGTTCCAAAGGCAGAGAGACATGTGCTCCTATCCCATATACCAGTTCAAAGGGGGCCATTCCAATTGCTCTTTTCAAAGTGGTTTGATCTGCCCACAAAGCCTCAAACAACTTCTTATGCCATTCACGGGGATTATCATCCATTAAATTTTTCATGATCGCTACCATGTTCTTATTACTGGATTCAGCTTGACCATTCCCTTGTGGGAAATAATCAGAGGAATCAGCTAGAGATATGCCATGTTCATAACAAAAAGCCGAGATCTCTTCAGAAGAAAATTATGTAGCATTTTCTACTACTATCTTAACAGGTACCCCGAACCTTAAAAAAATATAATTTAAAAGGAACTCACACACAACTCGAGAGTTCACTTTCTTAGTGGGGACAGCTTCCACCCACTTAGTAAAATAGTTAGTGGCTATGAGAATATAAACATGCCCAACGCTAGATGGTGGGTTCAAAGGTCCCACGAAGTCTATTCCCCATTGTTTGAAGGGCTCATCAACAATCATAGGTTTAAGAGGTAGGGCAGCAAGATGAGGTCTCCCAGTAAAAAGATGACATTTTTCACAATTTCAAACATACTGGTACATGTCCTTGAACATGCTAGGCCAGTAAAAATAATTTCAAAGAATCTTGAATGTAGTTACAGTTGAGGAGTAGTGGCCTCCACAAGCTTCATCATGAAATACTTTCAAAAGTTCTTTCTGCTACTCAGCATCTACGCATCTTAGGAATGTTCCATCTATGCCCCTTTTATATAATGTCCCCTGGGATATCACATATTTACTTGCTTTCAATTTCAAGTTACGCCTCTCTTTGGGATTTAAATGACTAGGACACTCACCATAGGTAAGGAAAAGCCATGTTCGAAAACTAGGGATCAGTTAGACTGACTAGCAACGCCATGGGTACTTCATCAATTTTCTCAAATGACTTACCATTCTCTACTATCAACTTGCATAGGCCTTTCCCCCTTACCAAATTGGTCAACTTGATCATCAGGTCATACTCTTGAATTTTTGCTATCCAAACTACTCTATTATTCATACCAATCTCCTTCTGAGTCAAAATACTTTTCAATGCAGTCTCAGGGATTAAAATGGTACAATGGGAATGAAGTACATAGTACTTAAACTATTTTATCGCTTTTACTATGATGAAGGCATGTTTTTCCATCTGGGAGTACTTGAGCTCATGTCTTTTCAGAGGCATGATCATAAAGGCTATGGGTGCTTCTTGTCCTTTCTCATCTTTTTGTGTTAATATACCTGATAGAGTATGCTCAGAGGCAGAACAATAGATGATAAAGTCTTTTTTGAAATTGGAACTCTTTAACATAGGTTCCTGAGATATTGCATCCTTAATATCACTGAAAGCTTTGTGTCCATTCTCGTTCCACTTAAAAAGAACTTTCTCACTAATCATGTCAACCATATACCTAGTAATTTTTGAAAATTCTGGAATGAATGCATGTAGGAAATTCACCTGGCCAAAGAAGGACTTCAATCTGGTCTTGCTCAAAGGTAGGTTGAGCTGTTGAATTGCGTTAACCCTTTCGGGGTCAATTCGGACACCATCCCTTGAGATAATATGACCTAGTAATTTTCCTTCCTCCACAAAGAATATTGATTTCTTGGGGTTCAAAGAGATGTCATGGCTTCTACATCTTAAGAGCACTGTCTTGAGATTTTTTAGGTGTTGACTTCTCTTCTTCAAAAAGACAGTAAGATCATCTAAATATACCACTATAATTTTGTTCCAGAGATCTTTGAAAGAAGAATTCATTTCCCTCTGGAAGGTTGCACCTGCATTGATCAGCCCAAATGACATATGACTATATGCATAAGTTCCCCATAGGGTGATAAATGCCATTTTGTGTTGGTCATTTTCTGCTACACTGATTTGGTTGTACCCAAAATAACCATCTAGCATAGACATAACTTCAGATCCTAATGCAGCTTGAAGAACATGTTCCATCATAGGAAAGGCATAGTTATCTTTTAAACTTGCTTGGTTCAGGTTACGAAAATCAACACAGATCCTGATCTTGCCATTCTTCTTTCTCATAGGAACTATATTGGTGATCCAAGTTGAATGATGAATGGGATAGATAATCCTTGCCTGTAGCATTTTTTCAACTTCCTTTAATATGGCTTCAGACACTTTCGGATTATAGTTCCTTAATTTTTTGACGAAAGGGGGTAACACCAGGCTTTAAAGGGATTTGATGTTTAAAAAGGCCTCCTCTAAAATTCTTCAGGTCCTTATATCCCCAAGTGAAGACATCCCTGTATTCTATAAGTAACCTTGTCAAGTCTTCTTTTTTAGATGAAGTACATGTCTAACCAATTGAAATCCATTTCAGATCATCTTGCTCACCTATATCAATTTTGTCATATTTTTTTGGCATTATGCACATGAGATATCTTATCTTTAACAATACTATCATCTTTTCTCCTGAATAAATGTTCTAGAGATACAAGGCCCTTGGGGATTTTATTTCCCTTCAGTTGAATCACTCCATCACTACCTGCAACATCTTCGTAGACTTCTTTGCAATCACTATTAGATCCTTCAAAATATACATCAGAAAAACCTATGGCACATTCTAAGAAATCCTTGAGCTGGGAATCACTATCAAAGACTTGCCAATACTCCACATTATCAGACACTTTCAGCTTGTAAATCATCTCAATTTGATATTTTTGAGTTTTAAAGTCAGGGTGTGGCAACAATAGTGAAGTTGATATCGCCAAGGCATCTGCTCTAGTGTTCTGATTTCTTGGTATACATTCTATGGAGAAGGCGTCAAAGAAATCCAGCTCATCCCATACCAAATTTTGTAGTGCTTTAACCTCTCATTCTTTGATAAAGAATTGTCCTCTCACCTGCTTCATGATTAACTTAGCATCACCTTTTACCATCAACTTCTTGACTCTCCTTAGTTTTGCCTCTTCCTGTATGCACCCTAAAATGGTCACCTTTTATTAAATACAAACCCCCACTTTTCCTCTTATCCTAAGTTGCACAAAATAAAGCATTATTTTTATTCTTATAAAAAGAAGAAAAGCACTTTTTGTCTCATATGGACACAAAAGTCAACTCTTATTTTCTCATTGGAGGATATTTGTGCACATGGATTACTCCTCTTTCAAGCTCCACCCTTGATTAAATCTTTTGCCTCTTAATCTCCATGGTCCATTCTTTCTCATTTCCTATAAAAGGAGAGCTCTCTTCTCATTCTGAGATCCATCTTTTGAATACTAACCTTATGTTGTAGGATTTCTTGGAGACTTTGGAGCTTTTTGGAGATCTTCATGCATTTATCTTTCATTCTTTCATTCTAGTTTCTTTCTTGCATCATAGCTTTCATGGCATCTAGCTTAGTTTCCTTTATGTTTTAGATTAGCTCACATAACTTAATTAGCAAGGGTTTGTAATACTTTCCTTTCATAGTTTACCTTGCATCTTCATTCTTAGCATAGTTTGCATTGCATTGCATTTTCATTGATTCTTGAGGATATTGGCATTCTTGCCCTTGTCTCTTTGAATCTCCCATTGTGTGGTTTACTAGCAAGGTTGCATGCTTCAATAGCTCTAGCTGAGAGCAATATTCAAACAATCTTGTGACTCCATACTTAGGGAGCTCTAGGTCACTTTTCAAGGTTTCCCATTCATGGATTCCCTTGGAAGTAAAGACTTAGAGAAGTGCACAATTTAGTGTGTACATTTTTGGCGCTCACCATGGGGTAGAACATTCTTGTTTTGTCCTTCATTTTTTGCATTTTCGTCATTTTTTCATCAATATTTGTTTGTTGTTTCGTCAAAAAATTTCTCTCTAGTTTTCCTGACAAAATTATCGTGCGACATTTTTCCAATGTCGTACGATACTTTCTTACATACCAGTGTGATATTTTACCAGTTATAATATCACACGCTTTGGCAGATTATATCGCACTCTTGTTCTATTTTCTGTCGCATGCAGGTAGCAGGAATTATCGCCCGGAGATATATTATCGCACCAGTACATGATGAAATATCGCATGACTATTTCTTTGATAGAAATATCACCCAGGCCTGGTAGTGAGCAATTTTTGTCATTTCTTTGCAAGATCTAATTGGTTTTGATTCAGATTTCTGATTTGCTGTTGTAGGACAGGGGTTTATTTACAGATTTCATTTGATTTGTTTTATGTGCTAACCCTTGTAGGGCTAACAAGTGGTGCTTGTAGGTGCTCCTATTGCTTGATTAATTGCCTAAAAGAATGCATGTCAAAGCTTCAAATGTACAAGGGTTACTAACAGTTTTTGTAGGGCTGCCCAAAGAATAAAAACCAATCAAGTGCTTGTTTAATTGCTTTCTTCTGAGTGTGGCATATACTAGTTGCTTCATTTCATAAGCACTTAATATCTTGTTGTAGGAATATTTAGGTGGTAGGATAAGTATGCTCTTCACCCTCATGGTGAACCATAAAATCTTGACCCATCTTTAGAATTTGAGAGCAAGAAGGTAATTCAACCTTTGCTTTGTGTGTTTGAGAGATATTTTTGAGCTAGGAGATTATGCTCTTCACCCTTGAGGTGAAACAGAAATCCTGACACTCAAAGGTAGATCCACTCTTTATTTAGCTTTTAGAATCCTTTAGCGGGCTTACTCTTGAGCAATCAAGAGGAACAACCCAAGTGGGGACAAGCCTTTTGCCAGCTATTCCGACCCACTATAAACTCAAGGCTATCAAGGACACAAAACCTTGGTAGATGTAGTACTTGTCTTCGCTTAATGTGAGTACTTGTGGGATTGTGACCATGAGAAAAATGTTGAGCAAGAATGCTTAAGGTACTCTTGTGGCCGTGAGGTCTGTTACTTGCCGCAAGGTAAGGAGTCCCTTTGGGGAGCAAGAGGGGTATTACGAACGGAAGCCCTTATTAAGAACCATAGATAGAAGCCACCCTATTTTTCTAGTTAGCTTCTTGGTGCAAGGATTGATCCAAGTGGAATAACCCAGATCACCCCAAGATTACTCACCATCTATGTTCCTTTGGTTGTTTCATTGGCACTTCCATGACAAAGCCAATATCTATTGTGGGTAAACACTTTGTGTGAGGCAATGGGACATCAAGTGTGGGCCAAGTTGTTAAGTATTGAGCCATTGTATTTTTAGGCTAGTAAGTGCTTGAAGTGTTCTCGCTGTGATCTACCCATGTAAATGTTCTCAAACATCAAACATCACGGTAGCATTCATAGGATTTTATTGCTTTGATATCATAATTGCTTGTCTTGGCAAGGTTTCTTTTGCCCTTGTGCAAGTGTTTTATGACATGTTTGATCACCTACTATTTGCAAACCTATCTATTTACTACTGTCACTATGGTTGAAATTGAAAAATCCAACCTTCAAACACAAATTTTGAACAAACTGCCCTTAAAACTAAGATTTTTGGCACTCACTGCTCAAGAGTCGTACAATCCTAAAACTGTATCACATACTGTACTAAGAATTATCATGTGATAGTTCATCACTAGAAGATTATCGCACTGCTTGCCTGGAAATTATTGCACAGGCTGCCTGGAAATTGTCGCCTAGAGTCTTTTTGCTGCCTATCTGGTTTATGCAACTTTCAGTCCTTCCTTAGTTGACCATATTTTAGTAGGTGACCTACTCTACTGCTAGAAACCTATTGGTACCTTGGGTTCCTGATTTTAGACCCCTTGAATTAGTGCTCTGATTTTCCAAAGTAGTCTTGCTTGGCATCGATAAGTTATCAATTATCCTTGTTGAAAAATTACACCTTTAGATTCTTTGTTAACACACTTGGAGAGTTTTAGTACTCTTTTATCCAATTCACTTCCAAAAAAATTCAATTTCAATTATATATTTGGTTAAATCCATTTTCTTGGCCCATACGTGTTAGGATACTCATCCTTTTATTATACACCTCTATGGCATGATTGGTTTATGCCTTTTTCAGCTTTCTATCTTACCATCTCTTTTTGGACAATTGAACACTTTCACTATCCTTGTTTGGTATTGGCGTTTCATAAGGTCATCTTATCACCAAGGGTCTTTTTATTTCATGTCGGTTATGACAAGGTACCAAGTTAATCAAGGAAAATGACCTCAAGTTGTCTTTGGACAATTACCCTTAGTCCAAACTCATCAAAAGTGAAAGGGGAAGAAACCCGTCTTTGATCAATCACCTAGGAGTGAGTCTGAGGCTTGGTTTGACCCAAAGAGAAATCCTAGTGAGTTGAGTACCTCTTTACCATCCTCTCAATCAAATATGGACATGAGCTACACTTTGACTAGGAAACAAGGACAAGCAATGGATCAAACTCTTGATGACATTTTCCAAAGACATAGGGATAACATGTTGTTTGGTGATGATAATCAACCTGAATCACCCCCTATTAACTCAAGATATTTAGATGCCCATCAAAGAGATGAAAGAAATTATGGGAAAGCTCACCAAGATGCACGGTCACAACATGAAGACCAAAACAATGAATCTGGTGATGCTCATGTGAATGCTGCATTCACTAATGACTTGTTCAGACACTCAAGGTCCAACTCTCCACTCAAAAAAACCTCAAGATATGCTAATGAAAGGCTTAAAAGAATTGAGTGTGAAAAGAAAGCCTTTTTGGATGAACAAGATGCTAAAGAAGAAAGGTTTAGACACCTAGAAGAAGAACAACAAGCCTTGTTGGAATTAAGAAGAAAAGCATTCCAAGAGGAACAAGATAGGCTTCTAGCCCAACAACTCAACGACCAATTTAACAAAAGGGGTACCAACAGTGGAAACAACTCTCCACCCTCTACTCCCTCAAGAACACCAAGAAGTAGAAGGTGGTCAAGGACCCCTTCAAGATCTCCTAGTCCTTGAGGAAGAAGGATTTCACAACATAGGAGACGAACACTTCCTAGGAACTCAAGACAACCCTCCCATTGAGCTCATCATGGATCTCAACATGGAGGAAGTAGCACAAGTTTTGATGATCAAGACTTTATGAGAATGAAACAAGACCCACTATTCCAACAATATGTGGAAAAGAACCTTGATCAAAATAAAGATAGGTTCCTAGAGAGTTTGATTAATAAGGGTGCTAGGGTCCCTTACAACTTTGATGTGGATAGGAGGATCAAGAAACAAGGACCCTCTCAAGAAGAGGAAATCAAGCAACTCAAATGAATGATGGAAAAGGTGTTGGCACCTAAAAGTTCCTTTTCACTTGATTCTATTTGTCCCAATCCTTTTGACAAAAGTGTGACTATGACGGATTTTCCTAGGAAAGTTGAAATTCCCCAATACGACAAGTATGATGGAAATGGCGACCCACATGATCATGTGCGTCAATTTTATATCATGAGTTTTGAGTTCCACCAAGATGACTCTTATCTTATGAGTTTATTTCCAAGGAGCCTCAAGGGCCAAGCCATGGAGTGGTTTACCAACATAACTCCTCCCGTCAAAACTTTCAAAGAACTTGTCCACAGATTCGTTCAACATTTTGCATACAACTTGTCAAGATTAGTCACTATGTTGGACTTATGAAATTTGAAACAAAACCAAGGGGAATCCTTTGTTACCTTCTTGCAAAGGTGGAGACAATTGTGCTCCCACTATTCTAGGACTATTCCTGAGCATGAAAGGATTGACATCATTGTTAGTAATTTGGTGCCTGAAATGCATTATGAGGTTCAAAAAATGGTCTTTGATTCCTTTGATACTATAGTTGAGACATCATGTCGAATTGAGGATGTCCTAAAAGAACAAGGCATTTTGACCAAACATAGCAATACCAACAATGGTCAAAATCCTAACAATGCTAATAAGGACAAAGGCAAGCACTTGCACTGGAATAAGAATAAACAAGTAGTCAATGAGGAAGTTGTAGACTCTTCCCAACCCAAGGATCAAGGAGTCTTACATTTATCTAGTGCAGTCCAGGCTATGAAGCTCAATACATCCTCCAACCAACAAGAGAATAAACCTAAGTATCAAGACAAGCCCAAGAAAAAGTTGAGACAGTTTTCTAAGCCGGGTGACTCATATGAGGATGTTTTCAAGACCCTTATTGCCAATAATCTTGCACAACCACAAGATCCAGCAAAATTCCACATACTTGATGTTAAGCCACATTGGTGGAATGAAAAAGCTTTTTGCAAATACCACAATGGCATTGGACATGACATTGAACGTTACTGGAAACTTAAACACCTCATTCACGATCTTATTAAAAGTGGCAAACTTTAGATTGATGGGTTGAATACAAATGAAGACCACAAGGCATTCAAGGAGCCTTTGCCCAAATATGAAAAGGGGGAAACCTCTAAACCCAAGAATGGAAAAGCTAAAATCAACTATACCTACATAGGTGTAGAAAATGTGGTTAATATGCTTGAGATTGTTGAGGAAAATGTCAAAATGATGCGAAACAAAGATTCTTATAGTCATGATGTAAGCTCTCCTCCTATATTTGATGAAGAACATGTGCCGGTGCTTAGGGGTCCTCACTCTCAAAGGTCATCCCAAGCTCTTAATGATGTCACCAGAAGCCAAAGTCAAGGTCCTGTGGTTATTAGAGGTCCTTATTCCAACCAGTCTAGCAAACCCAAGAAAGTGACATCCAAGAATGTCACCACCAAGTCAGCAGTCAATCTTGAAATGAGCTACAATGTTCCTAACAACATAGACATTGACCAATTCCAAAATATGGTTAACCACCTTGCTAGCCGTCACTAGCTTGCATTCTCAGAAGAAGATGACAAAGCCTTGAGCCATCTACATAATCTTGCCCTTCATATCGAAGTCATGATTCACAAGACCCGTGTCAGGCATGTGTTGATTAATGGGGGTGCCGGGCTCAATATTTTTTCCTTGAGTTTGTTGAAGATACTGGGTTACTCAGAGAAAGTTATTGATACTCATAATAAAATAACCATCAAAGCCTATGATGAGGCAAAGAGAAGCCACAAAGGCTTAGTCATCCTTCCTGTCAGAATTAGCCCCGTTGAAAAGGACATTTTGTTCCAAATTGTTGATGCTAGTCCTTTAGCCTATAATATCCTACTTGGTAGACCATGGATTCATGACATGCAAGTAGTACCATCCACCTACCACCAATGTGTCAAGTTCCCCTATAATGGAGTAGAATTTTGTATACCCGGGGATAGCACATTATCTGTTAATGCAATTTCAGTAGGGACTCATGTTCCTCTCAACAAGGAAGCTGAGGATTTTGATGCCACTTTAGCACAATGTCAGAATAAGTTTAAGGCCATAGAACTTGGTATGGGGGGGTATCAAATTGACTCCTTTACAAAAATGCTAGTCTCACCTAGGTCCTATGGTAACTTCACAAGAGATGTGTCCCTCATTTTCAACAATGACTCTGTTTGGTACATTTGTAGAGTCCTCAGTGCCTATACAAGATGAAAAAGAAGAGGTAGTTGTTACAATAACTGAGAGGGGGGTGAATCAATTATCTAGTGTCCCAAAACAAAATGTATAATTCAAAACAACTTCTCCAATTTCTACTCCTCCGTAAATAATAAAACTTTCACTGTCTGTGCTTTTACTGATTACCAGTCAAATACTATAACAGTTACCGATCAAATCTAACATGTAACATGTAAAGAATGATAACACATAGATATCACAATCAACACATAACATAAGAGATTTAATGTGGAAACCTTGTAAAGGGAAAAACCACCTGGGACCAGCAACCCAAAATTGTTCACTCTTTTGAAGTGAGGTCGGTTAAGACCCAACCCTGTTAAAGGTTTACAAACACACTGTCAAGTGTGACCTTGTTAGGGGATTTTAGACTAGAAGTTATCGTCCAACCAGCATTCACTATGGGGTTGATAGGATAACAATGTTCATTCTATGAATGATACATCATAAGACTTTCAGAGTCCACTCAGTTAAGAGATTTTGACTGTATACAATGGTTAAATATGTAACAGTAAATGACCTGCCTTAATACAACTTCAATTGCAGATTAAAGATCAATATTCAGTCCATACGAATCCTTCTGATCAATATTTCACTTCAGATTCAATATTGTATCAACTTACTATCCATCTGTAATTGCTCTCTATAGCTTGGTAATTGTTCTACAGCTCGGTTCTTACTTAACCAGTATGATCAAAATGCATGAAAACCTTGTTCACATGATATTTCTGCAGGTTCTACTTCTTCCAGCATCCTTTCATAAATAAATTATGTTCTCTTATATAGATGAGTAAATCATTTTCTTCTCCACCATCAGATTTTTCCACTTAACTACATTCATAGATTTTGTCGCTTCAAACTTTCTCAGCACTTGTGTCAATAACACATTTGATTCTCATCCTTTAGATCTTTCCTAAATTTCGTCAGTCGTCGATCTATGTAACAAACATTATCTGTTACCTCGATGTTATACTCTTGCCAGCTCATCAATCTTATTGGCTAAACTAATCATTTAATTCATTATGTTCCACTCAGTTAACAAAGAAATGCGTCGGTGAACACTACTCGATTAATATTGCGATCGATAGACACTACACTCTGTCGGTGTATACTAGAAATGCTTCATTTACTGATAACACTACTTTGTGTCTTTCAGCTCTATACTTCATCATAGATGAATGCAACATAATAAAGTCAATATCATCAAGTCATAGACTCATCAACAAGTTACTCAATGTGTTCCTTATCCTCATCTGTCATGTACATCTTTCCTCATGTAGATTTCTCTGTTCTTCATCTTTTTCACCTTTCTTTAGATGTCTTGGTATAGTAACTTACAAGATAAGTGTTGTCAAACTAGTTGACATCAATGACAACATAATACTAATTTAATCATATTACATATCTAATCAACAGCTCCTCAGTGATCTTTAATCATAGATTCTTCAATTAGATTCCAAATCAGTTGTAGTCCAACAATCTCTCCCTTTGGCATTGATGGCAACTCAAGTAATATGAAATGTACCATACACATACCAAAAATATATTTCACAACTTTGTGAAAAAAATATTGTAAGTCACATAGACTTAATATGTTTAATCACTATGTTACTAAACCAGCATTAACTAATACAACTTTACCATTTTGCAGTTGTGATCTTCTTTTTAGTTCTCTTGTTCCTACTTTTGTTCTCTGTAACTGATCTTCAATACCGTGTCTTATTCAAATTGTCTCTCCCTTAGATAATTCCCGTCGGTGCTTGTTCCTTTTTCATATTATTTATCTCTCCCTTTGACAGTAATGCCAAAGAAACAAATAAACAAACAATTCTGTCTTCCTCTGTATCTCTGGATACTGATATTCCAATCGGTTCAAGTTCTCAAACTTAATCACAACCTTGAACATGATTCAAAGTGTGAACTATGATGCATCAACATGAATGATCTTCTGATATAAGTAGGTTGATGCAACAACTAGATCACATTAGTGACCGATAGACAGGGGACAGACCCCAAGTCTAGTCCTCAAGTATTCAAATGTGTCCTTCGGTAGAGGCTTTGTAAAAATATCTGCAAGTTGTTCTTTAGATGTGACAAATTCTAACTTCACTTGCTTCTCTTGCACTTGTTCTCTTAAGTAATGATACTTAATAGATATATGCTTTGTCTTAGAGTGCATCATAAGATTCTTTGAAATATTAATAGCACTAGTGTTGTCACAATATATAATCACTGGGTCAGTGATTACTTCATTCATTCCTTCCAACACTTGTTTGATATATGCAATGTTTGAATAGTTAGTAGCAGCAGCAACATATTCTGCTTTAGCTGTAGACTAAGAAATACAAGCCTGCTTTTTACTTGTCTAGGTTACAAGTCTTTCACCAAAGAAAAATGCTCCTCTGGTGGTGCTTTTTCTATCATCCACATTTCCAGCCCAATTAGCATTGGTGTAAAATTTCAGTTCAAACTTCCCTTCCTTAGGATACCATAATCCATAATTCTCTATTTTCTTCAGGTATCTTAAGATCCTTTTTGTAGCTATCATGTGTGATTCTCTAGGATTAGCAGAAAATCTTGCAACAATTTCCACAACATGTGCTATATTTGGTCTACTATGAACCACGTACATTAATTTACCAATCATGGATCGGTAAAGTGTCTGGTTTACCTCTGTAGTTTCATCCTCCTTTGTCAATTTGCATCCAGTAGCCATCGGTGTTCCCATAGGTTTAGCATCTTCCATGCCAAATGTCTTTAGTACTTCCTTTATGTATTTAGATTGTGTGATGAATATTTCATCACTCTGCTGAATCACTTGTAGTCCAAGAAAGAACTTAATCTCTCTGAACATAGACATTTCAAATTCCTTTTGCATTTCATCAGCAAATGCCTTGTAGACAAGACCTGAGCCTCCAAAAATAATGTCATCAACAAATATTTCAGCAATGATAATAGTATCATCGGTATCACCTTTCACATACAGATTGTTGTTTTCACTTGTTCTAACAAATCCAATACTTAACAAGTAAGTATGCAGTCTTTCATACCATGCTCTTGGTGCTTGCTTCAAACCATATAAAGCTTTATGTAATCTACATACCATGGCTTTATTGTCAGGATCAACAAATCCTTTAGGTTGTTCAATGTAGACCTCTTCTCCAAGTATACCATTTAAAAATGTTGACTTCACATCCATTTGATAGACTTTGAATTTATTGTGTGCAGCATATGCAAGTAGCATTCTAACTCCTTCTAATCTAGCAACATGTGCAAATGTTTCACCATAGTCAATGCCTTCTTCCTGTGCATATCCCTTGCATACCAATCTAGCTTTATTTCTTGTGACCACCATTTTCATTCAATTTATTCTTGTATATCCACTTAGTACCGATAAAATTCTTATCTTTTGGTCGGGGTACTAAGGACCAAGTTTTTTTCTTCTCTATTTGCTCTATTTCTTCCTTCATTGCATTAACCCATTCTTCATCCTCTAATGAAACTTTCACAATTTTAGGTTCAAATTCACAAATTAGACATGTACCTTGTCTTGTTTTGCTTCTAGTTTTTATTCTAGCATGTTTGTCTCCAATGATTTGTGTTTCAGGATGATGTCTTCTGACAAAACTAGCCAAAACTTGATTTCTCCTTTCTTTCTCATCTTGTTCAGGGTCATTTCCTTGCTCGATAGCTCCATCTTGTTCCTCAGTTTGTGTTTCTAGTTGTCCTGCATTATTTCCCTACTGACCAGTTGTTATAGTTTGCGGTGTCGGTAGATACTCTAGATGTTCAATGTAAGTAAATCTACCATAGTCTTCTGGTTCCTTTGTACTTTCCTCTATGTACTTGTCATCAAACTCATCAACACAAACATTAGTACTTTCAACTATCTTATTTGTAACCTTATTCAAACATTTACATGCTTTACTTGTAGTGGAATATCCTAGAAATATCCCTTCATCTCCTTTAGAATCAAATTTTCCATTTCTCTCATCTTTCAAAATAAAGCATTTACTTCCAAAAATTCTGAAATAACTTATAGTAGGTTTGTGTCCAAACCATAGTTCATAAGGTGTTTGGTTGGAGTCCTTTAGTTGTACTCAATTAAGAACATACACAGCTGTACTGATAGCTTCCCTCCAATATGTCTGAGCAACATTCTTCTGTATCATCAATGTTCTAGCATAGTAAATTATAGACCCGTTCCTCCTTTTAGAAATGCCATTTTGCCGAGGTGTCCTCGGTGCAGATACCAGTCTTTTGATTCCATGCTCATTACAAAAATTAGTAAATTCATCAGAGATAAATTCACCTCCTCTATCAGATCTTAAGAATTTTATTTCCTTTCCATTTTCTTTCTCTACCTTAGCTTTATACCACTTAAACATTTTGAAAGCTTCAGATTTCTCTTTCAGGAACATAACAGTCATTAGTCTAGTATAGTCATCAATAAAAAGAATAAAATATCTATCACCAAAACAACTCTGAGTTCTCATAGGACCACATAGATCAGTATGAACCAACTCAAGTATCTTCTTTGTTGAATAGTCTTTGCTTTTAAAACTAGACTTAGTCATCTTACCTTTCTGACATTCATGGCACATGGCATGATCAGGTTTTGTCAAGTTAGGCAATCCTCTAACTCTTTTCTTTCTACTAATCTTGATCATGTTGTCAAAGTTCACATGGCATAACCTTCTATGCCACAACCAAGCATCTTCATCCTTTATTAACAAACAAGAAGACTGATCCATATCAAGATAGAATAGATTACCTCTAGATTGTGTACCAATTTTGACAAGTCTTCCTCCATCATCATAGATCTTCACCTTTTTGCTCTCAAAAGCCAGTCAGTGGCCTGAATTGTTCAGCTGAGCCACACTTAATAGGTTATACTTCCGTCCATCTACCCAGTAATCATTTTTACATTGTAATCTGTCATTGATCATCAATGAGCCTTTACCTCTTACCATACAAGGTGCTTCATTTCCCATTCTCACAGATCCTCCATTATATTCAACAAGATGATCAAACTTCTCTACATCACTGGTCATATGATGTGTACAGCCATTGTCTATTGTTAGATTAGGTGAAAAACTAATCTCCCAAGAACACCTGCATGCATAACCCTATCACATGGAAGAAGCAAAGAACAGAAGGCAAGAAAAATCTATGGAGGCCAAAAAGCCAGAGACATCATATGCACATTCAAAAGAGAAATCTCTATTATGAATAATATTACAATATGATAATCTTCTCTCAAATACAAAGAGGTGAATCCTTATAAAAGGAATCACGAAACCCTAAAAGGGAAACCCTAAGGTTGGCTTAAGCAACTAGAGTGAATAGGTGAGTTAGTAATTAGATCAAAATGATTTAATTAATAACCCAAAAGACTATTACTCTAACACCCCCCCTTAAGATAAGCTTAGGGAGAAGCAAAAACCTAGGAGATTACTGTTGAAAGCAGGAAAGATGGGTCCCGACAACAAGGCCTGATCAGGTACCCAAGTACAATAAATAAACAAGATGAAGGAAACAAAGCCTCTAATCTAGGGAAAGTCCCAAAGAAAGGAACAAGAAAGAGCATGAAGCATCTCCGAAGCATGAAGCTGCAAACACTGTCAGAAGAAACTGCTGGAACCCCCACTAAAAAAGTGCATGACCAGGTAGAGAAGAAAAAGTCTGAAGAGCTGATCAATCAAAGAGGTGACCTCCAAAAGTAGGAATGAATGAGTGTCTATATAGTAGATGAACCATCTCACCAAAATGCATAGGTGCCTAGCCACTGCATCTACCTAGTACATAGGAACAAAAATTGAATACGTAGATCACTCAACCAAACCAAGGAAGCAATAGAACCAATAGGTGAACCCCCCCCATAATGCTAAATAGGGAGAGGGGTGACTAGAACACTGAAATGCAATGCTAGAAACATCTGCAAGAAGAAGAATCAGGAACACCAACAGTGCAAAAGAGGGTACAAACACAGGATAAAGGGCGGTGTCGAAGAAGAAGAATTGCTCTTCTAAAAATACAGCATGGGCTAATGTCATGGAAGGTAAACTCACTTGAAAAAGGTGGATGAGCACAAAAGGCAAAACATCATAACCCCCCATGGCACTTTATAACTGAGTGCGAGTACAAATAAACACAAGGTGCTCGAAATCCCAGATATGCAAAAGTAGGAACTTTATCTTAGTGCATTTATAGAAAAGAGAATGCTACATAAGAGAAGCATACAATGCTTAGAAAGTCAGAAAGAAGAGTGAGCCAGAAGAACAGAAGAAGAGATCCTAGGACCTATAGAATCCAAGTAATCCGCCAGAGTGCGAAAGAGAAAAACTCAGAGGAGAAAAAACTTGGATCAAAATCTAGATAAAAGACCCCTGCCACTGTAAAACTCATAGAACCAGCTTTTCGATGATATCTGGTGGGCCAAAAATAAAGTCGGATGAGCAAGATATGGCTCTTAGAAGGTAAAAGCAGACATTGGACTTTGACAGAAAAAAAATATCAAAATTGTAGATCCAAAAAACCTAACCTCCATAATCGAAAAGAGCTCAGAAAGAGCTTTTCGATGATATAAAGAAGTCTGAAAAAGACCTCCGTATGCTCCAGATAGAGCAAAAATACTGTTAGGGGGTCAGAAAGGCTCCAAAATCAAATTTTAAGCCCCTGGGGCTGAAAAAAATAAGGCCCCTGGGTGCATGGTGCGTGTAGGGGGCTGAAGCCGGAGCTCTCAGTCACCCTAGTGACTGCCACTAGGCAAAAAAGGGACCCGCAAGGCTAAAAGCCCGCTTGGCGGTGTGGTCGGCGGAGGAGCTGGGCACTGGCAAAGCGCTGGGCTGGCGGAGCTAGGAGGAGAAGGGCCGACGGGGTGGCGGTGGTGGTGCCGCGGCTTGTGGCGGGGACCGGATGTGCCGGTGGAGCCCGCAACTGGTGGCGGTGGTGGGGCCAAAGGAGCCAGCAGAGCCAGTTGCGCTGGCTGGCGGCGGAGGAGCATCGGTGGCGCATTTTTAAAAATGCCAGTTGCGTTAAAAAATAATGCAAAAAACATTAAAAAATGTTTTAAAATGTTTTTTCTTGGTTTTCATGCCCGTACAACACTGGAAACCAATTTTTTTTTGCTTTAGAGCCAAGTTGTCCAAAATGGACAAGTTTTATATGGATTCTGGAGTTTTTGGGCACTCTGAGTGCAACGGTGATGTCCATTTGAGCCCAAAATGACTAGAAACAAAGGCCCCCCCTAAATCCACATAAAAAGCTCTGAAAACCTTGAAAACCTCCTACTTTTGAAACACTTCAACAAAACATGAACATCGAGCAGCAAGATGGCTTTGATACCATGTTAGATTAGGTGAAAAACTAATCTCCCAAGAACACCTGCATGCATAACCCTGTCACATGGAAGAAGCAAAGAACAAAAGATAAGAAAAATCTATGGAGGCCAAAAAGCCAGAGACATCATATGCACATTCAAAAGAGAAATCTCTATTATGAATAATATTACAATATGATAATCTTCTCTCAAATACAAAGAGGTGAATCCTTATAAAAGGAATTACAAAACCCTAAAAGGGAAACCCTAAGGTTGGCTTACGCAACTAGAGTGAATAGGTGAGTTAGTAATTAGATCAAAATAATTTAATTAATAACCTAAAAGACTATTACTCTAACATCTATGATCCATGTATCATTTCTGCTTACTTTAGAGATCATTGTTGTCTCTGCATGTTTCTCTTCTTCCTCTGAGTCATCTTTCATAGCAACAAATACAACTTCTATGTCATCTTCAAAATTAGATTTAGTTTCAATATCTCCAGCTATGTAACATACCTTTTTGCCTTTTTTGTCTCGGTTGTCTCTGTTGTTGTGTCAATAGCCTCTGTTGACTCTTCTCCCATAGCTTCCTTCAAATCGATCTTTGGATCTATCATCATCTTTCTTCTAAGGGCATCTAGCAGTGATGTGACCAACTTCTTTACAATTAAAGCATGCCAAAGGTAGCTTACCTCTATACCTTCCTTTTCCTTTGGGCAATCTTTTGGCCATAAGTGCTTCAAGTTCATCATTAGTATTGTCATCACTATCACAATTCTTACTATTCCTGCTAGACTTTCCAATCTTTAAAGAAGACATGAAAGAAAATTCAACAGAAGGAACAACACTATTATCAAAATTGTTTAATTCAAAGGTTGTAAGTTTACCAATTAGAGTGTCAAGAGTAAGGTTGGATGTAGCTCTTGTTTCATGAATTGCAGAAATCCTGATTGCATAAAATGGTACCAAAGTTCTGAGAATCTTTCTTATCACTGTTTCATCATCAATTATTCCATCAGATGCTCTAATAGCATGTACCACCTCTTTGAGTCTATTTGAATATTGGACAATGTTCTCACCTTCTTTCATTCTCATATCATCAAATCTGCCTCTCAGACTTTCAACTCGGGCTCTTTTGACATTCAGATCTCCATTGTATATTTGTGTTAATTTATCTCACATTGCTTTGGTAGTCATGCATGTCTTAATATCTTCAAATTCAACATCGGTATAGGCAACAACAAGTTCCATCATAGTAACATTGTGTTCATGCTTTTCCTTCAGTTGATCAAGAGTTAAGGGACTAGTGGGCGGTTGTATGTAGCCATTCTCCATCAGATCTAGTGCAGAGTTCCCAATTCTAGATATGTGCAACTTCATTCTGCTTTGCCATACTGCAAAGTTCTCTTTGTTTAGTTTTGGTACTTCCCTCTTATACATCTTGAGACCTTTATGCTTAAGTCCTTAAAAATATATTCCAAGCAACCAAAGCTCTGATACCAATTGTTAGAATAACTGAGAGGGGGGTGAATCAGTTATCCAGTGTCCCAAAACAAAATGTATAATTCAAAACAACTTCTCCAATTTCTACTCCTCCATAAACAATAAAACTTTCAATGTCTGTGCTTTTACTGATTACCAGTCAAATACTATAACAGTTACTGATCAAATCTAACATGTAACATGTAAAGAATGATAACACATAGATATCACAATCAACACATAACATAAGAGATTTAATGTGAAAACCCTGTAAAGGGAAAAACCACCTGGGATCGGCAATCCAAATTGTTCACTCTTCTGAAGTGAGGTCGGTTAAGACCCAACCCTATTAAAGGTTTACAAACACACTGTCAGGTGTGACCTTGTTAGGGGATTTTAAACTAGAAGTTATCGTCTAACCAGCATTCACTATGGGGTTGATAGGATAATAATGTTCATTCTATGAATGATACATCATAAGACTTTCAGAGTCTACTCGGTTAAGAGATTTTGACTGTATACAATGGTTAAATATGTAACAGTAAATGACCTGCCTTAATACAACTTCAATTGCATATTACAGATCAATATTCAGTCCATACAAATCCTTCTGATCAATATTTCACTTCAGATTCAATACTGTATCAACTTACTATCCTTCGATAACTGCTCTTTGTAGTTCGGTAATTGTTTTGCAGCTCGGTTCTTACTTAACCAGTATGATAAGAATGCATGAAAACCTTGTTCATGCGATATTCCTATAGTTTCTACTTCTTCTGGCATCCTTTCATAAAGAAATTATGTTCTCTTATATAGATGAGTAAATCATTTTCTTCTCCACCATTAGATTTTGCTGCTTAACCACATTCATAGATTTTGCCGCTTCAAACTTTCTCAGCACTTGTGTCAATAACATGTTTGATTCTCATCCTTTAGATCTTTCCTAAATTTTGTCATCCGTCGATCTGTGTAACAAACATTATCTGTTACCTCGATGTTATACTCTTGCTGGCTCATCAATCTTATCGGCTAAACTAATCATTTAATTCATTCTGTTCCACTCGGTTAACAAAGAAATGCGTCGATGAACACTGCTCGGTTAATACTATGATTGGTATACACTACACTCCGTCGGTGTATACTAGAAATGCTTCATTTACTAGCAACACTGCTTTGTGTCTTTCAGCTCTATACTTCATCATAGATGAATGCAACATAATAAAGTCAATATCATCAAGTCATAGACTCATCAAAAAGTTACTTAATGTGTTCCTTATCCTCATCTATCATGTACATATTTCCTCATGTAGATTTCTCTGTTCTTCATTTTTTCACCTTTCTTCAGATGTCTCAGTATAGTAACTTACAAGATAAGTGTTGTCAAACTAGTTGACATCAATGACAACATAATACTGATTTAATCATATTACATATCTAATCAGAAACTCCTTAGTGATCTTTAATCACAGATTCTTCAATCAAATTCCAAATTAGTTGTAGTCCAATAGTAGCTAGTAGAGATTGGATTTAGAAGGAGGAAAAATACAAGCATAATGAAAAATTCTCCCCATCTCCTAAAGATTTTGGGAGAGGATACACTTTGGTAAAAAATATGGGCTACCCAGGTCATGGTCCTCTCAGTCACAAATTAGATGCTAAGGCTGAACCACTCAATCATGCTCTCGTTGGCCGTAGATCTAAGACAACGGTTGGCCTAGGTTTTGAAAGTCAGAATAAGAAAACTACTCCTATCCTTGTTGCGATGGATAGTGATGATGAATCCAGCTACATTCCCAATTTGCAAAATCAACAAGATAGGTGTGAAGATTGGGTCCCTTCCACCAATCTCCTTTGGGGAGATCTAGATGCTCCAGTTATCAATCCAACAGTTTCAAACCTAGAACAAGAACAATCCACTATTGAAGATCATGCTGAGGATCCTATTCAAGAACATCAGTACACAAATGACATTCAAGAAGGTGTTACCCTTGGTGAAATCAAAGCCTCTACCTCAAGGCCTAAAAAACATGCTTGGTGTAAACATCCCAGCCGGGATTCAGATATAGACTCACATGAGTATGAGTGGGAGATTCTTTCTAATTGTTCTATGGTTGACATGGACATTGATGTTGTCCATACATATAGTTCCCAACCCAAGGTAACTAACGAGTCTAGTGTAGGATTAGAGGATTGGAATCCATGAGTCACTTTAGTGGATGATGCTTCGCTTGGTAGGATAAGTCCTGATTTGGGTACCTTAGAGGGATACTTGACAAATCCTAACTTTGCAATCACTAGAGATGATACCATTTGCATACACAATATCGAACCAGTCATTGACTTACCCCTTGCCAATCCTCACTTAATTGATTGGTCTCAACACTATCAAGAGCCTCAGCTCCTAACTTTTCAAAATGACTATGAGATAGCCTGTTACCTAAACGCTCTAGAACCTGTAGTCTCTTCCACTAGTGAACCTACTACAAGCATGACAGAACTAGATATCAAGTACCTTAGTTGCAAAATGAAAAGGAAAAAATAAAAGAATAAGAGTTTTGATGGTGAAAACCACTATGTGGCGGTGTCAGAACCTAAAAAAGTAAAAATAAAGGACGTATCCGAGGGTGAAAACCTCTTCGAGGCACCTAAGGATGAGGTACTTGATCATCTCCCAAGTTACTTTCAGGACAGATCTTTAGTGCTTGTTGATCCTACACAGCTAGTTAATTTGAATACACCATAGGCTCCACAAATTGTGCATTTAGCTCAATCTCTATCAACATAGGAAAAAGAAGCATATACCGAGTTCCTACAGACCAAGAAGATCAATTTTGCTTCGACTTACTCAGACATGCCAAGATTGGACACTAGTCTCATTATGCATCAGTTGTCCATAGCTCCAGGTATCAAACTAGTAAAATAGAAATTGAGGAAAATGCATCCTCACATAGCTCTTCTTGTCAAAGCTGAATTAGAAAAGCTCCTCAGTGTAGGATTTATAAGAGCCATTGATTATGCCGAATGGATATCCAATATTGTACCAGTTTCAAAACATGACAAGTCTATTCACGTCTGCACAAATTTTAGAGACCTTAATAAAGCATGCCCAAAGGATGATTTTCCACTCCCAAACATAGACATAATAGTGGACATGACTGCGGGTTATGAAATTTATTCTTTGATGGATGGTTTTTCTAGGTATAATCAAATCAAAATAGCTCTTGAGGACCAGGAAAAGACTGCTTTCACTTGTGCATGGGGAACCTATTGCTGGAATGTCATGCCATTTGGACTAAAAAATGTAGGAGCTACTTACCAAAGAGCTATGACTACTATCTTCCATGACATGATGCATAAGAATATGGAAGATTATGTGGATGACACCCTAGCAAAATCTTAAAAAAGGGATACACACCTAGGGGATTGGGAAGTAATTCTAGATCATATGGAACAATTTCAATTTCAATTGAATCCCAAAAAGTGTGCATTTGGAGTCACCTCTGGCAAACTCCTAGGATTTATCATTTCAGTTAAAGGAATAGAGGTGGACCCAGAAAAAGTTCAAGCAATAATGGATATGCCACCTCCCAAAAACATCAGTCAAATGAGGAGTCTTCAAGGACGCCTTCAATCTATAAGGAGGTTTATTTCACAACTGGCTGATAGAGCCCAACCCTTTAACAAGACTTTACACAAAGGGGCTAAATGTGTCTGGAATGAAGACTGTCAACAAAGCATGGACCAAATCAAGCAATACTTGGCTAATCCTCCGATCTTAATACCTCCTATCCCAGGAAAACCACTCATATTGTATGTGTCAGCAACAAAATCTTCCCTGGGGGCATTATTGGCTAACTTGATGATATTGGAAAAGAAAGAGCTATCTATTACATCAGCCGTACTCTTGTGTCATATGAGGTCAACTACACTAGTATTGAAAAATCTTGCCTAGCAGTGGTGTTTGCTTCCCAAAAGTTGTGACATTACATGCTTACGCATACAATACACCTCATTGCAAAAATTGATCCTCTCAAATATTTACTTGGTAAAGCTGCTCTCACAGGTAGACTTGCTAAGTGGATGATGATCCTATCAAAATTTGACATAGGGTATGTTGAGCGTAAGGCCATAAAAGGACAAGCCATTGCAAACCAATTGGCTGATTTTCCAATACAAGACAAAGCACCAATTCAAGTTGAATTTCCAGATGAGCACATAATGTACATGATTGAAAGAACATGGAAGATGTTCTTTGATGGATATTTCATGCAAAATGGTTCATGAGCATGAGTGTTGTTTGTTTCCCCTCATGGGTACACAATTCCTAAGTCCTACAAACTATTGTTCCCATACACAAATAACATTGCTGAGTATGAAGCCTTGACAAATGGACTAAAAATGGCTATAGAGTGGAGAATCACAGAGCTACATATCTATGGAGATTCACAATTGATAGTCAACCAAGTTAATGAAGAATACCAAAAAAAAGATGAAAAATTGGTACCCTACAAGAAAATGATTGATTCATTGTGATGATACTTGACCTTTGTTACATTTCAACAAATCCCTAGAGAAGAGAATAAAGAAGCTGATGCTATGGATACATTGGCTTCACTTCTTCAACTAGAACAACATGGGTCCAGATTTGAATTCCTGGTGGAAGAGCTATGCTACCCTATCTATGACTCCCAAGAAAGCCAAGTTATTTGTACCCTTATTGGCCATGAGTCATCCCGCTATGGTGCCATTTAATCATACCTCCGTGATGGTACTATTCCTAAAACCTTCAATCATTCTGAATGAAGAAACCTAATCTAAAATGCCTCTTTCCACACCCTTATCTCTGGTGATCTGTATCGGAGGGGTTGAGATGGGACACTTCTTAGGTGTTTAGAGAAGGATGAGTCCAACCAAGTGTTAGTTGACATTCATGAGGGCATTTATGGAGGACATTCTAATGGTCTTGCCATGTCCTGAAGGTTGCTTAGGGCTAGGTACTATTGGCCTACCATGCAGAAAAATGTAGTAGCTTTTGCTAAATCTTGTGAAAAGTGTCAGAAACACAGTAACCTGATACATGCTCCAGGTAGGGAGCTTATTCCTTCTATTTCTCATTGGCCATTTCAACGCTAGGCCTTTGACCTTGTTGGGAAGATTCATCCCAACTCATCAGGTGGACACAAATTCATTATCAGTGTTACTGATTACTTTACCAAATGGGTAGAAGCTATCCCACTTTCTGTTGCCTCAAGCAAGATAGTTTCTTTGTTTATTTTGAACCATATCATCTGTCAGTATGGAGTGCCTTCTGAAATAATCACTGACAATGGAGGTTAGTTTAAAAACAAGAACCTTAAACATCTCTACAAGAAATTCAAGATAAAATAGCATTGGTTCTCCATTTACTTCCCGCAAGGAAATGGACTAGCAGAGGCTTCGAATAAGACCATTCTTAAGATTCTCCATAGAAAAGTTACAAGAATGGTAGAGATTGGCATCTAGAGATAAATCTGGCCTTGTGGGCCTACATAATGAGTATTCGTACTCCAACAGGGGCTACTCCTTTTTCCCTCACTTATGGTACTGAAGCAGTGTTACCTTTAGAGGTGGAAATTCCTTCTCTTAGAGTTTCCCTTAAAGGTTTAGTGATAGATGAAGACTACCGCGCCATGAGACTTCAAGAACTAGAACTTCTAGATGAAAAGCGTAAAGCATCTTTTGATCACATGAGCGTTTACCAAAAGCATATGTCCAAAGCATTCAACAAGAAGGTTCACCCTAGAGAATTTCAAGTGGGGGATCTTGTCCTACGAGAAAACCCTAAGAACCAACAACATAGAGAGCAAAAGGGCAAATTCGAACCCAATTGGCTTGGACCATACGTCATTACTACTACTTTTGGTACAGGTGCTTATTTACTATCTTATCCAGAGGGGGAGCAGCTCCCTGATCCTATCAATGTTTTGCACCTCAAGAAGTTCTATCCATGATGCCCATTCTATCTGGGGGCATCCTTTGTACATACTTATTGATCTTGAAAAAATTCCAAAAAAAATTCATATATGATGCTGAAAAAATCCTAAAAAGCATATAAAGTCCTGAAAAAATACAAAAAAATAAAAAAATGCAAAAAAAATCAAAAAAATAGAAAAAGTGCCTTGGTGAAAACCTGGAAATAGGCGCCTTGGTAGCAAAAATACAAAATTTTTTTTTGTTCAAAAATCAAAAAATTCTCCAAGTGGTGAAAACCTGGAAATAGGCACTACTTGAGGCCTTTGCACCCTTGTCTTTTAGCATGCATCCTCAACACTTAGCCTTTTTCCATCATGCCTTGACCTTGTTGCCTTGGTTTGGAATTGGTCTTTGTCTTTGTCTAGGGGGCATAACTGTGTTAGCTTTGGTCTCTAGGATGCGTTGGTCTTTAGGACATCTTGCAAATGGTGTTTTTCAACACCAACCCCAACTGTGTTTTTCAACACTACCCTAGCGTCAAGTGTTTCTCAACACTTATCAGACATCCTACCCGCAGTCTAGCATGATATGGTATTTCTCACTCGCAGATGTGATACTCGAAGTTTGACTCTATGACCTACACACATGCACTCAAACACTTGACTCGATGAGACTTGTTTGACTTTCTTTCTTTGTGTGCTATCTATGATGATTTCTTTGATGAGTGTTCTTTCCCTAAGAAGTTTTCGATGATGCATAGCTAGAAGACTGAGGGCATGAGGACATGTTTTACTACTTTTTCTGCTTGTGGGTATATTTTGTTGGTCCTAACTATCATTAGCATTTATGCTTGTTTCACTTGAAAATAGGATCTACAAGGTATTATCCTTGACTGTCTTTACAAGTGCATACTTCTAGCCATCTTGATTTTCCTTGTGTCTCGATGTGAGTATAATCTTGCTATATCAAACTTAGGTAATCTCACTGCACTAGTCATCTTGACCTATATGTCTTTGATGCCTAGGTGGGATTCCCACATTCCTATCTGATATAGATCATATTCAGATTCACATAGTCATACTAGTGTGCATTGTATGATCTTGTGATGCTACCAATAATGCTTGATGATGAATATTAGAGTCTAATAAGCTTTGTGACCTTGCAAGTAAACCACTTTTCATAGTAGCTTGCATTTTTTAGGTTCATGATAGTTAGTTTTGCATTTTGCATATGGAGAGAGCTCTCCTTTCATCTTTTGAGGACCTATCGGTCAACTGCACTCACCTTTCCTTTTCTCGATCATGTCTTTCAATCCTTGTCTTTCACATCACGTCCTTTTTCCTATCATCACAAGGGGTTAATTTTATCATCATATCTATCCTAAAGAGATCATTTTCAGAAACATGAGTCTATATCATAAACATGAAAACTAAACATACATCTATGAGAGAGATTATACATGAGCATATATATCATACATTTTGAGCAACATGACAAGACAATATAAACACTAAAACATCCATCACAAGTGGGACAAGTACACAAGATATATCATCAATCTAGTAATCTCAAATATATAAAAATGTGTCATGATACAATGTGGGATACAAAAATCTGGATAAAATCCCAGGATATGTCTCTATAGATCTATCTAGCCTAGACCTAAGACTTGCTGGCACCATCATGTGGTGCTAGTGGTGGAGGAGGTGGTGCTATATCTGACACCATATCAGATCTCCCAGCTATAGCAGAATTGGGTGCTGCTCTCTGACCCTGTGGAACAACCTGTATATAGAGACCATGATAATATGTAGCTTGCACTGCCTCTCTCCATCTCTCTGCAGTAGCAACTTGTATGATCCTCTCTCACTGCTTAATCTCTGCTCTCAAATCAGTCACCTACTAGTCTCTGACAACTATGGTGATCTATAGCTACTGCATCTCTATCTCTAGGACCTGGATCCTAGCTCTCAAGTCCTCTCCCCCTGCAGGCTGATCCTGCCTAACATCCACCTGGTGGCGAGCTGGCCTTGCCCCGTCATCATCCTCATCTATGGAATCCTGTCCACATGGCCATTTTTGGCCACCTTCTTGAGAGCTCTGTCTAGTCTCTCTCCCTCTCCCTCTCCCTCCTCCATCTCCTCCATCCTCATCATCTCTGTCGTCCCCTTGTGCTGCCGGCCGTGCATCAAGTACAGTGAACCTAGGGAATGGGAACCTCCACCGCTCTACCCTATAGGCCGCATCAGCCCTTGCATCTGCTATATCTGGGAGGTAGTCCCATGGCTCCTGGTGTATTGTAGCTATATCTTGTACTACCTATTGGTAATCCAACATCAGCAGCCAACCCTGGCCCTCCTCATCCCTAACCCGAGCATATGTGGTAGTCTTGGTAGGCACTCTTTGCTAGCACCTGAACTGTCTCTAGACATGGGTGATCACAAATCTCTCCACAATATCTAAATGCTAACCTACCAGTGGCCAACTGCATAGCATATAATCCAACTCATCCTGGTCTCCCCACTGCTCGCATGCCTTGTATGGTCTCCACTGGAATGAGGTGAGCTCATCATGTGGTGCTAGGGGCATCTCTGCTCCCTCAGCTGCACTCATGGTCGCACTACAACAATGTGCTCCCACGCCCATATCTGAGCGAGAACGGCTCCACATGCCTAAGTCCTGTTCTCCCGATAGACTATCTCATGGAGCTCATGGTACATGTTTGCAATGATGGCTGGCCCCCATGCCATCCACCATGGGTGAGCAATCAAATCTACCACTAACCTCCCCCAGCCCAATGGAAAACCCTTCTGAATCCTATTAGTAATAAGGGCTTGTGCAACAATGGAACAAATGATGCATGACATCGGGAAATCCCTACCAAACTCCTCGACTAACCGATCCCAGCTAAAATGCCTGTCGATGATAGTAACATCCTGAAACATATCCTGCATGATCTATTTCCCCTCTGTCGGATCTTGATCATAATACACCCGTGCCAAAAAACAATCAGGTTAGTTTCTATCATATGGAAACTTTACATCTATGACTATCTATAAACATGATTATACTTATAGGATCTCCGTGGCTCGGAACCCGTAGGATCCGATAGACATCCTCGAGGGTAATCGTAGCCTATCCAGTAGGCAAGTGGAAGGTGTTGTGCTCGCTATGCCATCTCTCAGCCAGCGTAGTCAACATCCCATGATCCACCTGAATATGGGGCATCTGTAGCAAGTAGCCAAAACCCATCTGCCTCAGGTCTGCTCATCTTGGATTGTTGAGATCTTGAATGCATCATAATCCAGTCACTCAAGGTGGTCTAACAAGAAGCACTGGAAAGTGCTCCTGCAAGCCATTTTTAACCCAAACCAGATGTCAGAACATATCACGATGACTGTATAAAATCAGTATAAAAATATCTTAAAAGAAAACATTGTTAGGACCCATGTCATTTTGCTCAAAAATATTAAAATATGTTATTTTTCTATACTGTGCGATACTATTTTTTGACTAAGTATCGTGTGATACTTTCTTCAATAGCAGTGCGATGGTATCTTTGCCTATGATACTTCACATAGCATCGCATGATATTTCATCTAGTATCATGCGATACTGGATTCAAGATCGATGTGACACTATTTCGACCCATGAAGTATCGCACGATAAAGATCCTCAAAGGGTGCGATACTTAGAAAGTATCGTACGACTTTTTGTACGAAGAAAATTTGAAAAGTTTTAAAAACTTTAAAAACATGTTTTAAATTGACATTAAAGCTCATAAATGACCAACAAAGTGAGTTTTTCTGAAAACATATCGGGCACCATATTGTGGAGGCCGGTTGTGCAACCAGACACGCTCAAATCGATGCTTGTGGATCGGGATTACTGCTTGCTGGGCCATTTTCTCTCTCTAAGCTCTTAAGATTCTCAAATCACTAAAAGACAAATGATTTTGAAAATGACCTTTTTACCCCCTTTTATAGCATTTTGACTTTTTGAACTAATTTTCAAAACACCTAAGAATTGCGTGAAAATTGCACCCCTAGCTAATTTTGATGTCCTGGATCCATTTTCAGGATTGAAATTGAAATCCAAGTTCATCTTGATAGTCAAAATCACATTTCAAAACTTTCACCCTCTTCTGCGCAGTTGGCTGACCATTTGAGGCTTGATCCTTCAATCTTTGTTGGGACATCTTCATTTCTTCATCCCCATCTCTTTCATCCTCCTAGTCTTTCATTCACTTTCATTCACTTCATATCTTTGAGGTTTGACTTCATTTTTATTCTATATCTTTCTCAGTCAAACCTAGTCAAATTGGGGCATATCTTCACTACTTGATGGTTATCCTATCATCTTCGATTGTGATTTCTAGAGACTTGATCAAGTTTATCAGTTTGTTGTTCTCCTCTACCTGATTTCAATTTTGATTCCAAGGGGGCAATACGTATCAAATTTAATCCTTGATTCAGCTTATCAATCAGCTTTGCTTGAGATTCTTATCTCTTATTTGAGACTTGATTATCACTTAACTATATAGGTGTTGGTCTTGTCTTTCAGCTTATCTTTGTCAGCTTTTGCTTATGCTTGTCCTGATGTGTTCCCATCTATCGAACACACATCTAGGTTGTTTTGTGATCCCAAATCGATCTCACATTTCAATTCCATTCTTTGACTGCATGTGATCCCAAAACAATCTCACATTAGTCAAAGAGGGGCAAATGTATGCACCCTAAAATGGTCGCCTAGACTTTGGGCCCCTATTCAACAATTTATCAAATCCCTGAATCAATGTTTTCAAAAATCAACATTTTTCAATTATATCAATTTCCTTGATCAAATCCTATTTTATCATTTTCAATTATTTGCCTTGGGCTAACCATTTTATCCTAAGTCTTTATTTATTTAAAAGGAATTCCCTCCCCTTTTATTAAATAAAAGCCCCCACTTTTCCTCTTATCCTAAGTTGCACAAAATAAAATATTATTCTTATTCTTATAAAAAGAAGAAAAACACTTTTTGTCTCATATGAACACAAAAGTCAACTCTTATTTTCTCATTGGAAGATATTTGTGCACATGGATTGCTCCTCTTTCAAACTCCACCCTTGATTAAATCTTTTGCCTCTTAATATCCATGGTCCATTCTTTCTCATTTCCTATAAAAGGAGAGCTCTCTTCTCATTCTTAGATCCATCTTTTGAATACTAACCTTATGTTGTAGGATTTCTTGGAGACTTTGGAGCTTTTTGGAGATCTTCATGCATTTAGCTTTCATTCTTGCATTCTAGTTTCTTTCTTGCATCATAGCTTTCATGGCATCTAGCTTAGTTTCCTTTATGCTTTAGATTAGCTCACATAGCTTAATTAGCAAGGGTTTGTAATACATTCCTTTCATAGTTTAGCTTGCATCTTCATTCTTAGCATAGTTTGCATTGCATTGCATTTTCATTGATTCTTGAGGATATCAGCATTCTTGCCCTTGTCTTTTTTAATCTCTCATTGTGTGATTTACTAGCAAGGTTGCATGCTTCAATAGCTCTAGCTGAGAGCAATATTCAAATAATCTTGTGACTCCATGCCTAGGGAGCTCTAGGTCACTTTTCAAAGTTTCCCATTCATGGATTCCCTTGGAAGTAAAGACTTAGAGAAGTGCACTATTTAGTGTGTACACTTCCAATCCCAAAAGTAAAGCTTCGTACTCTACAGTATTGTTAGTAGTTTTTAAATCTAATTTGAAAGAAAGAGGAATACATTCTTTATTAGGAGGGAAAAGGACTACCCCCACGCCTGAGCCTGAATTGGAGGAGTTGTCATCAAACTCCATCTTCCATATACCCTCTTCTTTTTGAGAATAAGTTTCACCATCCTTTTCAAGATCGGCTAAAATGACATAGTTGCCAAAATGACACTCCTCATACAAAATTTGAGCTTTTGGATTATCCGAGGGTACCACGGTATATTTATTTTTAGGCTTAGGTTCAAGTTTTACTTTCTTTTTTCCTACTGGGATCATGGCCTCTGACCAGTCCATCTTAATGTCTCCTCCTAAATCCTTGCCTAAGGTTCTACTAAGTAGCATACCATAGCTAGTTGGGATATCTACCACTAGGATAGTCAACTTCAAACGCTTGTCAGGATATGCAGCAAGAACAGCTTGGGCATCTTTGACTTGACCCATTAATGGTGCTTGTTTCCCATCCATAGAATAACAATGGCCATAAGTTTTAGTCAAGGTGAGACCGAGGGCTCTTGCAACTGGGGCAGGCATGATGTTATCTGATGCACCAGAGTCAATAATGCAATTGCTGAGTTTCTGGCCATTTAGCAGTAAGGAGATATTGAAGGGATTAGGCTTTCTTTCTTCTAGTTCACCTTCAATTGTATTAACAAAGGGACATTCTTCAGGTGTCTGGGGAGTGTCTTAGGGCTTAAACACAAGCGGTTCTTCAACTATGGTTGTCTCACATATAAGAGGCTTATCTGATTTGGGGCTTGAACTTGACTCCCCTTTAACATATTGAACCAGTTTGTCCAGCTCTTCGAGATTCATTTTAAGGTATTTTGTGGGGAAATGGAGATTGTGCTTGTTTTACAGACTTCAACAGAGTCAAACAAAGAGGAAGGAATGAACCACCTCTTGGTAAGATCTTCACTTCAGGACCCTTTGGGCATGCAGGAGTCTCTCAATTTCTAGCTTCTTTATGCCTAGCATCAGCATTAGCAACAATTGAACCAGGGACAAACTTTTGCATTCTCTGATTTCTCGTTAGAATAGCACAGGCAGGATCCTGCAAAGTTGCTAAAACACTTCTACCTCTGTTAGAGCCTGGCTCATACTCTAGGTAAAAAGAATTGGATGGACCAATATCAGGTGATTCTTTCACTTCTTTTAACTCTTCTATACTGATAGTATCTTTTGTTACATTGATTTGAAGACATCTTAACCAATTGGGACAAGATTATCCATGATGATCAGTTGTTAGATGAAAGGAACACATTGTTTCCCTTGGGGAAAATTCAATCTGCAATCTAGGTTGTGAACTTGGCAAGAGAGGTGTTTTTCCCTGAGGTTGATTATATTGTCTTCGGCTAACATCTTGATAAGGGGATTAGTATGGTGAACTGGCCTTATTCTGCTGTCTCTTGAGCATAGCCATATCATTCATCAACCTTTGCATTAGAGGGTCTATTGTTGTAGAGGATGAGGGACTTCCTGAAGCTTGAACTTCTCTCTTCCATTTTCTAGCCATTATGAGTGTATCCTCTAGCTTAATAGCCCATGTCTAGGCAGCAGCCAAATCGGCCACTCCATCTTTTAACAGGTGGAACAACATTCAAGAAGCAAATCTTCTTATTCTCATTACTTGGTGCCGAATTTGCTGGAATCCTTTGCAAGATTCTATTAAACTTAGCCACAAACTCCCGCATAGGCTCATGTATTTATTTCTTTAATTGACTAAGTTGAAGCAATAATGAAATCTCATTATCAGGAGTTTTAAATCTTGTTTCAAAAGCAGTTTTCATGTCATTCCAATTAGTGATTGAACCATTGGGTAAATGAATGAACCAGTCAGCTGCGGTATCCACTAAGGTCCTGACAAAGAGCTTGACCGCTACTTCTTCAGTAGGAACACTAATAACACCACAAGTAGTGTGAAAGGTACTACAATGATAATCAATGGTTACTTTTCCATCTCCACTAAACTTAGGCAAGACCTGATTAGGACCTTTAGGCAAATCCCCAATGGGGTTAGCTCCTAAGTTCAGTGGGCCAATATTCTAACCCAAGGTTGATTGGCAGCCATGTTAGGTAACTAGAAATTCAAAGGTTGGATATTAAGAACAGCAGGTACCACAGTACCTGGTGTTACAATAGCTCAGAAAAGGGGTGGAACAAATGGGCTAGGTGGAGGTGAAGAAGGTCTACTAAATGTTCGGGTTTTCTTCTTCTTACGGGTATTAAGATCAAGTTCAAAACTAAGATTCCTCAAAGCTTCAAAATCTTCATCAACCAGTCCCCTACTCCTATCACCTTTGGTATATCTCTTTTCTGCCAGTTTCAATATTCAGGAATGACCTTAATTTCTTGTTGGGGCTTGTACAAGTCTATTTACTATAATTGCTTCATGAGCAACTAGTATACCCCTCATTTGCTCAACTCTTTCTTCTTCTCTTTCAAGCACTACCTGGACTTGATGAAACTATTGATTACTGCATTTAAATCTCCACGCTGCTGCAGCTAAGCTTGAAATTATGTCTTCTTGTGTGTCTTTGAAACCTAGATTAGGTTGAAGCATAGGAAACACATCATTGTGTGGTAATACCATCTTGTGGCATTATATCAATTGAGAACCTAGTGTTTTATACTGGACTCTCCCTAGTAGAGTCGCCAAAAATCTGTTGGCGAATAGATTTGTCTTCTTCTTAAATGAAAATGAATAAAAACTCTATGCCTTTGAAGACAAATAATTCATCAACAGTTAGGTAAGCATTAGGAATTGCTTCCCTCTAAATTTTGAAGGTTCAACTTCCTTGTAGGATATTCAATGAATTATCAACATAAAAGTAAATTCATACACCTTTAACCAGAAAGTGTAGAAGGACCACTCAAATACTCTTGGGTATTGAGGTGATTGAAAGAATCAACAGATGATTAAATTCAACTATGAAGAAAACTGATATCTACTAATTACTTCTAAAATAAAGAACCTATAAAATAACTCAAGGGGAAATAACTAGAAAGAAATCGAGAGTGACTAAGTATAAATAATGCATGCACAAATACAAATGTACCAATTCTCAAAGTAATCAATACATTCCAGATTTTGATTCAAAGTTCTAAATCAAACCATGCATCTATATATTCATATATGATCGGATCAAAGTCTAATCAAAATAAGTTACAAATTGTTTCAGAACATAAAAGACTAATCTAGCTATCTACTTAGCAAAACTATCTATTTTTCTATCTGTAATTTCTAACCCCTTCACAGTTCAATGCTCTAGCATTTATAGTTTTAGGTCCGAGAGAGCCTCCTGAAAAACTCAGCCTCTCGAACACTAGAAAAATTGTTAAAAACTAGTTATACAACTAAAAAGAGAGTTTCATAACACGTGTCTTTTAAAATAGAAAGAAAGGTAAATGTTGTCCTGAAAAATGCTAACTCCCTCCAAGACCTTTTGACGTGGCAGTCTGTATGAGCTTCTAGGATCGGAACACGTTCACCAATTCCTGAGCTGGCTAAAAATGTAGATTCTTCAGACCTATCAGCTTCACCTAAGTTGCATTCTTTTCCCATCTTAACCCCATGATCCTCTCCCCCTGCTTAGGTAACTAGCCCCTATTCAACAACAACATGGATTCCACGTTTGCAATTCTGGTGAAATTCTAAACCGTCGGTGCTTCATTTTATTTAAGAGCATTCATGGTGTCTGTAAAGACTTTGACCATGACATCTGCATCCCTATTACCTTCATCAATTTGTAAAATACTTGAGGGATTTACTATCTTGATGTCTTTAAGGGCATCTGCATGCATATCTAGTACCTCTTTCTCTATTCCTTTGGCTTGAGAGATCGCAGCTTTAAACATTATGTTTTTCCAGCCGAAATTTTGTTTCAATATGAATAGCATACATGGATCTACCAACTTCATCAGATTTTCTGCTAAGAACTGAGTCACGCCATACACCTCTATTTCTTGAACCTGTATGACAATCGCTACACATTTCTCTTCTTCCATTTCCCAGCTTGGGACTAGGGATTGAATCTCACCGAGTAATCCTTCTCCATCTAAGTAGGTAGATATAAAATCCTGTATGGAAGCACTCCCTCCATTGATTATTTATCCAAGATTTCATGACCTCCATCATAACTCTACCCTGTTGCATCTGTTTCACTAGCCTTTGGCTTTCAGCTAAATTTAGATCAAAATCTTGTGAGGACTGGGCCAGTGGCAGTGCTCCAACATCAGTGAGTGAGGAAAGAAACTAGGCCATGGTAGATATCAGCTGTTTTAACTCATGTTTCTCTCTCCCATCCTTTTGCGACTGCCCGAGCATATGATCAACTGAAAATTTAGAAAGATGATCTCTAGAATCCCTGTTTAGAACACCAAGCTCCATCTTTGTGATTTCAAAGTCTTCTGCCTCTAGTTCCTGAGTTCCCTCTTTAGGCTTGAAGGTTTCTATTTCTACACTAACCTTTCCAGTAGATGGATTGGTAGATAGCCTTGCATCACTCTTCATTATTTTTTCTTTAGGGGTCTGGGTAGCATATTTGGTGACAATCTCCTTCATAGGAAGTGAAATAGGCTTATAACTCTTTCTT
This sequence comes from Chamaecyparis obtusa, assembly GCA_027943335.1. Classification (NCBI taxonomy): domain Eukaryota; kingdom Viridiplantae; phylum Streptophyta; class Pinopsida; order Cupressales; family Cupressaceae; genus Chamaecyparis; species Chamaecyparis obtusa. The sequence goes on along the minus strand of BSBK01001858.1, from coordinate 986,557 downwards.
TTACTCACCAATTCAGTTAGCCAAGGAGGAACTGAACCAGTGACTATTCGATTGTTGGGTGTTTTGACAAGAGTGTCCTTAGCCTGAGGTACATTTGTGCTACTGGTAAGGATTTCTTGAACCTTTTCTTGTTGATCCAATGGAAAGGAAATATCTTCATCGTTAATCTCAATATCTAGATAGTCAAGTCCTAAGGATGCCATCTGATAATGCCTTTCTGATCTTGTTCTAGGCCTCAATCTGGGTGCAGTAGAATGTCCGCTGGGAACCACCTTTTTCTTAGGGGATGTAACTTTACCTGCATTAGGAACCACATGAGATACATTAGATGAGACATGTTTCACATTTTTTAGGGCTGATTCTGTATTATGCCTTTCAAGAGGGGGGTTCTTTGCTCCTTTCTTTTTCTTTTCTATCAACCAAGTTTTTGTAACCTTGAATATGGTTCGGGCTCTCAACTTTATATCATCTTCCTCCTTCTTGTTCCAATCTATGACCAGAGGACTTCTTGCTTCTACATTGATGACATCTAAACCTGTGGCTTCAGAACTATCCTCTTCTACTCCCTTAATATCAAACTTTAATTGCAACAGTTTGATCTGTGGAACTACATGTCTTGAGTGATCTCATTTCCAAACTACTTCTTCATCACTAATATCTTTCCATAGATCTTCAAGGTGCGAACTGGGTGAAGGATAATTACTTAGACTTAGAACTTGTCTAGCGAAGCCCTTATTATCAAAACCCCTTCTTAACTCATAAAATTGCAAGTGAAAACTCAACAGGTTGCTTCCTATCACCAAAGCATCCATCATACTGTTACAGACCAAGTTGCCAATTTTAACTGGAAACATAGAAGGCCACCTTTCTTCTGATAGGGTATTTTTAATAACTACGAACAATTGCTTGCAAACCTCTGCTAATATAAAATAGTCAAAAGAAAACCTTGGGAGCCTAAGAGGTTCATCATCAAAGCCTCCGACCCGGATGTAGGTAAAATGTGGAAATTGAATGTATAGACTTCTGTAGACTTGAACCAATTTCTGTGCTTCCAATGAAACTCTTTGGTTTGGGACTCCTACCAATTGTTGACACAATCTTCCCAGGAAAACATCATGAACCTTCCTGTAGTCTTCCAAAATCTTATCCTTTCTTAATAAGGGACAGTACTCATAGATGAAAAGGTCTTCATTCCAAGGAACATGTTGAATGGTAGATAGATCCTGTGTGCATGCCAGACAGTATATCAAATAGGAAGACATAAAGAAATCCTTCTTAATGGCTTGGGCTTGTTTAAGTTGGTCCCTCAAGGAACTAGCAATAATCTCCGCCCAATCAATATGTTGCCCCCCTTCCAAGACTATCTCTATAAAGTGAAACATCCACTCCTCAAAGAGAAGAACCTGCTCTGAACCTTTAATCTGGTGAAGCAACACTATCACATCATGAATAAGTGGCTTCATGTGGTCTTTGGTGAGGACTTTAGGTAACTGGGATCCACCCTTATAATTAGTTTGAGTCCACTTTCGAGCCACATGACTAGAATTTTTATCTATGTTTTCTCTATATTGAGATAAAGATTGGGTGGGAGTGAAACTAACGAGAGATTCCTCTGGGATTTTGAAAATAGCCATGATAGTCTCTTTGTTGACCAACACAAGGGTTTGGCCTTTTGCATTCATTATGCACTTGGATTTAACATCATATTTTTTAATACATTGTTGAACCAACTCTGGACATACAGCTGACGGAGGGAAAGCTGCGGCTTCCAATAATCCACTCGACAGGAACTTTAGACTATGATCTTCTGCTACACGGTTTGTGAGGTCAATTACCATTTTTTCTATTGATATCCCTAACAGGTCTATATTTGTGACAATAGGGGCTCGACATTGCATCTTCTTGACATTCCCGAAGAAATGCATACTGGACCTCATCTCTGCCTCAGGAATAATAATAAAACCCCCCCTCTTGAATCAATATATCAAACAACAACATGAAATGAAAAAGAGCTTTAGGAGCTACCTATTTTACACAGACTCAGAACAATTTCTTCTCCCATAGCCAAGACTCTGCATAATTATAATAATAGGAAGAGAAAACTTACAGAGCTGTTTATATTTTTTGAAAGATTATGCCTTGAAAAGTTGACTTTAATGAGCATTAGTTAGGAACATTAATTTCAAATGATGTGAGTAGTAATGAATCAACAACAGGACATCCTTGAAATCCACAAACTTTAATATCATTATTAATCATCCCCCAAACAATATCTCTCACTCATATTAACTATTTCATTAATTGCAACATGAAACTTTATTCGAGGCTTGCCTTGTGGCTCTTGTCAAATCTAAATTGTCCATCTTAAAAACTTAACCATCATTTCACCATCAGCTTATGTCATCTGTCCCATCAACTATCCTTTCACTTATGACTCTGCCCACTATCTATCTTTGAACCTCTTTGAACAACTTTGAACCAGGGTTCAAAGTGGTTCAAAGTGGTTCACCACAAAAAGGTGACGTAGGCTAGGGCCCACCTGCAGAAAATAGACGTTAGAAAAATAATCATTCATTGAACTGCTTCGAACTACTTTGAACTGGAGTTCAAAGTGGTTCAAAGTGGTTCATGTGAAGCATGAGTCTTGGAAAAGATTCAACCAAGGAAGACCGAATTTGAACTTGACAAACTTGGAGGCTATTTCTTGACAACTTGAAGGGCATGCCCACTTGGAGGATTACTACAAGGAAAGACCCTCAAGGGAACATGCTAAATGAGCTTCAAATAAATGAACTAGTAAGGGTCTTAGACACTTCCATAATGGTGACTCTAACTATCTCTAACAGATATCTTACAACAATATGACCAATCTCTTTGCATTTAAAACATACCAAGGGTAGTTTACCTCTATATCTTCCTTTTCCCTTTTGTAGTCTTCTAACCATTAGTGCTTCAAGTTTATCAAGTTCATCTTCTTCACCTTCAATATCACTTTCATTTCTTATTTTATGTCTGCTGCTTGATCTTCCAATTTTCAAAGATGACATAAATGCAGATTCTACCTTAGGTAACATATTGTTGTCATAGTTATTTAGCTCAAATGAAATTAATCTTCTAATCAAACTATCAAGTGAAATATTATTACCAGGAGCTACTCTCATTTCATGAATTGCAGAGACTCTAATAGCATAGGAAGGTAACATTGTTCTAATAATTTTACTTACCACAGTGTCTTCATCAATAGTTCCACCTACTCCTCGGATAGCATTCACAACTTCCTTGATTTAGTTGTTGTAATGAGTGATGTTTTCACCTTCTTTCATCTTCATATCATCAAATTTTCCTATTAGACTTTCATCTTTTTCCCTGAGCACATTCACATCTCCTCCATGAACTAGTGTAAGCTTGTTCCACATCTTCTTTGCAGTTGTACATGTCTTAATGTCTTGAAATTCAGCATATGATAGAGAAGAAGCAATCTAAATCATTATAGAATTATGTTCTTGTCTTTCTTTCATTTGTGTGACAGTCAAAGGACCAGTGGGAGTTATAAACTCATTTTCCATGTAGTAAATTGTAGAATCACCAATCCTTGATAGATATAACTTCATCCTACTTTGTCATGTTGAGAAGTTGTCTTTGTTCAACTTTGGCACCTCTCTCTTATACATCTTGCGATCTTTTACTTAAGTCCTTCAAACTTCTTCCTTCAAGTACTCTTACCCTGATACCAATTGTTAGATAACTGAGAGAGGGTGGTGAATCAGTTAAGTCCAAATATCCTACAGTCTCAAATACTCCTAGATGTATAAAACAAATATTTCAATTAATCCAAACAACTCGGTAAAACTTTTTATGTGCCTTTTTGTTTATTAACCAAATACCAGTAAATTAACTAGTGTATATATCGATCTAACCAGTAATTGTAATGTGTAAAGTAAAATAACAAATCATCACATCCATACACATATAACACTTGATTTTTAACGTGGAAACCCTTTTAGGGGAAAAACCACCGGGGACCGGTACCCAAAATAATTTCACTATTCTGAAGTGAGCTCGGTTAAGAGCCAACCCTGTTAAATGTTACAAAACACACTGTAAGGTGTGACCTTGTTAGAGGATTTATCACTAATAGTTCTCCGTGATCAAAATTTCACTATGGGGTCAACATGAAAACAATTAACATTCATTGAATGTTATAATGAAATAAATAAAGATTGTTAAGTCCCACTCGATTAAGAGATTTATCTATAACAATGGTTAGAATGCAACAGTAAATGATTTGATTGAAATAAAACTTCCTTTGCATATTTTCAGATCTATGCTAAGCTCAAAATACCTATGGTTATCATAATCTCTTCAATTTCCTTGTATCCTCCAACTTTGTTCTGCTTGGTTAATTCCTTTCTTTGACACTCGGTGTTGTCTATAGAATTAATCGATTATGTCTTTAACCTATTTGACGAGCTTCGCATGAATGAAATCTTCTTATGCCCATTATCATTTTGAATCTTTTATCTCCTATAGACATGATGAACTGTTTTCTTCTCATCCATATATTTTTCCTCTTAATCTTCAACGTTGATTTTGTTGCTTCAACTTTCCTCAGAACTTGTGTCTCAAACATGTTTCATTCATCATCATCCGATCATCCTTGAATTTGGTCAGTCATTGATCTTCATAACAAACTTCATCTTTAACAGGTCAAAATCATCCATATTTATCCAGCTCATCATCTTTAGTCGAGAATCACTTGTTTCATTTTATTTCTTTCACTTGGTCAATACTGCACTATGTCGGTGACTTCTAACTCAGTTAATAATGTACTCGGTATACACTACACTTTCTCGGTGTACACTATTTCAACTCGGTGTATACTAAGTTCTTCATTTACCGATCACATAAACTTGTACATTCTGTATCTTCAATTCATAATAGAATTATGTAATACAATCAAATCACTAACATAATGTCATAGACTCATCAATAAGTTACCCAATGAATACCATATCCATATCTTTCTCATACATCTCATCTTTATATTAATATATCCTTCATTCACCATTATTTCATTCCTCAGATATTTGTAACTGTCATGATAAGTACAGTAAAAAATAGTTGACATCAATGACAATATAATAACTAATTTAATGTGTCACATATACCTTTGTAGCTCGGTGATTACCTTCACATTTGGTTCTCCAAGAAATCAATCAGTTGTAGTTTGTCAATCTCTTTCTTTAAAGTATTCAATCACTTGTAGTCTGTCAATCTCTCCCTTTAAAGTATTCAATCAGTTGTAGTCTATCATTGTGTGTGTATTGATTATTGTATATTTGTGTATAATATATTTATATATACGTATAATCTATACGTGAGCTTATGTGAAAGGTGCATAGATGCAATTAAATGCATATGTATTTGTCAATGACCATCACACGTAAGACTATTAACCAAACAATCACATAAGGGTATGTTCATAGTGTCATTCTTGATGATAATATGAATACAATATCACATGGTTGAGAAGTTAAATTATGCAAGGTGGAAGTTGACATAAGTGAGTATGCACAAATGTACTAAACTACATAAATGAACTTTTAACTTAAGTTCAAATGTAAATTGTACTTATATACATGAATATTTGTGGTTGTGTGCATTATTCTTGGCGACTATAGGAGCATGTTGAAGTGTCAGTTTGGGTGGCAAGAGTAACTCCCTCTTGACACCATGGGAAAGAAGGAGTCACTCCTTGCCTAATGCTTCCCTTAGAGAGGGAATTCTTGCTTTGGTATGGAGTGAACCCACAATAGTGGGTTACACTTTTTTAGAGGAAGAAAAATGTCTCGAAAAGCGTGATTGACTAAAAAAACCCATCATACTTTTGATAGAAAGTGACTAGTACTTTCGATTGTAAGTGAAGAACTTTTGATTGAAAGTACAAAAAATCCATACTTTCAATTGAAAATCATTTGGCAAGAGACTTTCGATCGAAAGTCATGAAGTATGATTTTCGGTGGGGTTTTTAACCCCGCCGAAACTGTCACTTTCATAGTTTCGGCGGGGTTGAAAGTCAGAGGCTTCCGATTGTCGACCATAATTTTCAAGTATTTTCATTTTTGATTTCATTATTTATTATTTTTGATATATATATATATAGTATATATACATGTATATATGCATGTATATATGTATGTATATGTGTATATATATACATGTATATGTGTATATAGACATGTATATATATATATATGTATGTATATATATATATATATATGTATATATATATATATGTATATATATATATATATGTATATATATATGTATATATGTATATATGTATATATATATATATATATGTATATATATATATGTATATATATATGTATATGTATATATACATATATATATATGTATATGTATATATATATGTATATATATATATATATGTATATATATATGTATATATATGTATATATATATATATATGTATATATATATGTATATATATGTATATATATATATATGTATATATATGTATATATATATATATATGTATATGTATATATATGTATATATATATATGTATATATATATATATATATGTATATATATATATATGTATATATATATATATATGTATATGTATATATATATACATGTATATATATATATACATGTATATGTATGCATGTATATATATATGCATATGTATATATACATGTATATATGTGTACATATATACATGTATATATATATACATGTACATATGTGTATATATATACATGTATATGTGTGTACATATATGTACATGTATATGTGTATATATACATGTATATATGTGTATATGTATATACATACATGTATATAAAGTATATATGTGTATATATGTGTACGCATATATATGTATATATATGTGTATGTGTATATACATACATCACTAGTACATTTGACCCACTTTTTAGACCAACATTTTCGACCAAGCATTAAAATGATTTTCCTTGGTCGGTTTATAGAAGGAAAATTTTGATTTTTTTTTAATCTATTCTCGTGTTGGTTGGAATTACGACCATGACAAGTGGTCGTAATTTTGACCAACATGGGAATATAACTTAAAAAAAAATACACGATTTCATTTTATAACCCTAACCTTGCAATTACTTCGTGCATAAAGGAGAGGTGAAGTAGAGAAGGAGGGCATCTTTCGACACCGAAATTCAATCATCAGCGCTTAACCCTAGTTTCTTGGATCAATCATCTTCACTAGTTTCATCTCTTAACCCTAACCTTACAAATGCTTATTAAAACCATTGGGAAAATAAGTGCGGTTGTTTGATTGTATCTTTAAACATTCAGTGGATAATGGCATTAGAAGACTTAGAGGAAGTCTAGATTATTAGTTTTGTGGGCATCACCATTAGTGCCCAAAATATTCAATTTGAGCTCTTTTAGTTTATTTCTCTTGGAAAAAATTGTGATTTTTAACATTTTTTGAGTGGTGTTTGATTTCTTCTGAACCCATGCGGATTAGTATGGAAAAAATAACTTCATAGGAAGTTTTTTAGATGTCTTAGCTTCTTGTTGCAACAAATCTAAGGTTATTTGGTTGAGAAATTGAAGATAAATCGGGTGACAGTTAATAATAGGTTGTTTTTGCACATAAACTAGGGTTGTCAACTTTGTTGAATCGTATCTCTCGATTCAACCATGGGAAAATTCCAATTCTAGGTTTAAATGAGAGATATGAGGGTCTATTTTCTTTTGTAGTTAGTTTCTGACTGAATGGTGGTGATTCCAAGGAGATAGGACTAAAAACCTAGTCGGGCATCTCTATGTGATTGGCAAAGTGGGATAACTAGAAGTTGTAGATCCCATAACTTTTGATGGGATTTGAATTAGAGGCTAATATTGGAGGTTTGGACTTGTTTCAAGTTCCTCTAAATGTTGCTATAGCTAGATTGGCCAGTGACCATGTCTAAGTTTCACCTCCTTCACTAAACCAACCATTTAGGCCTCCTACCCTTTGGAGAAGATTGGTGAATATTGGGAGTTTGGAGGAGATTCAGAATTGATCCATTTGGGAGACTTACTGCCCAACTATTAGAACCAAGAATACCTTACTATCCCTATTGGTCCTTTGGGAAACTTGGTGAGAAAGATTAAAATAGTGGCCAGAATTAACTAGTGAATACCTTGTCTAAGAGGAGAGGTCTGAATTTTGAGTGTGATAAGACCAAGTTTGTGTTTTGGTTTCCCTATAAAATGTCAATAGAGTTGAGTTCCATTTAAGTGAACTTTTAAGCTATGATTCCAAATGATGAACCTTTAGAATATTATTCACCAAACTCCAAATGATGAGTTTGGTATTGTGTATTCCATTTAAGTGAGCTTTTAGGCTATGATTCTTGCATTATAATGATCTGTGTCATCTATCTTTTATTAAGTTACTAATGGCCATTAAGATGGATATGTGAATGGGCCATTACCTCACTTTATAGAAATGATTTAGGATTTGGGTTGAAGTTGAAAGGGATGACCAAGTTATTGTTCATAGTTAACCTTTGATAGATGTATGGTGCTTGGATTATGATCATTTAACATGAATGATATAATGTTATCTCTACTAAAATTTATTATATCTAACGTGATTACTGTGTTGCTATGGAAAATTTATAACTGACACAAAATATTTAAGGATAAGATGATCCCTATACAAGTTAGAATAGAGTAAGAGATATTAATGACTATCATGTAACATAATTCAAATCCAGGCATCTCTATGTGACTGGCAGAGTGGGATAACCAAAAGTTGTAGATCCCATAACTTTTGATGGGATTCAAGTTAGAGGCTAATATTGGAGGTTTGGACTTGTTTCAAGTTCCTCTAAATGTTCCTATAGTTAGATTTTCTAGAGACCATGTCTAAGTTGCACCTCCTTCACTAAACCAACCATTTAGGCCTCCTACCCTTTGGAGAAGATTGGTGAATATTGGGAGTTTGGAGGAGATTCAGAACTAATCCATTTGGGAGACTTACTACCCAACTATTAGAACCAAGAATACCTTACTATCCCTATTGGTCCTTTGGGAAACTTGGTGAGAAAGATTAAAATATTGGCCATAATTAAATGGTGAATACCCTGTCTAAGAGGAGAGTTCTGAATTTTGGGTGTGATAAGACCAAGTTTGTGTTTTGGTTTCCCTATGAAATGTCAATAGAGTTGAATTACATTTAAGTGAACTTTTAAGCTATGATTTCAAATGATGAACCTTTAGGCTATTATTCACCAAACTCCAAATGATGAGTTTGGTATTGTGTATTCCATTTAAGTGAACTTTTAGGCTATGATTCTTGCATTATAATGATCTGTGCCATCTATCTTTTATTAAGTTACTAATGGCCATTAAGATGGATATGTGAATGGGCCATTACCTCACTTTATAGAAATGATTTAGGATTTGGGTTGAAGTTGAAAGGGATGACCAAGTTATTGTTCATAGTTAACCTTTGATAGATGTATGGTGCTTGGATTATGATCATTTGACATGAATGATATAATGTTATCTCTACTAAAATTTATTATATCTAACATGATTACTATGTTACTATGGACAATTTGTAACTGACACAAAATATTTAAGGACAAGATGATCCCTATACAAGTTAGAATAGAGTAAGAGATATTAATGACTATCATGTAACATAATTCAAATCCGAGCATCTCTATGTGACTAGCAAAGTGGGATAACCAGAAGTTGTAGATCCCATAACATTTGATGGGCTTCGAGTTAGAGGCTAATATTGGAGGTTTGGACTTGTTTCAAGTTCCTCTAAATGTTCCTACAGTTAGATTGGCCAGAGACCATGTCTAAGTTGAACCTCCTTCACTAAACTAACCATTTAGGCCTCCTAACCTTTGGAGAAGATTGGTGAATATTGGGAGTTTGGAGGAGATTCAGAACCGATCCATTTGGGAAACTTACTACCCAACTATTAGAACCAAGACTACCTTACTATCCCTATTGGTCCTTTGGGAAACTTGGTGAGAAAGATTAAAATAGTGGCCAGAATTAACTGGTGAATATCGTGTCTAAGAGGACAGTTCTAAATTTTGGGTGTGATAAGACCAAGTTTATGTTTTGGTTTCCTTATGAAATATCAATAGAGTTGAATTTTATTTAAGTGAACTTTTAAGCTATGATTCCAAATGATGAACCTTTAGGCTATTATTCACCAAACTCCAAATGATGAGTTTGGTATTGTGTATTCCATTTAAGTGAACTTTTAGGCTATGATTCTTGCATTATAATGATATGTGTTATCTATATTTTATTAAGTTACTAATGGCCATTAAGATGGATATGTGAATGGGCCATTACCTCACTTTATAGAAATGATTTAGGATTTGGGTTGAAGTTGAAAGGGATGACCAAGTTATTGTTCATAGTTAACCTTTGATAGATGTATGGTGCTTGGATGATGATCATTTGACATGAATGATATAATGTTATCTCTACTAAAATTTATTATATCTAACGTGATTACTGTGTTGCTATAGACAATTTGTAACTAACACAAAATATTTAAGGACAAGATGATCCCTAAACACATCAAGAAACATCAATAGTTACTGGAAGGCACTGCTCAAATACAAGTTAGAATAGAGTAAGAGATATTAATGACTATCATGTAACATTATTCAAATCCTCTAGAATATTACACATTACTTAATACATAAGAATATTCAGGACAGAAAACTAGCAAAACAAAAGAATTTACAAACTATGAAATGAAAACTCACACACACCTAAACTAGTGAATCCAATCTACTCTACAAAAACCAAAAGACAATGCCAAATTATTACAGTAACAAAATTAACACAATGAAGCTTTCATTAGCTCTTTGTCTCTTCAATACAACAAGTTCAAAATAATAATTTCTAAGACTACCCAATGAAACCCCGGCCAATAAGGATGTCGAATTACAATTCCAATCCCCCAAAACCCCTTTACAATGAAGTGGACCCCTGTGAAAGCAGGTATGAAACCAAGTGAAGAGTCATCCTATCATCTCATGTACATTATAAACCTGATAGAGAGACCGCTCTAGTAAACATAGTAATGAACACCCCTACGAAAGAAAAATTGCACCATGAAAACCTGCATAAAAAGATTTTGGCGGAGACAAAAAGAGACTTATACAAAAAAGAATCTTAAAACATCACGGAACATAACTACCACAACCAAACTGTGAGGGTGGAGATAAGAACAAAGATCTCCAAAGATGGTCAACTTGAGAGACAAGTGGATCTCCCAAACCCAAAGATACACGAGGTGACACCAAAGCGCGAGTAGAAGGAGGTGAATCTGGGACACGAACAGGGGAAGAACATGATCCAACTAACAATGGAACTGAAGAAATACCAGGGACTGGTAAAGAACTTGAATTACTGCCATGTCGATTATCATTCATCATAGGAGGAACCAAACCCATATTTGAGGTATGAGTATGTGTCAATAAACCAAGCAGAGCATACATTTTTGCAAACGCCTTTCCTTTATGACCCGCATCAAAAGGAGTACCGTTAAGAAGATGATCAAGAGGAGTAATGGAGGAAGAGTTGATACAATCTTTAACAAAAGCAAGCAACATAATATACTTCTCTGAATTAAAAAGAAGGTGATGTGGGAATACACCTCCGATATGAGAATCTTCTAACCAGAAGTTATACTTTTGAATTGCTAAAAGCAAACCATTTTCTTGAATAAAATGTGGTAAAACAGATCAATTCGCAATGGAAATCAACAAAGTCCAAGATTGAGATAAATCTAAAATGTTAGAGCATAAGAATAAAACAACTTGAGATGGAAAAATAGTTCTTTTAAAGTGCGGAGACAAAATTGAATCCCCGATCATTCTCCGAATACATCGATCACATTTCGAGCAGTGAATAATAAACATGGAAGCAAGGGCTTCATCAGTAATATTACCTTTGAAAGGAACTTCTAGAGCAGAGCTTGAGAAACGGACATGAAGATTCAATGGTCTAAACTCATCAACATATCTATGTAATGCCATGATATCAAAACAAAAGGAAAAGAGGCTATGCTGTAAGAAAGGGATTAAAATGACAGAAATGGAGCCGAGACCGGTTATAACCTCACAAAAACCATCATGAAATGCACTTCCCCATTCTAAGACATGAATAAAACAAGTACCAACTTTTATTTTTCGTACATAAGAAATCAATAATCGGCATGATCCATACAAGTGATGTAAAGTCTAACTCATGCAAGCCCCATCATAAAAGGAAGGGTTGTGTCACCTGAACTTGTAATAAATAGAGCATAAAAGGTGAAAGGAAATATTACACATGCAAAAGCTATTAAATCACAAACATAGCTTTAATTATATATAATAGATGAGACATCATAGAATAATCTTCAAGTGATATGACACGCATAAGAGAATAAATGCAGATATCACATAAACATAAACTAAAGATCACATTCAGCCTCTAGGATCTGAACATTAAAAAATGAAAATGAACCAATATTAAGGGGAATCAATATGAATTAAATTAAAAATGAAGGGGAATCGATATGAATTAAATATATAAACGCACGTGTGTGTGTATATGTGTGTATGTGTATATCGGATAACCTATTTCCCTCTCTATACGTATTTGAGATAATGTAAAGTTATCAAATTTATGAAGGAGCATCCAGGATTGTTGCTAAACATAATAGATTCGCCAATTTTGGAAAACTCTTTTCTTGCATGCTTCAATTATAATTAGAGAATATCCCTCAACATAAAGATGTGTGACACCCATGTTGTGTACAAGGACAAGTCTATGGAAGATATCTAGGACCTTAGCCATATTGTTGGTACCATGGTTTAGGGGGGTGGCTAACCTTAGCCATATCGTATTAAGGAATACAACCTTAAACTATTGACTGTACCCTCTAAAAGCTAGTCACAATCGTGCCAGTCAATTTCTCTTCCTTGAGATCAAACCAAATGCTAAGGTAAATACATAAACATGAAAATAAGAAATGGAGGAGTTTTTTATATTACTTAACCAAGTCTCTGATGCAGGAGCATCCTGGGTGTAAGAGCAATCTTGCATCACCCAAAAATATTTATGTTTGCTTTTCAATAAGGGCTATCTTGTGTAGAGCTGCTATTTATGGAAACTTACTATTTTTAGTAAGTTGGTCATATGATCTCAAAATGTTTTGATTTCACAGTTGGAGGTTCATCTCAGTCATTTCAGCCTACCAGTTGAGTTTCATTGCCACATCATCAGTATTGGTGAAGTTATTGAGATTTTTGGGTACGAAATCTTTTAGGTCAATTTTGAAGGTCTTAGAGGCTCCCGATCGCAGTCGACCCCCAGCTGACTAACACTAGTGCCTATTAAGTGTTGTAGATCTCGTCAAGGCATTTCCAAAAAGTGGTTACAATAGAAAAATGGAGTTACGGTTAAAAAGTTATGGCCTCCGGAAGTTGGGTTACCTAAAATCATATTTTGTATTTCTTTTGAGCCGACCCTATTGTAATAATTGTGAAAAATAAATAATTCTATGTCTAGTCGGCCTAAAGGGCTAAATTTCTGGAACCTTCTCGGGCGGTGGAAATTGCCTATATAAGAAAGGTCTGTAGTGTTGTCTTAGGCAGTTCGGGACAGTTCTGGGTAGTAGATCTGGGTATTGATTAGAGGCTTTGTCCTATAAAATATTGTAAGGGAATGCCCATGTGGCTTTGCATATTGTAATTCTGAAAGTTTGTAATTCCACATTTGTGGAGATAATAAGAAGCCAATTTTCTATTCTTGCATATTGTTGTTGTTTCTTTGTTTCTATTATGTGTTTGTGGTATTAAGGGGAGCACCCTTCATCAAGTGGTATCAGAGCAGGAGTTCCTAAGTGTGTAAATAGATTGTCGATTGTGAGGCAATTTGCACCAGGACCATGGGTTAGGGTTTTTGTGTAAATAGATCACTGATTGTGAGGCAGTTTGCACTAGGACCATGGTTACGGTTTCAGCGAGAAGTGCAAAAATGCCTCCACGAAGGGAACGTGGTGGAAGAGCTGGTGTTGTAGCACCTGAGGTTAGGGAACTACAAAAATAAGTGCGAGCATTGTAAAAGGAGATTTACAGATGAATGAATCTTAATGTTAGAGACGAAAGTGAGGATGAAGCCGAAGAAGAAGATCAAGAAGGAGAAGTCAAAGTTTTGAATCAAGAGGAAGAAAGGCTTTTTCGAGCCATTTCTAAGATCGGGAAAAGACCTAAGATCGAGGTTTCTACATTTTTAGGGAATCTTAACCCAGAAGAATTGATTGACAGGATTAATGAATGTGAAAAATATTTTGAGTATGAAGATATTGAGGATCCTGATCGGGTCAAGTTTGTGAAGGCCAGGCTGAAGGGTCATGCAAAGATCTGGTGGCAAGAGATTCAATTGGAGCGAAATAGAAGAGGAAAAGATAAAATCACAAGATGGGATTAGATGGTGGATAAATTGAAGCGATAGTTCATTCCTGTTGATTATGAGCTTGACCTACTGAAGAAGATGCAAAGTTTGAAGCAAGCAGGAAGATTTGTTCAGGAGTATACAGAGGAGTTCTATCGAATCCTCATCAGAATAGGCCATGCAAAAGCGGATAAGGAGAAAGTTGCCTGTTACCTTAATGGGTTGAGGTGGAGCATTCAGGAGGAGCTGAATTTGGTTCGAATGAATAGTATTGAAGAGGCATACCAGTTTGCCCTAAAAGTAGAGGAAAAAATGAACAAGAAGTTTGAGAGAAGACAAAATGGAAGAGGTCGCGGTGAATGATCTGGTGGACAGTCATATGGAGGCTGAAATGAAGATCCGAAAAAGAAGGATGAGGCTAGTAGCAGTCAAAATTAGAGACGAAACAATTCCAATCATTTCCAAGATCAGAACAATAGAGATCAGAGAGGAAGAGGAAGAGGACAAGGTTCAGGAAGAGGAGGCTTCCGTGGAACATGTTTTCACTATGGAGAAGAAGGTCATAGGGCATTTGAATGTCCTCAATGCCAAGGAAGGATAGATAGGAGGAATGAAGGCCAAGCCAGAGTGGCACATGTAGATGAAGATGCCAGATCCTCAAATTCTGAAGATGTTGAAAGAGGAGAAACGTTGATTAATAAAAGAGTCTTGCTGAGTGGTGAGAATGAACCTGAACAAAGGAGGAGCCTGTTTCACACTAGATACAAGTGTGAGGGTAAATGTTGTGATGTGATTATCGATAGTGGAAGCACTGACAATTTGGTGTCAGAAGAGATGGTGACAAAGTTGAGCTCAAGAGACAAAAACACCCACATCCAGATTGGATTGCCTGGGTGCAGGATGACCACAAGGTCGTGGTTAGTGAACAGTGCCTAATAAAGTTCAAGATCGGTGGGTACCAAGATGAGGTACTATGTGATATCATATCTATGGATGCATGTCATATGTTATTGGGTAGACCATGGTAGTTTGACCTATTCCCTGACAAAGGATGGAGTCCGACATAAGCTAAAGCCATTTAAGGAGACCGAAGAAAAGGTATGTGGTAATGCAAGAATAACATTTGTTGATGGAAAAAAATTCCTAGATGGTATTTGGCATGAGCATGTGTGTTTTGCTTTAATTCCAAAAGCTGGTAAGGAGGAAGTAGAGGATGTGCCTGTAGAGGTTGCAAATTTGTTGAATAAGTTTCAGGATATTGTATCTGATAATGTACCTGATGGATTACCACTAGTAAGGAAGATCAGTCATCGGATAGATTTGATTCCAGGAGCCAGTTTTCCAAACAAGGCAGCACACAGAATGACACCAGTAGAAAGTGAAGAGTTGAATAGACAATTACATGAGTTATTGCAGAAGGGGTTGATTCGAGATAGTTTGAGTCCCTGTGCTGTACCAGCGGTATTAGCACCGAAGAAGAATGGAGAATGGAGGATGTGTACAGATTCTAGAGCAATAAACAAGATCAAATCAAGTACCGGTTTCCATTGCCACGAATGGATGATATTATGGACTGTTTGAGTGGGTCTGTGTATTTCTCAAAGATAGATCTGAAGAGTGGATATCACCAGATTTGGATCAGAGAAGGAGATGAATGGAAGACTGCCTTCAAGACAAAAGAAGGACTCTATGAGTGGTTAGTCATGCCTTTTGGGCTAACCAATGCACCGAGCACTTTCATGCGGCTCATGAATGAGGTTCTGAAAGAGTTTATGGGTAAGTTTGTCATTGTTTACCTAGATGATATTTTGATCTTTAGTAAGACATTGGAAGAGCATATGATTCATATTCATATGGTGTTTGAGAAGCTGAGAGAAGAGAAAGTGTTGATTAATTTAAAAAAGTGCAGTTTTGTGAAGAAAGAGTTAGTGTATTTGGGGTTTTTAGTTTCAGCAGAAGGTCTAAAAATGGACCCAGAGAAGGTACAGGCTATCCTTGAATGGCCTACTCCAAAGAGTGCTATTGAGGTAAGATCTTTTCATGGTTTGGCTAGTTTTTACAAAAAGTTTATTAGAAATTTTAGCAGTATTTGTGGACCCTTGACTGAAACAATGAGAGGGGATAGAAAAGAGTTCAAGTGGACTAATGGGGCATATAAGAGTTTTAAACTGTTGAAACAAAAGGTTACAGAACAACCTATTTTAGCACTTCCTGATTTTAATAAGGTGTTCCAAGTAGATTGTGATGCTAGTGGTACTGCAATAAGAGCTGTTATGAGCCAAGAAGGTAAACCTATTGCTTATTTTAGTGAGAAGCTAAATGAGGCCAAGAGAAAATATTATGTTTATGATCAAGAATTTTATGCTATAGTTCAGCTATTGAAGAAGTGGAGACATTATCTGCTTCCTAAGGAGTTTGTTTTGTATACTGATCATCAAGTATACAGAAGTGGAAACTCTAATAGGGTTGCAGATGCGCTTAGCAGAAGGCACCTATTGCTGACAGAGATGCAGATTGAGGTGGTTGGGTTCAAGGAACTCAAGAATTTGTATCCAGAGGATCCTAATTTTGGTGAAGCTTGGAAAGCTTGTAAAGAACCTGTTACTCTAGATAGAACGAAGTGGATGGATTTCATCATTCAGGATTATATGCTATTCAAAGGGAGTCAGTTTTGCATTCCAAAAAGTTTTATGAGGGAGAATCTCATCAAGGAGAAGCATAGCGGAGGATTGGCTGAATATTTTGGTCATGATAAAATCCTTGCTTTGGTTAGTGAGAATTATTATTGGCCACAGTTACAACAAGATGTCAAGAAGTTTGTACAGAGTTGCAGAGTATGTCAGATGGTGAAAGGAGTGAAGCAGAATATAGGGTTGTATCAGCCATTACCTATACCAGAGAAGCCGTGGGAGGATATCAGTATGGACTTTGTTCTTGGTTTACCAAGGACACAGCGAGGACATGATTCAATTTTTGTGGTAGTTGACAGATTTTCAAAGATGGCACATTTTGTTCCCTGCAAGAAGACCAATGATGATGTTCATGTAGTAGAATTATTTTTCAGAGAAGTGGTGAGACTACATGGTTTTCCAAAGAGTCTAGTTTCAGATAGGGACACTAAGTTCATTGGATATTTCTAGCGTACATTGTGGAAGAAGTTGAAGATAGATTTGAAGTCCAGTTCATCACATCATCCACAGACAGATGGACAGACAGAGGTGGTGAATAGGAGTTTAGAAAATTTGTTGAGATGTTTGGTTGGAGATAAGCCAATGGGATGGGATTTGATTTTATCACAGGCAGAATTTGCATACAATAATTCTATCAATAGGAGCACTGGTAAATCACCATTCCAAATTGTATATGGGAGTAGTCCAAGAAATGCATCTGAGTTGAGAAAGATAGATAAAGGAGAAATAAGTAGTGCTGAAGCTGAAGATTTTGCAGAACATTTGAAGAACATCCATGAGGATGTGAGGAAGCACATTACCAAGATGAATGCATAGTATAAGGCTAAGGCAGATGAGAAAAGGAGGCATAAGGAATTTCAGGTTGGAGATGAAGTCATGGTTCATTTGCGGAAGGAAAGATTTCCAGTTGGTACATATAACAAGTTGAAAATGAAGAAGTTTGGGCCATGTAAGATACTGAAGAAGCATGATTCAAGAAATGCATATGAGGTCAAGTTGCTTACTGAGTTGAATATTTCACCAGTATTTAATGTTTCAGATCTGACAGAGTATCATGAAGGAGGTGTTGAAGATGAGGTTACAGTAGCACAGTGGAGTATTCCAGCAACCAATTCAGATATCAAGGAGATTGAAGACATACTGGATAGTTGTGTTGGCAGAAGCACAAGGAACAAGACATATGAAGAGTATTTGGTCAAATGGAAAGGATGACCTGTTGAAGATTCATTATGGCTAGCAAAGGAGGAGGTTAACCGTCTTGGTTTTCCTCTGCACACCTAAGTCGTGACAGGGTCACTTCTCAAATTAACCCAAGTGTCTGATGCAAGAGCATCCTGGGTGTAAGAGAAATCTTGCATCACCCAAAAATATTTATATATGCTTTTCAATAAGGGTTATCTTGTGCAAAGCTGCTATTTATGGAAACTTACTATTTTTAGTAAGTTGGTCATATGATCTCAGAATGTTTTGATTTCACAGTTGGAGGTTCATCTCAGTCATTTAAGCCTACCAATTGAGTTTCATTGCCACATCATCAATATTGGTGAATTTATTGAGGTTTTTGGGTATGAAATCTTTCAGGTCAATTTTGAAGGTCTTAGAGGCTTCGGATCGTGGTTCACACCTGGCTAACTAGCGCTAGCACGTGTTAGGCGCTGTAGATCTCGTCATGACATTTCTGAAAAATGGTTACAATAGAAAAATGGAGTTACGGTTAAAAAGTTATGGCCTCTGGAAGTTGGGTTACCTAAAATCATATTTTGTATTTCTTTTGAGCCGACCCTATTGTAATAATTGTGAAAAATAAATAATTCTATGTCTAGTCGGCCTAAAGGGCTAAATTTTTGGAACCTTCTCGGGCGGTGGAAATTGCCTATATAAGAAAGGTCTATATTGTTGTCTTAGGTAGTTTGGGACAGTTTTGGGTAGCTGATCTAGGTATTGATTAGAGGCTTTGTCCTACAGAATATTGTAAGGGAATGCCCATGTGGCTTTGCATATTGTAATTCTGAAAGTTTGTAATTCCACATTTGTGGAGATAATAAGAAGCCAATTTTATGTTCTTGCATATTGTTGTTGTTTCTCTATTTCTGTTATGTGTTTGTGGTATTAAGGGGAGCACCCTTCATCAGTCTCAATTATGTTTCATCAACCATTGGAGTTATGGATTCCCTGATTGTTCCTTCAGGATAGTGAGATACAAAAATGCAAAGAAATAGATTTTATTGATGATAACCTTGTTACATCTTCATGGTTTTTCACACCACCTTTCTTCACACCCTTCGTCACATGGATCCCCCCTCAAAATAGACTCCATTCTCCCTAAATAACCCAACAACCACCAAATAACTATTGTTTTAACTGTTCCTAAACAATCTAAACTGACTGTCAACAAAATAAACCAAAGATTGTTGTCAAGTAGACAACAAAAGTTATCCACTTGACAACATAACATCTAATTCCCATACTTAAAGACTTATAAAAGGTTTAAAGACAACCTTTTTATTCCAATCTAACCTATAACCCCCATATGACCCATCTAACACAATGAAGCTTTCATTAGCTCTCTGTCAAACTTTACACACATAGATTTACTTCTCCAGCACACTGTTCGTACAAAAAAATCACACTTATGGCAATATTAGGGTTTTGGTAGGCTTATATTTGGTCTCTTAGGTCTTAGGCATCATGATTAGGTTTGGCATCATACTAAATGTCAATTCCACCATTTTAGGAGGTGGTTGCAGAATTGTGTCCAACAACATTTGAAAAGAT
The DNA here is from genome assembly GCA_027943335.1 of Chamaecyparis obtusa. Taxonomy (NCBI): domain Eukaryota; kingdom Viridiplantae; phylum Streptophyta; class Pinopsida; order Cupressales; family Cupressaceae; genus Chamaecyparis; species Chamaecyparis obtusa. Next base: position 966,605 of record BSBK01001858.1, on the reverse strand, counting down.
GTAAAGTTGCACTTTGCAACTTTTACATCTTTTTACAACTTTTGCCAAGTAGCCTATTTCTTGGCTTCCTAAGGCTTATGAAACCTTCTAGGTGACTCCTAGGTGTTGAATGCCTAATATCAACTCAAAAAAACTTCAAAAAGACCTTGAACAACCTCTTCTGGTATAATATGACTTCTTCTCAATGAGGTAACCAACTAGCCTAAGACCCATCCAAAAGGACTTCTAGGTCCTCTAACCTCCTAGTTAACATTGTCATTCACTCAAACTAGTCCCCAGACCCTTATTGCATTTACAAAGCTCATTAAGAGCATGACACAAATAAATTTCAAATGGTGAGGGCCCTATGTTGTTTAGTTTCCCTTGCACCAATATACATATGTGTATATATACATATGTGTATACACACACATGTGTGTGTATATGTGTGTATATATATATACAAATGTATGTATATATATATACACACATGTGTGTATTTGTATATATATACACATGTGTGTTATTGTATATATATACACATGTGTGTATATTTGTATACATGTGTATATATACACACATATATGTGTATATATATGTGTATGTGTGTATATACACACACATGTATGTGTGTATATACACACACATGTATGTGTGTATATATACATGTTTGTATATATATACACACGTTTCATCAACCATTGGAATTAAGGATTCCCTGATTGTTACACACATTTGTATATATACACACACATACACACACACATGTGTGTGTGTGTATACACATGCATATACACACACATTTCATCAACCATTGGAGTTATGGATTCCCTGATTGTTCCTTCAAGACAGTGAGATACAAAAATGCAGAGAAATAGATTTTATTGATGATAACTTTGTTACATCTTCATGGTTTTTCACACCACCTTTCTTCACACCCTTCCTCACGTGGATCCCCCCTCAAAATAGACTCCATTCTCCCCAAATAACCTGACAACCACCAAATAACTATTTTTTTAATTGTTCCTAAACAGTCTAAACTGACTGTCAACAAAATAAACCAAAGATTGTTGTCAAGTAGACAACAAAAGTTATCCACTCGACAACATAACATCTAATTCCCATACTTAAAAGACTTATAAAAGGTTTAAAGACAACTTTTTTATTCCAATCTAACCTATAATCCCCATATGACCCATCTAACATGGAAAGTATCTACCTAGGGCATCAAATCTTGAAGCAATCTACTAAGTCTTTGTTTGTAATGGAATACAATGGAATACAATGCTTTTACTACTAAGTCTCTGTTAGTAAATTTAAATGGAATACACCAAGAAGTACCAAATAATGAATGCTCAATTGTTGTAATGGCAAAGCAATATTAGAACCCTCCATTTCTAGAACTTGATTTTTCTATAGTCGTAATGATTTTTATTATTTCTTGTCTGTGCTTGGTGGTAGAATTTTGAACATTGTTGACATACTTAAATTGAATACGCAATACCAAATGATGAATGCTCAATTGTTGTAATGGCAAAGCATCAGAACTGTCCATTTCTAAAATTTGATTTTGTATAGTCTTAATTATTTTTCTATAGTCCTAATGATTTTGAAAATTGTTGACAAAGAGTGTTTCTTTTTTTGCTTATAGTATAAATGATTTTTCTATAGTTGTAATGATTTTTCTTATTTCTTGTCTTTTGTCCCTTTTTTATTTCTTATGTTTGTGCTTCATGACAGGATTTTGTCACCTTCTTTTGATGGTATATTTCATTCAGTTTATATGGAATACTATTTTGCTCGCTGTTTTATTTCAGCTTCATATTTCTTTCATTTTTCATATACACAGAGACTACACATGTTGATAAAAAAATGAGCTATTTGATTTAGGTTTACTTTTCATTATTGTAAATGGTTAATATTTATGATGGTACTCCTTGGTGTATTTCATATAAAAATAATCATATAAAAATAATAAATGTAGTAACGATGGGGCGGTGCATTATTGATATATAGGCTCGATGACTCTTGTCAATGTGCCAAACTGTCAATGTGGTGCTGGGCAGTGTGTTTTGAAGACTTCACGGACACCGAACAACCCTGGATGACAATTTTGGTGCTGCCCAAATAGAAAAAAGGTTGCTAATGTGTATATATTTAATGTTTCTAATGTAAATACTATTCATTATAATATAAGAACTAATGTAGATTGGGCATCACGGGGAAATAATGGTTGCGAATACTTTAGCTGGGTTGATGACAACTCCTTTGCATCTATTCGCCCATCTCCACTTATCCGCGATGAAGGATTTGAGTGAAAAACGTGTCAGGCTAGGGTCAATTCTGAAATTATATTTTTACGATGCCTTCTCCGTGTTGTAATCGCATATCTTTGTTGCAACCATATGTAGAGATGAACTCAGGAATTAGTTAGTTTAGTATTTTCATATTGTAACTAATATTTTAATATGGATATGACGTAACTTCTCTTTGCCTCAAGTGTGCATATATATGGTTTACATCTTTTTTTAGAATAATTCTACATGTTTATGGCTTAGGTGAGCCCCAATCTACTATCAATCACATGATTTAACGTATAGTGTTTTCTTGGTTATTCCATTTGTTCCTTGACCGTGCTTATGGATTGACTATCATTTTCAAGCTTGAGCGAGGCTTTGTACTACGCACCGTCCAAAAATTTGTACACAATGCTGATTTATGAATGTAAATAACACATTGAACATAATCTACGAATGCTGCATGGTATGAAGTCTCGCTGAAGTTTGAGCATCCTCCCTTTATTCCAGCGAGGGATAGGAATGAGTTCATTTTGGATGCAAAGGAGAAAGGGGATACTCAAAGAGGAATTACACCAGCAAATGAGAGAAACATAAATGTAGATTTCACAATAGCTGAGAAACATAATTGTAGGCATCATAGTCACAATCTTTTGGAGATAATGTAATTGAGTTGTGTACCCAAGAAATGGAGAGAAACTTCTACACCTCCAATTCCAAATTGAATACATTTGTTGGAGGACCTTGTATTCATGAGCAACATATGTAGTCAACTTGGAATCGGAGGTGTAGGAGTTTCTCTCCATCATCTAGGTATACAACTCAATTACATTGTCTCCAAAAAATTGTGACCACGATGCCTACAATTATGTTTCTCAGCTGTTGTGTCCCAGGACCCCTTATGACCCTTTACGATCATTTATGATCCCTAAGAATACATCTTAGAGGTCTTAAAATGTCGTAAAGGGTCATAAGAGGCTCCTAGGAGGGGCCAGATGAGCTTCCACCTTCACGTTGTTGGCCCTGTTAAGTAGAGAATGTTATACTCTTCTCGAAACAAAGAGAAGCTCAATAATTTAAGGTCTCAGCCCATAGACAAATAAATTAGACTTACTATCCAAATTGGTACATTGATGAGAATCAATGATGGGTCGAAGTTTTTAGATTCTGAGAAGATGTATATGCAGTGGAGGCCAGAAGGGATTTTTGTGGAGATTTTCTAGATGTGGAGATTTTCTAGAGTGGCTATACATACAAGGGTTTCCAGATTGAGTATCAGTGCAGAGATGATGATTTAGTAACCTACGTCTATAAAACCTTCACAAATATCTTTATCTTAGTTTTTATAGTATTGAAAAAAATGAGTGGGTTGGACATTAGTGGTGGATCTATTCTCTCTTATCATTCTTCATAGTCTCTTTGGTAGTTATTCTTTCTTGTAACTCTCCTTAATTGGTGTGCATATATTTGAGAGCAATCTTTTCCATGGTCTTTCCCTTTACAAGTTGTTCCACATAAATCTAGTATTTCTTGTGTTTATGTTTGCTATTATTTTTGTGTTCTTATCCTTAAAAGGTTGTAATTTCAAAGTAAGTTTGGTGGAACTAAATATGTATTGCATGTAGGATTGAGGAAAGAAAATGTACAGCTGGAAATGGACAAGGAGCTCTACTTTGTCATACGTGGTGAGAAGTATCCCCAAGAAATGAGAATGCTAAGGTGGAAATGATGGGTGGTGGAGAGTGGCAGTCCGAGAAAGCCTTTCCCAAACTCTCCTACAACCCATTCAATCCTCAAAGCATCCCCCTCTTTCTCATCATCCGACATGTTTGTGTGAAATAATATTGGTGTGCTTAATTTGACAATATATATATATATATAATTAAAGGTTCTATCACTTTTTCGACCAACAAAGCATAGACATTTCGACGAGAAAGCTATACAATCAACATTTATTTTGACGATTGTATGTCACACTTTTGATCAACATTGGTCGCAGAGGTAAATGATATAGCAGACAAATCTTCCAGGTTGAAGCAATAATTTTGATGTCATCTCTGTCGATAATTCAACCACTATGGATGTCGCAATTGCGATGGACATTCAATTTGTCGTAGTATCGATGAAAAAACTCTGACGATCGTTATAGTAGATTAGCCGACCAATGTGCATCTAATAATTGACTAAACCTCATCGAAAAACAAGCTAAAATTCACTAGTGCATGTACACACATGTATATATGTATGTGTATACAACATATATATGTATGTGTACATACATATCATCTCTATATGTGTGTGTGTGTGTGTGTGTGTGTGTGTTTATACATATATACATGTCATATATACATATACACATACATATATATGACATGTATACATACATATGTACATAGAAATACATATATATGACATGTATATGTATGTGTATATACATATACATATTATATATATCATATATATGATGAACTACAACTGATTTAGAACTTGAATGGAGAATCTGTAATTCAAGATTACTAAGGAGTTGCCGATTAGATATGCAAGATGATTAAATCAGTATTATGTTGTCATTGATGTCAACTAGCTTGACAATACATATCTTGTAAGTTACTATACCGACACATCTGAAGAAAGGTGAAAGAGATGAAGAACATAAATATCTATATGAGGAAGATGCATATGTCAGATGAGGATAAGGAATACACTGAGTAACTTGTTGATGAGTCTATGACTTGATGAAATTGACTTTATTATGTTGCATTCATCTATGATGAAGAATAGAGTTGAAAGACACAAAGCAGTGTTGTTGGTAAATAAAGCATTCTAGTATACACCAACGGAATGTAGTGTATTTTAGCGTAGTGTTAACCAAGCTTGTATTCACCGACGCATTTCTTTGTTAACTGAGAAAAATAGAAAGGAATTAAATGATCAGTTTAGCTGATAAAGTGATGAGCTGTAAAGTGTATAAAATCAAGGTAACAGATAAGGTTTTTTATGAAGATCGATGACTAACATAAATAAAAAAGGATCTAATGGAGTAGATTGAAACATGTTACTGACACATCAGCTGAGGAAACTTAAAGTGGAAAAATCTATGAATATGATTAAGCGGCAAAATCTGATGGAGGAAAAGAAAATGATTTACTCGTCTATATAAGAGACATTGGTTTCATTGTTGAAACATCGCCGGAAGAAGAAGATACTGTAGAATTATCACCTGAACAAGTTTTCATGCATTCTGATCATACTGGTTAATAAGAACTGAGCTGCATAACACTTACCGAGCTACAGAGAGTAATTACCAACAGACAGTAAGTTGATATAGTATTGAATCTGAAGTGGTATATTGATCAGAAAGATTTGAATGAGCTGAACATTGATCTATAAACTACAATTGAATTTGTTTCAAGGCAGATCACCTACTGTTACATATTTAACCATTGTACACAGTCAAATCTCTTAACCAAGTGGACTATGAAAGTCTTTTGATATTTCATTCATAGAGTGAACATTGTTATCCTCTCAACCCCCGAGTGACTGCTGGTTGGATGATAACTTCTGGTCTAAAATCCTCTAATAAGGTCACACCTAACAGTGTGTTTGTAACCTTTAACAGGGTTGGGTCTTCATCGACCTCACTTTAGAAGAGTGAACAATTTTGTTTTGCCAGTCCCAGGTGGTTTTTCCCTTCACAGGGTTTCCATGTTAAATCTCTTGTGTTAGGTGTTGATTGTGATATTTGTTTGTTATCATACTTTGAATATTACATGTTAGATTTGATCGATAACTGTTATAAAGTTTAGACTGACAATCGGTAAAAACATAGACAGTGAAAGTATTTTATGTTTACCGAGTAGCAGAAGTAGTAGAATTATTTTGGATTATACATTTTGAATTGGGACACTGGATAATTGATTCACCCCCCTCTCAGTTATTCTAACAATTGGTATCAGATCAACGGTTGCTTAGAATAGATTTTTAAGGACTCCAACAAAAAGGTCTCAAGATGTATAAGTGGGAAGTGGCAAAGCTGTACAAAGATAACTTCGCAGTATGGCAAAGCCAGATGAAGTTGCACATATCTGGAATTGAGAATCCTGCACTAGAACTGATGGAGAATGGCTACATTGAACTGACCACTGGTCCCTTAACTCTTGATCAACTGAAGGACATGCATGAACATAATATTACTATGATGGAACTTGTTGTTGCCTATACCGATGCCGAATTTGAAGACATCAAGGGTTGTGATATAGCTAAGAAGATGTGGGACAAGCTGACTCTAATATATAGTGGAGATGCGAATGTTAAGAGAGCCAAAGCAAAAATCCTAAGAGGTCGATTTGATGATATGAAGATGAAAGAAGGTGAGAACATTGTGAAATACACAAATATACTAAAAGAGGTAGTACATGCTATTAGAGCTTCCAGTGGAGTTATTGACAATGAAACAGTGATAAGCAAGATTCTCAAAACTTTGCTGCCAATTTATGCGATTAGGATCTCTGTAATTCATGAAACAAGAGCTACATCCAACCTTACTCTTGACACACTGATCGGTAAGCTTACAACCTTTGAATTGAATAATTTTGACAATAATGTTGTACCTTTTGTTGAATCCACTTTCATGTCTTCTTTGAAGATTGGTAAGTCTAGTAGCAGGAATGATAAGAATAATGATAGTGATAGTAATACCGATGATGAACTTGATGAGCTTGAAGCTCTTATGGCCAGAAGATTGCCCAAAGGTAAGGGAAGGTATAGAGGCAAGTTACCCTTAGCATGTTTTAATTGTAAAGAAGTTGGCCACATCGCTGCTAGATGTCTGAATAAGAAAGATGATGATAGATCCAAAGACCTATCCGAAGGAAGCTATGGGAGAAGAGTCAATAGAGGCTACCGACACAACAATAGAGATAGCTATGACAAAGGGAAAAAGGTATGTTACATAGCCGAAGAGTTTGAATCTGCATATGACATTGATGATGATGTAGAAGTAGTATTTGTTGTTATGAAAGATGATTTTGAGGAAGAAGAGAAACATGAAGAAACAACACTAATATCTAAAGTAAGAAGAAATGATACATGGATCATAGACAGTGGCTGTACACATCATATGACTGGTGATATAGAGAAATTTGATCTACTTGATGAATATGATGGAGGATCTGTTAGAATGGGAAATGATGTACCTTGTATGGTAAGAGGTAAAGGTTCACTGATGATTAATGATAAAATAAAATGTGAAAATGCATATTGGGTAGATGGACTGAACTATAATCTGTTAAGTGTGGCATAGCTGAATAACTCAGGCCACTGACATGCTTTTGAGAGCAGAAAGGTAAGAATCTATGATAATGGAGGAAGACTTGTCGGAACCGGTACACAATCCAGAGGCAATCTATTTTATCTTGATGTTAGTCTTCTTGTTTATTAATGAATGATGAAGATGCATGGTTGTGGCATAAGAGGTTATGTCATGTGAATTTTGATAACATGATCAAGATTAGTAAGAAGAAAAGAGTTAGAGGGTTTCCTAACTTGTCAAAACCGGATCATGCTATGTGCCATGAATGTCAGAAAGGTAAGATGACTAAGTCTAGTTTTAAGAGAAAAGACTACTCAACAAAGAAGATACTTGAGTTGGTTCATACCGACCTATGTGGTCCTATGAGAACTCAGAGCTATTATGGTGATAGATATTTTATTCTTTTTGTTGATGACTATACTAGATTGATGACTGTTATGTTCTTAAAAGAGAAATCTGAAGCATTTAAGATGTTTAAGTGGTATAAGGAAAAGGTAGAAAAAGAGACTAGAAAAGAATTAAAATGCTTAAGATCTGATAGAGGAGGTGAATTTATCTCTGATGAATTTACTAATTTCTGTAATGAGCATGGTATTAAGAGATAGATCTCTGCACCAAGAACACCTCAGCAGAATGGGATTGATGAAAGAAGGAACAGGTTAATCATTGATTGTGCTAGGACACTGATGATACAAAATAATGTTGCTTAAACATATTGGAGAGAATTTGTCAGTACAACTGTATATGTGCTTAACCGAGTACAACTAAAGGACACCAACCGGACACCTTATGAGCTATGGTTTGGACACAAACCTACTGTAAGTTATTTCAGGATTTTTGGAAGTAAATGTTTTAATCTGAAAGATGAGAGAAATGGGAAATTTGATTCTAAAGGAGATGAAGGAATATTCTTAGGATATTCTACTAAGAGTAAAGCATACAAATGTCTAAATAAGGTTACAAATAAGATAATTGAAAGTACTAATGTCCATGTTGATGAGTTTGATGACAAGAACAAAAAAGAAAGAAAGGAATCAGAAGACTATGGTATATTCACTTACATTGAACTTCCTGATTATCTACTAAAGTTGCAACCTGTGATAACCGGTCAACAGGACAATAACCCCAAGGAACAGGAAAGGGAAACTGACGAACAAGATGGTGCTACTGAGCAAGCACATGAACCTAAACAGGATGAACAAGAAAGAAGAAACTGAGTACTGACTAGTTTTGTCAGAAGACATCATCCTGAGACACAAATTATTGGAGATAGACAAACTAGAATGTAGACAAGAAGCAAAACAAGACAAGGTACATGTCTTAGTTTGTGAATTTGAACCAAAAAATGTGAAAATTGCATGGGAATGAAGAATGGGTTAATGTAATGAAAGAGGAAATATAACAAATAGAGAAAAACAAAACTTGGTCCTTAGTGCCCCAACCTAAAGATAAGAATGTTATCGATACTAAATGGATATTCAGAAACAAACTAAATGAAAATGGTGAAGTGACAAGAAATAAAGCGAGATTGGTATGCAAGGGATATGCATAGGAAGAAGACATTGATTGTGGTGAGACATTTGCACCTATTGCTAGATTGGAAGGAGTTAGAATGCTACTTGCATATGCTACACACAAAAAATTTAAATTTTATCAAATGGATGTGAAGTCAACGTTTCTGAATGGTATACTTGAAGAAGAAGTCTACATAGAACAACCTGAAGGATTCATTGATCTAGACAACAGAAACATGGTATGTAGATTACACAAAGCTTTATATGGTTTGAAGCAAGCACCGAGAGCATGGTATGAAAGGCTGCATACTTACTTGAACTAAGTATTGGATTTGTAAGAACTAGTGAAAACAACAATTTGTACATGAAATGTGATACTGATGACACTATTCTTATTGCTAAAATTTTTGTTGATGATATTATTTTTGGAGGTCAAGATCATGTATGTAAATCTTTTGTTGATGACATGAGGAATGAGTTTGAAATGTCTATGTTCGGAGAGATTAAATTCTTTCTTGGATTACAAGTAATTCAGCAGAGTGATGGGATATTCATCACACAGTCCAAGTACATAAAGGAAGTCTTGAAGACATTTGGCATGGAAGATGCTAAACTTGTAGGAACACCGATGGCTACTAGAAGTAAACTAACAAAGGAAGATGAAACTACAAAGGTAAACTAGACACTTTACCGATCCATGATTGGTAAACTAATGTATGTGGTTCACAATAGACCAGATATAGCACATGCTGTGGGAATTGTTGCTAAATATTCTGCTAATCCTAGAGAATCACACATGATTGCTACCAAAAGGATCTTAAGATATCTGAAAAAGATAGAGGATTATGGATTATGGTATCCTAAGGAAGGTAAGTTTGAGTTGAAGGTTTATACCGATGCTGATTGGGCTGGAAATGTGGATGACAGGAAAAGTACCACCGGAGGAGCATTTTTCTTTGGTGAAAGACTTGTAACCTGGACAAGTAAAAAGTAGGCTTGTATTTCTCAGTCTACAGCTGAAGCAGAGTATGTTATTGCTACTACTAATTGCTCAAACATTGCATATATTAGGCAAGTGTTGGAAGGAATGAATGAGGTAATCACTGACCCGATGATTATATACTGTGACAACACAAGTGCTATTAATATTTCAAAGAATCTAGTGATGCACTCTAAGACAAAGCATATATCAATTAAGTATCACTACTTAGGAGAACAAGTGCAAGAGAAGCAAGTGAAGTTAGAATTTGTTACATCCAAAGAACAACTTGCAGATATCTTTACAAAGCCTCTACCGAAGGACACATTTGAATATTTGAGGACTAGACTTGGGGTCCGTCTCCTATCTATCGGTCACTAGTGTGATATGGATGTTGCATCAGCCTAATCTTATCAGATGATCACACATGTTGATGCAGCATAGTTCACACTTTGGATATTGTTCAAGGTTGTGATTAAGTTTGAAGAACTGAAACAGATTGGGATATCAGTATACAAAGATATGGAGATTGTACTAGACAACAGAGAGTTACTTAGCTACTACAAGAGCTTATTGTTTATTTGTTTCTTTGGCATTGTTGTCAAAGGGAGAGATAAATAATATGAAAAGGAAAAGGAGAGATATGCACCGATGAGAAGTATCTAAGGGAGAGATAATCTAAAAGAAAGAAACAGGAACAGGAACCTGAGAGCTGAAAAGATTATATCTACAGAATGACAAAGCTGTATTTTATAATGTTGTTTAGTAACGTAGTGATTAAACATATTAAGCCAGGGAGAGCTTATACAACATTTGATTACAGAGTTGTAGAATACATGTTTGGTATGTGTATGGTACATTTCATATTACTTGAGTTGCCATTAATGCCAAAGGGAGAGATTGATGAACTACAATTGATTTAGAACCTGAATGGAGAATCTGTAATTCAAGATTACTAAGGAGTTGCTGATTACATATGCAAGATGATTAAATTAGTATTATGTTGTCATTGATGTCAACTAGCTTGACAATACTTATCTTGTAAGTTACTATACCGACACATCTGAAGAAAGGTGAAAGAGATGAACAAAAATATCTACATGAGGAAGATGCATATGTCAGATGAGGATAAGGAATACACTGAGTAACTTATTGATGAGTCTATGACTTGATGAAATTGACTTTATCATGTTGCATTCATCTATGATGAAGAATAGAGCTCAAAGACACAAAGCAGTGTTGTCGATAAATAAAGCATTCTAGTATACACTGACAGAATGTAGTGTATATCAAGCGTAGTATTAACCAAGCTTGTGTTCACTGATGCATTTCTTTGTTAACCGAGCAAAATAGAAAGGAATTAAATGATCAGTTTCGCTGATAAAGTGATGACCTGTAAAGTGTATAAAATCAAGGTAACAGATAAGGTTTGTTATGAAGATCAATGGCTAACATAAATAAAAAAGGATCTAATGGAGCAAATTGAAACATGTTACTGACACATCAGCCAAGGAAGCTTAAAGCGGCAAAATCTATGAATATGATTAAGCGGAAAAATCTGATGGAGGAAAAAAATGATTTACTCGTCTATATAAGAGACATTGGTTTCATTGTTGAAACATCGCCGGAAGAAGAAGATACTGCAGAATTATCGCGTGAACACATTTTCATGCATTCTGATCATAATGGTTAATAAGAACCGAGCTGCAGAACAATTATCGAGCTACAAAGAGTCATTACCGATGGATAGTAAGTTGATATAGTATTGAATCTGAAGTGGTATATTGATCAGAAAGATTTGAATGAGCTGAACATTGATTTGTAAACTGCAATTGAAGTTGTTTCAAGGTAGATCATCTATTGTTACATATTTAACCATTGTACATAGTCAAATCTCTTAACTGAGTGGACTATGAAAGTATTTTGATGTTTCATTCATAGAGTGAACATTGTTATCCTGTCAACCCTAGAGTGACTGCTGGTTGGATGATAACTTCTGGTCTAAAATCCTCTAACAAGGTCACACCTAAAGTGTGTTTGTAACCTTTAACAGGGTTGGGTCTTCACCGACCTCACTTCAGAAGAGTGAACAATTTTGGGTTGCTGGTCCCAAGTGGTTTTTCCCTTCATAGGGTTTCCACATTAAATCTCTTGTGTTACGTGTTGATTGTGATATTTGTTTGTTATCATACTTTGCATATTACATGTTAGATTTGATCGGTAACTGTTATAAAGTTTAGACTGATAATCGGTAAAAACACAGACAGTGAAAGTATTTTATGTTTACCGAGTAGCAGAAGTAGTAGAATTGTTTTGGATTATACATTTTGAATTGGGACACTAGATAACTGATTCACCCCCCTCTCAACTATTCTAACAATATATATGTGTGTATATACATATATATACTATATATATATATGTGTGTGTGTGTGTATATATATATATATACACTATATATCATATATATGTATGTGTATATATATATATATATATATATATATACATGTCATATATATGTATGTGTATATACATATACATAGATATACATATCATATTTATGTATGTGTATGTACATATATACATATATACATGTCATATATGTATCTGTACATGTATATATATACATGTGTACATATATATGTGTGTGTGTGTGTGTGTGTGTGTGTGTGCATGTATATGTCATATGTATACATGTCATATATATTCACATATATATGTCATGTATATATGTATATGTACATATGTACATACACATACATATTTATGAAATGTATACATGTCATATATATATATATGTTATCTATATATGTATATATGTCATCTATATATGTATATATACATGACATGTATACATATGTACATCTATACATGTCATACATATGTGTACATGTATATATATATGTGTGTGTGTGTGTGTGTGTGTACATATATGTCATATATATATGATATATATATATATATATATGACATATATATATGTGTATATATATGTCATACATATGTATGTGTATGTACATATTCATATATATATATGTACATACACATGTATATGTGTGTGTACATATGTATAGTGCATGTTTATTTACATTTAAATGTAATTTATGTAATTGATTTTACATTGAAATAATGTAGCAAAATGTGTATACTTTAATTACGCCGAGAGACGTCCTATACAGCCGTAGCGGATGGGAGGACACCAACACGACATATTTCAAGGAATATGTCGTGTACATATTAGAGAATGAAGAGTAGTTACAAAATTTAAAAATACAAAAAATAAAATAAAAATGCAATCACAAAATCAAAAAATAACAATAACAAAATAAAAAATCAAATTTAGCAATAACAAAATAAAAAAATGCGTGCCAATATGCACATATAAAAAAAGGCCACGTAATATGCAATTAACAAAAGAACTTAAAAAAAATATGAAAAACCGTTGGGCAGTCGTAGTGGGACCCGCCACGAAATCCCATGCCATTTGCACGGGACCACGGGGCCCCACGCAACAACTGGCTTCTGATGTCGTGCAGCCTTGGCTGTTGACAGGCACAACACTAGGCACTGCCAGTCTGCTGGCAGCCAATGCTGCGCGATAGTGGCAGCATGGCCTCCATGCCATTTGTTGGTGGACGGGGGTGGTGGCTTGTCTACCAATAGATATTGTGTTTTTTTTTTAAATTTATTTTTTAATTAATTTTTTTAAAAAATTAAATAGAATGTGAATGGACGGAATGCGGATTATGAATAGACGAGAATGGGCAATGTGAACGGACGAGAATGAGGATTTTGAACGGACATTTGTCGAAAATGAAGAGTCACTCTAATTTTATAAAAGAGTGCTCTTCATATCATTTCCATTGTTTTTTGTTTGCAGGAAGCACGAATTTCAGAGAGGAGGATTTGCAGAGTTTATTTGGAGGTTTGGAGAGTTTTTTGAAGACTTTTTGGGAGGATTTGCATTTGGAGATTCAAGGTAAATGTTTTATTATAATTGCATATATTTAATGTTAGTTTATGTTATTATTTTTGATATAGTTTATATATAGTTTTATATATTTAAGATTTGATATTCTTAAATATCAAATCTTAAATATATAAAAACTAGATTTAAGATTTGATATTTTAAATCTCAAATCTTAAATGTAGTTTTTATATAATTTTAATATAGATTTAATTATTTAATATTTTATATAGTTTTAATATTCATTTAATTTAGGTTTAATATTTAAGAATTGATATCTTAAATATACTTTTAATATTGTTTTAATATATACTTTTAATATTGTTTTAATAGAGTTATTAAATTAAAATTTAGAGTTTTTTAATAAACTCTTTTATATAGGAATTTAGAGAGTTTTAATATATAGTTATTACATTTATTTAATTTAGATAATCTATTTACTTTTTATGTTTATTAGATTTATTTGATTTAAATGTTACAATCAGTAATTTTAATATTACATTATGGATGGCAATGCCGCTATAGTGTAATATTTTAGGGATTTAGATTTTTAGATTAATCATATTTAGTTTTTATATAAATTTAGGAGATTTACATTTAGAATATTACCTTTATTACATTTAGAAAATTTATCAACTTTAGATTATCAGATTTTTAGATTTATGAGATAGTTTTTAGATAAACTGTTTTATGGATTATATATTCTGTGATTTAGTTTTTATATAAAATATTTTAGAGATTGTATTTTAAAACTTAATTTATTAGTATTTTAATACTTAGTTTTCAATTCTTTGTTTTCAATAATCTAATATTACATTTACATATAATCTAAAATTACATTTAGATTTAGATTTTTAGATATATTGTATTTAGTTTTTATATAAATTTATTATATTTACATTTAGAATATTAGCTTTATTACATTTAGATAATTTATGAGATTTAGATTATTAGATTATTAGATTTATTAGATTTAATTTTTATAAAAAACTATTTTATGGATTGCATATTCTGTGATTTAATTTTTATATAAACAATTTTACGGATTGTATTTTAAAACTTAATTTATTAGTATTTTAATACTTAGTTTGAAATATTAGTTTTCTTTTTAATATGGATGACAATACCGTCATATTAAAAGATTATTACATTCATTTTGTTACATATTTTAATTATTAATTTGAAATATTACATTTTTTTTATGTGGATGGCAATGCCGCCATATTTGTATACATATTTTTAATATGAATGTTTAAGGTTATGTAATGTTTAAAATTTGATTTAGAAGTTGATTTAATGAAGTTTATTTTGTTAATTGTTTTAATAAAATTAATATTAAATTCATTTTGTTGCTATGTTAATACTTAATTTAAAATTGTTACCACCTTTTCATGCTCGTCATTTATTGGCTTCCGTGTTTTGCTTTCTTTTGAGTTTTGTGAAGTAAGTGACATGTGTTGCAAAGTTGGTCCTCTCGTTGAACTACAAACCTTGAACTATTTTAGTTCAAAGTTCAAGGTTCAACCGTCGGATGTAAATCGTAACAAGACTTGGGTGGTAGCCATTCCATGTCTTTTTATGATGCTTCATTTCTTTGTAAATATAATAAGGGGCAGTGCTTCAATTTCAAGCATTCAAAATGATTCAAGTTGAGGTTCAGAGTTCAAAAGTTGCAGAAGTTTGACAATCCAGTTTACTGGAAGGAATAGAAGCATGCTTTTTAATGAAAACACACAGTTTGATGATTATGAATCATCCAAAATAGTGACTATAGATATAAATACTGGGTAATTCAATTCTATTTATGCTCATCATTGACATATAAGCCAAATGAAAGAATGCAAGAGAAGATGAAGAAATCCTATTTTTTGTAGTTTTTTATACCTGTACTCAGAGATGCGTCACTTCTAGCTCCGGTATAATTTTCTCAATCACTCTAGTGAAGTTGTAGAAAAATAAGATTTTAGAAACATATCCAAAATTTAGCTCACTCCAATGGTGGAGTAAAAAGATATTCCCCCCACATGGAGACCTATTGTTTCTGTCATAAATATTTTCGTTTGCCCTAGCATTAAAATGTTTTAATTTTTGGTTTGATATATTCAAATGTCACTTGTCAAATTATCATTTAATATGTTAAGCTATACCTTTATAAACTTTAAAATCAATAGTTTATAAAGATATCATGTTCTAAAAAAAGAGAAAAACTTTGGGAATGAATGGAAAAGATTTTCAAGAATCAGTTATGGGATAAAATTGAAAAGTTACAGGAAGTGAAAGAACAAGGTGAAAGTATCCAAGAATCAGTTAACTAAGAAAGGGGCTGAAGATTATTTATGGGAAGATTTTGATGAGGCAAGGGTTCTTCTTTTCCAACAGTCAGTTGGCAACAAGGAGAGGGAGAACATTTTCTGAATTCTATATTTACAACAGGGGATTAGATGAGAATTTATATTTTATTTTTATTTTTGCAGAGCTGGTCTTTTTGTGAAAAGATATGATGATCAATTGGTCATTATATTAAGCATCTAAGAATAAAATAGATTTTGTATGTCTGATCAGTTAGTTTTGATATATGATTTCTTGATTGAAATAAATCTGTGGGTGATTCATGTCATTCTTAGATGTTGTTTTGCCTCTCTTTTCTAGGATTATAAATGTATTTCAAGATGTTAAATTCTTTTTTACTTCTTTGTTTTAGGGAGATTAGATGAGTGATCTGTTGGTCATTCATTCATTTCTTTCTAAGCTTTTAAATTTTTTTATCACATTCACATCATAGTGATGAGAGAATGTTAGGTTGCCTTTGTGTCTTCTGGTTAAAGACATATTTAGTTTTTAATTCATTATAAATCTTTCTAAGAGGGAGTTGTACCTCTCAATTCAGAGGAAGATTATCAATTTAATGATAATCTATCCAACTATTAGTAGCATTTGTACTTTGATTTGGGCATTATGAGTCAGTTTGCATTGGTATTTTTCAAGTGAAAATTTGTTTACTAACAGATTTTTGGCGACTCTGTTGGGGAACAAAACTAAAGATTGGTGCTTTTAATTATTTTCTCCAATTTTTAAATTATCTCAGTGTAAAATAAATGGGCGACTCTATGTTATAATTTTCAAAATCTTTTGGTTAAAAAGAGTCTAGTGTATTATGGCTTTGGTTGTAGCCCAACCATGGAGACCCCAGTTTGGGCCTCTTGCTCTGTCATTACATTCAGCCCTACCTAAAAGGCCAAAAGAGTATATTCCTACATTTGTTGGAGATAAAACTAAACTCCTAGAAGATCACATTAAAGCATTCAGTGTTGCCTGTAGTATTCTTGGTGTACTGGAAGAAAATATCTATGTGAGATTGATTGTTGGAAGCCTAATTGGTGAAGTTGCAGATTGGTTTCAAAATTTACAAAGTGGATGCATTACCTATTGGAATGATTTGGAGGTAAAGTTCCTTGATAGATTTGGATCTGTAGTTGATATAGGTGAATTATTAATAAATTGTGTTCAAATCAAGATAGAGGAAAATGAATCTATGAGAAGTTTCATTGACAGATTTAATAGATGTGTTAGTAAAATGCCTCAAGCAAGTCAACCAACTAAAAATAATCAGATATCTATTTTTAATGCTGCATTGCAAACTGAGATCGCATTTTTGTTGAGACAAAAGAAATTACAAAATCTAGAAGATGCTCAAAGGGATGCTGTGGAAATAGATGATTGTATGACTTTGAGTGGAATAAAGTGTTTGGATACATACGCTGCAAAAATATCTCAATCTAAAATTTATCTTTATGATCAAAATGTGTATCCAAAGAAAATCCCTTTACAAAGGGAGTCTATCATGAAAGTAGTGCAGCCAACACAATCTATTTCTTGTTTCCAAAATTTGACTATTTTTAATGATCAAGATTTCCAATCAACCCCTGTGATTGAAAATAAGTCTTCTAGTGTTGCTAGAATACATTATTTACATGTTGAGCATGAGGATGCATTAAAAAATATGTATGACCATGCTACACTATCAGAAAACTCATTAACACACCCACATGCACCGTCCATTGAGAAAAGATCCAATGATAGAATATTGTGTGCAAGCTTATTTGAAAGCATTTCCTTTTTAGAATTTGAGTCTTTTACATTTGATGTCACTAATACTTTTTCAGCAAGTAATGATGATTATATTGATATGACAGAGCAACAAAAGCAAGTAGCTGGAAATGAAAGTTTGCTAGAAAGTATTTCTTTTTCAGATTTCAAGTCCTTTACATTTTCTAATGCATTTCCAGTAAGTAATTTTAATAATGCTGGTATGATGGAGCATCAAGAACAAGAAATGTATAGTGATGATAAGATAGAATATATCTTGCATATTGATATACATGCAGATTTTGAGCCTTTTTAGTTTGATTGCATGCAAGATAATAAAGGGTTTTTACAGTCCAAAGTATTGAAGAATCATGAGACATCTTATGAAGAGAAAGATGATGAAAACTCTTTTGCTTTCGGTATGACACCACATACACAATCTGAATTAGAGATATTCAAGTTTGATTATGAAGATGAGTTGCTTGATAGTAATCCCATGCTGGAATCATTTTGTTTTGATGATGTTCTTGATAATGCATCTTTGGAAAACAAGTTTCAAATAAATTTAAATTCAGATTTTAAAAGGAGCATTCTTGCAGATCATCCTTTCACTCTTGAAGAATGTTGTCAAATCAACTGCCTAACTTGTTTTTCTAACATTCATATGGGAGACACTGGTTTTCTTTGTACAAAGCAGCTCATTCAATATGGTGTCAGCACATTGCAACCATAAATCTATGATGAAACATGGCTCTTTGGGAGTGAGTCTTTACTTGCAAAATTCCTACACACTATCGATTTATTTTTCAATATTAGAGAGATCACCAAATGGCAGCTGGTATGTGTTGTTTCACATGGATGCATCCCATTATTTTAGAAAGGTTCATTCTTTTCGTAGCCCTTGAACAGTTTTGTATAAGTAATCTTTTCCCCAGTTCTCGTGGTGAGAGTTACCTGCTTATGTACATACTTGTATATAAGTTTGGATTGGCTAGTTTTTGTTGTCCTGGTAGTTTTGGTGTGTTTCTCTTCTTTCTCCCTCCCCCTCTACAAGCAACTCCCTCTTACTGGCTTTGACTCCATTGCCCAATGGCTAGGAACTACTCTTTCTTCACCAAAGATGCTAGATTCCTTCGTCCTCAAGAGTCCTCATCCCCAGTCGGAGCCATTGTTACCATGTTTTCTTTCTCATCATTTATTGGCTTCTATGTTTTTCTTTCTTTTGAGTTATGTGAAGTAAACAACATGTGTTGCAAAGTCGATCCTCCCGTTGAAATACAAACCTTGAACTATTTTAGTTCAAAGTTCAAGGTTCAACCATCAGATGTAAATTGTAAAAACCCATGGATGGTAGCCAGTCCATGCCTTTTTATGATGCTTCATTTCTTTGTAAATGTAAATAGGGGTAGTGCTTCAATTTTAAGCATTCAAAATGATTCAAGTTGATGTTCAAAGTTCAAAAGTTACAGAAGTTTGGCAATCCAGTTTACTGGAAGGAATATAAGCATGCATTTTAATGAAAACACATGGTTTGATGATTATGAATCATCCAAAGTAGTGCCTACAGATATAAATATTGGATAATTCAATTCCATTTATGCTCATTATTGATAGATAAGCCAAATGAAAGAATGCAAGAGAAGATGAAGAAATCTAATTTTCTTGTAGTTTTATATACCTGTACTTAGAGATGCGTAACTTCCTGCTCCAGTATAATTTTCTCAATCTCTCTAGTGAAGTTGTAGAAAAATAGGATTGTGGAAACATATCCAAAATTTAGCTCGATATAACAATGGAATAAAAAGATATTCCCCCCGCATGGAGACCTATTGCTTCTGTCATAAATATTTTCGTCTGCCCCAGCATTAAAATGTTTTAATTTTTGGTTTGATATATTCAAATGCCACTTGTCAAATTATCATTTAATATGTTAAGCTATATCTTTATAAAATTTAAAATCAATGGTTTATAAAGTTATCATGTTCTAAAAAAAGAGAAAAACTTTGGGAATGAATGGAAAAGATTTTCAAGAATCAGTTATGGATAAAACTGAAAAGTTAAGGGAAGTGAAAGAACAAGGTGAAAGTATCCAAGAATCAGTTAACTGAGAAAGGAGCTAAAGATTATTTATGGGAAGATTTTTATGAGGCAGGGGTTCTTCTTTTCTAGCAGTCAGTTGGCAACAAGGGGAGGGAGAACATTTTCTGAATTCTCTATTTACAACAAAGGTTTAGAGGAGAGTTTATATTTTATTTTTATTTTTACAGAGTTGGTCTTTTTGTGCAAAGATCTGATGATCAGTTGGTCATTATATTAAGCATCTAAGAATAAAATATATTTTGTATGTCTGATCAGTTAGTTTTGATATATGATTTCTTGATTGAAATAAATTTGTGGGTGATTCCAGTCATTCTTAGATGTTGTTTTGCCTCTCTTTTCTAGGATTATAAATGTATTACAAGATGTTAAATTCTCCTTTACTTCTTTGGTTTAGGGAGATTAGATGAGCGATCTGTTGTTCATTCGTTCATTTCTTTCTAAGCTTTTACATTTGTGTATCACTTTTATTTCATAGTGATGAGAGAATGTTAGGTTGCCTTCGTGTCTTTTGGTTAAAGACATATTTAGTTTTTAATTCATTGAAAATCTTTCTAAGAGGGAGTTGTACCTCTCAATTCAGAGAAAGATTATCAATTCAATGATAATCTATCCAACTATTAGTAGCATTTGTACTTTGATTTGGGCATTATGAGTCAATTTGTGTTGGTATTTTTGAAGTGCAAATTTGTTAACTAACAGATTTTTGGCGACTCCGTTGGGGAACGAAACTGAAGATTGGTGCTTTTAATTATTTTCTCCAGTTTTTAAATTATCTTAGTGTTAAAGAGATTGGGGACTCCGTGTTATAATTTTCAGAATCTTTTGGTTAAAAGAGTCTAGTGTATTATGGCTTTGGTTGCAGCCTAGCCATGGAGAGCCTAGTTTGGGCCTCTTGCTCTGTCATTACATTCAGCCCTACCTAAAAGGCCAAAAGAGTATATTCCTACATTTGTTGGAGATAAAAATAAACGCCCAATAGATCACATTAAATCATTCAGTGTTTCCTGTAGTATTCTTGGTGTACTGGAAGAAAATATCTATGTGAGATTGTTTGTTGGAAGCCTGATTGGTGAAGCTGCAGATTGGTTTTAGAATTTACAAAGTGGATACATTACCTGTTGGAATGATCTGGAGGTAAAGTTCCTTGATAGATTTGGATCTACAGTTGATATAGGTGAATTATTAGTAAATTGTGTTCAAATCAAGATAGAGGAAAATGAATCTATGAGAAGTTTCATTGACAGATTTAATAGATGTGTTAGTAAAATGCCTCAAGTAAGTCAACCAACTGAAAATAATTAGTTATCTATTTTTATTGCTACATTGCAAACTGAGATCAAATTTTTGTTGAGGCAAAAGAAATTACAAAATCTAGAAGATGCTCAAAGGGAAGCTGTCGAAATAGATGATTGTATGACTTTGAGTGGAATAAAGTGTTTGGATACATACACTGCAAATATATCTCAATCTAAAATTTATCTTTGTGATCAAAATGTGTATCCAAAGAAAAGCCCTTTACAAAGGGAGCTTGTCATGAAAGTAGTGCAGCCAACACAATCTATTTCTTGTTTCCAAAACTTGACTGTTTTTAATGATCAAGACTTCCAATCAGCCCCTGTGATTGAAAATAATCCTTCTAGTGTTGCTAGAATACATTATTTATGTGTTGAGCATGATGATGTGTTAAAAAATGTGTATGACCATGCTACACTATCAGAAAACTCATTAACATGCCCACATGCACCGTCCATTGAGCAAATATCCAATGATAGAATATTGTGTGCAAGCTTGCCTGAAAGCATTTCATTTTTAGAGTTTGAGCCTTTTACATTTGATGTCACTAATACTTTTCCAACAAGTAATGATGATCAGATTGATATGACAGAGCAACAAAAGCAAGTAGCTGGAAATGAAAATTTAAATGAAAGTTTGCTGGAAATGAAAATTTAAATGAAAGTTTACATTTTCTAATGCATTTCCAGCAAGTAATTTTAATCATGCTGGTATGATGGAGCAGCAAGAACAAGAAATATATAGTGATGATAAGATATAAGATATCTTGCATATTGATATACATGCATATTTTGAGTCTTTTCAGTTTGATTTCATGCAAGATAGTAAAGAGTTTTTACAGTCCAAAGTATTGAAGAATCATGAGAGATCTTATGAAGAGAAAGATGATGAAAATTCTTTTTCTTATGGTATGACACCACATACACAATATGAATTAGAGATATTCAAGTTTGATTATGAAGATGAGTTGCTTGATAGTAATCCCATGCTGGAATCATTTAGTTTTGATGATGTTCTTGATAATGCATCCTTGGAAAACAAGTTTCAAATAAATTCAAATTCAAATTTTAAAAGGAGCATTCTTGCAGATCATCCTTTCACTCTTGAAGAATGTTATCCATTCAAATTCCTAACTTGTTTTTCTAACATTCATATGGGAGGCACTGGTTTTCTTGGTACAAATCAGCTCATTCAATATGGTGTCAGCACATTGCAACCATAAATCTATGATGAAACATGGCTCTTTGGGAGTGAGTCTTTACTTGCAAAATTCCTACACACTATTGATTTGTTTTTCAATATTGGATAGATCGCCAGATGGCAGTTTGTACATGTTGCTTAACGTGGATGCATCCCATTATTTTAGAAAGGTTCATTCTTTTCGCAGCCTGTGAACGGTTTTGTGTAAGTAATCTTTTCCTCGGTTCTCATGGTGGGAGTTACCTGCTTGTGTACATACTTGTAAATAAGTTTGGATTGGCTAGTTTTTTTTGTAAAGCCCTGATTAGTGATTGTGTAAGGACGATGCCAGGATGATGTAATTAGGGTTTAGATAAGGTTAAAATAATGTTTTAGTCTTGGTCAAGGTCCCAATAGTGGATTATCATGTTTTTGAGCTCATTTGTTCAATTTTGTAAAAAGTTGTCAAAAGTTGCAAAAGTTGCACTAGCAACTTTTACAACTTTCAAATCTTGCTCGACCAAGTTAGTTATTGGTCCCCAACCAATGAAGGAGAGACCGAATGCGGTCCTAAAGACCTAATGAGTCTATTTAAGACTTAATTTGACCTATTGCAAAGGTTGATCATTGGAAGTACAGACAGAGTTAATGTAAAGAAGTTTTTGTTTTGTATTTTGTGTGGATTTTGAGTAACAATGAATTACAGTAGGCTTTCATGGATTAGGTTGAGCACTGTAGCACATGCATGTTGTAATGTAGGTTATTACTTGGTTCTTCATTTCTTTAGTTTAGCATTTTTTTGTGTTTTGAGTGCTTCTAGTAAATATTTAGTTTCTTTCACTGTCACTGGTTTCATCCAGGCAGTTTTTGTGAATGGAGTCATAGCTCATCTTCCCACCGTGGCATCAGTACGGGTTCTTGGGATTTTGGAGATGACTCCTTGTACTATATGTGTGAAAGATGATGGGCCTTGGAAAGCTAGTGCAAGGTTTTTGCAATGATGCCCTAGGTGAGCCAGAGGTGCATGGCTAGGGGTGACGGTGAACTGCAACATCAAAGAGAGGGATTGAATGCATTGATTGCTTCAATATAAGCATGTGGAGAGGAGGATATATGTATGAGAAAGAACTATGTCCAAGGAGAAGTCTTGGTGAAGAGTGTATGGAGGTGGAAGGGAAAACCCTTGATGTGAAATTAACCATATAAACAAACGTATAAGAAAATTAGAAGTTGGACCTCACTCAAGTTTAATGCCTATGAAACTTAAATACAGTACTAACCTGTGGGAAACATAATTTCATTGCTTGTTTCATTCTTTGTTAGCTTCATCCTCTCCTTGTTGCAACGTAATAAATAGTAATAACACCTTCCACATTTCCAGGCTCTGCTACTACTGCAAAAATATGTCCTGCATTTAAAGTGAAATTTTAATTTGAGGTTTGTAAATATAAATTAAATAGAATTTATTTATGAATTGAGTTTATGAATCCTTTTTAAATTTATTTATGTATATATATATATACATACACACACGTACCCATTTTGATCAAACCTGAAATATGGTCATAATTTGTAGAAATCAATAGAATGTCATCAAATATTTTATCCTCAACTTCATCATTTGTGTTTGTAACATCTAGTGGAACCAAATTCCATTCACTAACATATCCACATGTTTGGTTGATACATTTGTCATAGTTTTTAGAAATGTAGTCATAACAAAAGCATGAGTAATCTCTAGTGTACAATGACCACACATTACTATCCGTACTCATAATTGAATGCAGGGATTTTGTATTGTCTACTCTCTTGCATCCATAGATTGATCTTCTATCAACACCTTCAATAGAGAGACACATGATCAATAAATTTAAAGCACACGTACATAAATTATAAATACAAGTGATGTTGAAAATTTATACCCGATATCTCCCAGAATACTCAGAATGGTATGACTCGATCTGATTGTGATGATGTGTTATCATGAGTTGGCACCACAAAATACATCTTGCACCACTCAACTACATCATGAGAATTATTTATATGATAACCCTGATAGTCTAGTTGATACATTCTTAAAGCACATTCGATACAAGCTCTTGCACCATCATGCTCTCCCTTTCCATGTCCACTCTCAAAGAAACTCCAAATATGTGGTATCTTTTAGTATCAAGGATATATACATAGTGCATAAAATGGCCTTACTGATTTAAATTGTGTTGCACATCCATCTGACCAAATGAAATGGTTTTCAATTTTGATGCCTTTGTTTTTCAAATATCCAAAAAATATCTTAAAGTAATGCTCAACAAAATGTATGTCATGCTCTTTATCATCACTAATGTAAAAGTGATATTCTTTCTTTATGACCCGTGCTTGATATGTACTTTCAACACCATCCAAACCTAATTGTGCATGTTGATAAGACACATGTAACATGATAGTGATCTACTTTGTATAGTAGTATTTTGCTTGAAGTTGTTTTTGAGAAACAAATGAGTAATTCTCTGCAAAATCAACAACCGATAAAATTGTTCCAACTAGAAAAGTTTCTTTTAGTATTTGGAACCGTTATGCTTGCTATTTAGCAAAAAAAACATGATGTATGTATGGTTGAATCAATTTATGAAAATTCTCCATAAATGTTGCAACATGTATCTCATCCTCTACATAGGTCCTAATTGGTCCTAATAGGTCTAATTGGTACTAATTGGTACTAATTGGTCCTCATTGGTACTAATTGGTTCTAATTAGGTCCTAATTGGTCTAATTAAGTCTAAATAGGTCTAATTGGTCCTAATACATCTAGAGTTAGGTCTAATTAGTCCTAATAGGTCCTAATACATCTAATTGGGTCTAATTGGGTCCTAATGGGTCTAATTGGGTTCTAATTGGTCCTAATAGGTATAAAGAGGTCCTAATTGGATCTTAATAGGTCCTAATTGGTCTAGAATTAAGTCTAATTAGGTCCTAATTGGTCTAATATATTATAATTAAGTCTAAATAGGTCTAAATAGGTCCTAATAAGTATAAACATATCATAATGGGTCTAATTGGGTCCTAATAGATCATATTAGCTCCTAATAGGTTCATATTATGTCTAATTGGTCTAACTAGGTTCATATTAAGTCTAAATAGGTCCTAATAGGTTCATATTAAGTCTATATAGGCCCTAATAGGTCTAATTGGGTCCTAATTGGTCTAGAATTAAGTCTAATTAGGTCCTAATTGGTCTAATTAAGTCTAATTAAGTCTAATTAGGTCCTAATAGGTATAAATAGGTCCTAATAGGTATAAAGAGGTCCTAATGTATCTAATAGGGTCCTAATAGGTCATATTAGGTCCTAATAGGTTCATATTATGTCTAATTGGTCTAACTAGGTCTAGTTAGGCATCAAAGTGTAACGAATTGGTGGACTAATAGGTCTAATAGATCCTACAAGGTCCTAATAGGTACTAATTGGTCCTAATTGGTCCTAATAGGTACTAATAGGTCTAAATTAGGTACTAATAAGTCCTAATAGGTACTAGAATAGGTACTAATAGGTCTAAATTAGTTCCTAAGAGGCATCAAAGTGTAACCAATTGGTGGACTAATTAATTGAGTCTAATTGGGTCCTAATTGGTTTAGAATTAAGTCTAATTAGGTCCTAATTGGTCTAATTAAGTCCAATTAGGTCCTAATAGGTATAAAGAGGTCCTAATGGATCTAATTGGGTCCTAATAGGTCATATTAGGTCATAATAGGTTCATATTATGTCTAATTGGTCTAACTAGGTCTAATTAGGCATCAAAGTGTAACCAATTGGTGGACTAATAGGTCTATTAGGTTGTAATATGTCCTAATAGGTCCTAATTGGGTCCTAATTGGTCTAAATAAGTCTAATTAGGTCCTAATAGGTCCTAATTAGGTCTAATTAAGTCTAATTAGGTGGACTAATAGGTCATATTAGGTCTAATAGGTCATATAAAGTCCTATTAGGTCCTAATAGGTTATATTATGTCTAATTGGTCCTAATAGGTCTAAAATAGGTCCTAATAGATCATATTGGGTCTAATTATGTCTAATTAGGTCTAATTACGTCCTAATGAGGTCTAATTGGGTTTAATTAGGTCCTAATAGGTAAGGTAATTGGGTCTAATTGGTCTAGTTAGACCTCTAATTGGTCTTAATAGGTCTAATTAGTCCTACTAGGTCCTAATAGGTCCTAGTTAGGTCTAGTTAGGTCTAATAGGTTCTAGTTAGGTCTAGTAAGGTCTAATAGCTCCTAATAGGTCCTAATACATGTCTAGTTAGGTCTAATTGGTCTAGTCAGACCTCTAATTGGTCCTAATAGGTCTAATACGTCCTAGTTGGGTCTACGATAGTTAGGTCTAATTGGTCCTAATAGGTCAGGTAATTGGTCCTAATTGGTCTAATAGGTCCTAGTTAGGTCTAGTTAGGTCTAATTGGTCCTAATTGGTCTAATAGGTCCTAATAGGTCCTAGTCAGGTCTAATTAGGTCTACTTGGTCCCAATAGGTCCTAATACATCTAGAGTTAGGTCTAATTGGTCTACTTAGACCTCTAATTGGTCCTAATAAACCTCCTAGTTAGGTCTAATTGGTCCTAATTGGTCCTAATAGGTCTAGTTAGGTCTAATTGGTGGACCTAATAGGTAGAATGTAGATCCTTACAGTTCTGTTGTCTATTAGTGTCTTACACTTAGTCATTATCTCTAGGCAATGTTGGTCGGTCATCACTACGATTGAGTCATCATGTATAGGCTAAGTCATGTAATGTACATTTACCAAGCAGTAGTCACTGCCGAGTAAACCAATGGTCATCAAGTACTTTTTGTATTAGCCGAGTGATCTTTTTGCCGAGTTATGTATAGAAGACAATGCCAAGCACTAGAGTATAAAGAATAGTGAATGTCGAGTGCCAGAGATATCAAATGTCGAGCAAGCCAGAATTAACATATGTGTTTGTTATGGCACAATCACCGAGGTAAAATGTTTTGGCTGACATCCATATTTTGTTTACTGTTTGTTGAGGAAATCGCGGAGGTGATTATGTTTCTATTTTGTAATCATTGATCCCTATGCAACACTTGGAGCCAATCAGAATTAGGGAAAGGTTAAGTGACAAAATGAGTTAATCTGGATCGTAGATCTCAAAAATTGGAGGAATTCAGTTGTCTATATAAGATGAGATCTGAACCCTAATGTGTGTGTGGATGCGAAGGGAATGAGAGGAATGAAAAGAAAAGAGAGAATATATTCAGATCAGTGAAGTATTCAAATAGAGTTCAGTGACCGAGTGAAACAGAGTAAAGCAGTGAAGGACAAAACAAAGATAAACTTGATAGATAAGATCAAATCAATACTGGAAGGAGAAGATCTGTAATCAGCACAAAGTGCAGACCGAAGGATTAGGTATTGAAACATTCTAACAAGTGTATCAGGGTAAATATCTTAACAGAGTTATTTTAACAGACCTTATGTAATCTCTTAACCGGGTGCTTACTTAGTTGTAAGTCTTAAATCCTTTTGCAAAGTAGATTGTATAAGTCTTTAAGCTCTTAACAGGGCAGACCCCTCACAGGGTAGATCATATTTTGTGATCAAATTTGTAGCCCTAATAGGCAAACTTTATACTGCAGTAGTGAAGATTTGTGGGTGTCATCCCCACCCCAGTTTTACCTTTCAAGGGTTTCTGGGTAACCAAGTTACTGTGTTATGAGTACTTTCATGAATGATGTTTAGTTTATTAGTTTCATTACATTGATGAAGTCTGTGATAATGCTATGCAAGTTTTTAGTAATGTTAAAATGGATCAATAAGTGATATCTGATTCACCCCCCCTCTCAGTATCACATTTCCCAATAGATTTCCAACAATTGGTATCAGAGCTCTAGGGTTTCTTATAGAAAGTCTAACCACTTGAAGAGAAAGATCTTGAGATGGAGGTCTATAAGTTGGGAAAAATTATAGAGAATCATAAGATTGATGTTCATCTTGCATTACAACAACTTGAAGTGGCCAGATGAGAACTGAAGAAATCCTTAAGCAGAAGAAGAGAAATTGCTATTCAACAAAATGAATCACAATATCAAGAAGAAGATACTAGTGAACTATTTGATAATGGGAACTCTGTAGAAAGTGATAAAGCCATAAAAGAGCTATTGGAGAAAAATAACATGCTAAATGAGGGCATCATAAATCTAAAGAGAGAACAAGAAATTCAATATGTCAGACTCTGTGAAGTAGTTGAACAGAAAAAGAAAGCTGAAGAAGACAAGACAATGGCTGAAGAAGACAAAAGACAAATATCAATGAGACTTGATGAAAGGACAAGTGACATGCAAAGGTTGACTAACAGTCAGCTAGACATGGTAAATCAACTGCTACTGGTTATTCAAGAATTGAGCAGGAAAGATGTGGAAATCACCAATCTGAGATCAGAAAATAATCAACTAAGGAATGAACCGAGATCTGAAAAGGAAATAAATGAAAGGATGAACAAACCTAATGAAGCTGCAAGATACTTTGAAGAATTTTTAAGGTCACCTAGAAGATCTAGTGATAGATCTAGACTTGGACTAAATGAGAAATCGTCATCCACTGAGGAAGGAGAATCATCAAAAAGTGGAGAGCAAAGGAATGCTAAACCAAAGAACAACAAACCTACATGCCATCACTGTGGAAAGCCAAGACATACAACTAACATCTGTAGAAGCAAAAATGGTAAGTTTGATCCTAAACATAAATTTAATGGACATTGTTTTAACTGTAAGAAACTTGGACATCAGGCACAAGAATGCAGGTCTAAGGTTAGCAATCCACCTATCTCACCAAAATTCAAGGACAATGTTTCAATTGTCAGAAGTATGGACATAGAGCATTTGAATGCAGATCTAAACCTAAACGGTCATCAAATGAATAGACTAAGTCACCTATGAAGGGTAACTCATACAACTGGGATTACAACACTTGGTACAGTTGTCATTACTGTGGAAAATATGGGCACATTGGAGCAAATTGTCTGAAGACTCATTTCAGAGGGAAATCTAAAAGTTGGATGAATGGAAGTATGGTATGCTACAAATGTAACAAGATAGGTCATCTAAAGAAAGACTATAGATCACCCATACCAAGCAATGATCAAAGCAAGAATGAAGATATCATTGAGAAATTGAGAAATTAGATGAACTTAACATGGAAGAAGAAAGAATAAGGAAGCACTAGTGAAGCCAGTGCACCTGAGGTCACCCAATCCAATGGATCAGGTGACCACACTACTTCAAACTAAGAAAAGTAGGTATGTATGGAACTGAGTCTTAAAATGTTTTATTTTATATCAGTTCCTAACATATGTTGAGAAAAAGTCCATATCTGCATAGATAGAGATGCATTAGGACATATTTGAGCAAAGTGGAACAATTCATTTTTTGATGCCGAGCATTAGTGTTTTAGTCTGAATTGACCAAGTTATCAATGTATGTCGTGCACCTCTGATAGCCGAGATGTGATGTACACCGAGCTGTATCCAAACGGTTGTGTCGACCGAGCTTGTGTTAGCCGAGCTTAACATAAGATTGCCGAGACAACTATATTCCACATAGAATGTGTATGGAACATTTATGAAGCCCTTTTTCGACCGTTTGAAGTCTATAAAGCGGGATGTTACCGTTCATTTCATTTCACCAGCGAATTGAAAATTTCTTTGAGCGATTCAAAGAGCGTGTAATCTATTTTTTTTAGAGCTTAAGGGCGATTTTAAATTCTTCACAGTGTGTCATCAACAAATCATTTATAGAACACTTGCGCAAAGGTACCCTACCAAGTAAAATATTTTTTTGAGAATTTTTAGTTGAGATTAATGGCATCATCTTCATCAGCTGCAATGAAGAAACAAGGAAAGGAGGTTTTCAATGTTCAGTTAGTAAGGAACGAGGTGAGTAAGCCACATAAGTTTCAAGTCATTCCAGAGAGCGTCAGCATGGGAGATCTTAATGGAGCTCTGTCATCGGTTCTGAAAAATGTTTTAATTTGGTAAATGACATTAGGTTGTGCTACATGTGCAAAATTGGAGAGAGTTAGCGAAGGCTAAGGAACTATTATAGAAAGATCCTCATCTTTCTACTGTCGAGAGCCTAGTCAACCTAGCTACCAAGCTAGAAGTGCAATCAGAGGTTCTGAAAGTTGCAACATCCAGTTGGGACTCTGCATTACACATGGTTATGATGCTTCACAAACCATTTCTGGAGAAAAACTGCAAGCTTCCTACTATCGAAGAAATAAAAAGTGCCAAAAATAAGGGGGAAATAATAAAATGACATATCAAGGCACATAGGGAGGTAACAGAATCAAAGAGCAGAAGCAGAACAGAATGGTATATACTCAATTTTTTTTATGTATATATATTTTAGGGGGAGTATTTTGTTAGTACTAAGTACTCTTGTAAATGTATTGTTAATGTCATGGAAAAATATTTTTGCCACTAATGTCAAAGGGGGAGATTGTAGATCCTAGTTAAGTCTACTTAGGTCTAATTGGTCCTAATAGGTCCTAGTTAGGTCTAGTTAGCTCTAATTGGTCATAATATCTAATTGGTCCTAATATGTCTAGTTAGGTATAATTGTTCTCTAGTTAGACCTCTAATTGGTCCTAATAGGTCTAATTGGTCCTAATAGGTCCTAGTTGGTCCTAATTGGCCCTAATAGGTGGACTAATTGGTCCTAATAGGTCCTAATAGGTCTAGCTAGGTTTAGTTAGGTCTATTTGGTCCTAATAGG
The DNA here is from genome assembly GCA_027943335.1 of Chamaecyparis obtusa. Lineage (NCBI taxonomy): Eukaryota > Viridiplantae > Streptophyta > Pinopsida > Cupressales > Cupressaceae > Chamaecyparis > Chamaecyparis obtusa. The sequence goes on along the minus strand of BSBK01001858.1, from coordinate 935,121 downwards.
TCCTAATACATCTAATTGGTCAGGCTAATAGGTCCTAATAGGTCTAATTGGTCCTAATAGGTCCTAGTTAGGTTTAGTTAGGTCTACTTGGTCCTAATAGGTCTAATTGGTCCTAATAGATCCTAGTTAGGTTTAGTTAGGTCTACTTGGTCCTAATAGGTCCTAATAGGTCTAGTTAGACCTCTAATTGGTCCTAATTGGTCCTAATTGGTAATAATTAGTCTTATTAGGTCTAATTAGGTATTCCAATATCACACTTACATGATTCATTAAGACAAGTCTTGACCATCAACTTAAAATATCCAGAGAGAGAGATAGTGACATACCTTGTTTCCTACGATAATATCTTTATCGTGCTTCTTCACGTAGTCTTTGTTCAGCCTCTTCTGAATAATGTCATGTACTCTTGTTTAGCCTTCTCTTTTTATTTCCCATCACAAGTTGCAAAATTGTTCCACCAAATTTTGACAAAATTTGAAAAAATACAATTGCAAAAGTCTTCCTGCTCCTAAATGTGAATTATTTTGCAGCTTTTGGATTAATGAGATGAGAAAAATATACATTTATTTATATTTAATCGTTATTAACTCGAAATGACACCAAATAGGCTGACATAGGTTTCTATCGTAAGTAAGTTACTTTCTATTGAAAGTAGAAAGTAAGCTAGTGATGACTAAAATTGGCATCAAATCAGAAAGTAGTTTTGATAGAAAGTACTTTCGATCGAAAGTCAAAAGTTTCGATTGAAAGTACCTGGTTTAGGCCATGTTTGCAAACTATGAAGAAATTCTGAGAATTTCATGGCTTCGGGGCTCAAGCATGGGGATTAGATGAAACCATAAGGAGACGTCCTTTTGCATAGCACAAGTACTCAGAACGAGCTTTCTAACAATTATATATTCGACTATTTTTTAAATTATTATGTATATGGTTTTTGACGTTAATCGAATGTAGGTTTTTTATCAAATATAAACCTATGACGTTCAATGAAAAATAGTAAAAAAGGGAATTTTTTTTTTTAAAATAACAGTGCCCTCTGTCTTCAAGTCTACTTTCTATCAATTTTTTTTTTGAAATTTGATAAATACACAAGAAGTTATAAGCTATGTAGTTAAGGTATGTCAAAATTGTGGTTTAGTCAACTTCAAACGTTAATAAAATATGCAATAATCATGATAATGTCATCAAACCAATTGCATGCCCTCTATATGGATGTTACAAAACTAAATTTGAAAGAATCACATTCATATCTATTTTAGAAAAAAATTTATGCTCTATGAAAATAATGTTACTCTTTGAAAATGACATTTTCAACACCATACCAATTTTCGTGGGAGAAAGAAAAAACTATTCAAATAAATTTAAAAATAAAAATAAAAATTTAGAATCTAGACAGAAAATCCTAAAAGACTCTAATTTACTTCATCCTCCGATTTCAAATGGTTCAACGACATTGTATGCATCCAAATTTGAAAGTTTTTTTCAAAATGTAGAGTTCAGTGTCCGTTCAGGCAAAAAAGTGTAACCCACTATTGTGGGTTCACCCTATGATTATCATTTCTTTCTTGACTTTCTCAAGCACATGAGCTCTATTATTTTGGATTGGTAGCTCATTCTTCTGGTTCATGGCTTTTTATCTTACATTTATTTTCCACCATTTCTTGGCGTCGACTATTTGTGAAGGCACAACCCTTTTCCTTTTTGTTTTCATTTTCAACCAACTATTTAGTAATCTTTGTCTTTCAAAAAATTTAGATGGATGCATATAGTCCTTTTTCATAATGCAAGTCTCTTTATGAGTTATCAGTTTTGTTATGCTATATTTATTTGAAACCATGGATCGTATGATCCGTAGTATTGTTTTTGCTAAATTTCTTGGAGTAATGGTTCAATACGAACCTTAGATTTATTCATCCATTTTGAGCATATAGTTATGGATTAACTTGATCCTTCAATAATAGTATGACAATTGTGTTGTTAAGGATCACATTCGATCCCTACTTGCTATTAATCTAAATTTAAGAACGAGGATCATTATAATCCTCAGAAGTCATCAAGAGGTCAAGATACTTGGATCCTTTGATCCACATATATGGATAACTATTTTTCTTTTGAATTGGAAATGAGAAGTCATGTGAAAACATTTATTTGAAATGTTATTAATGAGATTAGCCTTAGCTTGTCAGGTGTTCATGCTCCCCTGCTTTGGAACAGTTATGAAAGCATCACCTTGCACCATATATGTTAGAGAAAAGATATGTATATTATATGAAATATACTAAACTATTAATAGGAAAGAAATATTAAATTTTGCATGCATTAGTGAGCACTATAACTGAAATAAATTTTCCCTTGGCTGCATGACTATGATGTTATAGATTGGAATTCTAACTATCATGTGGAGGAAGGAGGTTTGGAATAGTAAAGAGCTTCCCTTAATGACCTTTTCTTCTTCCTTAAATAATTATGTTTAGTAACTAGTACTATGTAGAACACCCTTGTCTTAATAGATTGGTTTAAGACACACCTTAGGATATGTCTAATCTTAGAGGACTTGGTTATAGACTATGGAGATAGTCAAGCTATCATCTGAATGTTACATTCTTCAATCCATAAACTATTTAATTGGCCAACCCTAGGGATGGGGAGGTGTGTTCTCTTATAATTGAATAAAAGCATGATTCCTTATGTACAATGAAGCATTCAAGATGTTGATATTTGAATAATAGGGCTATGAGACCCTTGATGATTTTGGTAGTGACTGTGACTACACAAGGATTATGCTTGTACTTTTAAAACCTTGTCCATGGTGGTACTCACTATGAGTAGTATTAATCTGTCACTTGAACCAGGTAGTGCAATGCCAGGCTAGGAAGGTCACTTAATAAGTGATGATGTCTATAGGATAGTTGGTTATGACATTTGTAGGTTCTACACCAAGTCTCACATGACAAATAGATGGAAACTATGTATGTATGCCCATACGATGGGTTGGGCTACTTCCATGTGGAAGTTGTGCGAGTGACTGTTAGATCATGATCAAAAGATCCAAGGTAGGGTGGTAAAAAACCCTAATGATCTAGTTTCTCACAGATGGAAGATGAAAGCTAAGAAAAGAATAGTTAGAATGAGACAATATGTATAGGTTTTATACTTAATAATGAATACTATTATTTATTTCATTGCATAATATTAAGATGTTAGTTGTCTTCCATGGTAACTAGAGTTACATTCTTATCTAATTTCTTATGATGCTTAAATAATGAAATAGATTAGATAGATTCAACTTCATGTGAGCACTAGTTAGTAACTTCTATCTGGTTAGTTAGTTAGCTCACTTTTCATGTTCATGGGAAATGAAAGGTAGTTAATTTAGTTATATTGTTATTATGTTTTCTTTCTTTTCTTGTAAGAAAAATTATTTCCTAATTTTCTTATGTTAGAGTGGTTTAGTTGTTACACATGGTATTGGTGCAATAGGGTTCAACTTTAGACTTGGAAGCTCACCTCATCACACCTAGTAAACTAAAACCACCGTCGATGATTTGTAGGATGTGGATCTTATGTGCACCTTGCAAGAAAGTTTGTGACCCCACTATTGTGCGGTTATGGATGGTTCGTGCCAAATACGATCTTTCTGGAGTAGCACCCTTTGGAGATAATGAGACGCTAACCTATTATATTTGCCTATTCTATAGGAAAATTCATAGATCATCCTCTTCAAACAAGGAAGACTCTGAGACTCCTGTAGAAAACTATAAGGTAGTCAATATTTAAGAACCTCCAGCTAAGAGTGTAGCCTCCAATAAGCACTCAAATTGTTGTGTACCTACCCCTACATATCGTCTCATACCTTCTGATTTTGATGGTAGGAAGATCCTATCATAGATTATAGTGACTCGTGAAGTGAGACTTTTACGAAATTTTATAATCTATAAATAATCTTGATGTAATCAATATGTTTTGAGATCAATAAAAATCTTTGTTTTGTTCCAATTGATGTGTCATCTTTCTTTTCTATAAATGAATAGATAAATAAATTCTGGGAATTAATAAAAAAATCCCTTTCATTAAAATCAGATGATTAAATTGAAGGAATGGAAAATTATTTGAACCAGCTTGAGGGATCAGATGACATTAACAACCCTTTAACAAAGTTTGACTGACTTCTTAAGATGATGGCTGACACCCAAGATCGAATCTTCAACCTAGAAAGAATACTAATATTATATTTGGAATGCTATGATATTATTAGTGCATGAATAGTTATAAAATTTAAATTTGACAAGCTTTGATTTGAAGATTGAAACTCGATAATATTGTCATTCAAATTATGTGTTTGTGGAAAGTTAAGAATGGTGGTATAATACCACCTATAATAGTGCTTCTAATGTAATTCTATATGAGGTTCTCTACAATCAACCTCCACATTCTTGCCTCATATGTTTTTATATTCTTCTAGATCTAACAACATCAATAGATGGACAATTTGTAATAGGCACAAAACTATATAAAGCAACAAGTGATCAATATAGGTCTTAGCATACTTTTCAAGTCCAGTTCATTAAGATCTTTTGTCATTATAGGCTTACAAGTTGTCCCCTTTGTCCAAAAAGGTAGGGCATAAGTTGTCAAGTACAAAATTTAGCGGTCCTTATCAAGTAGTGCAAGACATAGGGAGAGTGTCATATAAGGTCATATTCCCCTCCTCTATAACAATCCACCTAGTTTCATCTCTCTTTGCCTAAGAGATTTATTAGGCAAGCTACACATATGTCAACATAAAATCTCATATCATATGAGAATGGCTCGATCATTTTGAAACTAGAGGCAGCGTTAGATGAATGCACAATACAACTTTTTAATGTCATCATTAAGAAGGTTTTGGTGCAATAGAAAGTAATGCAATCTAAAGATGTCCCTTGAGAGAAAACCAACCGTCTATCAAAGTTTCATAGTATCAATCTTTGAGAAGTGGGTACAATGTTTTCAACCCTTGTTTTGATGTGTATTGATATTAGGTAGTATTGGCTTTGGTGCATATGCATCATAAGTAACCCCATTCAGCAAATTAGAATAAAATTATTATCCCAAATGTATGGACTAGTAGTCATCCTTAGTTAAGACTATATCACATACACACGATAGTTATTATCTTTAAATAGACTTTATATATTGTATTCCATTCATATTGATTAAAAACAACCCCCTTTAGTTTTTAGTTCATAATTAAGCTATTGATGAAGCCACTATTATTATCTATTTCCTTTAATTCTCATCATTCTTTGCTTATTTCTACTTAGCTTGCTTTGATTGCTTTATATTTATCCTTTCCTCATATTACTATCTTTGTTCTTTTTTATATGACTTCTTTTTCATACATCTTATTTATTCTTACATATTTACTATTGTTTTTTTTCATTTATAAAACTTAAAATTACATGCACCACATTATTTAGATTTCTTTTTCACCACATTATTTGGATTCTTTATTTAGAAATATATATTTAACAATGATCATGTATGCCACTCCTTATTCCTTTGAATAAAAACAATGTTCTTATATAGGGGAGAGGGACCAATAGTTGTGAGGGGTCCAATAGTCGTGAGGTCATTAGTGAATATATTATCCAATCTTACACCACATTTTTACTATATATTGTGATTAAATAATCCAAATGTAAAACAAAAAATTTCCAAATGTTGATAAAAAATGGACCAATACTTGAACACATGAGAACCTATAAATGTTATATTAAAATAACACAAACATGTGAAATAGATAACTTTTTGTCTCAAATAATATATCATACTTATCTATCATATGTGTGTCAATTAAAAAATAATATGCCCACTTAATAAAATAAGATGCCCACTTAAACAAGTATTGTTATCTTAGTGCACAAATACTAATATGATGTGTACAACTATTGGGGTAGCAATGTCTATGCATTAGAATATTTCATATTAATAATTAGTTTTATCACAAATATAAAAGGTGAACACAACCAAAATGCCTTGTATTTTCCCATGAAATGTGTGAGATTGTCAAAAAGTTTTAGTGTTCAACTATTGGTCCCTTTGTGTTCGGTATAGGTTGTATTTTATATAATAATGTGTTATTTTTATAACAACAAATAATTTTTTGGTGTTGAAGCATTGGTCCTTTTGTGTTGGATTTAAAAGTTAGATATAACAAATATTTATGATTACTAAGAGGTATATGGTCCATTTAAGTTGCATATATGTCATATTTTGTATAGAAATACAATCACCAACTAATAACAAATGGTATTTTTAAATTCAAGTACTAGATATTTTTAGATTAAGTTTTGGTCGAATCTTTTAAAAGCTAATTTTTATACACGTTTAACTAGGCGTGCTATTTTAACGAGTTGCGTGATGAGCCACACCTTCAAACCTTAGTTATAGGTAGTTAAGTATCCATTTTACATTTCTTAAAAAAAATGAAGGTCTTACGATATTGCATGCAACGGCTACATGTTACGAAGTTAGCCCTCACGACTGGTCTTTCACCCTCGATGATGATATTACCTCACATGTAATTGTAATTTACATTTGCAGTATCGCATTGGCCATTGGATTTCCTATGCCATTTTTAAAATTAATACATCTCATTAAGAGATCACTCCTATTGTTTACACGCTTCTCTAACACAATACTAGATTTTTATATTGATTTTATATAATAGTATTTGGTACATGAATGACCATTTTACTTAAATCAGCCAATAAGAAGAAATCAAGTTGCTCTTGAGTCAATGAAAACATACACTTTCAAAGATGAAGTTGTAGCTTCATACATTTTATATAATATTACACTTTCAAAGATCAAGTTCTAGGTTTATATATAATATATAATATATATATTCTTATCTTGCTTCACAAGTTTACTAACATAAGACCAATATATAATATATATATTCTTATCTTGCATCGGACATGACCAGTCGTGCAAGTCGTACATGCTCACCTGATTAACATTGAAATTACTTGCACAAGAAGCATTCTTCCATTAAAATATCTTAAACTAATGCCAAAATATCCTCAACTCCTGAGACTCGTACAAGCCAAAAAGCTTTGCCTCTTCTCATTCCTCTGATGACGATGACGCCAGAGACAATGACAATTCTTCCTCATCTTCGTCATCAGGGGAGTCAATCACCTCCTCGCTCGCATCTAGGGCATCAATAACAGCCCTAATGGCAGCATCAGGATCAGATTTATTCTGAAAAAGAATTTCACAAATGTCTGCCGGAGTCAGGCGCCCTCCGGATTTCATCTTTTCCTCTACAGACGGAAATAGCAAGTGATCCCCCAAATCCAAGTAATTAAAGACCAATTGTTTAAATGCCTCAAATTCACAGTAAGACAGAAGAATATGCATATCCATTCGACCACTTCTGAGCAGCGCAGGGTCGAGTCGCTCCTTGTGATTAGTCGTAAAAATCATGATCCTCTCTTCGCCGCAGCTGGACCAGAGCCCGTCTGCAAAATTAAGCAAACCAGAAAGAGTAATGGTCGAAGAAGCTGAAGATCCCCCTTCATTGTCTTTAGATTTGTCCTTGTGAGACACAGAAGATCCCCTGCAGACTGATCTACTAGGCAAATCCGCAGCACAGTCGATGTCCTCGATAACAATAACAGATTTGCTTGAAGTTGCGAGCAGGAGCTGGCGGAGAGTCGAATTGTCGCAGACCGCAGTGAGCTCCAGATCATAAACATCGTAGTTCATGTAATTGGCAATGGCGGCGATGAGGCTCGATTTGCCCGTCCCAGGAGGGCCGTACAGAAGATAACCCCGCTTCCAAGCCCGGCCAGTCCTGCGATAAAAGTCCCTGCTTTGCAGAAAACAGTCGAGATCCTGCTTAATTTTCTCTTTAAGCGAGGGTTCGAGAGCTAGGGTTTCAAAAGTGGAGGGGTTTTTGAAAGCAACCGAGCTCCATTTTCCGTAGATCTCTCTGCTGTCGTTGCTGTAAAGCTTCCTATCCCGACTGCGCCTCTTCAGGTCGTCTGCAATCTCCGAAATGCGGTCGATGTAGCACGATAAAACCCTAGCTCTGTCTTCCTTGGAGATTTTGAGGATGTATTTTCTCTTTGGTCTTCTCGTCTCCTGCTTTTCCTCGGTCTCGACAACGTGCTTCCACTGCATTTGGACTCCCTGGAACTCGTCACTGACAGTGTGTTGAGAGGGCAGGTTAAAAACAGGCTTCATTCTTCGTCTGGACCGCGAGATGGAGACAATGGGGGCGTTTGCAGTTGCATCGAGGCTGCTCAAATACATTCGCACAGAACGGTATATTTCATTGCCAGAATTGAGGGAAGATTCTTCGTATTCAGGGATTTCTACATTAGAGGATGCAGCTGGATTTTTTCGATACTTTTTCCATAGCTTGTAAAGTTGTTGAAGAAGGTCGGGCAGAGTTCTGGATTGCAGTGACATGAAACCCATCATCGACAACAGCAGAGTCTTGTCCGACTCCATTTCTGCAACAAAGATTACCAGACTGTAACAGAGCTTCGTGAAAGTTGTTTAGAAACAGAATTTAAAGCGGGGTTTGATAAAGTGACTGAATAAATTACTTTAAAAATGTAGTTCGATTTATTCCCGCTCCTTCCTAAATCATCCCGTAAATCAACCTAAGTGTGTATCATTCACAAAGTAGGAACGAAGTGTGTATCAGTCACAAAGTAATGTCATTGTCAAATGACTCATTTTTCCCAACACAATCATGACACTTGCATTATTGTTAACATTTTATTTTCAATGCTTTATATTCTTAACAATCAGCTAAAAATTGTATTTTAATGATATCTAAGTGTACAACTAGTACCTAGACCCTCCACTAAAAAAAAGTTCATTGATAATTTTGTTTGTCAACTAATGTGATGTGACTACTTGTATCCCTAAGTAAAGTTAATATACCAATTGTGAAATTGATGTAGTGAGGGAATCAATTGACAATGAGGGAAAAAAAATTAATTTTATTTCTCACTATTCTTTAACAAGAAGTGTAGAGCCAAAACTATTCATTAATTGAAAAATGTCATCAATATTTCCTTTTATTTATTAAGATTCATATTATCAATGTATGTATTGATTAAAATCATTATATTTTATCTAATATAACAATTAATTATAATTAATATTTATATATAATAATTAATTCAAATTTATGATTAAATAGTGGATTTGATTAAATGAAAAATTAATCATTTTCTGATCTTGTCAAATATGCATTAGCTATTAAAAATTTAGGTAAGACATTCTTAACTCTTTCAAAATATAAACTTTGAGGATGAAATTTTATAATTGTAAATGTGTAATCTTTTCCCATTTTCTAGTAGAAAATAATAAATGGCTTCTAAAAATTATTTTTAAAAATTGTAAATGCATAATCTTTTGTCATTTTCTAGTAGAAAATAACAAATGACTTCTAAAAGTATCCTTAGAGTTTAAAGTAGTGGAGAATGTATGTTGGTGGTGTGCTACATAAAAACTTGGCATTACATCAAGATTCTAAATTGACACATTAATTAGTCTAACTTATTATTAATACAAATATTTTATTTGTAACTTAAATTGTCTACAATTTTATTAGATGCACTATTTTTATTAAAATTATGAATAAAGGTCATTGTAGAACCACATTCTATAATTGTTTGTGTATACCATTATAATTGAATTGTAGCTCACTAGCTCCAACTGTTAAATGCGTAAGAAGCTAAAATAGGAAGCAAATCTTGTTCCTTGTTGGACACCCATTAGAAAACATTATTTCTCATGAAATCTATTAGATTTCCACAATCCATACGTATGCTAAAACATTTGTTGGATTCAATTGTGTAGATTTTTTTACCATCAACATTTCGGATCATACTACATGATCCATCATCAGGATGTATCCTGATGATGGATCATGTAGTATGATTTGAAACGTTGATGGTATCCTAATGATGGATCATGTAGTATGATCCGAAACGTTGATGGTAAAAAAATCTACACAATCGAATCCAGAAAATGTTTTAGCATTACTTCTCATGATCAAAGCATATATTGTTCCTTGTTGGATAACCAAAGAATGGAAGCAAATTAGACATTGTTAGATTATAAAAGATTTGTGTATTCCCTTTGGTTTTGGAATTAGTTTTTTGTCAAATTGAAAAACAAGATCTTTAATTGGGCGAACAAATATCTCTCTCTGGCTAGCAAGATTCAAGTGGAACTAACTATATCTTTTTGGCTTCTAATGTTTACTAATCTTCTTGTTGGATGCCCTCCAAAAAGGGTTATGATGAACTAATCAAAATGGTTCGATGATTCTTGTGATCAAATTAGGATGGTAAGGTTGGATTTAAAGCTTCATCTTTGTTACACTACATACAACCTAAGAGTAAGGGTGGACTGGGATTATTGGACCCCAAAACTCAAGTAGTTTGTTTATTAGCATGGAATTTTTAGTTTGCTACTATGAATAACAAATGATAAAGTGTGGGGTGGACAGATAAGATCTTGATGGCTCCATGTGTAAGAGCATCATTTCCTTTGCAATTATTTAGAAGTCTTGGTAACAAGTCAATAATCTTCAACTCGAGTTTAGTTTTACAACCGCTTCGATTTGGTGGAACAAATCATTTCTATATCATGGTCAGCCACTTACAGTAACTTTCCCTAAACAAGCTCAACACCTTTTCAAGAAAGGTGTGCAACGGTTTAGCGATATTTGGAATTTTAACTCTCTTGATTAGGTTGACTAGAAAACTTCCAGAATCTCTTTCAAATTAAATGTTAATTCAAGAGAGTTGCACAAACTCTTTAAGTTCCAAGTCCAGATATTGTACTTGTTGTATGTTTCTCTTTTTTACTGAAACTTGGTGGCTAAAATTTACAATAACAAATAATTGATATCTGAAATTTGTTATTATTTCTCTTATTTGCAATTTTGTTTGAACTGCCATTTTTTTAAATTGTAATCAACATCAATCAATAAAAAAAAATTGAATGAGAAGATGCGAAAATGAGGAAGATGCGAATTTAGTGAAAAATTGCATATCAAAAAAGATAGGTCAATTTAGGTCTTTTGCACCATAAGCATGCAACAACAAAGGCCTCTGGTTTTGCACTTGATAATTCTTGCGTTAATGTCATATCTCACAAGGCGGTTTCCCTGGTTAATGGCTTCGATAGGGACTTTACAGGATATTGCTTCAATTGTTGGCTATATGGCCATAAGCAGACACAATGTAAAAAGCTGGATGTTCAATCCCAGCACCCCTCCTATGATCATCTTAAAGATTTTATTGCTAAACAAAAAGAAGAGAGCCTATGAGAAATTCAGCAATATGAAGTATTAGTACATAGGGTTTCGGACTCCAATTCAGAGACCTTGGTTGGCAATAGGAATCTGGCTTAGAGCAGGAAACCGACGCACACAATCTTCTCTGTCCAATCATTGGATAGACAAATGGATTTCTATGCCAAAACCAAATATGTAGGAAAGGGGAAGCTAAGTGATAGGACCGCTAGGGCATATAAACTTGAGTACATACCAGTACATGTTCCCGATGAACCCCAATCTGCTATGGGGGAAGGCGGGTTTATATCTGCTCAGGTGCCTCTTGTGTGCATTCTGAACCAAATAACGACTTGGTAAATGGTAAAGAGAAAGAAAAAGGTAAAAAGGTATTCACCAGCCCCCAGTAATTATAGCATTTCTTTAAAAAACTCATTTGATCTGCTTAACAGAGAAGATAAACGTTCTGATGTTTACACACCCTGCACAAAAGGATTAGGTTTTTGGAAGATAAGGGCTCTAGGGTTCGGACTCACAAGGATGATGTTTTATCCCATCCCACAGTCAAGGAACCCTACCCTAATCTAGTAAAAAACCCAACCTTCTATGCGGGGAAGTCTAGGAAAGTTGATAATGCACATAAACTTGATCATAAGGGTTTCTCACATAAAAATATAAGTTTTTCTAAGATTTATAGCCCTCCCCATCGAAGATGGTTGGAGAGGCCTTCATCATATCAAGCACTTATAGATCTGCATAGACATGGGTATAATTTTGTTTTGCATAATAACGTCTTTCAAAAATCAACATATACGCCTCCTCATAGGTGTAATAGTTACCTGAAAAAAGGTAATGAAAATTATGGTATGCACTTTCATACACTTAATTTAGATAATGATTGTATGCACCCTAAAATGGTCACCTAGACTTTGGGCCCCCATTTAGCAATTTGTCAAATCCCTGAATCAATATTTTCAAATATCAACAATATCAATTATATCAATTTCCTTGATCAAATCATAATCAATTCAATATTTCTTAATGTTTGAGCTTTATTTAATTTAAAAGAGAAAAAAATAAAAATCTTATTTAATTAAGAGAACATGCTCCCTTTTAATTAATTAAAAATCTCTTTTAATTATATAATAAAATCACTTTATCCTAAGCCTTTATTTAATTAAAAGGAATTTCCTCCCCTTTTATTTAAATAAAAAATTCCCACTTTTCTTCTTATCCTATGTTGCACAAATAAAGCATTATTTTTATTTTATAAAAAGAGGAAAAGCACTTTTTGTCTCATATGGACACTAAAGTCAACTCCTATTTTCCTATTGGAGGATATTTGTGCACAAGGATCAAGCTTCTATTTTTCTCCACCGTTGATTAAGTCTTTTGCCTCTTAATCTCAATGGTCCATTTTCATCTCATTTCTTATAAAAGGAGAGCTCTCTCCTTCATTTTCATATCTTAGAATTTTATGCTAATGTTATGTTGCAGGTTTTCTAGGTCATTTGGAGCTCTTTGAAGACATTCTTGCATTCAAGCTTTGAAGACATTGTTGTTGCATTTCATTTAGCTTGTTTTCTTACATCATAGTTGCATGATAATGGCATTTTTAGTATAGATTTCCTTTATGCAATAGATTAATCTCACATAGCTTAATAGGAGGATTTGTAATACTTGTATTTTCCTTTCATAGCATAGCTTGCATCTTTCATTCTCATAGATTAGTTTGCATTACATTGCATCCATATTGATTTCATTGGAGATATTGGCATTGTTGCCCTTATCTTTGATTTGGAATCTCTCATTGTGTGGTTGATTAGCACGGTCATGAGTTTATAGCTCTAGCTGAGAGCAATTTTACAAATCTTGCAACTCCATGCATAGAGAGCTATGGATCGATTTGTGAGGGCTCACTATTGAGTTTTCTTGCATGTAAGGATTCATAGAAGTGTGGTCACATTTTCACCATACAATGATGATATTATTCAAAATCAGAAGCACCTTGCAAAAATAGGTTTAATCTGCATATGGAACGGTACAGGGGTCTATTAATGATTTAATAGAAGGGTTATTAGCACAACTACCCGGGGAGGTAAGTATATCTCGACTCCTAGAGAATTTCATTTACATTGATTGCAAGAATAGTGACCTAAAAAATAGTATCATGAAAAAGAATTGTATTAAATTCAGGCATATTCCTTTCTCTCTGTTTGATTGGATCCCTCTGTTTAATCCCATGTATTTAAAGGATTTCAAAATTGAAAAATCTATTTCTATTAAAAATCTACCTTTGGAACTAACTAGGCAGGAAATTATTTGCAAAATAGGCAATAAGATTGGTAGATTTATTAGAATTGTTGAATCAACACTTAAACATGTTGATAAGACAATCATTGTTGAAATGAATTATCATCAAAAGTACATTTCTCCTATTCAATTAAGTTTTAATTCTAACTCTGTTATAGTCAATCCAATTATCTTAGAGGATTACATTGAAATTGAAAAAGCTCCTCATATAACACAGGAGAACACTACCTTGCTAAATCACCTCAGTGAGGATTATGAAATACATTTCTGTAATGATAAGGGAGGATTCAACATAACTTCCTCCAAAACCCACAATTTAGATAGGCCTTCTTCCCCACCTATGACTATGATTAATGCTATATGTCGGAATAATTTTGAAAGCAATCACTCTCAGGAATATAGGGATAATACTTCTTCACCTAGGGGCATGGAAACTGAAAAGGAAAAGTGCCATAAAAATATTTCTAATAATCTTAATGTGACAGAGGATTTAGGAACATGTTCCCAAGGAAGAGAAGCAAATATAATAGTCTCTTCCCCCTCTCTATCACCTAGCTCCACTAAGAATTCCCCTCAGATGGAGACCAACAGAAATATAGGGAATCAGCCACTAAAAGACCAGAAATCAGAAACAATGACCTATGAGCAAGAAGTTAAAATAGTCACTGACTACTTAGCTGAAACAGTGACTGATGAATTGATGAATCTTTTCATTGATGAAATATGCGACAAAGAAGAATTGTTACTACAAAAGAAATTACTGATAGAAAAGATTATTGATCTTGAAAAGGAGAAAATTCTTGAAAAATCTCCAATAAAACATCAGCAAGAAAGAGAAAGTATATCATTCTCTATTCCTTTGGAAATGGAAATCCTGAACAAGGAAATTCTGAAGGATACAAAGAACTTAATAGAGATGTTTGGGGAAGATATTATAGACCAAGTAGACTGTCCTGTTTTTATGGAGGAAGTTCAGAAAGTCCCAGATCAAGAGGACATGGTTACTACCCAGAATGTTCTCATGGATATCCCCGATGCCAGCAAAGAGGCTATTACTGGTCTATTCAGGATAACCAATGAAGATAGATAGCTCGGTATTGCTATTAACAGGGGTGGTTTAAGCACCCCCAATATTAATAAAATAAAATAAAAGAGAGGAAGGAAGTCCTCCATTGAATTAAGAAACCTAGCTGGCAAAGCTAGTAACCAAAAAAAAATTGCTGACATTCTGCACTCAGGGAAGGGGAAGTGCCTTCCCCAGAATCAATGAAAGTTACTACTTGGAATGTTAGGGGCTTAAATGCCCCTAAGAAACAAATATTAGTTAAAAGATACTTAAAAAACTTTGAATCAGAAATTATATTGCTTCAGGAAACTAAGTTAAGTAATGAAGAAAGTATTAAGTTTAGCAATAAACTAGGAATATGGAAATCTGAATTTGTTGGGTCCAAGGGTGCCTCTGGTGGCCTAGCCATCTTATGGGATCCTAGGAAAGTCTTAGCCACTATTACAATTAAGAATAGCAACTGGATGGTAGTAGAAACTAGTAGCCTCAAGTCTAATTTAAAATTTATGTTAATCAACATTTATGGGCCTATCCTGAATGAGGAAAAAAGGAAGGTCTGGCAGGAAATTCAAACATTTTTTCAATCAAACAAATCTGTAACTCATATCTTAGGTGGGGATTTTAACACTATCTTAGACACCAAAGAGAAATTTGGAGGATCTCAATTTGTCTCACAATCTCAGAAAGATTTCAACCAATGGGTGATAGTAAACCATTTAATCAGTATTAACACTAATAATGGAATTTTCACATGGAATAATAGAAGATCTGGCTTTAGCCACATAGCAGAAAAGCTGGATAGATTTTTGATTAGCGGAAATTCTGATTCCTTCAACCTAATAGTTAGTGCGGAAATTCTCCCAGAGGCAGGTTCAGATCACTTCCCTGTCAGACTCACTATTACAGAAAGCTATAAACCTTATAGAAATCCCTTCAAATTTGAGTTTATGTGGTTTCAAAATCCAGAATTTATAAATCTCCTAAAACTCTGGTGGAACCAAATCTCAATTAAAGGATCAAAAATGTACAGTCTAGTGGCAAAATTAAAAATTATTAAGAATAAAGCCCAGGAATGGAATAAGAATAATTTCAATAATATTTTTACCGAAAAAACTAACATTGAACAAGAATTAGAAGATCTTAACAACAAAGTAATAGAAAAAGGCATTAATGAATGTAGTTATCTAAAAGAAAAAGAACTTATGTCCAAATATAATGCGATCCTTCTTAAAGAAGAAATCCTCTGGAAACAAAAATCAAGGGAAACTTGGTTGAAGGAGGGCGACTGCAACACGAAGTTCTTTCACAACTCAACAAATTTTAAAAGAAGTATCAATAGAATTTTGAAGATCAAGAACGGTGACGGTCACCTGGTCGAAGACCCAGAACAAATATCTACGGCACTAGTGCAATTTTATCAAACCCTACTCAATAATAATGATGCTATCAACCCAGAAGCCCAAAATGAAATGTTAAAGGCAATCCCCAAATTGATATCAGAAACAGATAATAAAATGATTAATGAGAAATTAACTTTGGAAGAAGTTAAGACTGCGGTTTTCCAAATGCATCCAGATAAAGAACTTGGATCAAATGGATTCCAGGATGGTTTTTTCCAAAAATGCTTGCATTTTGTGGGTAATGAAGTCTGGCAAGCAGTTGAAGCAACCAAAAATTTGGGCTCTTTATTATCTGAAATTAGTAACACCTTCTTCACTCTAATACCTAAGATAAATGAATGCATGGAACCAGGGGATTTTAGGCCCATTTCACTATGCAACACTATCTATAAAATTTTAGCAAAATGCTTGGCAAATAGACTCAAAACACTTCTCCCCATTATCATCTCTGAAGAACAGACAGGCTTCATAGCCAATCGTTCTATTTTAGATGTATTATTATAGCCCAAGAATTAATTCATACAGCCCAAACTACCAAGATTCCAAGCATGCTTATTAAAATTGATATTCATAAGGCTTATGACAAAGTAGACTGGAGATTTCTTTGCAAGTATCTGGAGGCTTTTGGCTTCTCCAAACAATGGACGAACCTTATCCACAATTGTATATCCACTCCCAAAATTTCAATTCTGGTTAATGGCACCCCAGAAGGCTTTTTTAATATATCTAGGGGCATCAGACAAGGAGACCCGCTGTCTCCTTTCCTCTATGTGATCATGGAAGAAGCCCTAAGTAGAACTATTAGTAGGAAACAATTAGAAGGTAGAATTATAGGTTTAAAGGTATCAGATAATGTCCCAAATATTACTCATCAACAATTCACTGATGACACTATTCTCCCAGGTTCAGCTAATGTATCCGAAGCTAAGGCTTTTAAAGATATCCTCGATCTTGATATGAAAGCGTCAGGGCAACAGGTGAATCCCAAACAGTCAGAAATCTTTTTCCTTAACACCACTCTGATAATGGAAAAGGAAATCTATAATTTGTTTGGTTATAATCTCGGGAGGTTTCCCTGTAGATATCTAGGAATCGAATTAGACAAAGGTCTCCTTTCCTCCAAACTTTGGCAACAAGTGCTCGCTAAAATCCAAAACAAACGGAGCACATGGAAAGGAATGTGGCTTACAAAAGCCGACAGAACCACCATGATTAGATCAATATTATCAGCCATCCCCACTTATCAAATGTCTATTCTTCCCCTTCCAGTTAACATTAAGAATAATTTAGATAAAAATTTTAGAGAATTCTACTGGCAGGGCACATCTAAAGAGAAAAAACCAGCCTTAATTAAATGGGAAACCCTTTGCAAACCAATCTCTAAAGGAGGTTTGCGTATTAAAAATCTACAATGGCAAAACAAAGCTTTGGGTGCTAAGCTGATTTGGAGATTATATAAAGAGTTGAACTATAAATGGGCCTCAATTTTATTGAATAAGTACATTCCAGACTTGGATCCTATTAACATATTCAGAGCTCAATCCCATGTTAAAGGGTCAAGGATGTGGAACTTCATTAAGGAATCTAGAGGGATCATAAGCAAATATCTCACTTGGGATGTAGGAAATGGGGAGAAAGCTTTATTTTGGGATGATTCCTGGGCAGGCCTACCCACCCTTATTTCATTAGGCTTTTCACATAACTTTATAGCAGAATACAAAAATACGATTGGTCTGTATCTTTCAAACTATCTATGTTCGGAAGTGGATCTTCCTTCAAATTTCATAGGTAATGCCACCTTATCGAGGCTAGAAGGCCAGAAACTTTTGAGTATTATTAAGGATAGAGAAACATTTCTCAAGAACAGACTTGACAAGCTGATATGGGCAGGGTCGAACAACAGAGAATATTCAGTAAAAGAAGGCTACAAGACTATATTAACTGAGCATAATATGGATAATTTAGATATGCCCCTGAACCTCTGTTGGAACAAAGCATGTCTTCCTAAGGCTGGAATGTTTCTTTGGGCAGCCATGCAAAAGAAAATCCTAACTGCTAACAGAATTACTAAGCTGGGTTTTGAGGGGCCTTCCAGGTGCCCTCTCTATGAGAAACATTCAGAGGATGCCGATCACCTTCTTCTTACTTGTTCATTCACACTTAATTGCTAGAATTGGTTGATGTAGTGTCTAGACTGGAAATCTACCTTTCAAGCTGATCTCCTGAGTACACTTAAAGCCTGGCCAATGCTCTACAAAGATAATCTCTACAAAGATATATGGACTATAGCTCCCTCCATTTTAGCTTGGGAAGTTTGGAAAGAACGTAACAAAAGGATCTTTACTGGTAAGAAATTAGAATGGAGGTCTATCACCAATAAAATAGAAGTCTTAGTCATAGAGATCATTAATAGCACCCTGAGAGACCAAGTTTGCTATGAGGAGTCATTCAAAAGCTGGGATAACAAAATCAGGTTAAAGTGGCCTAATCTCAGGGTTCCGCCTCTTTATGGGAAAGGAGGGAGCAAATCTAAAGTTGATCGATCTAAATGTAAATGGTCTCCTCCAGATGTGGGATGGCACAAACTAAATTTTGATGGGGCATAAAGGGGAAACCTAGGAATTGCAGGTATTGGGGGAATTATTAGAAACTAGAAAGGAGAAGTTATAGCTAGATTCTCCCGACCCATCGCTCCCACCACTAATAATATGGCGAAGTGCAAAGCGGCATTGGCAGGCCTAAATCTTTGTAAGGATCTCAATATCTCCAAACTTATTATTGGTGACTCACAAGTTATCATCAACGCTATTCGAACCAAGAAGACACCGAACTGGACACTAAATGCAAAAATAGAAGAAATAAATACAATTCTGGAAGGCATACACAAGTATGAAATCAAACACACCTACAAAGAAGGCAATACTAAGGCTGATATACTAGCAAATCAAGGTGTCGATGGATTGATAACATTGAATAAATTGTCACTTTACCTCAAGGATAACCCTAGTCAAAGATTTCCTTAATTAGGTAATAATATTATAATTGGTTCATTAACTTATAACATATAATCACATAGAATTATGAGTTTAAAGTTAGTTACTCGAAACCTGCTCCCCAAATTATTCTCCCACCTATAGAACTTTCTAGGTATAGGTAATTCGTTATCCCCCAAAGTCATGAAGATGAATGAGTACTCAAGATCTTGTCTTCCATCAAGTGAAGCACTGATACTCACCAAATTTTCAGAGAAACTTATTTCATTTTAGTATCCTTTCCTAAAGTTGGAATTAAATACATTCATAGGGGAGGCAAACTATAAGCAGATTGGCTAGCCAAACTAGGGATCAATGGTGTCAACTTAAGTGGATACAGGTTAAATTATAACAGAGATCCTTTAGCATGATATGGGATATAGAAATTAATATAGATAATTATAACTTTCTCGATTCCCCTCCTCCTTCTAGCAACTCATTGTACTCCATTTCCTCATCATCATATCTCCCCTCATCTAGGTACATCTTTAACATCCCCCACTCATCGGTTTATAGCCCAGCTCATCTAATAATTACCCCAGACACATTATTTCAATTAAGCCTCCTCCATAGTTGTCTTTTGAAAGAGGACTCCTTGACAGTTCTGGAAAGTGCTTAGCCGGTTCTATAAGATTACTAGCTTATAAAAATAATCATCACTTAGCAAGCTAAGTAGAGAGGAAACGTGACTACTGAAATCGAAAAGATAATTACCAGAACAATGCAGAGAGGCATAGTCCTTTTCATATGTTTATGCATAATATAAGTTAAAGTCAGGCTAACATTATATAGTAAGCAATTTCATTCGTATGTACAAACATACTTTATGCCAGCTTTCTGTAGTGCACTCGTCCATATCATCATTGGTCCTAGCTGGGAAAGCCCAATAAAAGGATTGGCTCACCCTTATTAGCTAGTTAGCTACCCAATCTCTACACGAACAACTTTCTCCACCATTCCTAAGGCTGTGCTATGGAAACCAAACTCTCCACCTTTAACAAGGGAAGCTCCAGAGCTATGGCATTCAAGGGAGTAATCACACCAGAAAAAAGGAATCAAAGGCTGGTTCCTATGTCAAACTCCTCTTGAAGGGCATTAGAGAAGGCCTTGGGTGAGCAGGTCTTCGACTATGACTACACATTCAGAACCAATGGGAATGTTATAGGTCTTTTCATCGCCATCTCCTATCTAGCAGGTAGGGAGAAAGAGGAGATAATTCAGGTATCTAAGCTCATTTTCAATAAAAATCACCTAATACGTCTAGAAAGAATGGTCCATTGCATTGATGAGAACCTCACCACTCCCCACCCGAAAACCACTATGAAAACTGCTCTCTCAAAACTACCACAAATTCCTTCAGAGCAGAGGATGCCATTGATCATCTTCAAGGATGAGGAAGGTTTTGAAGCCCACTAGCTGGGTATGTTAAGAAATATCGAATTTCTTTACAATGAAGTTCTCCAAATGAAGCAGGACATTATAGACAAATTGAATTATTGGCGGGATGAAGGATTTGACATCCCTTTGTTCCTAAATGAATTCAAGGAAGATAGGCTTCGAGTTATTGCTCCTGAAGTCAAAGATGTACTCGGCATGCCAAATCTATGGGCAATGAAGAGGAGAGCATAGTGATTATGAGAAAGGAGATTCACGCATGGCTATGCACCAAGGTGGTCATCAATTCACACAAGTGTAACTTGCCTTAGAGATTTTGGAAAAATCTATACAATTATTAGTATAGCCTCTAACATCTATTTAATCAGCCTCTGTTTTAATTTGTATATGATAGATCTTACTTGAAAGATGTATAGATAAGCAGAGTATAGTAAGAAGTCAGTAGATACTACGTGGCGTATGTAGAATTCAATCTATGCCTAGTATGTAACATTCAGTATCTTTATATATAAATAGCTTATATGTACAGGTTACTTTGAGTATATAAGTGGAGCTACCTTGGCAAAGTTGAATTGATCGATATCATTAAAGTTGGTCTTATAAGGAAATGTACAGCCTTTCTCTAAAGTTAATATAATATTTTTTGTTCAGGATAATGGCCGCATCTCGTTTTAGTAGTTTGAAAGATGTTTTAATAGCTTTTTCAGTATCAGTAATGTACATGTAATGGTTTGTTGGCTTCAAGCCCTTTTGTAAATAAAGTAATAAGGAATTATCTCCATAAACAAATAAACATAGGCCTTTTATCCAAGCAAATGAAGAAATGCTATACAGATCTAGGCATATATATATATATTATATATATATATATATATATATATATATATATATATATATATATATATATATATATATATATATATATATATATATATATATATATATGTATGTATATATATATATGTATATATATATATAATATATATATATATATATATATATATATATATATATGTATATATATATATATATATATATATATATATATATATATGTATATATATATGTAATATATATGTATATATATATATATATATATATATGTATATATATATGTATATATATATATATGTTTACAAGCTACACATCTATGCCTCTGGAAACATTTGTAAAATAGTTTTTGACAACCCTCTTCAAAGCTTTTTCCTCCAAAATTATGATGTGACTGTCTATATATATATATATATATATATATATAGAGAGAGAGAGAGAGAGAGAGAGAGAGAGAGATTATCAACCTTTATTCAGCATATTAATGCCCTTATGTTGAATAATGGTTGAGAATATCTCATTAGAGCAGACTAATGCCAGGCCTATCTTTCTAATATCAAGAGTACATGCAGCAGATTGTAGTTTCATGCAGTAACATTAAAATAGAACAGTAATGAGACCCTGCATGAGAAGGGTTTACTGATTTTATATATTTGGTTTTCATTGAAACCACCTACGGGGTGTCTCCCATCTCCATTTAGATTACAATAGCTCCTCTTATAGATGATTTCTCTGCAGCATTATCAGTGAATTCAGGTATAACTTAAAATTTCATTTGGATTCTACCTGCCGATACTATGGAATCACACTTAGGACATTACAACATCTTTTAGAAAGCCAACTTAGCTGAGTAAAGAATATTTAAGATTTGTACTAAGCAATCAGTAATGTCTCTGAGTAAACTGGAGTCCATTTTAGTGGCAGTGGAGTCTCTCTTGGATTTACATATATAAATAACATATATATGGATATACTCATGTATATATGAACACAAATATATATATATATATATATATATATATATATATATATATATATATATATATATATATATATATATATATAGATTATATATATATATATATATATATATATATATATACGGGTAGAATTTATATGTATTCTCATATATGTTTTCTTTTAACATTCCTCGGATAGCTTCTATTTCTCTGATTATCATACGTTTTAAATCAAAGATCATGCTCCCTTTAGTCTTGTTCATCTTGATCTCACTAAGAAATCAGATCTTAACATATTTGGAAGCTAATATAGTTATTACTCTTGTAGACACATAAAGCTTATTTGTTTTTTTTCCTTGTGGTGGTGGAAAAGGAACATGTAACTCTTAGCAGAAATAGACACTAATCACATATGTATAGACTTTAATTTGTTTTAAGGATAGGTACATGAGCTCTTAGCATAAACATTTATTACTCTTATATGTTTAGCCCTTTTATTTTGTTTATGATTTATTAGATTAGATGGATACTCCTTTAAGTAATCTTGCTGCTTGATTTTTTAGGATGCTACATTCTTTGGCTTAAGCTACGTAATTACCTCTTATAGTAGAACTCTCTAACATATTCTTGGGAGTTAGTATTTTGATGTTTAATCTGACTCTTTGGACTATATATAATGTTTCATTCGTTCTCTTCCCTTAACCCTTCTATAAGGATCTTCATGTTTTTTTCTGGTTTTTAAACTACCTAACTAGAATCTCTTTACAAGAATTTGGGTTGGTTGAGGATATTGTCTTACAGAGTGCTAGGTATTCAAGCTACTCCCCTGGAAGAAGGAGGATAATCTCAACATGGCGCCAAATCTAATCTCCTTTCGAAGGACTAGGACCGGCTATCTGCAGAATTAATTACTTAATTGTATGTATCAAGAAATGCAAACATAAATCTACTATGTATTCAATGTAACTATAAAATCCTTTGATAAGGATACAGAATCCTCGATAAGAATCGAGCAATGGGTATGCCCACTGAAATTATGTATTAAAAATCTCGATAGATTCGAGTCGTGGGAATGCCCACATAATTTATGTATTAATATTAGGACTTATGTCCTGGGCAAGGCTGGAGGTTTTCTCTTACCCCGCTCTTTCTTACCAGCGCCTGCACTGAGCGGGGTTTTTCTATGTAAAAAACTTTTAATTTTAATATAAATAAAATTTAGAGCTTCGACCTTTTACCAAAAAATAAAAAATAAAATAAAATTGAATGAATGGACCCAGAAGCCATCCACTAATAAAAAAAGGACAATCCAACCATTTAAAATGTCTTTTGACTCCACAAGAAAAGACAATTCAAGGCTGAAAAGAGTACGAATATCTTACATGTAAAGTAGCAGAAGAAAAAATATATAATGTACTTTGGATTCATTGCAGATACAGTCGATGGAAAATTGCTGAGTCATTTCGAGGCAAAAAAAAGTACTGCTGACTTCTTTTTTGTTGGCTTTTTTTCTTAGGAAATTGCTGTGACGGTTCGTGGCAGAAGAATAATGGGGGCAGTCGCTATTCTGATTTTGTTTCTAGTGCAAAGAAACTGACCTGCCACGTGTGAAATGAATAGACATGATGTAGTCCCCCACATCGACAATGATTGAGAAGTATGCATGACCAGAGTTACTTGTCGTATGTGACAGCGTAATTATCTTCTCAACACTGAAATCATTTCTTTTTATTAAGTGATGAACGTTGATTACAAAATTAACCTCAAACTCCTGAGACCAAAGTTTAATATTAATGTTCATGATTAAAAAGTTATCTTAATTAAAATCAAAATTAATCATTTCTTAAGACATTCAAATACGTATTAGCTAAAAACACTTTAAATGAGACAGTCTTGACCCTTTCAAAATATAAACTTTAAGGATAGTAATTTTTTTTTATTGTAAATGGAAAATTTTGTAGAAGATGATTAGTGGCTTCTAAAAGTACTTCTAGAGTTTAAAGTAGAGGAGAATGTATGTTGTTATTCTGCTACAAATAAATATCTATCTTATATGGCTCATCACAACACAAAATGAATACCTTAGGGCAAAGGTATATTGTGTATTTATATTTAACCCATGTATACAAATATATTACTAATCTTCACAAGGTATATTTGTATTTTAGTCATGTATACAAACTTTTCCCCTTTTATTGACATATTTAAGACCTTAGAACAAAGGTATTGTCATCTTGATCATATATCACTAATATAAATATTGTATTTTTAACTTAATCTTCATACAATTTTATTAGCCACATTATTTTAAAATTTTAAAATATTAATAAATGTCATTTTAGAACTACATTTTGTAATTGTTTGTGCATATCACAATAGTTGAATTGTACTACACTTGCTCCAATTGTTAAATGTGTAGGAAGCTAACATATTTCATACTTAAAACAACTGCATACCAGCACTTGTGCTCAAAGGAGTTGCAATGGTTGCATTGATAGTGAGACATAGTTAAATAGATAATATATTGGAGGGAACAAATTGAAGAAATGTGATAATAATTTACAATCTAAATTGAGTTCGAGGGTTGGAAATAGGGTTAGGTTTAGGGTAGTTAAGATTGTAGATAAAACACCTTAATTACATCCTAACTATAATATAACACACATTAACCTTAACCATAAACACTAAATGAACCCTAATGCTAACCCTAACTTGAATTCAACTATAACCCTAATACCAAGTTTTATTCTAGAATGGTAATCATGTACTTGAATTCTAACACTAACTCTAACCTTAATGTGCCCTAACATAAGTTTATCTTACAAGGAAATGTAACATATAAATATAAATTTTCTAAAATGACAACAAATCAATATTTTATTAAACATAAGCATGTTAAAAAAAATACATTAGTTTACAATTTTTTTCTTATTTATATATTCACTTTATAAACATAGTTACATTCTAATTTAATGTCAAAACAATTGACCTTCTATTGAAGGTTACCAATTTGAATAAACTTCACAAGTCCATCATATTTTTCAATATTTTAATTATATACCATATAAAAGCATAGCTAATTATTTGGATCTATAAAATGTAGAATATTTATATTTAACATAATCTAAATTAATTATACTATATCTTATGATGAGTCTATAAATACACATAATTTTTTTATAATATTCTAATGATGAATCTACAAACACTAGTATACATCTAGAAATAATAGGTTCCCAATATTCTAATGCGGAGTAGAGAATGACTAAAATGTGATTCATGTCCGAAATTTCTATGAAAAATCAGTAGGATCTAGAGCTCAAAATATAAGACCAAGGCCAAGATGACAATGTCTTTGCTCAAAAAGGTCCATAAAATATGTCAATCAAAATTAATATATGCCAGTGAAATCCAGGAACTTGCACCCCCCACCCCCCCCCCCCCCCAAAAAAAAAAAAAAACCTTGAAGTACCCATCCTCGGGACGTCCCTACACTCGGTACTAGGAGTACTTGAGTACCCCCTACCTCTGCCATTCTGCAACCATGCCACTGTCGAGATGGGTAGTTGAATTTCTATTAAATGAATTTTGCTTTTTACTATTGGGTACACATGTACTATGTTACTATGTTGAATGATCAATGGATCTAGTTTGTGTTGTAATTTTTCTATGTTCAAGCATTTCAATTGGTATGTTACACTAAAAACATCATTTCATAGCTAGCATGTCAAGTTCCATATGTATATTATACAACACCGCGCCTCCTCCCACCCTGACGCTGCCATCCCCCTGTTTGTCCTTCTGTGGTCCCAAAATTGAGGCCCTTTGTTCCCCTATCCCAGAAATTCATTTCAGCATCTTGATGTACCCTAGCATTGGTGTTAACACTGATATATACACATGTATTATATATGACCAAGATGACAATACCTTTACTCTAAGGGTCTTAAATATGTCAATAAAGGGAGAAAAGTTTGTAGAAAAAAAGAATGAAATAAAATAAATTATACATAACTATTTTTATGAAGAGGAAATTGTATTTCAATTGAATAACTAAAAAAGCAACTAATATTAAGAACTTGGAATTAGTTTTCTTTCCTATCCAATTAATTAAATAAGACATTTAAATAATTTAATTTTGTTACAATAAATTCATTCACTTAAAAGTGTTACTTAAATGAATGTAGACTATAGTTATTTTAAACTTTATGAGAATTTTAAATAAGATTGGTCATCGTCTTAGAATTATTAGTAAATAATAAATGAATCTTTAAACATGAATAATCTACAAATTTGGTTACAAATAGCTCATGTTCCCACTTAAGTATAAAATTTCCATTTTCAAATAATTTAAAAAAAGTATTTAAAAAAAATCTTAATGAAATATAGTTAATTCTATTCTATTTATTTATTTTTTATATTAATAAATTTAATGTACTTATTTTTTATTATTATGCATTTTATATTAATGATAATATAATTTTAAATATAAATTATGAATATTATTAGTATATTATAATAAAAGTATGATAATAAAAAATGTAAATTACTAAAAAATACCTCTACTTTTAAATTTAAATTTGGTTATATTATTTTTTATTTTATTTAAAAATTAATATATTATAAATTTAAATTTTAAATATTAGTATAAATAAGCTTTATGTTAAAATTAATAAATTATTTTATTTTTTTATAAAATATAAATGTAAAT
The DNA here is from genome assembly GCA_027943335.1 of Chamaecyparis obtusa. NCBI lineage: Eukaryota > Viridiplantae > Streptophyta > Pinopsida > Cupressales > Cupressaceae > Chamaecyparis > Chamaecyparis obtusa. The sequence goes on along the minus strand of BSBK01001858.1, from coordinate 908,100 downwards.
TATGGTTCGATAATACAAATAGTGAAGATTAATAATAAAAAATAATATTAAATATATTATTAAACATTAAAATATTTAAATAAGAACATAATAAAATATAACTGTAAATTATGGTTTGATAATATAAAAAGTGAAAGATTAATAATAAAAAAATAATATTAAATATATTATTAAACAAATAAAATATTTAAATAAGAACATAATAAAATATAAATGTAAATTATGGTTAATAATACAAATAGTGAAAGATTAATAATAAAAAATAATATTAAATATATTATTAAACATTAGAATATTTAAATAAGAAAATGTTTTTTTTGTATTAACAATAGATGAATAAAAAATTTACATCGAAATGTTTAAACATCGAGGCATAGCCTCACACCGCGAGTATCAAAAATATCTACATGGTAAAACAGTGTAACAACACCAACAATAAAAAAGAATACTAAACCATCTAAAGAACATAATTTTTTAATAATATTATTATATTTAATACTAAATAAAAAATAAAAATTGAAGTATTTTTTAACAAAATTAAACACACTAACACTTTAAACACCACATAAACCAAAAACCAATAAAATAAAACCAATTGATCTCTAAAGAATACTTAATTGGTGATCTAAATCAACATTTTTACCATAGAAAAAATTATCAAGCATACTAAAAATTAAATTTTAATCACAAAAAGGTCATCACTCTGACTAACAAAAATATCATTTGTTGCAGTTCTGATTGTTCATATGAATGGAGAAAAATGTATTGAGAGGTATTTATTCAACTCATATATATATTAATATATATATTTATATATATATATATATATATATATATATATATATATATATATTGTGTGTGTGAGTTTTATATATATATATATAAATTTTTAAAATAATATAAGATAATACACTTTGATTATCTATGCACTATTCAAGTGAATTTAATTATATTTTATATCAATTATTATAATATAAATTAAGTTTATATACGATTTATATCATAAACATATTTTTTATAGTATATTTAAAATATATTTATTCATTAATGCTATTAGACTTTCACAATCTATGAAGTTTAGTTGCTTGTGTTTCTTATTTGATTGTGTTTAAGTTTTGCATCAACGTTTCTATCACACTCTATGATCCATGAAAGAGAGCACAAAGAACATAGAAGATATTATTCATATAACATATAATTAATGTATATAATATCTATATATTTTAAACAAAATTTTAAATAATATAAGACAATACAATTTGATTATCATTTAGCAAAATCAAATTCGATTATTTGACTTTCCACATATCTTCGAAGTACCTATTGCACACCAAATACAATTGCTAGTAACTAATATTAAATCAAAATAGTACATTTTTTAAAAAAAAAAATAGGGCTGGAATGGATGTAATATGAATAGAATATAAACCTTCAAATCTCTACTTCATCCCAATTTCAAGGAAACGACCAGAAAACATTAAATTTAATCCAGAAAATATCAACAGTCATTTCAGTCGATTAATTCCAACACAAAATGACAGTCAAAACATAAAAAATAAACCTTTTGCGCGATTTCAACCGCGAAACTTTACCCCAACAAATCTCCCTCAATCATCAGCCAATTCAACTCAATTTCTCAGCCCGTCACGAACTGCACAAATATCTCACTCTCGAATGGCTCCACTCTTTGTAAACATCTGAGCCAAAGTGGCCAATGAAAAAAAATTTACATTGATCAAACAAATTTTTCACACTTAAGTCGTCAAAAACTTGGAGCAAACAATAAATTACATGGTAAATCGTCTCGTGAAGTCTACAGAATCTCACTTACTCTGATCCTTCCATCATTGGCTTGCCTAAATTGATGCACGCGACTTTCACTGAGTGGAGATGGTGGAGCCTTGATAACGAGCCCATTCAGCAACATTAACCACCACGTGAAATTTTCTATCGTAAAAACCAACCATTTTTTTTCCCCGGCATGAGAACTCTTAATTCTGCTGGGTAATGCCCACCATTAATAACCTATCGGGTAAAAATGACCTTCATCCTACTCTTCATTATCATTAATGGTTCTTTATAAACTCTAAACTAGTGTTTACATCAACAAGGTGCAATAGTTACGCCGATAATAGGATAAGTTTCCTTGTAAGAAGGATTGCTCTTCATTGGCCTCTCCATTCACCACAACCAGGTGCCTCTTCACACTTGGAATTGGAAATCTTTGGTGCTTCCCCACTCTCCATCTTTTTCATCATCCTAATCATCTGGTTTTGTAGATTCAAGATCATCAATTTCCCTCAGGGTCATCATCCAACCAACCTTTAGGCTTTTCAGCTTGCAAAATTTATCAATTTCCATTGGAGCCCTCCTCATCCCAATCTTTGGGCTTGGTTGCATCAGGATCTGGGATCTTGGATCTCTCATCCCAGTCTTCAGGCTTCTTATCATCTAGATCATGAATAGTTTTAGGTGGGATGAGGGCAGACTCAAAATCATTAGATAAAAGATTTGCCTTTTCTTCTCTTCTCCAACTACCAAAATTCTCACTTCATTATCAAGTTTGATAATAAATGTATAAACATGGGTCAACTAGTCAAATGGAACAGATGGAGGGTACTTAAGATGGTGGTCAACATACTCCCCAGACTTTGGATTCTTATGCTTGTAAATGAAGTGCACTTTATTGGTTCCTCTCCACATTTGTCTGGTCCAAACATCATGAGTATAGAGCCTCATTGCAAACTCCTTTATCTTCCATTCAGTTTCTTGTGGACATAGGTACTTCAAGAATGCACATCCACACTAAAGGTCATTTTGTAAGTGCACTTCATACTGTAAGACTAGTGACTCGTCTTTAGGGTCAACAGACTGTGGTAATTCTTTAACTTTGATGTACTTCCCTTGCAACTTCACTTACAAAAAGACCATAGTCCCAGGGAAACAATTGGCATTGATCATAAGGAAAGGAATATAGAATAAGATTATGATAGTTTAATTAAAATCCAAACCGTAGAAATTAGAATACCATGTAATTCATTTATGTATTACTAAAGCACAATGCACGTGCACATGCCCACCACCACCCATAGAGTATAAGTTCATAATAGTTACGTAGTAAAATTTATTTATGAATTACCCACAAAGATCTACAACCTGTTCCAATGGTACAATTCCAACCGAGAGAATAAGAAAACCCTACAAATCTAAAACAATTATTGCAGTCCAGTGAATTATCCACAAAAATACACAACTAATACAACAATTATCCATGGAGACTGCATCAAACCCAAATTTTCCGCTAGTCGGTGATCAGGTAATAAGGTTTTACTAACTGTAAAATCCTCATCATTTTAAAATTGATTCAAGAAACTACAAAAGTCTAAGGTTTAGAAAATATATTATCAATTGTTGCTAGTTTGGGAATTTAACGAAGAAGTTCAACTAAGTCACTGCCAAGTGTCATTCTATTTTTTCCTTACAATTACATAATCCCTCCACTGAATGTACCTACATATTTCCCAAAAAAAGAGTAATTTTGCTACAATTTCCAAATAGCATCAAGACTATCTTCCTGTAAAAATCTAAGTCATGTCATGATGCTGGCGTGAAGCTACTAAAATGTTGAGCCACTAAAAATTTCTAGAGGAAGGGATGTACCCATGTAAAAAGAAAAATTACCATGCTAGTGGGGTTAATTATTTTCTTCTATTTGTAATTCTTTTCATACTCGTGTAAATTTGCAAGCATTTAGCCCATTTCTTACCCACATAATTGTGCCACATGGTTGTACATTCTTCTTATCTTAAGAAATGAACCAAATGCTTGCAAATTTACATGGGTACAAAAAGAATTACAAACAGAGAAGAAAATAAAAATCATGGGATCACTGGAACAAAAAAACATATGCTACATGTTTGAGCGATCATTGCTAAAAATATTAGTAGCTAGGCACCTGATGCACATAACAGATGAAGAAGCCTACTCATTGCAAATGGAACATATGTAGTCAAATTAATTTATGAATCAAAACCACATCTAAGATTCTAAAATCTAATATAATGGCGTGGACCTACGAAGGGGCCTATAATACCAAATTTTATATCAGTAGGTGGTTACAGTAGAATATATTTTTACTTCTTATTAAGATAGCCTATGACCTTGTGTGGTCCTTTTATAGGCTAATCTATGAAATCTGGGGAATTGGGCTAAAAAACCTTAATCTTTGTATTGCTTAAGAAGTTTTATACTAGCATTAATTTAAAAAAACACTCATAAATTTCCAGTTCTTGTTGTAAGTAGAATCTTAGAGTTTTAACTTGAATGTTAGAGGAAGCTATCTCCAATGGCTATTTTGCACTAAAAATTATAGAATACTTATAATAGAATGTGAATTTGGCCATTAAAACTAAAACAATATAGAAATTCTTAGAATATCAAATCTCGATCAATGAAAACAATGAATATTAATATATGAAGAGTTGGATAATAGAATTACTCTATAATTTGCCCATAGAACCTGATACACCAAATCTCATAGCAGTAAGTGGTTTGCTAATGTGGTCAATACAAGTCAATCATTAGGAAACTCATAAAACTACGATAGGCTAAAGATTTATGAGAGGGATTGAGATTTTCAGCTAGCATTGTAGATGGAGCATCATAATGGAAGGTATTGCTAAGAGTCAATCTATTTATTGCCAATTGGCACAAATATTACAGGATAATTTTCACAAAATGTCTTCATATTTCCTAAGAAAATGTATGTTTGTTCAAGACATCTGGGAATTTTGTACGTAAAGTTCAAGATAATTCTTGTCATAGTAGTAATCTTTTTTTAGCCTAAAACTTATGACTTTCCACTGAAGTTCCTTCACCATCTTTTAAACACAACTTTGGTTACTTCAAAATGGTATTGATTGTTTTGATAAAAAAATTAACTAACAAGATCTGAGAAGACCATTCAATGGAACCACTAGATATATATTTAATTTCATAATACCGACACTAACTCATCAGATGATTGCCATGACACTTATAGTGACAAAATTAAAAAATAGGCATAAGCTAAGCATTAAATGTTTACAATTTTGAAACAAACTCAAGAAGTTGTGATAGGCTAAGATTCCCAGTTGGTAACATAGATGTGGCTTGAGAAATTGGTACACGAAGTTTAAAAAAATTAGAACCAAGCGACAATCTATTTTTGTGATTTTTATTTAGCCTAAAGATTGAAGGACACTAATTCCTTTAAAAATTTAGTGATGTAGATGGTTTCAGGGAGTTTATATATGCAAAGTTCAAGCCAATTATTGTCATAGTCATAACCTATTTTTCACCTAAAGCTTACATAATACATTTCATTAAAACTCCTTTAAATTTCCTTAAAATGCAACTTTGCAGTTACTATCAAATTGCATTTACTGTTTTAATGTATGAACTAAACTGAAAATATTCAAGTTGACCACTCAATAGAGCCACTGAATATATGTCTACTATAAACACCTACAAAGAGGAAATCGTCAAACAATTAATACCCAGTAGTGCTATTGAAAATGAAATAGTTTAGTCATCCTTTATAGCATCAAAGGTAGTTATATAATTACACTCAATGGTGTTCAATGTTCAATCATTACTTTGAAAAATCCTATGGCTATGAGTTAACCATTAGCAAATATGAAAAGTTCTATAATTACACTCAATGGTGCTCAATGTTCAATCATTACTTTGACAAAGCCTATGGGTATGAGTTAACCATTAGCAAATATGAAAATTTCTAACATAGAGTTAATCACTGGTACAACTAGCCAAACAAATAAATTCCCAATTCCAGCAATCGATATGTAAGCTTTATAATACTCCTCCTCTGATACAATCCACTTGGCCTCGTAGGGCTTGCCAAAAGATTCATAAAATAACTACATAGAACCAAACATTATCGCAATACTGAAACCAAAAATCCCAAACATTTTATAAGGTTAAAATCACTTTTAGGATTTACTAAAGAAAGATGAAAAATAAATCTTATAGATACATTAGATACACCATTAGGCATAAATTTAAATAAAAACCTATTGTTGTGCTACAATGGGATAAATTCCTCCAGATAAAACCACAATCAACTAAAGTCCTCATGAGATTCACTAAATTTTACATCCAAATATTTTATTATGCAACATTAAGATAAAATCCTTAGATAGAACTAAAACTAGCTGAATGATAGATTGAGAATCCCATATCAAAATTGCCAATAACTGAACGCAAGACTAAAACCCCAAGCAAGATCCAACTAGGAGAGCATATATATGACCAAATTTCACTTCGATCCATTAAGTTTTCCCTAAAATTAAATGTACAATAATCTCAGAGGTTTTACACTCAACAATTGACGTGTCCAAGACCCTTCATTAAATCCAATCAAATAAATATGTCTTTTGTTGAAGTGTTCTTGGATTTTTAGGGTTTATTAGACATAAATCACAAACCCTAATGTTACAAAAAATAGAATGTTGAAGCTCATAAACCAAGCTCACTAGTTCGGAAGCTGAAACCATGACACTCAATAGTGCAATTGCACACAACAGAGCCAAAAACAAAGAAATCTTCCACCAATCCATCATGACCAATTAAAGCACTTGTGAATCCAACATAATTTCAACAAATCCAACGTCAAAAGCTACCAAACTCAAATCCCCTTAAAATACATCCCAAAAAGGACCATAGTCTAATCCCTAAAAACATAAGCCCTAACAAAAAACACAAGCGGTTAGAAATAAAAAAATCAAAACAGGAAAATAAATTTTGTATTTTTAACAATTTGGTACATCTTTCGTCTCTCTACATGGGGAGCTACTAAAGTTCCAACTTGCAATGCCATCTTCTTTGCGATAAAAATTTCCCATCTATACATTAACGCACTTTGATGATTTTTCAAGTATGGATGGTGAATCTTCGTCTTTACAAATATTAGGCGAGGAACTGTTTAATGCGTCCGAGATTTGAACTCCTAGCATTTGTCATCTAGTCCAAGCACCATTAACCACAGTGACTTGGTACATACAGTTGGTCTGAATTCACTCCCCACTCCCCATGTTGGTGTTAAAAGAGGAAGAGTGGTAGTTTGTTAAGAAATGACCATTCAAAACTTAAAAGTAATGATCAAGATAAAAATAAAAATTTCTGACTGACAAAACTTTGTTGCAAACCGAAAAAGAAAATTTCTAATTGACTGAAATTTGTTGCAAACCTAAAAAGTGATCGGTATTTTTTTCCATATCAGACAATTCCATCAGTGGGCAATGCCCACAATAAAATAGTCTATCAGCTTAATTACATTAAATTCAACCTATCAGTGAACACAATAGTATGTTGTTTGCACATTTTATCATCTTCTATTTAATGAACTGCAAGTCTATTTGAACCTTGTTTTGCAAAAACATATCTATTAGGAAAGAGATAAAAAACAGATCTTTGGGAAAAGTATTTCATATCTAACATCTATAAAAATCCTTCTAGGAAAGCATCCCTTATACCTTACTATATACAATTTGTGTGAAATATTACATTCTTCCACTTAGAGCTTTACTAGTTCTTTTCTCTCTAGGACCATTTATTGAGATTGACATTAAGAAGATTATATTTTGTCTCTTAATGGTGAAATAATCATGTTTTTTCTAAAGGGAAACATCAAGAAAGTGCATAGATGATTTATCTATTTTTTTTAGCTTCATAATTAAATTATTTTAGGAGACCCTCTCTAATTTGTTGAGTTTATTTAATATGAAGATATATTAGAGTGGAAGATAGAAGTGGTATAGATTATAGTGCATTAAGTTATTAATTTTATTGTGAATAAGGTTATATCCTAACATATTTCATAGTGTAGAGCTACCCACAAGTTAATTTAACTTAAATCCTAGGTCTCTATCCAGAAGTTAGTTATAAATGCAGCCGTACATCTCATTTAATTCTTTTTTCATAAGTCATTTGATATTTTTTTTGAGTTGTCTCATAATATAGAATTTATACACGTATCGACATCTTTTTTAATCACATCACTTTCCATACCTATACAAGTAAGGCTCATGTACACTTCGTAACATATCTCATAGATCTTTATATGAAGCAAGCTCATTTCATGCATACTCTCTTGTGGAAAGATTATTATGCTTTTAAATGTGCTATTGGGTGCTAACCTAATATTTAGCTCCTACAATTGATGGGAGTTTTAATAGTAGAATACATTTGAAAATTAGTAGTGAGGTATATCCTCAAATTTAATCTTGGGTGATGGTTTGATATTCTAAGATAAGAGTACCTATAGCTCATTGATGAATTATTCTCATTGCATATGTGGTTGCCATTCACAACTTATCATAAAACATGTTAAAGATAATTTTCTTTAGCTTTTATCAAGAAAAATCTTATGTAATAGCTTATACAAATCAATGTTTTGTGTGTATGTTGATGGGGGGTGAGGGTTTAAAGATTTACTTTTTTTTAGTGGAAAAAGTAGGTGTTTAACATAAATATATGGGCATAAAAAATAACACTCTATAATCTATTTTTTATTTTCCATATTAAATTTGAAGCAAAATAGCCTATTTTGTTGAAGTTAACTTGTGTTGTAAAATCATAGCTATTGTACATGTAAACTAAGTAATTCTTCTTATTTGAATAGTTAGCCTTGATTGGATTTTTTTCAATAATCTATTTTGAGAGAAAAAGACACCATGTGTAAACAATAAACCATAAAACTACTAACTTGCGGTTATTGTAAGTTTGTTGAAGAATACAAAAACTAAAGACATCTTTTGAACACATTTCTTTTAAGGAACAAATATTTCGAGTGTGTCATGTTACTTTTATTTATTTTCATTATTAATTCTTGGGATAATTTTGTATATTCTCCCACATCACATGGGGAATTTGAGGATAAAAAGTAACTTTTTCACTCATGTTTGTCAAAGGAACCTTGTGTATGTTCTCTCATCAAAACTTAAGAAGATATTGGAGATCAAAATAAAGTGACATCTTTATTTTTTATTATTAATAACCCTAGCTTGAATTGAAGTCTCATATCTTGATATAGTATATAAACTAGAAGGAGAATCAAAAGAATCCTCCCTTGAAGGTGCACAAGTTTCATTTTGAGATAAATTTGCAAGAAATTTTATAGCTTGCAAGTGAAGGAGAGTGGGTCACATGATCATAGAAAACCATTGGTCCTCCTCCCCACCCTCCATTTTTTTGGAATTAGGTATCACTTACCTTTAGGTATATTAAAGAATCCCCTTAGAAAACCTTGTATTTAAGTTACATAATTTAGTGAACTTTTCATTTATTTGGTCTTTATAGTGCACATATAAGGGGTTGGTCTTAGAAATTTACTTACATTATACTTTAAAAAATGCAATAGAAAACCACATATGCATTCCTCAACCTTGTGCAATCTTGAGCATGAAAAGTGGTCAATGCCATGAGCTCAATAAAACATACTAGTTACACATGAGGTCAAGGTATATTTTTAGACCTACAAGATCAAACACCCATACTTGATTAGTTAGGGTGTTCATGCATCATCATTGTCTTATTTCTTGTACTAAACTCATGTAGTAAACTTGAGTAAGACCTTTGCATAAATCTAATCCAGTCATAAAGAAAAAAATCATGACTTCCTTTCTTTAACCAATCTAAAAATTTATTTTACTTTGATCATAAGGATAACCTTGCTACTCAAGAATAATATCATGAAGATGATACTCTTGCGAACTAGGATGAATATACTAATTAACCCTAATGATATTATCTCAAGTGAAATTTTAGTAACCCTCAATTGACCAAGCATAAAATATTAAGAGCCTACAGACCAAGGACATCATAGCACAACATATTTTTATAAGTCCAAAATCCACTATTCACCTCCCAATGAAAAATGAATGAGCTACTAGACTACATGTTAAGTAAGGATGCGGATTTTGTGATTAGATACCATATACGCATTAGAGCTAAACTTCCTTTGAAATTTGACCTTAAACTCCTAGGTAAGAGAAAAATCCCAAATTATAAATCATATGTGACTAATACTTCATTTGGACATATTGGTTGTAATCCTCAACAAAAATATCATCCATCCATCAATGCCAATCTTTTTATGTTTACTCTTATATATGTCAATCTATCAAATCACCCATTTCCCTCTTCTAATCCTTGTCAACCTACCCACCCATTGTTCACTACAAATCTTAAACCATCAAATTGTATATCTATCATTATTAATACTAATTCTAACCCATCAACCCCTATAGATGTTAATTTAATGAAGAGTTAATTCATCCATGTAAACCCTCAAATATCCAACTATCCATCAACATTGAATTTATAATTCATCAACCAATGAACCTCCCAATCCAAATGAGCCATGTATGGACACCAACTAGGAAGACATCTTTCAAGAAAAAAAGGCCTCTAATCCCTAAACCAAACCCAAATCCAAGATATGCTTGACCAACTCCATGTTTCACATGGACAAACAACCTTGTCTCCTTGCATAAACCCTCCATCAAATAATCATTCAAATATTAAGCAATAATCTATTGAATCCAATCAAATTGATCAACCTATTCAAACAAATCAAACCAATTAATTCAATCAAATCAACATAGTTGTGAAGGATGTTATCCAAGGGGTGCTAGAAATAAATAAAAAATGAATCAAACCAATTAGCTTATTCAACTTAGCATACCTACACTTGACCTTTTTCATTACACCTTGTTTATTATATTCTCATAATTTCATTTTCATTTCCCTTTATTTGTGACATTTTCTACTATCAATTATATATTCATGTATATGTACATATTATCCTTAACCAATCAATCTAATCAATTTAACATACCTACAATCAACATTTTTTTTATTACTCTTTGTTTATTATGTTGTCATAATTCCATTTTCATTCCTTTTTATATAACATCATCATCATTGCATACTTATCATTGAACTTTTAAATTTATGTGGTATGCAATAATTACACACCAAATTATTTCTTTATTTAGAAATTTTATCTATCCATTATCATACACAACAAACTACTCATTCAACTGTCTTAAGGAATAAATAATGTTCATTTTTTAACATCTCATATTGTACCATTTATTTCACATGCCTTGCTATTACTAAATTAAATGATGAGACTGGCTCTCGTGCAAATGTTTTTTGCTTCTAAAATAATATCAGGTACAATAATTTTATATACCATTTATTACACTGAGAGGCATTCTACACTTACATATGAATGTAAAAACCTTTGTCAATTTATAGATGAATTATTTAATTTGACAATGTGCACTACTTGTAGTTACAAAAAGAATTCAAAAAATTGATGAAATGCTTCAATTACCTACAATTACAAAAAGGAATTTGAAATTTAAAATATTGTGTGTTAGGGTTTATTTTATGAGTTGGAAAAGATACAATGGTATGAGCATTTCTTTTATGAGTTGGCTTGCTGGCTTGCACTACCATTACCATTGGCCACAACAATTTGGAAATTACAAACGGAATAAAATAAGTGACAAATTTTAGGCATTAATAAGGTGGTGGCTATCACTTCTTGGAGTTATAAATAGAATGGTGTGAGACATTTCTCTTATGAGTTGGCAAAGTAGAGCATAGCTATATCCATTATGTAAATTTCTAGTAAGGGTAGAAATTACATCGACAACCTTACCTATGCATTTCATCTATTGTCTTTAAAAGAAAATTGTTCCTAAGATATCTTCAATCAAGACTATGAATGTTGCAGTGAATAAGCAAGCTAGAACTTGAGGAGTGATCTAGGTATATGTGGTTGCACACACACTTTATTTGTTGTATCAAACAAAACCGTTGTTGAAGTTGTACATGGGAATATGGAAAGACTATTGAATGGGGGGAAAGATGCATGTGATAACGATTATTCCAAAAGTTCAAGTATAATATGTGGTCCTCTTTCATATATAATTCGCAATCTTATCCCTGCCCACAATTTTGTGTCTTCATATTAGCTATTTTTATGGTTTGATTAAACAAGATGAATTGGGAATATTTTAGCTCCATGTAAGCCCACATTGGACCATGCATCCACTAAATTTGATTTGATCATACCAGGTTTGAGAAAGATTGGTCTTTATGGTTGATTTTGGAACATTTTGAGTCTTACATTTAATCTATTTTTTCCTTATTTCCAATGTCATCCATTTGTTTTTTGGAAAATCAAATTTATGATTTCTACTTTAAGAAGTAATATTGTTTTGACTTTAGATGTTTTGGATAAGAGAATCCACTTTATGAATCAGACAACAGATTCTATGTAGTTCTTTCAAACCTACAATTTTGATTATATGAATGAAACTTATTTTCTATTGTAATGGCTAGCAATAATTTCGTGTAGCCACACCCTTGACTTTTGAAAGAAAAGATCCAGAATAAACCACTTGGCTTAAGTCCCATAGGATCCATTACAAGAAATGGAAGGCTTAATGACATGTAATGTTTAGAAAGCCATTTCTTCATAACTACCAATTTTTTTATTATTCTTATGATTAGTCAAACAATATTGGTAGCAAATTATGAATGTTTCCAATGAAAGCATCCAAACAATATAATTGGAGATGGAACCCAATTAATGACAACAAGTACCAATCACTGGATGTAATCAAGAAATATGTAAGCCAAGCGATTGTTTTAGCTTTTTGCATTTAATTTAAACTTGACATTGTAAAGGAGGTGAGGATAACCAATTGTATTAGAATTCAAGGTCCATTGTACAAATTATCTGAATAACTCACTTAAGAGTTGTATTTCCTATTCTAAAAATAATATGATTTAGCTTTACATAAAGAATTAGACTATTTTTTATGGTTTGGGACCACTAAACCAAAGAAGATATAAATATTTTTGCATAATGTTCCTAAAATTCAAACTAAAAATTAGTTGAATAAAGTATTCATAATATGTTAAAAACTTAAAAAAAACTAAACAAATTGCTAACCAAACTTTTTTGGGAGAAATTTTGTTCAACTACCAAAGATCTTTCTTTTATGTTAAAATAGTTGAATGAATTAATTCCTTTAGAATCCATTCCCCCTTGTAATTGCATATCCTTGTTTTTTTATTAAAAATAATTATTAGTGTGTATTGTATGTTGTCTACTATGATTTATTCAAGAAGATATCTTCACACCAACTTGGATTAGTCCTCTGATGAAGAAGCTGTCAGAGACACAGATGATTCTTCCTCGTCTTCAGAAGTGTCGGTAGAATTCTCACTTCCACTTGACATTCCTGCATCGAGAGCATCAATAACAGCCTTAATGGCAGAATCAGGATCAGATTTATTCTGAATTAGAATTTGGTAGAATCAGGATCATCTTCAACGTCGATCTCTCTGTCCAAACAAGTGCCCAACTCTAACACCCATGGGCTATTTGTAGGTTAGTTTTTTATAGACATGTATGCACTATCCATAGAGAATAATCATGAAATTGTAGGTTATTGTAATTCAATTTTTCTAAAGATCTATTGTACAATGTTTTTAAATATATGGAAGAAAATTTTGTTTAGTGCATTAAACATATAATTTAACTTTGTCACTTGAGAATATGTGTTACAGAGATAATGATAAATGTAATTTAAATTTTAATGTGAAATAAATTTAATTATTTGGATTTTTATTTTATTGTAATAAAAATGAAATATAAATTAGATTTAAAAAATTGTAATTAATGTATATGACTTGTATATATTATGATATGAACCATACATTTGGTAGATAAATTATTTATGATTTTGTGTGTAGAGAGGGGCGGGGTGGTGGGGGCGCATGGTGGGGATAATTCGAGTGAGATGGAGATACAAGGAAAGGGGGATAGGGAAGAGCTCAAGAGAAAGGTAGAGGGAATACGAAGAGGGGGGAGGCAGGGGGTGGAGGTGTGGGCGGGACAAAGAGAGGCAATTACATAAAGAGTGGAGGAAAGAACTAGAGATAGGAATTGAGAAAAGTGGGGGGAGGAGAGAAAAAAAATACCTAATGGATGAATAGATAAAATATAAAATGAGAGAAAAATGATATATAGAGAGGGGGGAGAGATTGATACAAGATAGATAGAAATAGAGAGAGATTGATACATAAAAAGTGATATAGAGAAAAAGAGATTGAAAGAGAGATGGAAAGGGGATGAATGAGAGGGGGAAATAGAGAGATATGGAGAGATAGAAACATATAGCGAAAGAAAGATTGAAAGGGGACAAGAGTTAGGGAGAACAAAGAGAATTAGAGAGATAGAAATCTATATAGAGAGGCATAGAGAGAGAGGGAGTGTGTCTGTGTACATTAAATTTCAGAGAAAACTTTAGTGGCGATTATTCACCATTTGGCGAATGTTGCCCGTCGGCATCCCGCGATTTGGTGAATAAATTGCCCATATGGGACTGACCCCATCGCCCCGCATTTATGAAAATTGGGTCCATTGCTCGGGTCTATTGCCAAACGCTATATTAAATTTTGTCCATTTCTTGCACATTTTTGCCAATGGCATATACGTCTTGGGCACGATATATTTTTAAAATTCGCCTATAATTTCAACACGGCCCCAAATGGACGGCTTATATTCACCGATAGTTATATATAAATATTTTTTAGGCGGCCCCAACTTCGTTAGTTATTTTACAGACGCGTGTCTCAAACTGATGGGTTTTCGCCACCTTTATTAATCATACCAATGTACTGGCGACCCATAATTACCTAGGAAATAACATGTCCAAGGTACTGGGGACCCATAATCGCCACCTTTATTAATCATACCAAGGTACTAGCGACCCATAATCTCTTAGAAAATAATACAAGACGTGTTATCATTACGCGGGCTTCGTCAAATATTTGGACACTGACCTAATACCTCCTGCCCAATTCGCCAAAAGAGATTAGTATAAATACATTCATACATCAGTGTTATTGTACACAATTTGGAATCTTGGATCGGTTCAATTTGATCTATAGTGAATTTCAGACTGTCTCACTGTTGAGTCTCGACTGCTTTGGCGAGTCAAAGGTAAGTGATTATTATTCTGAATTTCTGCGACTATGTAAACATTGTATATTATAGTTATGTTGTCATTTGTCACTTCTTCAACAAGTAAATATTTTTTTTACATATTTTTATCACTAGGCTAGTAGCCAATCGAGATGTCAAACAAGAATAAGGGTAAGGCTCCGGTAGATGGGAAAAGTCAAGAGAGGCCAACAAAACGTAGAACCTTATCATCATACTTTGGTCATGGTCATGGAAATGTTTCTGGCCACAATAGGGAAGCTAGTGTTACTTCATTACAAGAAGATTTTGAACCTGAGGTTGAACCTTCACGACATATTGAAGAAGTCAGCGAACTTGATATCTCAGATCATGATGAACTTGAAGAAGATTTTCAGTTAAATACCCAGAGTAGCCATAATGATATAATCGACTTGGATGAGACTGAGAATGTCAGAAAAGATGATGGTGCAACTGCAGGGAAGAAAAGAAAATCCAAATCAAAGAATGATAGACTGTGGGATATGTCGAGGAATTTTCAAAAAGATTGGGTGTCAACATATCCATTCATTGAACCAGTGCCTAATCCAATTGAAAGGGAACCTCCAATAGAATGCAGATGTAAGATTTGCAGCATGATAAATAAGAAGGAAAAGAGGTTGCAGCTAAAAATTGACACCATAGAAAAGCATATTGGTAAAGTTTATGAAAAGAAAATCATAGATGGAGTTCAAAAATCAGTGATAAGATGGAAAATAAAGGAGGAATCTCATCATGTTAGGAATGCAGAATTATATGAATTTCAGCATAATATAAAGATGAAGCCTGGTGAAGTTAAAGGCTCTATTGAAGCTTGTTTTGGAAAAGCATTGGAAGTAGAACTAATGGGAAAAACTATTCAGTTAAGTGTTGTGTTTAATATTTTGAGCAGAGGGCGTCCAATGACAGACTACCCATCATTGAGTGCTTTATTACACTTTCTGAAAGTTCATAACTATCCTAACAGTGACTGGTCAGTAAACAGTGGATGGGAATGGGCAAGTTGTCTTGCTGAGGTTGAAAAAGAGGATTTGAAGGTAAAAATTAAAGAGTCATTTTATTGCATTGTCTTTAGACGAGGTCACAGCAGTAGACAATACTTCCTGGGTATGCATGCATGTTTATACTGTACAAAATTTTGTTCGCCAACCTCATCTACTAACTATTTTTAAAATGAGGGATAATGCGACAAGGGAAAATTTATTTCAACTAGTAAAGAGTTCTCTAATTGAATATGGAGGTATAGATGACATGACCATTGCCAAAAAGCTAGTGTGTGTTGGAGCTGATGGAGCTTTGGTAATGCAAGGCCATAGAGGTGGTCTTTGCACAAAGATACAATCTTCTTATGCACCCTACGTTACTCCCATTCACTGCATGGCCCATAGAATGAATCTAGCTTTTGGAGTTGTTAGCAAGCATGCTCCAGTACAAAAAATTGAAGTTTTAATCAAAGAGATCTACCAATACTTCTGTCAAAGTCCGAAACGATTCAGGGAATTTCAACACTTTGTTGAAGGACTAACTGACGAGAACAAGCTTCTTAAGGATAATGATACCAGATGGATCTCTTTGGATGGACCAGCACATCGAGTTTTTTCAGAATATCAATCATTGTTTGGTCTAATGAACTCAAGTCATGACGAAGCAGGGCAACCGAAATTTCCTGCGCTGCTGTCAATGTTAAGTAATGTAGAGACACTGTTAACATTAGCAAGTCTTCTCCCCATGCTTGAGGAAATGAGAAATTTAATGAAAAAGGCCTAGCAGAGAGCTATGTATATCGCAGAATATGCTACGCTGTGTAAGTTGACATGCATGACGCTCGATAATCTCTATCATTTATTTGTTGATGAAGTAAAATTTGCCAGCTGGCTAAAAATCACAGATTTGGACAATCCTGATAACTTTTTAAAAATTGGTTCAAACAGGGAGTTATGTGCAGAAGTTCACGGAGTTGAGATACCAATGCACTACAATGCTAGGATCGAGTCTGAGGAACCAGGAAAGAACCCCAGGAGGCGAGTATCAAGTGTTAAAAGGGAAGACTTTACCAAGATCGTTGAGTTTGTAACAGCTTCAGTGAAGCACATTGCCTTTGATCTTTCCTCATAGATTAGAGAAAGATTCCCTCTAGTCAAACTACTTGAATCCATGGCTATTGTATTTCCTCATTATTGATGTATGAACAATCTGAAAGATTTTAAAAGTAGGCTACTAACTTTGATAGATCATTTTTGCAAAACCAAAGAGTTAGATGGAGTAACTCTAAATGGAATTTTAGACGCAAATCATTTGAGAGAGCAATCAGCTCATTTTTCACGGACAATGAGGGAACAATTTAATCTTATGGAGAACCCTATGGAAGATGGATCGGTAACAAGGCTTTGGAAAAACCTAGCTGAGAGTGAATTGTTGATTGATTCAATATCAGAATATTTCAAGCTTGCTGAATTATGTCTAACCATTAGATTGGGGTCGGTGGAGGATGAGAGAGTTTTTAGTGCTTTGGGATTCCTAAATTAAAAGCTAAGAAACAAACTTGACAAGAATTTGGAAAATTTCTTGAGGCTCTATACATCTAGGTATGAAGTCAATACTTTTCCTTACGAAAGGGCACTGAAATTGTGGAGGAAGAAATGTCAGAGAAGAGGGGTGGGCAACATGTCAAACCAAAGTGGGAGTGGGAGTGGGAATGCTAGAGACAATTATATCATTGACCGGGACCCATGTACTGGCACTGGTACTGCTAGCGGTGAACATCAGTTAAGTGGAGGTATGCAGAGTGAAGAAAACATATCAAAGAACCAAGGAAGCTATGAAGTTGATGCTGATGAATCCGATGATCTCAATGATGATATGGTGTGGTAGCTTGAAATTGAACCATTGTAGAAGTAGCACTGAAGAATTAGCATGTCCTAGGTATTTATCAACTTTTTCCCTGAAGTTTACTATCAGTTTTTGTATTTCATCATCAATCATGCATATCCCAATGTTAAAAACATGAATGTGGTTGATAATGTCATCAAGATTTAAGATTCAATTCCATAATTAATAATTATTAATGGTTTTCATTTGCAATATTCAGCTAATATGGTACAATTCTTGTAGTTTTTTTATTATTTTGTTTGACAAAATAGCAATTCGTATGTTACAATTCTTAGAGTTAGAAATACTGATTCTCATTAATTTAATTACAAATATGATACAATGTATCCATTCATTGATTAATACTAGTAAGAACACAACTCTCTGATTTTGTTTACAAAAGTCAATGACTCAATTCCCATTGGCAATTTAGTAAGCTAATGACCCTGAATTCCCTTTTATAGAAACAAGGGAGCAACAACAGCTTCAGGTCGATTTGCCTAATGTGAAGTCTCAAAATCTAAATCAGTAAGACAACTACAAGACTACAAGTCTACAACATCTCTACAACTTTAGTTGTACATTTTTGCATTTGACAAGCCAGTTTAGTAAATTAGCATAGGCAATAGCATCTACAAGACTGCAACATTGATTCTTTTCAAAAAGCAAAGTTCAAACTTGTTATTTTAAACTCAATTCTAAAGTCTAGACTGTAGTATGTAGGATAATATGAAAGATATATAGTAAAGATATAGAGATGATTGAAACTGAAAGTACTTTCACATACTATGATTCAAGATGATTCTGTAAGTTTCTGTAGTATGCTCCATTCTTCTTCAGTTGGAAGGGCAAAATTTTTGATGGTATGGTAAATGACCTGCATTCTTGTCAGAATTCCATACTTGGAAGAGTGAGTTTGAAGCAATGTTCCTTCCATTAGTGCATGCAAATTTGTGAATGTTTTGATGCACTTTGCAATGCCTTCATGAGTTCTATCCTGAGGAAGGTTTCCTAAATCAGAGGTTATTGTGTCCTCCAACTTTTGTTTGTAATCTTCTCTTCCAACGAAACCCGTTGTTGACAAATCAAGTCCAGGACTCGATAAACCAAGAGATATCAATTTGGCTGTTTTATTGTTCATCTTGGTGAGCTTTGGCCCAAATAAAGCAAGAACTTCTTCTTCTTCTGTTAGTTTCTGACATTTATGAAATACAGAAGTCGCCTTTATTATTGAACCAACGCAGTCCTGAATTCCCTTGCTTGCCAATTGCTTGTCAGCAGTGCTGTTGATTTCTTGCATAATCTGCTTTGCAGTTTTTTGTCTCTGACTAAAACTTTTGTTCTCCTCAAGTTTCTCTTTCAGCTTCTCAAAAACATCTATAAGAGCTTCATAGAGTTCAAACCAATCACACAACCTATCAGCAGAAGTCTTTATTTTCCCCCAAAAGTAATTTTTTATTTGTTGTACTGTATTATTTACATGGTCATTCAAGAAGTTTTCATAAATTTTAATAGTATTATTTGCCTTCTTTAGGTCTTCTTTCATTTCTGAGTACTGGTGTTCACTATGTTTTCTTATTTGCTCTGCTTTCTCTTCCCACTCTTTTGCTTTCTCTTCCCACTCTTTTGTTTTTACCCTCTCATTTTCCAATTCTTTCTTTAACTCATTGTTTACCTGTGCAGCATTCTCCAAGGTTTTGTATAAATTTACTGAAGAGGCTTTTTCATCCTGAAGTTTTTTATCCCTTTTTTCCAATTATTTCTTTAACTCATTGTTTACCTGTGTAGCATTCTCCAAGTTTTTGTATAAATTTACTGAAGAGGCTTTTTCATCCTGAAGTTTTTTATCCCTTTTTTCTAATTTTTCCCTCAGAGTTTTCAGTTCTGCATCCATATGTTCTTGCTGTTCAATTGCTTTTTTAGAGCCAGAGGATGAATTTTTTATCCTTTTCTCTAATTTTTTGCACCTGTTTATTGTTGCTTTCTCACTTGCCTTTACATTTGCCAAGTCTGCCTTTAACTTATCTATTGTGCCCTGAAGCTTTCCTTTCTCTCTCTCCAACTTCATCACTGAACTATAGACCACTTGGTTGGTCATTTTGGACACATTTATCTTGTCCACATTTTTAATTTTGGATAAATCCATTTGGAGGGTGCTAACTTGAAATTCAGATGGATCTAACTGACTCTCTGGTGGATTGTTATCTCTAGCTAGGGGCATAACAACCATGAATTCCATCATATCTTTATTCAGGTCATATGTGGTTAATAACCTGTTGGATGCAGGTTCTGCATCACGAGCTGCAGCAATTGCTTCCATCTTCATTGTCTTACTATTTTGTCTATTCTTATTTTTTGATTTTTCATAGTTAGTTACAAATTCATTGTAACAAAAATTAGGATTTTGTGAGACAATTGAATGTTTGAATGGTGAAATAGCACTTGCACTGATGTATGAGCTTCCACCAATACCATGAGGATTACCAACACCTAGACCCATTACAAGTGGGGTTTGTGGACTGTTCTGAGGGTTTTGTCCTGAAGGATGGGCAATTGTTGGACTCACAGTCACCATTGGCACTATTGTACTAGTAGTGCTACTAATACTTGTCATAACCTTTTCCTTCTTTAAACTTTCTTGACCTTCGAGACCAACCTTTCTTGCATCTACATATTGATATAATATCCTTTTTGGACCACTACTTTTAGTTGTACAAATGATATTGCCAGCTGTGGGAGTGACAATTGATTTAGATTGAATCTGAGTGCTTGGAACAGCTGGAAGTGGAACTGTATTTGAAGCAGAAACAGATGGAATTAACTGAGTTGAAACCAATGTGAATGGAATTGACTGAGTTGATGATTGATCTCCATGCCCAAGGCCTGGTTTCTGACCATGTTTTGGTGCTACATCTAGTGGTTCAGGTGCATACCAAACCCCTTCTCCATTGGGACCCAGACCACCAGAACCTTGGTAGCCCATTTTTTCTACAATTTCTGCCCCTTTTCTATATAGAAGTTTGGTGGATGCATCAACTCCTCTCTTAATTGTTGTACTGGATGAGGGATTCAAAGAATCCTGGTCATCGTAATCATCATCAATATCATTGTGATATGCTTCAGCTGGATGCTCCTTATTCCACAATTCATTAAACATTGTATCCTCTTCCACCTCATTAAGATCTGCAGAGGTCTTTGGCTCACCGAGATTCTTCCTCATTTCCCAAAATTCAAAAATTTTGGTTCGACTCCATCTAGCATCTATACATTCATTCATTAGCTCTTTTGGAATACGTTTTGTAGATGGTTTATCAGCTTTCTTGTAGAAATTAGATGATGTCATGGCCTGCACTTTTCCTTTCTGTTTGTGCAATGCCATTATTTGTGATGACAATTCCTGTATTGACATATTATTTTCAGTAGCATATTTCTCCATCTATTTTTTGACCTCCTCCCAGGAGTCCATGTTTTTAAAATTTTCAATCAAAGGCATACTTTCATGTTGATATTTTCTTGCAGAGTTCCCATTGTCTTTAAGCCTTGCTCCAATTATGTTTAGTGGATCATACTGCTAGTGACTGTCAACATCAAATCAAAAAATTGAAAAAAAAGCTTCTGCCACTTTGAATCCTCTTCTCTCAAATGCGAACCCTCCAAAGTAGAATGGCAAGGAGGGAAATATCATTTTCTTTTGCTGACCATTAAAGAGTACATCTGTGCTCTCCATTTGTCGTACATATTCCAATGCAAATACCCTCTCTGTTACGTGTATTGGAAGTTTGTAGGGTTCTACCCATGAACCATAAAACCTTAACACAGTGTACTCTTCCATTAAGTACCAGTCAGCCAATTGTAGTTGACTTCCGAGTTGAATGCAATTTCTACAAGTAACAGGCAATCTAGGCATTGGAGTGCCTGTAATTTTATGGTACATTGGTGCCAAAAAGAAGTCTACAAAATTGTTGTAGTTTCTTCTGTTATCAATCATCCTTATCTGAGGTGTCCACTCATATATTGGATTTTGGCCTTGAGTTTGACTGCAAACCTTGTTTGCCTGAAATAATGCACGATGCTTTGCTAGGAGAAGATAGTACAAGTAGGTTGTGAATCTAAATGTCTTCTTTGAGCCTCTTTGAATCATTAGTAATTGATCTTGCATGCAACGAACAATGTGCTCAATAAAACAATATTTTACTGGTTCTTTTTCAAAATGAATATGATAAAGCATTTCAAGAATGCTGGCACCCACTTGTTTGTTACTATCCAATCCCAAAAAAAATGCTAGCAAGGCAATACTGTCCTGTGCCCATGGCACAAAAAATTCAAAATCATAAGGAGGCATATGATCTGGACTCAGACTACAACCGCTTGTTATTCCTCTGATATAAGAATCTCTCTGTTTTGCATCTAATTTTTCATAATCCTCTACCAGCTTTCCCAGGTTAATGTGTACGTTTGAGTGTTGTTGTTGAAACCCTAGGTTCAACAGACTAGCAAATTCACTCTTAGTTATGGACAAAATTTCCTTCTGAGTATTTTTATTCATAATTGCTTTTCTATTTTCATCATAATTTTCGGTGCGAAGCATAACAATTTCTAAGCAAGGGAATACTTGAGGTAATGCCATGTGTGCCGACCTAGCTTCCCACAGTGCAATTTTATTTGCAGTTGCATTTACCCTAGGGTTAAATGAATAAAATTTTGAAGCCTTATTTGGATGGTTCCACTTGTTTTCAAGTGCAAATCTAATCTCCATTATACCCTTATTTCCATGAATAACAGGATCATGTATATCATAGAATAAATCACTGAAACCTGGTGTTTTAAGCATATTGTGGAATTTTATTATTTTGCCCATCATGTTATTCTTGGTATTTGTAGCTACAAGCCTACAGGGGTGATTCAAAATTAAAACCTAACAGACTAAATTTTTATATATAATATAAACAGTAAAGTGGTAAATCAAGAGACTTGAAAAACTTAAAATGCGGGATGTAGATTTTCAAGATTTTAGTAGTTACACTTACCCGTTGACATTCACGTTGCCCTTAGTTTCAATTTTTGCAGAGAGCTGAGAGACTTTGTAGTTTGTTGCTTTCCTCAGACCTCTATCCTCAACCTAGAAATTAAGAATCCGTAACTTTGTTGCGCTGTAAGTTTGTAAATTGTAACCCCTTTCTAATTTCTAAATCTGCAGACCACGTATAACTGCAAAATTAAAGAAACTTAAAGTGCCAAAATTGTACAATCTGTACTCTATAGTCGTCACACCGTGTCATGTGTCACTTTCAGTTTAAATGTGAGTGGAATCATGGACCACTAGTTACTAGACACGCGTCATGAATCCAGAATGGGTTTGCTAATGTCACTGTTAACTAACCCGTCATGACTCATAATGTATTAATGTCATTCTCATTCATAATGTCACTGTTAACTGTAAGTGGAATGTGATTATGTCAATGTGTTAACTGAGTAGTGACATGTGTCATGATTCTGGGACGCGTTTCAAAAGATAGGGTGTCTTTTTCCTTTCGGCCTGAAACTCAACTTCAGTCGTTGATCTATAAACATCCAACGACAATGGTGAATGGTGTGGTACTGGTGGCCCCGTGGGTCGTGGGTCCCATTAACTAGGCTAGTCAGGATGACTCACATCACGAGTCAGACGTGTCAGTGTCACGTCATCACCAAATTGAAACGACATTGTTATTTGTTGGTCGACCGAGGAGTTTAGTGACATGTGTAATGATTTCAGGACGTGTTTGAAAAGATAGGGTTTCTTTTTCCTTTCGGCCTGAAATTCAACTTCGGTCGTTGATCTATAAACATCCAACGACAATGGTGAACGGTGTGGTGGCTGTGTGGACCGTGGGTCCCATTAACTAATCTAGTTAGGATGACTCACATCACAAGTTAGACGTGTCAGTCTCACGTCATCGCCAAATTGAAACGACATTGTTCAATGTTATTTGTTGGTAGACCAACGACCATGCGAGGTGTTAAGTGACACGTGTCATGATTCCGGGATGCGTTTGAAAAGATAGGGTTTCTTTTCCCTTTCGGCCCGAAACTCAACTTCGGTCGTTGATGTATAATAATCCAACGGCAATGGTGAATGGTATTGGTGTACTATTTTTTGTAGTGATTAATTTTTTTTAATTTAAGATAATATTACTATTTAATTTTACTTGGAAACATTCTTTTATTTAAAACACATATATTTTAGAATTGTTATTATATTATCATTTTAATAGTACTATATTTTAATTGAGTTTATTTTTGTATCATCTAATTAATATTAATTTTTTATAATATATTTAGAAATACATATATATAGATATTGTTATTATAATATTATCATTATGATAGTATTATATTTTAGTTATTTTTATTTTTATATCATCTTTTAACTATATTATTATTATATTTATCTTATATTATCTTATAACTATGCACATAACCTTTATATTATTTTTTATAGTAAACTTATATTTTCTATGGGATTATTTATTAAAATATACTTATTATTATACATATTTTTTAGATTTATTTTTCACATTGTTAAAAACTTAGAGACTCAATTTGACAACTTTAATCTTTTAATAAAATGAAAGAATTATAATCATTATGTAAGTTGAAATATATTTCATGATTTATGATGTTACAAATTATAAATATAAGATATAAGTTTTTTTCATTTATATATGTTTAAATTATACTATGTTAGTTTACCACAATAAGAGTTAAAAAAATTACATGTGAAAAGTAATGTTCAAATTCTATATTATAATTTGTGAATATTTTTTAATGGAGAGTAATTATTTAA
This sequence comes from Chamaecyparis obtusa, assembly GCA_027943335.1. Lineage (NCBI taxonomy): Eukaryota > Viridiplantae > Streptophyta > Pinopsida > Cupressales > Cupressaceae > Chamaecyparis > Chamaecyparis obtusa. Next base: position 883,297 of record BSBK01001858.1, on the reverse strand, counting down.
GTATTTAAACATCAATCTCATTCGTAGAGATATAATTGTACTTCAGACTATGTAATAAATTAAATGTGGGAGACACCATTTAAAAAAATTTATTAAACTACAGTTTCAATTAGTGAAGTTTAATTGTAATAGATATCTGAAGGAGGATATTTGTCGGCATATTTTATATATATTAAAATAAATATAGATAAGCTAGTCTACAGATAACTAATAAAGCATTGAAGCAAGTAATTAAAATATTGCAATCACGGTTACAGAGAAGTATAAAATATTAAAAATCATTTTTGTACACAAAGCACAAATTGAAATGAGGTAAAGCTTGCAAAATTTCCATTGTATTTTTCATAAAATTATATTTACATTCTCGACTTCATACTATGTCTATAAACAAAAAGAAACATACTTGATACCATGTCTATAAACAAAAAAAAAACCGTAAACGAGTACAGTACCAGTACTAGTACAAGGTAAACTTTTAATATTTATCAAAAAAAAAAATTTTATAAAGAAAAATCAATTGCGCCCTTCTGTGTAGAATTATGCAGAGAGGATTAGCTGCATGAATTCGTTGAGCCACACAAATTGCCCCGCCCGAGCCTCCTCTGTGTCAAGCTCAAACCACTTACGGAGAAAACCCCTAGCAATCAACACCCATTTCCTATGGCGCTTCAATTACCCAGCATTCAGGCACAAAAGAAAAGGTTGCATGACCACATTCTGGCCTGGGAAAAGAAGCTGGGGTATTTGACTTGCCCTAGGGATCCCCACTCCTAATTCAGTGAAGGCGACAACTTGAATGTCATCCCCCAGGTATTCCTCTTTGAATACCCTCCTCAGCAGCATCACCATGTCAACCTTCAGTCCTCCAAGGTCCAGAAGGGAAGCCAAAAAATGGGACGTAATGTCTGTGGCTGCCCGGTACCTATCTTCATTGTCAAGAAACTCTCGGCCCAACACCATTCTGACAGCCTCTATAATGAAAAACCCACTATCCTTAAAAATTGATGCTAAAAATTCATCAGAAAAGGAACCCAGAAAGGCCTTCTAGGCCTCCTTAGAAGTGCATGTAAGACAAATGGGAGTGTCCATCTTAGATTACTTACAGACTGTAAAACTTAAAACAGTAAAACTAGAAAATTTAAAAACAAATTACTTGCAGAATGCATCACTGCAGACCCTAAACAAACAATCAATCAATGTCGATGAATAATGAAGCTAGATCGTCTATAAATAACCCTTGAATCCTTGATCGTTTACCAATCAATTATTTCTATCTTAATGGTATTAAATACATTGTCCTCGATATGCCTCTAAATCTTGCACAAATTTTTTTTCCCTAAATACATGCATGTGAGAATTGAAAATTTTGTCCTTAATCTTTCACATCTGGTAGTAAATCTTTTCTATCGATAAAAAACTATCAAAAATTGACTATACAATTTGGGAAGTGGTGTGTGGTAGCCAAAGAATGTCGATGTCACTGACATGGCATTTAATTCTTTCCCGGTTAAGTGCTTTTAATACTCTGCAGACAACTTACCTTGATACGTGTCAACATTCCGGTGACTACCTCGACAATTCTTCTTCCTTCAAGAAAAGTTGGCCAAAATTAAACCTCAGCCATTGATCTTGGATCATCAGACGGTCTGAGTTCTCAAATAATACATTTAACATAATTACAGTGGTAATGGCAAAGATTATGGTAGTGGCAAATAATACATTATGCTCCCATAATATAAGGTCAAACAAACACGTCTTTAAACCATCACTTGCCAGTTGCCAATAATTTATGTATGTTAGGTTAGGCTACTTATTTCCCATCTTTTGAAAATCGCCAATAATTTATTTATTTTTCCATACTTAACGAACAATTAGCCAATACAATTATTTTTTCACCCTTCAAAAGAAAAGTATTCAGCTCAAATATTAAAATTTTTTACTTGAAAAGAAAATTATTCGCCTCAAATATTATAATTTTTTACTTGAAAAGAAAATTATTCGCCTCAAATATTATAATTTTTTATTTGAAAAGAAAATTATTTGCCTCAAATATTATAATTTTTTACTTGAAAAGAAAATTATTCACCTCAAATATTATAATTTTTTACTTGAAAAGAAAATTATTCGCCAGCAATTTATGAAATTTTTAATCTGGGGGGAAAAAATCGCCAATACAAACTATGAAAAATCGTGGATTTGAAAAAAAAATTCGCCTAGATTAAAACAAATTACCCCCTAAAATAATGTACGATTCGCCAGGACTTTACACTTTTTCCTAAAAGGGGGTTTCTTAAAGTTATCCCTGTTAAATTCTACTAAGGTCCAAGGTGGGAAGTTCTAGTCAACCTCCCAATCCTACCAAAACAAACTCTTCTAGTATTATTTAGAGTTACTTTGTTTAACTATTAACGAAAAGTACCTCTTTTAGGAAATGAGATATTAGGTTCAAGGTTAATGCTTCATCTATATTTGAATTTTGACTTTTTTGGTGGGGGGTTCAAGTTAGTAGGTGCATATATTGGAACAATAATTTAAAAATAAATAGATTTTACAATCTGTTAGGATTCAATTGATGTAAATCCTATAATTAATTATTGAAACATAATAAGTTCGACACATCTAATGGTAGGTACATCTAAACTTCTCTATCAAGTTCATTTCTTTATTTATAATTATTTCGTATAGTATTTTTTCTAAGACAATAATACCATCTCTTATTCTTGATAATAGAAGAAGTCTAAGTTGTACATTCAAATCATCTCTTGATAATATCCATTTAGCTTCTTTTGTGTGTGTAATTTGCATAATTTTATTTCTATGTTTTGTTTTATGATCTTGGAAATCACAAATAATACACAGTTGCCACCATTGATTTAAAATATAACTAAAGAATCTTAATGTATTTTGCAAGGTGAAATGTACCTATAGTTTGTATAATGATCCAAAAGCAATTTCAATTCGGGCCAAGAGCATTAAAATTTGTAAATACACAATGGGGGTCATTAAATTATATTTTAAATCAATGGTGGCAACATAAGATTGGTGACATGACCCTAATGTAACTAATTATCATCATATGTGATCACCAAATTAAGTTAAATTTAAACAATAACTTAAAAAATTTCGGTGAAGATGATCGAACTCATTTATTGAATTCTATAGTAAAGTTATTTGACTTGAAAAGGATTAACAAAAACATTTATTATTTGAGCCACTATAATTATGTGTTTTCTTTCATTCTCATCAATCTTCACTTCTTTATACTTAGCTTGCTTGATGCTTTCGATTGCACCATGTTTATCATGATCTCATAATTCTCTATTCATTCCTTTTCACAAAATTACTTTTTCATCATCATTTTTCGTACATCATTATTCTTGCATAGGGGAGAGGGCCAATTAGTTGAGCACCCTAACTTCACGCTTATCAAAATCCCATGTAAAATTTTTGAAATACTGGCAAATTTTTGTAGTTTCTTGCATGCCAATCCCCTACTTATAAGAAAGGTTTCAAGGCCACATCATCATAGTTTTTTCAAGGAGTCCAAAAAGGCCCCAAACAAATTGAGATTGAAAGTTGTGCACTAAGTCATGTTTTATTATTGTGCTAATGTGGCATTACATGATTTGTTGCTTTTTAGATCTAAGGACTGCACTTCATTCAATTATGCGTAGTCATCAACAACAACAACAACAACAACTTTATAGTCACAACTATTGGTACAATATTGACCAAATATTGGGCATTAAAACAAAGTCTTATGACGTCAACTACTAAGTCTTCTTCCCTAGTTATTATTGTCTCTTTCAAATTTGTAAGAATTCTTTATGCATACTCCTACATTGTTTAGATTTCTTATTAGGAAGCATTTATTATAATATTCAAGCCAATCCCTACTCAACTCCCTTTGAAGAAATAGAATAGTTTTTACTAATCATATTGTACCATTCATCCTTATTTATCATTTTGTACTTCCATTATGAAATTATAGAATTAATTGTATACACCATTTTCTATGACTCATTTTGTACAACAACACTCATATTGTTTACAACTTATCTTACACAATACTAAATTTATATTGATCTTACATGATATCATTCTTTTTATGGAGGATTTTTCATTCACAAAGTTGTTTTAGCTACTTAATATAGGAGCACAAATCTTAAGCTGAACCTTGTTCAATTAAGAGCAAAAGGCTGAGAAGAATCCGTCTGTCAAATTTACCTAGAGTACAATTCCAACTTCATCTATATGTAAGTCTTGCACTTAACAAGACTTAATTAATATAAGTTCATTAAGAACCATTCAATTCAGTCAGCAAACATGACCATTTTGCTCAATCAATGAAAACAAATCAATGCCCTCTCAATCAATAAGAATCAATAAAAAAAAGGACACTTTAGGAGAAATTTTTCTAGTTATATATATATTATATATATGTATCTTGCTTCCCAAGCTTACTAACATGGACCAAGAAGAATGCATGACTTGTCGTGTTTGTTGTATTTGACCGCCTGATTATCCACCTAATGCTCAAATTACTTGCCCAACTAGGACTCATTAAACTAAATTGAACTAATGGGAAAATAACCTCTAACTCCTTTGACTCGTACCTGGATCGACATTCAAAACACAGTCCACAGATTCCTCTGATGATGACGACGACGGAGACGATGTCGATTCTTCCTCATCTTCATCTTCAGAAGAGTCGGTAGCTTTCTCACATCCACTTGAAATTCCTGCATCCAGAGCATCAATAACAGCCTTAATGGCAGAATCAGGATCAGATTTACTCTGCAAAAGAATTTCACAAATCTCTGCCGGTGTCAGGCACCCTCCACACCCCATCTTCTCTTCCACAGTCGCAAAAAGCTCGTGATCCTCCATCTCCAAGTAATTAAAAACCAGTTGCTTGAAAGCAGGAAACCCACAGTAAGACAGAAGAATATGCATATCCATTCGACCACTTCTGAGCAGCGCAGGATCGAGTCTCTCCTTGTGATTAGTCGTGAAAATCATGATCCTCTCTTCACCACAGCTGGACCAAAGCCCGTCGGCGAAATTAAGCAAACCAGAGAGAGTAATGGTCGAAGAAGAAGGCCGTTCAGCGTCTTGGGAGTTGTCCTTTTGAGACTCAGAAGATCCTCTGCACACTTCCCTGCTGGGCAAATTGGCGGCACAGTCGATGTCTTCGATGACAATAACAGATCTGCTTGAGGTTGCGAGGAGGAGCTGACGGAGAGTGGAGTTATTCCACGCTGCACTGAGCTCCAGATCATAAACGTCGTAGTTCATGTAGTTTGCAATGGCGGCGATGAGGCTCGACTTGCCCGTCCCAGGAGGACCGTACAGAAGATAACCCCGCTTCCATGCCCGCCCTGTCCTGCGGTAAAACTCTCTGCTCTGCAGAAAACAGTGGAGGTCCTGCTTAATCTTCTGTTTAAGCGAGGGTTCGAGGGCGAGGGTTTCAAAAGTGGAGGAGTGCGTGAAGGGCACGAATCTCCATCTTCCACGGCTCTCGATATTGCTGAAGAGCTTCCTCTCCTCGCTGCGCCTCTGCAGGTCATCTGCAAGCCCTGAGATGTGCTCGATGTAGGCTGATAAAACTCTAGATTTGTCTTTGTTGGAAATTTTCAAGACATACTTTCTCTCAGGACCTTCGGTTTCTCTCTCTTTCTTTTCATCGCTGTTGATAACGTGCATCCACCACATTTGGGCACCCTGGAACTCATTTGTGACTCTGTGTTCAGAGGGCAGGCTGAATACGGGCTTGGAGTTTCTGTTGGGGCGCGTGATGGAGACTGTGGGTGCATTTGCTGTGACATCGAGGCTGCTCAGATACACTCCAACCGAGCGGTATATTTCATTGGAAGAGCCCAAATGGGAGTCTTCGAATTCGGGGATTTCCATGTTGGAATATGCACTTAAATTCTCTCGATACGACTTCCACAGCTTGTAAATTTGATGGAGGAAGTCGGGAAGGGTCCTGGATTGAAGGGAGATGAGACCCATCATCGACCACAACATGGTCTTGTCGGATTCCATCTCTGCAACAAGGCTGAGGTTGCTTCAGGGGTAAGTAAGGCTGGAAATGTGTATAAACCTTGATCGGGAAGGACGATTTAATAATCTCAATCCCCGGACGCCGAGGGTTTTTGGAAATGCATAGCGAGGTGTTGAGTATTCAATCGTCAAAATTTATTAGAATTATGGGAACGCAGAACGATGGCTGAAATTTCACGGAAGGATGCATCCTCGCAGTAACATCGTCCTCAACGTCGATCTGCGTGTCGAAACAAGTGCTACTCTACTCTACTCTAAGACCGATGTGCTTTGTAATAACTTAATCAAAGTTCGGCGTGCGCACATTTTTAAGTACATAAAAGTACGAGATTCATGTGAACAATATTATTCGATATGACTGGATACGAGATTCATGTGAACAATATTATTCGATAGGACTGGATGCTCATATCTATAGATGTCCGTACTGTAGGCCCTGTACCTCTGCAGCACACTGATCGATTTGGCACTAAAATGCATTTGTAAATTTTAAGACAGCTTTTTCTAAACTAGCACTTGCACCAATGAGGTGCAATGTTTGCGCCTATAGCCATCTATGCTGTATAGTATTGTAGCAGTATAGTTGTATGCAAATGTTTGAAGATGTATTTTGAATTTGATATTTAAAAAGTTTATTTTGTGATCAAATATTTGGATTGATCACTTGGAGGGATAATATCCAAAATAATAACAAACTGGTTGCATCTCAAAACAAAATCAAAACAAGATTCAATGAGTGGACTACTCATTCACTAATTTTTTGAAGTAAAATATACAACAGATTAAATTATTTCATAGGCAATCATAGTTAGTTTATCACTCCAGCATTTTTTAATATTATGATTAAATTCAATTCGAGTGACATTTTAGCTCAAATTACTAAGTTCTCGAAAAACTTGCCTCTAAATTTTATGACAAATTGTTAGAATGTCCGAGTCACAAGTTTTGCAAGTAACCAACGAGTTTTGCAACTACAGTTCCAGAATAGTGAAAAAATATTACAATGAGATTAAAATAAAACTTTACTCCTAAAAGAAGTTTCATATATAACAGTTGCAAACTTGTGTTGGTCAAAAGGGTTGGAAGATTTCTTTACAGCTAGAAACTTCTACATCATCATGACATTTTTTTTACATTCCCATTTAAATATAAATAAATAAATAAAATTCATTTAAACATAATTGTTTACAGGTATTTACATTCATTGATTCACCCACTTTTATGTCTAAGAGAGTGCAGCCAGTTGACAATATACAGGTCTAAACTCTTATACTTTCTTTTCTGTGGCATACAATAAAAGAGTTCACAGAATGAAGATTTGAAATAAATGCAATGTTTTCTTCATTTCCTAGATTATGGTTCTTTCATGTTCTACCAATGTAGTTAGGAACATAGGCTAGAAAGTTTTAGTACATGGGTAATATGAACATCAACATATATACTAGGAGATCTCTTCATCTTTCCAAACATTGTTTTCTTCTTGCTTGTAGATGAAGCTTCTGGAAAAAGAGAGATAGATACATAAGAAGAGAGTGCTCAGTGTAGCCAGAAGCCAGTAGAAGTAGTCCAAATGAGCTCTGTTTAAGTTGTCTGGGAACCATTTCTGTCCAATACCTCTGCTACTTAGTTCTTCAATAATAGAAATCAGAATGCTGCTCAGATTGCTACCAACTCCAAAAATACTGAACTGAAGAGCAATTCCCAAGCTTCTTAGTGTATCAGGCATTTGGTCATAAAATAACTCTTGCAAGCCTAAATATGTGAACAAATCTATAATACTAAGTAGAATGTATTGAGGAAGTAGCCACAAAATGCTCAATGGGACTGTTGTTTGGGGCATGTCTATCAGTCCATATTCATTTGCTTCTTGGAGCCTTTTCATTTCTATCATTGTTGCAACAACCATGGAAATGACATAAATAAACGTACCAAACCCTATTCTCTATAGAAGAGTTATACCACATTCATTTCCTGTTATGCTTTTGGTAAGTGGAACAAAGATTCTATCATAGACAGGCACGAGTACTAGAATGCTGAGGATAAACAAGCTTTGCAAGTTTGTTGGTGGGATTTTAAAGTTTGCAATGATTCTTCTATCCACTGTGCTGCTCTATTTTGTAAAGAATGTTGGTGTTTGTGCTAAAATAACACCATAAATGAAATAAGTCACCCAAATGGGAATCAATCTTTGAACAAGCTTGACCTCTTCAACCTGTGTGGTTGTGCATAGCCTCCTATCAATCTTTATTTTATGCTCATTGTCTAAATCAATTGCAATAGTAACTTTGTCAAGAAACCTACAAAAGAACAACGTCCTTAGGAGCATTTCCCTAAGTTTATCAAATGCATTCTAAAAAGAAACAATGTGAAGCCTAAACCTTAACAGAAGTGTAGCTACTTATTAATGAACTCTTCCAAATTTCATGAGTAGTATTCAAATGCAGATAAATAGATGGAAATGAGAGAGTTGGCTTTAATTTTCCAATGCATTAGATTAAGATGTAAAAGCTTCTGATTTGTATTGTGTATATGTTTTCTTGCTCAATGTTTCAGATCAGAAAGAGGAAACTGAAAATAATGGAACATACAAGATGGAAATGAGGTTTACTTGAACTGATTAGTGGGCAAAAGCCTTCTTGTTTCATCCTTTAAATCTTTAATACCATATAAGTTCCCTTCTCCTTGAGAATGAACAGAGACATTCCACTTACAAATTGTTGCAACAAAAACTTGTGCAATTTGAGTTACTGTACTAGTAGAAGGTATTTTATGTCGGTATATTTTTGTTCCACAAAAGAAGAGAGAGAGAGAGAGAGCTATAGCCATGGCTGCAACAAGGAGACCAAAACCCAAACCCCATGCAATATTTTCTTCAATGTATAGGATCACAAGAATTAATACAAGTAAACCACTGCATAAACCAAAATACCACCAATTGAAGAAGGAACTCTTACTCTTCCTCTCTATTGTGTCTCTCTCATCAAATTGGTCTGCTCCAAATGCTTGTAAGCAGGGTCTGTGGCCTCCTTGGCCCAAAGCAATCAAGTACAGTGAAATGAAAAAGAAAATCACCTGAAAAGCCGCAGGTCTAGGGTATGAGTATGATGTGTAGCCACATGAGGGTGGGCTAAGGAAAGGTAGAGAAGCTGAAAGATTTAAACAGATCAACCCCTGCCACCAGAAAATATGAATTATGTAGATTGTTTTCCTTGAATTATTTAATCTCAAACAGAAAAACTAAAAGAACTATTTATACTATCCACATTAATCATTATCAAATATTATGCCATTCTGTTACTGCTTCTAGATTGAACTGTGTGAGTGTTTCGTATCAGCATTTTGAATCACAACTATTGATTTTGGAAATCTATTAAACACTCACACAATCAAATCCAAAAGTAACAATAGATAGTCTCATAGATTTTTGTAACCTACTCAAATTGATTATGCCATTCAATAAGATAAAATTTTGACAATAATTTATTTTTTCTATATTTGAACAAGATTAATATTTGATTTAATCAAAGTGGTCCACTTATGGACAAAAAGTCCACCAAGATGTCTTCTCTTGCGTAGCACATTTGTATATGTAGATGTTATAATGAATCTTCCCTTAAAATGAAAAAAAATCAACCAGTTTCATAAAATACTTCATTCATTTTTTGTATGTAATTGAATGCAATCAGAATATATTCATATAATATAGGAAATGAGCTATTACCTTATTTTTTATGCAATTATTGACTTTGGCTGGGATATCCACATCTTGTTTGGTATTTTATTTCGCCAGACAGTGTCATATACTATTTGTTAGATGAGAAACAAGTATGGAGTTTGTAGGATTTAGGTGTTTAGCAGCAGTACAAAGTTTTATTTAGTACCTATGTAGTTTTGTTGCCGATGTGGTTGGAGTGGGTAGATTGCGAACTGATTTTAAGTAACAAGAAATACCACATGTTTCAGCTGATAGGTATAATTTTGTTACGCTTGCAACAGGCTTTGGTCTTCTTGTTAGAGAAAACTGTATTTGTCAGATGAAACATGTGATACTTTTGCTACGTGGAATTGTTCGCTAAGCACTTTATGATCATTTGTAACATGGTGCAACTATATAGACATGCATATTATTTGTGAGGAATATTTAGCTGAAAATATATGCAAAAGAAACAATGGTTGGACATTGTTTGTGAGTACTTGTACTTGCACTGATCATAGCATTAAATATTTTACATGGCAATGATAGATTTATGCTTGCATGCCTTAACTTGGAATATTTATTTGAGTACCCTGCACAATAACATTTTATAAAATAAATCAGAGTTCAATAAATCCCTTGTTGAACTGAATTGTATAAATAAATTGGTCTATGATTGAGAGAACTGAATAGTATAGATAGTTGCATGTGAAAGGTTAAGTAAATAAAATTATTGCGTACCTTGATTGTTGAGAGGGCTAACTGTTCTAATCGAGCCTCTTCTTTCTTCCTTATGATTGTGTATGGATTATTTTCCATTTTTTAGTATCTTTCGAAGGAGAATAATGGCTGGATGCGTAGATCATTTAATGATTTGACTTTGGAAATTGCTATGAATGCGAGTCCCTTACTTTCTATCTTACCAATGTCAATTTTTGCTTTGTGCAGTGTGAGTCCTTGAGATTTGTGAATAGTTAAAGCCCATGCCATTGTTAGTGGTAGTTTCCTTCGTGTGCCTAGTGATACATGAGTTATTGGTATTAGTTTTGGATCGTCTATTTTTCATGACAGCCCATTGTAATTATCGATCATTGATGCAATAGAAAGTGGTAGATCAGGGGGTTTGGACCCAGAGCTATAAATAATTTCAATTATTTCACCCAATGCTCCATTTACGAGGCTTGCTTATGTCCATATGTTTGTTGTGAGCATGATGCGTTGACCTTTGCAGAGTAGAATTTATTTTTCAAGTCGTTCATCTATATTTGCATATTCTATGTTGTTTGTACTGCTTATTGCTATTGGAAAATTCAATTGTTTTAACATTTTTTTGTTCTGTAGTTTGACCAGATCATTTGTAGCAAAGAGGTGTACTGACTTGTCAAAATCCTCTTTTTCATTTGATGCCATCTATTTGTCTAAATGTGCAATTAGGAGCTCCCAATCTTGTTTTATTGGCTTTGCATTCCATATGTTATGTAGAAGTTGACGAAATTGTGCTTGGACTATAGTGTCACCTTGTTGGCGGAATATTGTTTGTAGTGTGATAACTGTTGTGAACTGTTCCCACAATGTTCTAGCAATAGAATGTGATGTGTACAATGGCTTTTTCATCACAGGAGGTAGTTGGGTAAGGTCACCAACCAAAATTATTGAAAGTCCACCAAAGCATAGTTGTTGATTTTGAGGAAATGCTTGTCATAGTCTACTATCTATTTTTAGTAGTATCTTTGGGCCAATGAAGCTCAATTCATCAATAAGAATGTATCTTATTTCTTTTAAGTCCTCTTGGAATGTTGTTAATGCTTGTTCTTGTAGTGGCTACATTTGTTTGATAGGAATTTTGAGCATCGTATGTATAGTCGATGCATTTATATTGGATGCAGCAACACTTGTAGGAGCTAGTGTGAGGAGCTTTTTTTTATGTTGTTGGTCATTACTATTTAGTGCATTTCGTATGAAACTAATCAAGTATGATTTTTCTATACCAACTATACCTTGAATGATCATATAGAGTGGTTTAGCAGGCACACATTTGTTGTGCTCTTTAATTATCATGAGAGCTTGCTCTTGGTTTGCTGATAGTGTATAACTTGGAACATGGTGGCCTACTAGGATGTTTTCTCCTTCTGCACTTGTTTTTTTTTAATATATGAACTATGTTGCAATCTCATGTAGATGTTGGGGTATGTTATTATGATCCCATGTTTTATTGTTATCAAAGTTACGCCTACCAAGCATGTCAAGTTTGTTGATGGTACAATTATTTGAGGGGCCCATTTGTGATAGGAATTGCCATTCATTCATTTTCATTATGCCTTGCTCATTTTTGTCATTGTTGTCTTCTTCTTCTTCTTCTTCTTCTTATTCTTCTTCTAAGTTTGTTTCATTTTTCAGTAATGCGATTGACATGCCAAACATTATATCCAATTGCAATGTCACTTTCTATATCACAGGAATGCTTGTATAAGAGGAGCTCACTCCAGAAAAATATTTCAAAATGCTCTGAGTTAGTACATGGTATGCTATAGAACTTTGGGAAAACCCTGACAATGGCTTTTTGTTGTCTTTCTTTCCACTTACAATTTTTGCGGTTTGTTGAAAAGGTGTAAGAGTGCGCAAATTCAAAAAAATTTATCATCTCAAGCTCTGCAAGCCGTTGAATGTATGTCTGCAAGTAGGTAGATTGTATTTGGCTTGTGGCTGATGTATTAGTGATTCGCTGATACATTTTTCATCCAAAATTCAAAGTTGTGAAAACACAATTGCAAATGACAAGAGGCAGTTTTTGAGGCACGTGACATGTTTCCTATGCTCCCATGTCGCTCTCAGCTACAACTTCAGTCATGAATTTTTTATATGTTGTCAGAGCTAGGCTCTCTGCTTGTTGTGTTGTAGATATTCTTTTTAACATATTAGTGTATGTCTCAGATTTTCTTTCTCCTTTTGATGCATACTTAGCGATGTATTTGAGAACTAGTTCTCATGAGACAATAGGTTGGTAGTCTATGTTGGCTCTCCAGATCAACAACATGTCTCAATTATGTATGTTAATTCTATCGTCATTTCTTGCAGGTTCATATTTTTTTGTGCCATCCTCATCATATGATATTGTGGAGCTTGTTTGTTCTTTCCATGGAGATTTATAGAGACATTCTAATTTAGAGCCTTTCTTTCTTAAGCATGTGCCCTCTCTGCATTTTGTATATCATTGTACCCAGTTTATTAATTCTTCGTAGTCATGATTAGGTTTTGTAGCTAATATCTCATGCATGTTGAGCAAGCATGGATCATCTACTGAAGATCAGAACATTATATTGTTTCTGTGTTGTCCATCATAGGGGTTTCAAGCGGTGACATAGTTGTCAAAAAATATTTGTTCTCTTTCTAGTTCTGCAACATTGTTCCAATCTAGTTTATCCATATCAGGTGCATTTTTTATCCATATAACCCCATGCACATGTGCACTGCCTCTGTGTTTCCATTCTATTCTATACAATAGTTCTCTGCATCAAGTAGTTTTTCAATGACTTCTTCATGAAATATTGTAAATATTTGATGCATGTACAATGATATAGCATGAGGATTATTAATTATGTTTTCAATGCGCTGTCAATTTGACATCATTCTGGGTGGAGTACCGTTTGAGAGCAATTGATGTAAATCTGGCCATTTTGTGTCTACTGCACTCAGTGTGAAGAGAAGTGTAGGTGATCCTATTTGATTGATCATGTCTATCAACTTTGCATGACGCTTTCTCCTGTATGGCTGTGTTCCTCGCATGGAAGAACCATAATGCATCAGTTCCTTTGCAAGCTAGTTGTCTGGTAAATTTGTAAGGTGTGCATGAAGGTTTTCTATAGTGGTTGGTATATTTTCTTCTACATTTATCTTGATGAATATGGTTGCAAGTGCTTGACTGCGATGCCTACACATAAGATTGAAAATGAAATATCTTAAGTGGGGATGCCTTCCAAATCTATTATCATGGAACCTCATTAAGTGTTGTGCAAAATCACTAATGTGCACTTCCTTTATCTGTGATTGCATTAATTATGCAGATCCATTTGGAAAGAGAGATAGAAATGCCATATTGAGTAAGCCCTCAGTGTTTTGTTCGTTTATTGGAGATGAATATATTTCTAGCCAATTAATTATATTTTTTGTGTTGTTTTCAAGTTGCAATTTTTGCTTAATTATCTATAGCTCTGTAGTTATTTTTGATTGTTTGGGCATAAATGATGATGTGTATGTTGTGCTATTTTTATTTACCTCTTCATTGATGTCCATTTGAGTATTTGGGACCACCATGTCTTCAATTGTTTCAATTATTTTGAGCATACTTGAAACATTTGTACTTGTTTCTGGAATCTTTGCAAGATATTCAACATTGATAGTGACATCCCTATAGTATGGGTAAATGTTGACTTTATATTGCAGTGCATGTAGAATGTGTCTCCTACTGACATAACAATCATAGGATTGGCCTGTTGTATGTAATCTTTGAACTATGAGTATATCTAGTTTTTGTATTCTTTGAGGAAGAATGTTTGCAATGTTGGTTATGTCCTATGCAAAGCTAATCGCGTGTCCACGATATTTATATTGACCTCCAAAATTTTGGGTCACTTGCAATACTTGGTTTACCCTTGCAATTAGCATTTCTTCAACTTGCGTTAGTCTTCTGAGTACATTAGGTTGTTCTCCTGGATCCATTTTCTTGGAGGTCGAGAATCGATGTATGCATTTTTCACAGAAGCATCTTTTGCATATGGGAGTCATGTTTGTTGATTGGAACACTAATACATTTGGGGTGAAATTGCGATGACAATTTGTGACGGCAGGCAAATGTCATTAGGTTTTGGCTTTTTTTTTTCAAATATAGCCCGACACCGTCGCAATTGCGATGGCAATACATTTGGAATTGTCACAATTGCAATATTGTCGGGATATAAGCGAAAAAAAACAAGAGCCTTGTCATCATTTGTGTTGTCAACAACGCCGTAACCCTCCGTGAAATCACATCGGGATATAAGGGCATGTTGTCATTTGTGTTTTCAACAGCGCCGTAACCCTACGCAAAATCACATCCGGATATAAGGACAAAAAAAACAAGAACGTTGTCATTTGTGTTTTCAACAGCGCCGTAACCCTCTGCATGCGAAATCACAGCTACAATTTGTGAGTACGTTGGGTTTATTTTTGTTTTATCATTATTATGTAATCTGGTATTCAGCTGTTAGAGAGCTAAAATACCCAGAAATGAGGACATATCTGTGTTGAATTTATTGTTAGTGGCTTTGGTTATTTAGAAGTTTAATTTTATTTGTTCGTCTTTCAAGCACAAACGTTTTGTGGACCATAACATCTTCATTGTTTCGGGTATGCAATGAAACAGCCCTAACTTGCAACATTGTCATTTGTGTTTTCATTTTATTTGTAGCTGTGATTTCGCGGAGGGTTACGGCTTTGGTTATTTAGAAGTTTAATTTTATTTGTTCGTAACCCTCCGCGAAATCACATCGGGATATAAGGACAAAAAAAACAAGAATGTTGTCATTTGTGTTTTCAACAGCGCCGTAACCCTCCGCGAAATCACAACTACAATTTGTGAGTACGTTGGGTTTATTTTTGTTTTATCATTATTATGTAATCTGGTATTTAGCTGTTAGAGAGCTAAAATACCCAGAAATGAGGACATATCTGTGTTGAATTTATTGTTAGCGGCTTTGGTTATTTAGAAGTTTAATTTTATTTGTTCGTCTTTCAAGCACAAATGTTTTGTGGACCATAATGTCTTCATTGTTTCGGGTATGCAATGAAACAGCCCTAACTTGTGACTACCTTCACGGTACTTGTGTACAATATCATAATGGGACCTTTGACAACCGGCCCTCAAATCTATTTGTAGATTATCTTTGAATATAATCTTTCCTACCTCAGGTACGAGCAATCTTCTGGAGCAAGATAAACACCAACACCATATGTCGGACCACCATTCATTAATCTGTTATTGCTAAAACCATGTAGTATAATTGATGATATGCTTGTATCGGATGCTCCATGCCATGCATATTTAACATTTGCATTACCACGAGAATTTCTTGTTATCTCAACCTGTTTGTTGAAAACCTGCAGCCGAGCCTGTCCCAACCTATCTGTTTGTGAATTTTGATAAATACCAGTAACATTGGTTGCAAGTCCAATTTTATTTAGGCCAGTAAGGAAACAATTTTTCACAACTACATACTCTGTATCGCAATCCACTAATTTGATCAATTTGTCCCCCAACTGTTCAAATTCACGAGCCACAAAACTAGAACATTGTTGGGATTCAGAAAGCAAATTGTGATTAATGACACCATCCCTAACCTCATCACGCAATATCTGACCATTCTCCAACTGAGTTGCATCTGTACCTGTTCGAACCTTAGCTGATGTTTTATGAAGCAACTGCTTTGCTTGGAAAGTCTTTATAGGTAACTCGGTTACAGGCTGTGGCTTTGTATCCTTAAACAAGTTTGAATCTCTTAAATCTCTATACAATTCATTTGTGCCAGTGGGGCCCTCGGTTGAATATTTCTTGATCAATTCATCTAATTTAGGAACATTCATGGATACCACATCAGCCACAGGCTTCAAATTACTAGGAATACAAACTTGCTCAGTTTTGGAAACCTCCATACTAGTAGCAACTCTATCACAATTCTCAGCATTTGAGGCCTCGGTTGGACTTATTCGAATTTCAATCTCGACCTCAACTTTAGAGGCAACTTCTTCATCGGCATTACCCTCAATGATAACTTTGGGGAAAAATCATGAACCATTCTCATCAATCCAAGCAATGGACCTTTGACAACCGGCCCTCAAATCTATTTGTAGCATTCGCAAAAAATCAACAAGATATGGAGAGCCATCTATTGCCAACTCTACAGTGGGCATGCCAGCCAAAAACTCATCTCTAAGTGAATCCAAAACTTGGACAGAAAAATCATTCCATGAGCCATTCCAAAAATACATCACCCTCGTGGGAACTGAACTCTTACGAAAATTCTCATAGTTATGCAATGTTGCCTTGCCCGAACAACACTTATACAGACAACTACATTTCATGCTTCTGTCTTTCTTGCCATAGTTAATCCTATTCTTCCGTACCCACTTAGATAATCTCCTTCCTGAGGATAGGAAACCATATTTATTTCTTTGTTTTCATTTCATTTGAGCTCTCTCCAAAAAATTTATGCCAAGCTGACACAAATGCTTGTCTTCACCCTTCATTGCAAACAAAACCAATTTACAGCCCAAACCGTTTCAACTAGGGTGTAATTATTTACAATGTCACTACAACACCATAATCTACAACCACCCCTAACAAGATGCTACAATATACACCAAAATCTGATGCCACATTTTACATCGATATGAAGAGAAACAACATATAGAACAGAGAGTTGATCCTAGCATTCAGTCTCATTATTCAAACTCCGATCGAGCCATAAAACAATACTCAAATTTTCAAGAAGTTAAATTAGGCCAAGCAAACCCCAGTTCCACCATGAAACCTCCAAATCTCAGTTTCTGACTCCACTCCAACAGTCCACTTCCTTTGTTAGGTCCACAGGACTAATGCATGCGGTTTAGGATTGGGTTTCCAAACAAAGTATGAGGAATGGGTACCTGGGATCAAACATTGAGTTTTAGGTTGTTCTCCTCACCCTAGGTGTATATGCCTATCAATAATGCAAATATAACAGATTGATTTAATTGGAACCAACTTGAATTAGAATGAATAGTCATTACATAGGAGACCCCTTAGTTATATAGCCAAGGTTAGTACAAAGGAGTGAATGAGACAATGACAATAGATAATCAATAGATAACTTATCACCCAACTAAGATGGAATCACATGTCCACCAAAGGTTAATGATCCTCCAATGTGTAATAAAGTATGTGCGACAAAGGTGGAGTCAAGACATAAAGTGGAATGTGATAACATGATAACACCACATAAAGTGAAAAATTTCGAACTACTCCTATGTGATCCCTAAGTAAGCTTGAGTGTAATTAGTACCCACGTGACAATTTACCAAGTTAAAATAAATTTTGGTGGTAGGATTTTTTATTAGTTTTCTTTCTATCTTTTTTTACTAAAAACAAACTTGAAATGTATTTTATCTTTGTTTATTAATATAAAATCATATATTACCAATGGAAAAAATCTTCTATATATTTTTTCACCATGTTCTATAGCTGAATTGAACTGTTTGATGTATAATTTATCTACCTAATCTTTTGTGCTTGCATGACAATTTTGAATTTTTCAATCACATAATTTTTAATTTATTTATAGTTGTTATGCCATTCTTGTAATTTGATGCCCCACCCATTCTTACATTTTTCATTACGCTTCATCTAGATTTTCTTCCTATGGTTTATAGAATACTTAAAAACCAAATTGAGCCAATGATTGTCATTAATGGTTTCAACCTTTTTTAATAGCTTACATTTGGGTTATCACTAATGTTTGTAAAGGAAAAGTGTCTACTGTAGCTAAAAGAATTTCATGAGAAACTATAAATTTGATTATAAGATTTCTTTTTACTATATTTTTTTTTATTCTTTCTAGTTATCTCCAATTGTTCAATTTCTCATATTTTTTCCCAACACTTGACAACCATAAAGGACAACCAACATGGGTAGTAGACCAATATGGTTTTTCTCATTTTTTAATCCCAAAGTTTGGCTCTCCTACACCCATTTTGAAGAAGGTGTGAGGTTGTTTAACCTTAATGCATTCCCTTTATTGTCTTTCTCTTCTAACTGAGCTTACAATGAAAATAATCCTAATACATACACCCATTTTGAAGAAGGTGTGAGGTTGTTTAACCTTAATGCATTCCCTTTATTGTCTTTCTCTTCTAACTGAGCTTACAATGAAAATAATCCTAATACATTTGTATTCTTTCATTATTTCTAGCAAGCTACCTTAAAAAAGAATGGTAATATTTTTATCTTTTCTATTTAATAATACAACCATTATTTTAGTCTTGGTTATATGGACTTGCATTCTAACCTTCTGACAAAAAGTGTTCCAAGGCCTTCAAGTGCTCTCTCAATGCATGGTCTTTTAAAAAAAAAAAAAGATAAGATCAACAACATATAAAAGAACCTTCACCCCATAGTTTTCCAATTGAATAACTTCCCCATCTATCTTCATTAATCATGCCTCTAACTTATAAATGTATATGATATAGGGGGAATAACTATTTGAATCTAATGTCACCACCAAAATACTTAGACATATTCTTTCTTGTTATCATTTTAGCTCTAACCTTATCATAAAATACATGCACAACTTCTCTATATAAATCTTAGATGATTGATTATTTTATTCTATTCCATAGTTTATCTCTGGGTACCACGTTGAATGCTTTCTTTAAGTCCACAAAACAATAAGCATCTTATGCACCTTGACTGTCCAAGATTTTTTCAATCAAGTCCCTACAAAATAATGTGATGATCAATGGTAGAGTATCTGGGCCTAAAACCTAGTTGTTATTTTTCCCCCTTTCCCTCATTTTCTACCCACACAAAAACCAAGTTTTAAGGTCCTTCACACACCGCAACCTTCTGATTTTTCACTATATATCATTTTCCTAGTCAAAAACATAGAAGCTTTTGACCTAGGGCTTGCTCCCAAATGGTGTAACCTCAACCTCCTGAATCAAAGCTTTTGGAATACGAAAAAGGACCTCCCTAACTTGCATTGTACCGAGGAAGAAGAATTTCCAACGGTCAAAATTCAAGTTAGGGCCATTTGAATGGCTAAACCCTGAAAACAAGGGTTTCTTAGACCAGCAGACAAGAAAATTGAATAACTCTGATATAAAATGACTCAAAGTTATCAAACCAATTCTAAAAGCATAAAATGGAGATGCTCCAACTTTCAGACAGGTTTTGATCACCCCTTCACATCTGTACACCATACTGTCACCGTGATTTGCACAGAAAATTACTCTGAAACAGGTAGTTTTATTGATTTGAAAGCAATTTCAATACAATGAGGATCTCTTCAATTTCCTCAGTCATTTGGAAGCCTAAATAGGCTCTCCCCACCATTGGCTTAACCATTTTTATGGTTGTAGCCGTTTAACCAATTCAAACTCAAAATTGCTTAGCAACTTTAAAAGTTGCATTACAACTTTAAAACAACTTTTGCCGGGTAAGACAAAAAGTCTGTTTTGGAAGACTAAAAGACCTTATTTGATGTTTTAGACTTTCAAACACTCTTAAAACACCTAAAGACACCTAGATAACAAAATTTCATCCAAGGGACCAATCGATACCCAAGGTTTATTAGAGTGACTGTCCTCATTTGTTGAAGGAAAAAAGCATTAATGTGGTTCAATAGCAATGCATTCAAGTGGCAATTACACAAGGGACAGTCACTATGATATGTCCTCATTTGTGACAAGGACAGTCACACATGAGGACATCTCACAGTGATTCTCCCTTGTGTAATTGCCACTTGATCACTCTAAAGACAACATGATAATGTACACTCACTGTAAGGACAGTCACAAATGGGGACATCTCACAGTGAGTGTCCCTTGTGTAATTGCCGCTTGAGTTACACAAGGGACATTGATTGTGAGATGTCCCCATTCGTGACAAGGACAGTCACACATGAGGACATCTCACAGTGATTGTCCCTTGTGTAATTGCCACTTGAATGTATTGCTATTGAACCACATTAATGCTTTTCTTCTTCAACAAATGAGGACAGTCACTCTGAAGACAACATGATAATGTACACTCACTGTAAGGACAGTCACAAATGAGGACATCTCACAGTGACTGTCCCTTGTGTAATTGCTGCTTGAATTACACAAGGGACAATCATTGTGAGATGTCCTCATTTGTGACAAGGACAGTCACACATGAGGACATCTCACAGTGATTGTCCCTTGTGTAATTGCCACTTGAATGTATTGCTATTGAACCACATTAATGCTTTTCTTCTTCAACAAATGAGGATAGTCACTCTGAAGACAACATGATAATATACACTCACTGTAAGGACAGTCACAAATGAGGACATCTCACAGTGACTGTCCCTTGTGTAATTGCCGCTTGAATTACACAAGGGACAGTCATTGTGAGATGTCCTCATTTGTGACAAGGACAGTCACACATGAGGACATCTCATAGTGATTTTCCCTTGTGTAATTGCCACTTCTCAGACTTACTCTATCAGATACTTACAATTAAACTAAGTAATGGAGGTTACTTAAGATATCAACCGCTATTTCAGATTCAATCACAATATGTGTGCAAGACCCCTTAGTGCTTTATAAACTGAGGGCATCATTTGGTCCTAGGATGAAATCTACATGTTAGGTATTTTTTTGGTGTCTTAGGTGTGTGTTTAGGAGTCTAAAGGTTCATAAAGGTCTTTAAAACATTCAACACAATCTTCTAGTCTTTCTCGGCAAGAGGATTGTTTACAAAAATGTAATGCAACTTTTAAGTTGCTTAGCAATTTCAGTTTTAAGACTGGTAAACGGCTATAACCAACTAAATGGTTAAGCCAATGCAATTGTAGAGCCTATTTAGGCTTATTGATATCAGAGGAAATCTGAGAGATCCTATTGTAATCTTTGATTTCAAAAAATCAATAAAGAACACCTATTTCTGTGCTATTTTCTATGCTTTCAATGCAACAGTACGGCGTACAGATGGTTTGAAGGGAGTCAATTTGGTCCAGAAGTTGCAGGAGACCTTGTTGCATGTTTTGAACTTTATTTGGTCCTTTCAAGTCTTTGCATTGAGGATTTGGTTAATACTATTTGTCTCTGCTCTGCAAAACCCTTAGTTTCAGGGTATGTGTACATTATCATGTTGTCTTTACAGTGACTATCCTCATTCAAGTGGCAATTACACAAGGGACAGTCACTGTGAGATGTCCTCATTTGTGACAAGGATAGTCACACATGAGGACATCTCACAGTGACTGTCCCTTGTGTAATTTCCACTTGAATGTATTGTTATTCAACCACATTTATGGGCCCGTTTGGACCACGACACACAGTAGCATCTACAGAGAAGAAGTTTGGTATGCAATGGTCTTGAAACCTCCTGAGAAATTCTTGGTATGCATTTGTGTGGTGCAAAAGCTTCGTTGAAAGAGAAAAAGAAGAAAAGAATAGAAATGATTTTTTTTCTTTTTATGTCATATACTGTAACCAGCTACTTATAACTTGCAAAAATTATTATAACCATTTGAAATTGAAACTTGGTTTAATGTGAAACTGAGAACTGCTTTATTAGAGCTTTATGTGATTTAGATTCAGACATCAAGAACATTGTTTGCCTAATATTGTGATTAATGCTTATTTATTAATATCTCATACTAACAGACAATTGATAATTGTAGGGAAAACGTCATTGGGGGTCTTTGAGGATCCACCAGAAGCCAAGGAGAAAATGTATTCAAATGCTAAAGATGGTGTAACAGTCCTTACAGCTGTTGAACCTTGCTGTGTAGATCATCTCCGATTCTCCAAGTTCAACGGTACTGTGGTATTCCTTTGGATACTTCTAATGGCAAATTTCAGACATCAAGTTCTTTTTGTATGAAACTACTACATTTGTAATCTGTAGTTTTAAACTTTTAGTTTATAAATGTTCATCAGCTTTAGTTCGTATGCTGCCATTTCAAGTATGATTAATGAAGTTACCTTTATCACAGGATGAAAGTGAGCAGTCAGCATACTGGTACGGAGCTGGCAGCATTGATACGGTGACTAGGGCATCGTTTAATGGTGGTATTGTGTTTTCCCATGTTTAGGGCATCGGCCTTTTGAAGCATTGCCTTCAGCTTTCTTAAGTCTGAGTTTTAAGTTTGTTTATTTCCATCCTAACTTGCTTTTCCCTCTTCGGTTTTGCAGTACTCTGAAGGTAGTCGCAAGTTAGGGCTGTTTCATTGCATACCCAAAACAATGAAAACGTTACGGTCCACAAAACGTTTGTGCTTGAAAGATGAACAAATAAAATTAAACTTCTAAATAACCAAAGCCGCTGTTGAAAATACAAATGACAACGTTCTTGTTTTTTTTGCCCTTATATCCCGATGTGATTTCGCGGAGGGTTACGACGCTGTTGAAAACACAAATGAAAACACAAATCCCTTGTGTAATTGCCACTTGAAGGAGGACAGTCACTGTAAAGACAACATGATAATGTACACTTACAGTGAGTGTACATTATCATGTTGTCTTTAGAGTGACTATCCTCATTTGTTGAAGAAGAAAAGCATTAATGTGGTTCAATAGCAATACATTCAAGTGGCAATCACACAAGGGACAATCACTATGAGATGTCCTCATTTGTGACTGTCCTTATAGTGAGTGTACATTATCATGTTGTCTTTAGAGTGACTGTCCTCATTTGTTGAAGAAGAAAAGCATTAATGTGGTTCAATAGCAATACATTCAAGTGGCAATTACACAAGGGACAATCACTGTGAGATGTCCTCATGTGTGACTGTCCTTGTCACAAATGAGGACATCTCACAATGACTGTCCCTTCTGTAATTGCCACTTCAATGAGGACAGTCACTGTAAAGACAACATGATAATGTACACATACAATGAGTGTACATTATCATGTTGTCTTTACAGTGGCTGCCCTCATGTTGTATATTCTTCTCTATAGATGCTACTATGTGCTAGGGAACTTCTTAGAACTGTTGGTATATTCTTACAACTTGTTACACCTGGGATATTCTTCTCTGTAGATGCTATTGTGTGCCATGGTCCAAACAGGCCCATAAATGTGGTTGAATAGCAATACATTCAAGTGGCAATTACACAAGGGACAGTCACTGTGAGATGTCCTCATGTGTGACTATCCTTGTCACAAATGAGGACATCTCACAGTGACTGTCCCTTGTGTAATTGCCACTTGAAGGAAAAAAGAATTAATGTGGTTCAATAGCAATGTATTCAAGCGGCAATTACACAAGGGATAATCACTCTGAGATTTCCTCATTTGTGACTATCCTTACAGTGAGTGTACATTATCATGTTTTCTTTACAGTGACTGTCCTCATTTGTTGAAGGAAAAAAGCATTAATGTGGTTCAATAGTGATGCAGAGTAGTCAACAAGAAACTTGGATCTATGTCCCAACCCACTTCAAGACACCAAAATGACTCAACCAATCAATTAGGCTCTGATTTCTATAGGTTAATGTTTAAACTCTGCAAAGTAATGAATTTGAAGGTTTCAAGGATCACACAACAACTTATGGACTCAATCCCATTCAATAACAAATTTCCTTTTAGGGACAAGTTCCCTGATTTTCTATCAAAAGAGACTTTTAAGGTTCTAGATCTTACTTCCTGCAGAAAAACTTAGAAACCCCTTAGATATCATCTAAATAACAAGAATCATGCATTGGTTGTGATCTAAACAACCCAAGACATCAAAATAACAAACTGACCTAGTGACCCTGGTAGGTCTCCCAAACCTGCTCTGCAGCCATAACTCTACAACTTGCCAAAGGACTCTAAGAAGTTATATGTTTTCTGAGTACCCTTTTGGGATTTCTAACAGACCACCAACTCCCAGACCCTGACTCCACTCCAGCATATCAATGTCTTCATTGAGTCCGTAGACCTAATGCATGCTTTTAGGTGTGGGTTCCAAAACAAAGCATTGAAAATGGGTGTATGAAAGCAAGATCATAGTTTTGGAGTGTTCTCCTGATCCAGATAAACAAGAATGCACAAGTCTTCAAGTCCTCAATACGATGCAAGCTCCTGATTTTAATCTGATTACCATCTTCCCAGCCAAAAACATGGTAGTTTTTGATTTAGGGCTCGCTCTCAACAAATGCAGATGCAACCCCCTGCCAGGCAAAGCAACAATCTGGGTATGATAAGGTGAAATTTTGTAGTCCTTTTGGGTATGATAACAGTTCCAGTTTCCAATAAGATGGTTCATTTTTATAATCTAGCTTCAATTTCTCTTGTGAAAATCTTTTTTTCATTTTATGGGTGGTAAAATATAATTATTATGCTAGAGGTGTGTACTTATGGATGATAATGAAACAAAATGATAAGATTTAAGACTCTCATTTTTTTTTTTAAATAGCAATTTAAGTTTCCTTCTATTATAAATTACTGTTTTTCTATTTTTTAATGTATCTTTCCAGATCTTTTATATCAATTTTATTTATGAAATATAAATATATTAATAACGTTTTAGTGTTTTTAGGATTAGTTTATATCAATTCTATATATCATCATTCGTCATTCAATTGTCAGTATTATTAATTTAGACTGTGTAATTGTAGAACTACTCGAATATGGGTTGGATGGATACTCAAGCAGGGGAACCCTCCTCAAATATCTCAAGCAGTGAACTTGGAAAAATGTGTCCTGAAGGAACCCTTTCCATCAGAGAGATAAAAGTAAAAACAAGTAAAAGAAGCAGGCTCTGCAAATATTTTTTTGAGAAGAAAAATGATAGATTATTCGAGTATGGTTCATGAGGTATATCTAAAAAGACATTTTTTTTCTTATTATAATAAAAGAGGAAGTTGTGAATGTCAAAGTTGAGTGAAACAAAAATTATTTTCATCAAATTTTGTTAGGCTTGCTTTTGGGAATAGTTTCTTACAATATTGCTATTAAGATTTTTATTGTGTAGTTTTTAGATTAGGTTTATAAAATTATATTTCATGAGTAGTGATTCATATTAATCAATTAAGGATACTTTTGGAAGGTATTTTCAATGTGTCAAATTTTGATATTTTTACAAGAATTAGATTGTGTAATTTTTTTAATTAAAGTCATTGACTCATATTTCATAAATAATAGTTCTCATGAATCCATCTCTTATAAGATTGAATAGTCTATTTAGGAAGTATTTCTGATAGTATGTCAAATTATGATATTACTATTACCATTAGATTGCATGGCTTTGAAGTCAACCTTGTTGACCCATATTCTTCTCTGTAGATGCTACTATGTGCTAGGGAACTTCTTAGAACTGTTGGTATATTCTTACAACCAGGTTACACCTGGGATATTCTTCTCTGTAGATGCTACTGTGTGCCATGGTCCAAACGGGCCCATAAATGTGGTTGAATAGCAATACATTCAAGTGGCAATTACACAAGGGACAGTCTGATGCAGAGTGGTCAGCAAAGAAACATGGATCATTACCCAACCCACTTCAAGACACCAAAAATGAATCAATCCAAACAATTAGACTCTGATTCTTATAGGTGAATGTTTGAACTCTACAAGGTAATGAATTTAAAGGTTTCAAAGATCACACAACAACTTATGTACTCAAACCCAATAAAGTTCAGTTTTCTCTTTAGGGACAAGTGCTCTGAATTTGATCAAATGGTGTTCTTAAGGTTCCAGACCTTACCCCCTTCAAAAAAAATTAGTAACCACTTAGATATCACTTAAATAACCAGAAACATGTATTAGTTTTGGTCCTAACAGCCCAAGGCATCAGAATAGCAAAATGACCTAGTGGCTCTAGTAGCTAGGTCTATGAAACCTGCTCTGCCCCATTAACTCTGCAGATTGCCAAAAGACTAAATGACATTATGTGATTTATAGACACCCTTTTTGATGTTCTTTCAGACCTCCAAACCTCAGACCCCAACTCCACTCCTGCACTCCTCTTCTCTTGTCAAGTCCGCAGACCTAATGCATGCAATCAGGCTTGGGTCTCAAGACAAGTGTTGAAGAATGGGCTCCTGGAATTAGAATCAGAGTTTTAGATTGTTGTTCATACCTTAGACATTCACAAAAACCAAGATCAGGGGTCCTTCACACACTTCTAGACTCTGATCCTTCATTTCTCATCAAATCCTAGTCAAAAATAATAGAGTCTTTGAACTAGGGCTTGCCTTCACCATGCACAGACTTAACATCCTGTTCTAAAGCCTTTGGAATATGAAAATATACATGTCTAACCTTCATCTTGCTGAGAATAAAGAATTTTCAATGGTTAAAACTCAGGTTATGGCCATAAGAGCAGTCAATACCCTGAAAACAAGGGTTTGCAGACAAGGTTCAGAGAAAATACAATAACTTTGATTTAAAACAAGTTAAATCCTCAAAACCAACTCTCAGAGTATCTAATATCTCTAATACAATTTCCAAGCCAGTTTGATCATACAACCATCATCCGTACATCCGTACAGAGTTAGTTTTTGCACAGGAAATGCTCTAAAACAGGGTTATTTATTAAATTTTGAAAGCAAAATGGTTCTCCAAGTCTCCTCTGCCATTCCTTCGACCATTGGAAGCCTAAAAAGGCTCTGTGGACAGTTTCTTAACCATCTAGATGGTTATGTCTGTTCAATACAACAAATAACAACTTTTGAAGCAACTTTTAAAAGTTGCATTACATATTGTTAACAATTTTGCAAACATTCTTGCCGAGAAAGGCTAAAATGTGTTTTGAATAGTTTTAGACCTTTATTAATCTTCCAAAACTCCTAAAACACCTAACAGACACCTAGCAATCAAATTACATCCAAAGACTAATTGATACCCAAGGCTTATAACAATACCAAGGGGTCATAGTCCAAACATGTGGATGGGTTACAAGGAGATGTTAATCAATCCTGTAACCATTATTACAAATAAGAAAACTTAAATACTAAACCATTGAAAACATCTTAAAACATTTAGTCTATCAATCCTTCAACACAAGGCTCCATGGTGATATGATGTAACCTTAGGAAAGTAGGTGCTTGTTTCAATAGGA
Source organism: Chamaecyparis obtusa (assembly GCA_027943335.1). Taxonomy (NCBI): domain Eukaryota; kingdom Viridiplantae; phylum Streptophyta; class Pinopsida; order Cupressales; family Cupressaceae; genus Chamaecyparis; species Chamaecyparis obtusa. The sequence continues at coordinate 855,733 of BSBK01001858.1, read as the reverse complement.
TGGGATGACTTCTTGGCTTCATGGTGTCTTTCTTCAATCACATGGTTTTTGGTTTGCATGAGGGATGCCCCTGCATCACAGTCACTGTGAGATGTCATCATGTGTGACTGTCCTTGTCACAAATGAGGACATCTCACAGTGACTGTCCCTTCTGTAATTGCCACTTGAATGAGGACAGTCACTGTAAAGACAACATGATAATGTACACATACAATGAGTGTACATTATCATGTTGTCTTTACAGTGGCTGCCCTCATGTTGTATATTCTTCTCTGTAGATGCTACTATGTGCTAGGGAACTTCTTAGAACTGTTGGTATATTCTTACAACTTGTTACACCTGGGATATTCTTCTCTGTAGATGCTACTGTGTGCCATGGTCCAAACGGGCCTATAAATGTGGTTGAATAGCAATACATTCAAGTGGCAATTACACAAGGGACAGTCACTGTGAGATGTCGTCATGTGTGACTGTCCTTGTCACAAATGAGGACATCTCACAGTGACTGTCCCTTGTGTAATTGCCACTTGAATGAGGACAGTGACAGTAAATACAACATGATAATGTACACAATTACCATGAAGGTAGTCGCAAGTTAGGGCTGTTTCATTGCATACCCGAAACAATGAAGACGTTACGGTCCACAAAACGTTTGTGCTTGAAAGATGAACAAATAAAATTAAACTTCTAAATAACCAAAGCCGCTAACAATAAATTCAACACAGATATGTCCTCATTTCTGGGTATTTTAGCTCTGTAACAGCTGAATACCAGATTACATAATAATGACAAAAGAAAAATAAATCCAACGTACTCAGAAATTGTAGCTGTGATTTCGCGGAGGGAATCTCTCTCGGCGCTGTTGAAAATACAAATGACAATGTTTCTCTACATTATCATGTTGTCTTTACAGTGACTGTCCCTTGTGTAATTGCCACTTGAAGGAGGAAAGTCACTATAAAGACAACATGATAATGTACACTTACAGCCTGTGTACATTATCATGTTGTCTTTAGAGTGACTATCCTCATTTGTTGAAGAAGAAAAGCATTTATGTGGCTGAATAGCAATACATTCAAGTGGCAATTACACAAGGGACAGTCACTGTGAGATGTCCTCATTTGTGACTATCCTTACAGTGAGTGTACATTATCATGTTGTCTTTACAGTGACTATCCTCATTTGTTGAAGGAAAAAAACATTAATGTGGTTCAATAGCAATGTATTCAAGCGGCAATTACACAAGGGATAATCACTCTGAGATTTCCTCATTTGTGACTATCCTTACAGTGAGTGTACATTATCATGTTGTCTTTATAGTGACTGTCCTCATTTGTTGAAGGAAAAAAGCATTAATGTGGTTCAATAGCAATGCATTCAAGTGGCAATTACACAAGGGACAGTACGTACATGCCCATTAAAGTTGGTGTTTTGTTATCTAGCATGACAATGGAGACAGCATACTCTGTGTCAATTTTACTGATCAAATTTCCCTCCGCCAGGCAAAGCAACAATCTGGGTATGATAAGGTAAAGTTTTTGCAACAATTTCTTGCTGCTGCTAAGGTTACCATTGTTTATGGTTTCTGTTATATAGTTCTATCTATATTGCTATATGGCCTTTTGTTTAGGATTAAGTAGACGAGGGAAAATATTTCTTTTGTGGATTGTAAACAAAACATTGAATTATTTCAGAGAACAGATCTAAATCTATAAGATGCTACGATGGAGCACATGACCATGTACTTGTGAATATTAGGATCCATGTTAATCAAATGACTGCTTTATGCAAATTACTTTTAAGTAAGTAAAAGGCAATACAATTTTTCGAAGTGTGCAAGGATTTTTATGATATACATGTGTATGAAGAAATGAATCTGTGTTGTTTTGTATCAATATCAAACATCTCTGATATATTTTCATGTTTTTATAATCTATTTTGCAGATGGAAAGTTGAAATGCCAGCTATCCTAGAGCAGTCAATAAGAATATTGTCTGATGCTGGTCTTGGTATGGCCATGTTCAGTCTGGGTATGTTTTGAATTCTTCTCTATCTCTCTGATTGAGGAGTACTCGATATATGCATGTGCTTTTTTCTTCTTTGATGGTTGTGAAGCTCTGTTTGTTCTAAATAGCACCGTATTGCAATTGTATTAGTTTCATTATTTTCTCTAAAGTCACTGTATTTTTTCTTATTATAATAAAAGAGGAAGTTGTGAATGTCAAAGTTGAGTGAAACAAAAATTATTTTCATCAAATTTTGTTACTGTCACAAGGGACACTAACAAAGCCCTAGCTTTTCCTCTGATATAGCCTTCTCCCATACCTCATCCTGAGATTCTTTATCTTCTGTGTCATCTGATCCTCCTATACAAGTTGCAAATGAAATTTATCGCTCATGTATAAACTGAGATAATATAATGCACTCGATATTTGAATCGTCGTACATGTATAGAATGATAGAATATAATGCATTCAATATTTGTATTATCATTCATGTATAGATTGAGACAACATGATAATGTACACTCACTGTAAAGACAACATGATAATGTACACTCACTGTAAGGACAGTCACAAATGAGGACATCTCACAGTGACTGTCCCTTGTGTGATTGCCACTTGAATGTATTGCTATTCAGCCACATTAATGCTTTTTTTCTTCAACAAATGAGGATAGTCACTATAAAGACAACATGATAATGTACACTTACTGTAAAGACAACATGATAATGTACACTCACTGTAAAGACAACATGATAATGAGGACAGTCACTGTAAAGACAACATGATGATGTACACTCACTGTAAGGATAGTCACAAATGAGGACATCTCACAGTGACTGTCCCTTGTGTGATTGCCACTTGAATGTATTGCTATTCAGCCACATTAATGCTTTTCTTCTTCAACAAATGAGGATAGTCACTGTAAAGACAACATGATAATGTACACTTACTATAAAGACAACATGATAATGTACACTCACTGTAAAGACAACATGATAATGAGGACAGTCACTGTAAAGACAACATGATGATGTACACTCACTGTAAGGACAGTCACAAATGAGGACATCTCACAGTGACTGTCCCTTGTGTGATTGCCACTTGAATGTATTGCTATTCAGCCACATTAATGCTTTTCTTCTTCAACAAATGAGGATAGTCACTGTAAAGACAACATGATAATGTACACTTACTGTAAGTGTACATTATCATGTTGTCTTTACAGTGACTATCCTCATTTGTTGAAGAAGAAAAGCATTAATGTGGCTGAATAGCAATACATTCAAGTGGCAATCACACAATGGACAGTCACTGTGAGATGTCCTCATTTGTGACTGTCCTTACAGTGAGTGTGCATCATCATGTTGTCTTTACAGTGACTGTCCTCATTTGTTGAAAGAAATAAGCATTAATGTGGTTCATTAGCAATGTATACAATCATTTTTATTTTTTAATTTACCCAGGGCCGTCGCAATTGCGACGGGCTCCCGTCGCAATTGGCTTGGCGTCGCAATGCAGCGGAGGCCTAGAATGGATAAGGGCCGTATGGGCGACGGCCACGCCCATCGCAATTGCTTCGGAGGGCCATCGCAATTGTGACGCCCTGGAGTCGCAATACGACGGAGGGCCAAAATGAGTGAAGGGGAGACTTTGCGACGGCTAGGTGTTGCAATTGCGATGGCTACCCATAAACATCACAATTTGTGACTAAAAAACTACGACGTCAATGGGTGTCACTATTGCGACACATAGCCGTCGCATTTGCGACACATAGCTGTCGCAAATTGGCCTCAAATGTACTAGTGGAAGTGCATTCCTAGGTAAGATTCTTTGCATATAGTGCAAGTTCGTAAGTTAAGCAATGCATCAATCTTTTAGTGGAATTTTCTTAACACCATTGTATAATCATTTTTTTCCACATATGCACTTGTCTGTTCCTGTGTTGTAATGGAATTTGTTGCTCTTTATATAGTTCATCCTGTAATTGTGTGATTTGTTGTTTTGTGGTTGTCTCTTCCTTAGTGTGTGATTGTAGTTGTTACGAAGGATTTGAAACTTGCTCTAATCTTTTCACTTGTCTACGAGAAGCTATTGCATCTTTATTCTAGGTTTAGTATTCTCGATATCTTTTTCTTCTTTCTTATTGTTGGGGCTCGAAATCAGGATTTCTTAAGAGACTGTTTGTCTGTTGTTGTAATGGAGTTTTTTGAGCTTCATATGGTTGTTCTTGTAATCAAGTTGTCTATTGCTCTGTGGTTGCCTCTTCAGTACACTATGCTTCTATTTCTTATGTGGGAATTAAAACTTGTTGTAATCTTTTTGTGCATCTATGCGCAGCTATCATATCTTTATTACAGGCATAGTATTCTCAATTTCTTTTTCTATTTTGCTGTTGTTGGATCTCAGAAAGTTGATTTACTAGGAGGTGGTTGATTTACAAGGCTGAGATTGCTTCAGGGGTAAGTAAGGCTGGAAATGTGTATAAACCTTGATCGGGAAGGACAATTTAATAATCTCAATCCCAGGATGCCGAGGGTTTTTGGAAATGCATAGCGAGGTGTTGAGTATTCAATCATCAAAATTTATTAGAATTATGGAAACACATAACAATGGCTGAAATTTCATGAAAGGATGCATCCTCGCAGTAACATCGTCCTCAACGTTGATCTACGTGTCGAAACAAGTGGCCTACTCTACTCTACTCTAAGACCCATGTGCTTGTGTGCTAACTTAATCAAAGATTCGGTGTGCGCACATTCTTTAAATACATAAAAGTATGAGATTCATGTGAACAATATTATTCGATATGACTGGATACTCATGTCTATAGATGTCTGTATTGTAGGCTCTGTACCTCCTCTGCAACACACTGATCAATTTAGCACTAAAACACATAACACTCCTTGTGAATTTTAAGACAACTTTTTCTAAATTAGGGCCTATTTGGGGGCTGAAATTAGACTGGAATTGGCATGATCTAATTCTGGATAATGTCAATTCCATGTTTGTGTCCATCCAAAAAATTGGAATTGGAATTTTGAAATTCCAATTTTGTTTCAAAATGGACATTTGCATCTTCCACTCAAATAGGTGGAATTGGAATTTCAAATTCTAATTCCAATTTTCATAAAACAAATTTAATATTTCGTGGGATCTATGACTATAAGGATGTATATATAAACATGTGTATATACATATGTATATATACACACATGTGTGTATATATACATAAATGTGTGTATATGTATATACACACGCATGTGTATATATATACACATGTGTATATACACATATGTATGTGTATATATGTGTGTGTATACATACATATATGTGTGTATATATAAACACACATGTGTGTATGTGTGTATACACACACATGTGTGTGTATATACACATGTACACATATGTATATACATGTGTGTATGTACACACATGTATACACATATACACACATGTGTGTATGTGTATACATACACATGTGTGCATATGTGTATATATACACACATGTATGTGTGTGTGTGTATAGACATATACACACCATATTCAAAGAAATTAAAATAAATAATTAAAATTCCTTATGCATCTTCTCAGTCATCTTCTGGGTGAACCAAATGCGTCAGCCCATATTCCGAAAATCATTTTCAGGATTTGTATCTTCCAGAATTGCAACATCTTCCAGAATTGACTATATCCAACATTTGGTATTCCAACACTGTTTAGTCATAGCCACGAAGAGACATAATTCTTCAATTTATTTTACAATGATACATTTGGTAATAACATTAATAGATTAATAAAATTTAAATTTTAAATAGAATTTATATGTTTATAATATTATAGATTATTGGTTAATTTTTTATTTTTGTATTAAGTATAAGGGAATAAAAAAAAGATAAATACATCATCCATGATACTCGGGAGGCAAGGCCTCACACCAAGAGTATCAAAGTATCAAAGTCCCATCATCCTCAGAATAGACAAATCTAGCCCTGGGTGCGATGGGAGAAGAAGGACAAGCCACAGCAGCTTAAAAGGTTTTGCTCATCACATGAGGTGGGGGTGAACTAAAGCCGCCATTGGATTCATTAATGGTGGCTGACATAAGCTTTGTGAAGACATCGAAGGGCCAAAAAAAGAAGTATGAACACACAACCAAAACATGAAGTAAAAGACATGGAGTAGAGAGAGAAAAGGAAAGATTACACCTGGATCGCATCAAAGGAACACATTTCAAGGATTCCAAAAATCGCACAATCAGATGTCGATGTTAATTTTATTTTAATATTAATAATTCTATTATTTAACATTTAAAAAATCATAATGGGAAATATAATTTGTTTTAAAAGTATATATTTTAATATTTTTAATAATAAATCACTTATCTAATTTTTTAAAATAATTCTTATTAATATTAATAATTATTATATTATGTAATTAATTGATTTTAAGATATATATTATATGAAATTTTTTAAAATTAAATAATCATTTATATAAATAAGAATACGAAATCAAACATATAATTTTTTTAAAATATATTTATTAAAAAAATTAGTATTATTTATTCATATATATTTAAAAATATAATAATAAATTATATATTTAAATGTTATAGAATTTATAATTTTTTAAATTTTGATAGTAAGTATATTATAACATATATTTTAATTATGTATTATTAACAAAAAAATAATTATATTATTTCTAAAATTATTATATTTATTAAGAATGTATTTATTTTTTATCAATAACAATAATAATTTTTATTCATGAATCAAGAAAGCACCTAGCCCAATTCAGGGATGGTTACACCAGGGAAACCATCTTCCCATATAGAAAAAAGACACAAACACAAACAAGTAATTAATAGATAGCCTAAAACATCACCGGAAGAAAACAAATGCTAAACATATTAAACCCTTGCATCCTTTTTAGTCTAAGACCGAAGAATCATTTCAAACGATTTCTTTGATTTTTTTAATCTTTTTTACTCCTCACCACTTCCCCACCATCTTCCACCCTAATTGCTATTTGTTGTCATGCCCCTTGGTGACCATCAGTATCCATAAATGGACCAGCCATGCTATCTATCTTTTGTTGTCTTTTTTCTTTATATATGATCCCCATCTCCTTCACCTCTCGAGATCCCGCTGGCCATTTCTTCTCATGTCTCTCTGGTGTGTCAAATCCATTTTTAACATTAGAAACCCCACCCTGATCTTTCACAATAGTATTAACACTATCTTGAGGAGGTGGTGAAACCACCTTTGGAGCTTCAGAGTCACACAATAGATCACCCTAATGCACAACCTGGGCATAGCTAGATTTTGACTTTCATCCCTCTTCTTCACTATATATAGAAAGGAAGAGACATCCTTCCACCAAGACACCACCTTTACTGTTCTAGATTTAGCACATTGGGTAGCCATATGCCCTGTTTGAAAGCATTTTCGACATTGAAAGGGTACGCCTTCATAGTCTAAGGGCTGGCCCAAAAACCGTTTGAATTCTTGATCTTAATCTCTTGAGGAAGATCCCTCAAAGTGTCCATTTCAACCAAGATTCGAGCATAAGTTAAATGTAGAAGATTTGAGGACCCCTCATCCACCATTAAAAAGCTTCCCAAATAGTTTCCATTTTTTTCTAAGCATGATTCAAACTAGAAATGAAGAGTGATGTTTGGAAGTCTCACCCAAATAGGAACCATGTCAAAAGCTTTAGAAGCGGGATTGAAACCCAGGTGCCAGGGTTTCAGCATAAGATGGAATTTATCCTCCCAATTCTAGAAAAAATCACATAAAATCTTATTTATGTCTTGAACTTTTTCGAAGACAATAATGAAGAAGCCTCTAGTAGCTAGGTAGATTTGAACATACCCTTCCATAACCAGTTCCCATTGTTCCATTATCCATTTGTTAAGATCTTTCAAACTCGGCCAGAAACCCATGAATCTTCCTATCAGATTGAGACTTGAAAAAATCACAGCATTCTGCCTTACTTCAACCTCTATTTCCTCCTCAAGCTCCACTGATACAGGCTCGATCATGGGTTTGAGCATTGCCATCAAAACCCCATTTCCCTGATTGTAGTTAACAGACTACTTCTTCCATTGAGTTGTTAACTCTCTCTCAAAGGCCTTACCGTGAATACCCCGCTGCCCATCCACAACACCCCAATGTGTCTCACCATTCATCCTCTTAAAACCTTTCTGTAATGAACACCCTCCCATTGGCATCATTTGGGGCTCCATTGCAGTCCCCCTTCTCTCCTGCATTTTGTTGCCTAACCTTCCCATCTTTCATCCCTTCCCCCCATATGTGCTAGCCATTTTTTTCTTTCGAATGGCAACACAACTGTGGTCTCCATCCAACCACCCGATGCTTGAAGCCCTTGGCACCGCACACAAATTTTGTGTTTAACCAGGCCTTCAAGCTGTCATCCGCACCCACATTTGAAACAACATCTGAATCCAAACTAGAGCGGCCATTGTTATGAAGAGGAGAAAAATGGACCTTCGATCCAGCAACAAAGAAGGAAACCCTAGCCCCAACGGCATGGGATTTCAAGAAATTCAGGAGCGCCATTCGTGCCATTATTAAGAATGTATTATTGTTTATCTATATATATGTATTTTTTAAATTTTAGATCATATTCACGATGAGAGAGTTGTGAAAATATTTGATAAGCTTCATATATATAAGACAAGATTATTATGTTAGTTATATTTTTGAATGTTCTAATTATATAAAAATATAATTAAATTTAACAAATTTATTTTATTTTTTTAATTTAAAATTTTATAATATATATGAAAATATAGGAATAAATTATTTTGTATAATACTTTTAAAAATTAATAAAAATAAGTAAATAAAAATTTAAATATTAAAAATAAAATAAATTAAATTATACAAACATCTTATTAGAAAACGTTTAAACAACAAAACTGAAACAAATATCTTACCAATGGGGACACTTAATTTTTTTTACAAACTACCTAAGGGGACACTTAGTTTTTTATAAATTCTTCTTATAAATTATGCTTATAAACTCTTCTTATAAATTATGCTTATAAACTCTTCTTATTTAAAATATATTTTTTAATTTTATTAAAAAAAGACAATTTTAAACTTTTTACACTACATTAGATTTTAACCTTTGTATTAGATTCTTATGCAACATTAGTCTTTTTTATATGAATAGGGAAAGAAAATATAATATTAGAAATCATCTTTATCATTTCAAGAATAATTTAATTTAATTTTTAAAAAAATTCTTATTTAGTATTTTTTACTAATTTTAAAAGTTATATTAATAAAATATATTAGCGCACAATATTATTTTTTATATACATGTGTACATTTTAACATGGTGATGCATCGTTTGGTTCTATGTGAAATGCTTTTGACTTATCTATGAACCAGTGAGGGAACCTCATCCTCTTATTAATTTTTTTGTAATATGTATATCTTAAAATAACTTAATTACATATTATATATATCATAATAATAATTTGTTTATAATCATAATAACAATTATAATTATTATAATTTGTAAATGGTTTCGGGTTCCATTCAAAACTTGTTTTTACCTTATTCAAAAACAATTATCATTATAATTATAATTATTTAAAAAATAAATATCAAATCTATTTTTAATTCCGAACTCCCAAAAGAAGACGTATAATATGATTGTCAAGGCTACTAAGGACATGCCTTCTGACTGTCATGTGGATTCTCATAGGTATCTGAAGTGCAAATGGTCGGATGGGGTCATCATGGCTAGCCTCAAAGCCAAGAATATCTATAGAATTATTGATCATAATGAAAGTATTCTTAGTCATATCAATGTTGTTTGGTATTCCTCTCTTGATGCTGGTGCTTGGAAAAAATATTTTGACATTCTCTGGAAAGGTCCTGTTCAACCTAAAATCAGATGTTTTAAATGGCTAACTCTACTTGATAGACTCCCTATTAGAAAAGATGGTCACACTACTGACATTTGCAGTCTCTGCAGGCTTCCTAAAATGGGTAGACATATCCTCTTTGATTGCATCTTTGCTAAAGAAATTTGGAACATGTTTGGTATTTATTACCCTTTAAATGTGAATATTCTGGAAATTGTCACTAGTCATATTGATGGACTTAAAAAAGATGCTAATTTATTTTGGAATATGTTGTCTTCTAACATCCTCTAGCAGATCTAGAAGTGCAGGAACGAGGAAAGGTATCAAAGTAACCTTAGAGTTCTTACTGAGTTTTCTCGAAAACTCACATTTAAAAAAAAAATTCTTCAGGTTCACACTACTATGATGGTTGAGAAAGATAAGTTGAGGAGATTCTTGAAAGATGGGCACGCCACCTTTTTCATCTACGAGTTAAAGCATGGATACGAGTGGAGGAGGAACCTCGATGATTTTCAAATGTTTGAGTGTACTTGCAAAAGGTTGAATCAAGAGATCAGGAAAAATATTAATTCCAGAAAAGATGAGCTTTTCATGCTTATGCAAATTTAGGAGCGTAAGAACATTGTTTGGATGGAGGGTCTGCTTGGCTAGACTGCTTGGGTTGATACCCATCATGATGTCTTAGACTAGTAGCTCCTTTGCTTCCTCCTGTTTCTTTCTTGTTCCTATGATACTCTGAGTTCGTGGTGAGGCTGGGCCTCTTCTTTTCTTACTCTTGGTGGTTACTCTTTTTGTATTTGATCTACCTATATTTAATAGAAAAAAATATATTTTTAAAAATATAAAAATATAAAACTTCAAAACTAATTATATTTATTAAAAACTTACTATATATTTTTAAAAGAAAATTAATAGTATTAGTAATATTTTATATATATGTTATAATTATTATTAAAAATTTAAAAAACAATTGAAACATATAAATATCAATAAAAATTAATATAAAATTAACCATTAATATATTTAAAATAAGTACAAAATGTAAAAAAGAAATTAAATAATTTTTATAAAAAATAAAAAATAATTTCTAATATAATATTTTCACTGCGCGTTATATAAAATAAATACTAATGCTCCGTCAAATAAGATGAAAATTAATAAAGGATTGAAATGTGATGTAAGCTTTAAAAGTTTGAAATTAAAATCTAATAAAGTGTCAACAATAAGAAATTAAAAAAATGTTTTAAATAGTCTTCTTAAAAATTGCACACATTACCTTTTCACCGGGTATTGTACTCACTCTTCCAGGAACTACACACACATATGTAGTCAGAGAGATATGACAATGTGATGGGCATCCAACCATATCGAATGATATGGCTGGATAGCCATTGTTGTGCTTGTTAGGTGAAAGGAGAATTGAATTGATCACATGTTTACCTAAAGAAGATTTGATTCATATTAGAATAAGGAATAGTTCATAGAGTAGTAGCGCTTGTACCAAATGAGGTGCAATGTACTTTGTTCAAGACAATCTTATGTAGAAAAGATGTGAAATTGTCCACTTTATTTGAAACCCACATTTAAAAATATGTATAGATAAATTCAAAATTAAAAACAAGAGACACAAAGAGTCAAGTTCCTGCCAATAACATGGAAAGTTTAGAGTAGTTAAAAGTAGAGATGAAGATGGATGGGGAAGGGAAGAGAGAGAGAGAGAGAGAGAGAGAGAGAGAGGACACTATGATAGAGTGATAGAGAGATAGAGAGAGGGGGAGGACCTATGAATAGTGTTAGGATATGTATTTAGAGATAGGATCAGATGGGATTAGTAGCTTGATGTCCCATTACCAATTTATTGATTTTGACTTAAATTGAAATAATGAATACCTAATGAAAATTTGTATAAAGTTGTAAGATTTAACACTCAATAATTGAAAAGGTGGACTCAATTTTTAAAAATAAATTTAATAATGGAAGGTTGAGCCTACTTGAAATAAAATACTATAAATAAAACTAAACTACATTAAAAATGTTAATACTAAAAATTTAGTTCTTACATTAATTTGAAGATGATGTAAACTAGAGTCTTTTAGAATTTTCTTTCTAGTTTTTAAATTTAAAAAAAAAATAAAAATTCATTTAAATTCATTTTTCCTTCTCCTTCGAAAAGTGGTTTGCGTGAAAAAATTGTGTTTTTAAGGAGTTGATGTCACTTGGATCAGCATAACATTTTTAAAAAAATATGTTAACAATGTAATTCTTTCGAGATTATATTTGTAACTTCAATATCTAAATGATGCAATTGGTTTTATTCATTTTAGGTCAATATTTCATAGTTCATTAAGTTCTAAAGTGATAGTAACTGTAATTTAGACATAATGTCACTTGGATCACTCTAACTTGAACTGTGTATATCGAAATTCATTTTTTCTTTTTTATATAGAAAGGTAACACAAATACTCTTTTCCTACATATTTTTCTTTTTTTATTTATAATTTACTATTTTTTTCGAAGTCTTGAAGAGACAGGTTGTTGAATGACCAAACAACCTATGTTTAGTTAAAGTAATTTTTAAAAGTGATAATGAACTCAATATGTATTAAAATTATATTCACTAGAAATCTTGTTCTGAATAGCATCATTTGACATCGTATGTTTGAAAAAATCATCTTGTTTGGTCCTTGTCCTAGGCCTTAAAAGGCCATTTTTTGTAGTTTACTTTTTTCTGAGGGAAAAATTTCAATTTAGGGGTCTTTGAGCGAAGACCCCCTTCTCTTGAAGACACCTAAGGGGCTTCGTGCAAGGGGTCTTCACTCGAAGACTCTCATGTGAAAAGTCTGGGGGAGAAACACCCTGCAGGAATTTTTCCCAGCCTACTTCGAGCGAAGTAGGTCGGCTAGTTATGAATTCATTTTGTAAAAAAATTTAGAATGTTATAAAACTAAAACATTTCCTTTCTATTTTCCACCGAATTGTAATAAATTAATTCGCTTTTTCTATTATTGATCAATTTTTACAAAGGCATTTTTTGGAGGAGGATTGCTATTTCTATTTTTTTCAAAGACATAATTTTGGAGACAAGGAATATTAGATCAAGTATTTTTGAAGAAGAGAATGTTTATTGACGATCTTGTGGAAGACATTTTTTGGAGAGAAGAAATGGGGAACAAGAAGGGAAGACAAAGTAAATCTGATAGAAAAAGGTCACCTGGTACTAAACAAAGAAATCGTGAAGCTGAATTGACATATTATCATAAAACTAAAGAAGGTGAAGGACAAGTTAAAGTAGGAGGGTCAAGTCAAGTCGAAGAATTGCACATTAAAGAAGGATCGAGATCACTCCCTATAGAAGCTCAAGCAATTGATGTTGGAGAAGGGTCAAGATAACATTCTCCTACTGGTATGGATGAACTTTTAATTTTAGCTCAAACTGTAAATAGAAATATTAATTATAGAAACTTAGATCATTTACTTAGGATGTGGAGAATTTGAGATCACTTGCTAATATTCAACTCTTAAGTCTTGCTAATAAGAGATCAATGAATATGATAGCAAGAGAAATATTGGCTAAATTTTATAATTTTGAAACACTTGAACAAGCCTAATTGCTTTCAGTTGTACTTATAAATAAAAAGTTAGAAGGGGCATTAAAATTATTGGGTATAGACACAACATCAAAGAAGAGAAAAGTTGTTGACATGCAAACGGATATGATTAAAAATCTTAGGAAAGGTTTGAACCAGGTAGGGAAGCAATCTCAAACTAAAGATAAGACCATTACAAGAAAAGTTATGTTGACATCTAGTGTAGGTAACACTATGCTCCGAAAAAGGCAGATATATTCAGTTTCATCTCGGATTGGTTTTAATAGGAAAATAATATCATGATATGTTAATAGGAGAATACTTTTGCATGATAGCACCTTGGAAGGCAATTGGTAAATAATGTGTAGAGATCATCATTAAGATAGGATTGATGGCAGAATTAAGAATTTAGTCACATTATTTTGGAATGATAATGCACGTCCTTCATCAAATAGTAGAGATGTTATCACACAGAATTTTAACTAATCAATATGAATATCATACGAAACATTGGTTGGACACAACACACCATGAAATGTATGTATCATTTTGTAGTTCAAGTCCTAATATAAAGATTGGGAAAACATTGTTTGAAAGATTGAAGCCATATTATATTAGGACAAACAAAGTGTTTGAAACTTGTTGTCATTATCATATTGAATTTGATCTCCACTATTAGGTTTTTTGGAAGTTTTTAGAAGACACTTATGGTTTTGAAAATGCTCCTCCTATTAATAATATCAGATTTCCACAATCCATTTTAACAATTCATGTGCATTTCTGGATTCGAAATGAGAAACGCACATGAATTGTTAAAATGCTTCTTCTACTAGACAAAGTGAGTTCATCTCATCCATTTTATGTGACAAAAGAGATGATGTAGCTGGACAAATAATTTGCATAAAAGGAATATGTCAAACATGTGTTGATTTATCTCTCTTTCCTTTGAAAAATGAAAATATTGATGTAACAAAGATGGTAAATTGCAAGAGTTACAAATATATAAAGAATGAAACAAAATTTGGGAAAGAATCCAAAAGGTTAGAATATGTTGAAGAGGAGATAAATGTTGGAGTATTTATGGACAAATTTAAAAAATTGATTCAACCCTACATTCATCATGTTTTTTTTGCAAAGTGGCAAGCACAACAATTCCAAACACTGAGAGACAATTTCCCACTTGGAACTATTGTATCAGTTGTTGATTTTGTAAAAAATTATTCCTTTGTTCATTAAAAGGAAATTCAATCGGAATACTATTTTTTAGAGAAAATTACTATTATGGTACATGTGTGTTATCGACATGCACAATTATATTTGGATGGTATTCAAAGCACATTTGAAGCATAGGTCATCAAGAAGGAATATCATTTTATATAAGTGATGATAGAGAGCATGACATTTATTATGTAGAACACTGCTTCAAGATGTTTTTTGCAAATTTGAAAGAAAGAGGTATAAAAATTGATGAGCATTATGTTTGGTCAAATAGATGTGTTGTACAATTCAAATCATCAAGACCATTTTATGCACTATGTAGATATCATCGTAATAAAAACATACCACATTTCTGGAGTTTCTTTGAGAGTGGACATGAAAGAGGTGAACATGATGGTACTGGAGTTTGCATCAAATGTGTTGTATGAAAGTATCAAATGAATTATATAAGGGAGTTCATATAAAAAATGCACATAATGTTGTTGAATGGTGCAAGACACATTTCACACCAAATGAGAATGACATGTCATCAGGATTGACTCAAGTGGTGCCACATAGAAAATTTTGGGAGATAAAAGGTATGCACACATTTTTAAATTATTCAAGTGTTTAAATTTTTTATGTATTCTTTATTCAAATTATATTTATAAAATGTATTATAAATAAATTTGTTCAAGTGTGGATAGAAAAATTATGCATGGTTGCAATATGATAGAAAAGACACATGATCTTTACATTTAGTTATGAGTACAAAATGTCACAATTGGACGTTGAACACTAGGGACTACTCATGCTTTTGTTGTTGCTGCATTGTTAACAATTATGAGGAATGCATCAATCAAGACCGTGGATGTGTAGGTGCATGGAATCTAGTGCCACTAGTTGTTACTGATACATTTGATAGAGATGAAGATGAAAACTTTGATAATGTCCCTTTGATTTCTACTGATTACGATCATATCTCAGGATTGGTCAAAATTGGTAAGTATATATATTTCACATTATATGGTCCATTGAGTTGCATGTATAGATAGATAGATAGATAGATAGATAGATCTATAGATTGAACTAAGTAAATTTTAAGATCTCACATGTATATATAAATTTACAGTCTAGGAGATGTCTTTTCAATGATTGTTGAGCGTGAAAATGTAGAAGGAGTTGGTTATTATTTATTGTGTTGTATTGTAGAGAGGATGAAGTTACTTGAACCCGAAGAAAGTGATGGAATGGTGTTCCCCATAGGTTTGTTTTAATGCCCTGCCAGGGAACCCAAGAGAACTTAACCTAAACATGCTACTAAGTTTGCAGAATAATTTTTTTTTAAAAGTGTTAACATTCAACAACATCAAAGTCTTACAATGTGGAAGCAATACAATGAAATGAATAACTCACATATATATATTCTCAATTGATTCCTTTAATGAAAAACTAGGATAATAGTCAATTAACAAAGAAAACTCAATTACCACAATTTAGCCAGATTTACACAACTTCAAACTCTAATGAAATTTATTCTAAAATTCAATATAATTGAATGCATGCAGCAAGGATTTCCATAAATTCCAACTCCAGAATAGAAAGAAAGAGAGAAATACATAGGCAAAGATCCAGACATGCATACAACCAGGCACGAAGAAAACAATCTTTCTGAAATTCACAAAATAACATACTCATAAGGAAAATCAAACCCTACCTCAAAACTGAAGGAAATATTCGAACGAAGACCAGATCTGAAGATAAAAACTCAAAACCTCCAAGCTTTCCAAAATTGAATTCTCCACAAAAATCATTTATTTTGCCTACTAAAAGTTCCTCCACCTGTGTCCTCAAAATCCAATCCTTACCAAAAATCTCTCCAAAACCTATTTGTCAAAATTATGGCCAAATCTCTTACATGTAGGAATTCCCATTCCACATGCTGGGGGTTTGGAACTCCACTCTCTAAAAAGCTTGCATGAATTTAGACTTTGATTTGTAGTTCAATTTCAGTTGAACTCAAGTCTATTTTCACTATGGTTTGTTGAAAATACTTAACCCAAAATTAACTAATGCATTTAATTTAATTTAAATGATTACTGATTGTGCAACTTTAATGCATTCAATAAATTAAAAATAAAATATTTACTCTAAAATAATTTTCACATGCTCAATTAATACTCAAATTAATAAATACATTACAATTGAGCATACGTTAAATTTACAATTATATAATTCTAAGGTGAAGGTATTTAATTAATTCTCATTAATTAAATATTTCAACCACACTCAACAATTGCATTTAATTTAATTTCTATATAAATAAATAAATAATCTCTCATGGCTAAAAATAGCAAAGATCCTATTTATTAAAATTGCACTATTTAATCAAATTAAATAATCTAATTATAGAAAACACACCAACAGCCAAAATCAAAAGCATCACAAGGACCTAAGGACCCACATTCATACGCAAGAACATGGTTATAAACTCACATCAACTATACGAGTTTAGAAAAGGTAGGAAAAATAGAATCTTGTCCATTATTTCAGGACAATAATATGGCTTAGGTTAGGATTTGGACCCATGTTATCTCCCCTCTCTTACCATTTGAGATATTGCAATAGGGCACGTTCATCCTAAAAATTCAAAAAAGTCGGTGCTCGGTACCTGCAAACCTACATACAAAACCTGCATGTACATACATATATAAATATATAATAAACAATGGCGGAGATCGGCCAATCGTGTGGATCTTGCAAGCAAGTAACTATGACTCCATCCCTCAACCACATCAGGCACAACAAACAGAAATATAAAACAAACACATCATCCATACACATGCAAGTATGGGGTCAGTAAAATCATAAACATAAATGTTTTCCTAACATATAATCTATCATCCTAAAATACTCATAACATTTATAAAATTGGACTAGGGGTGGGGTACTACATTTTTACATGCTTTACACCAATATATTGAACTCAATTTGTAAATTTTAAATTTTAACCTTTTAACAAATTTCAAATTTAGTTTTTTTAAATTTATATTGTTAAAATTTGTGACATGCACGTTCAGTTGTTTTAGAGGGAACATATTTCAAACAAATAAAAGTAATTCAACATGGTATTCACTTTGTTAATTACCAACTAGACAATAAGGTGTTTCAATATAGTCACCTAGTAGTTTCCACCTCCATTTGTCTACATACAGTTAAATCTCAACGTGGACATCCTAAGTGGAGACTAGATAGTGAGGATCATGAGAGAATATTACATGTTCTCCATGAAAGGTCTAAACCACTTGATTTGGTCTAAAAAGTATAATATGTATACCTATTTCATGTGTTAGGACCTACTTGATATCTCTGGATTAAATTAACTATACTTTGTTTATATATTTAAACATATGATGGACTATAATTTCTTGATATATGATGGACCTATTTGATGGTTTAATGGTTTTAATATATACAATTTTATGTATTATTTTATATATATATGCTTGTGTACATGTATGGTTTTATATGTATGCTTTGATTATTCAATGATTTTTATAGATTGCATATTAGTTAAAGATTTTATGTATGCTTTGATTATTCAATGATTTTTATGATACTTATTGTCCATTAGTTACATGTATTAACTAGTTATTTTTAATGATATTAATTCTAGATCCCCTTAAGACCTCCCCTTAAGATTGCTTAGTAGTTAAAAATCCCCTTAAGACATTAGTTTGAACACTAAAAAATGATGAAATTAGTTAGATTACTTATGACATGTGTTAGTTCTAGAATGAGTTAGACAAATTATTGTCCATTAGTTACATGTATTAACTTGTTATTTTTTATGATATTAATTCTAGATCCCCTTAAGACCTCCCCTTAAGATTGCTTATTAGTTAAAGATCCCCTTAAGACATTAGTTTGAACACTAAAAAATAATGAAATTAGTTAGATTACTTATGACATGTGTTAGTTCTAGAATGAGTTAGAATAGTTATTGTCCATTAGTTACATGTATTAACTTGTTATTTTTTATGATATTAATTCTAGATCCCCATAAGACCTCCCCTTAAGATTGTTTATTAGTTAGAATAGTTATTGTCCATTAGTTACATGTATTAACTTGTTATTTTTTATGATATTAATTCTAGATCCCCTGACTAGTACATTTGACCCACTTTTTAGACCAACATTTCCGACCAAGTTATAAAATAATTTTTCATGGTCGGTTTATAGAAGAAAATTTTGATTTTTTTTACTTCTATTCCCGTGTTGGTCGTAATTACGACCCTAAAGAGTGGTCGTAAATCCAACCAACACGAGAATAAAAGGTAAAAAAAAAGAGTAAAATTTAATACATACGATCCTACCTACCGACACATTTCATTTTGGCATAGTTCGCGAGAAAAGGAGTGTTGAAGGAGGCAGTATAATGAGGCTGGAAGTTGTATGTCGACACCCCCTATATGCATCTAGTCTATAAGTCGTGGCATCTCCTTCTCTTCCACATTACTATTCTCAAACCCACCGAGCAAGCATCAAGAGGAATAGGCATTCGATTTCAACCATTTCATTGCAGCCTTGGTAAGAGATTTTATTTTTTTGGCATTTTCTTAATGAAGGGTACATTTTATTTTATTTTTCAAATTTTTTTCATCTTTCATGGGTTTGAAACCCTTCTACACTTCTAATGGTGTTCACACTACCATTAGAAGTGGCCCGTGAATTTCCACTTCTAATGGTGTTCAATTTCTAGAGATATAGAGCAACCAGTCAACTAAGGGTGGGTTCTTTGTTTCCTCATCAACTAAGTTCAAGGTAAAATTGATGCTACTTTTGGTTTCATTGTAAAAAAATGTTGAATAAGTGGTTGAACTCAATCGCAACTGTGAACTGTTAAAAATTTAGAATAAAACCTCTGTTAATTGTGTGCCCTTAGTTGCAAATAGAAAATTATGTCTTGAACATGGAAAAAAAATCACCCAAAATGTTTGCAATGAATTCAAATTTACAAGGGGTATTGTGATACATTTTTGACAAATTTTGCAAACAAAACCCCACGTAAGAGAGAATTTTTCTAGAAAAATCACAATTTTTTAGAAAACTTGGTGACGAGTTATTTGGCAATTAAGTGGCCCGTGTTAGACCTGTAACTAAGAGTACTATGGGTATTCAAAGGGTTTCACATCTTTGATCCATTAGCCATTGTGTTATCCCAACATGGTGGCCCTAAATAGTTTCATGCTTTAGCTTGCATAATTTGAAAATGGTGGCATTGAATCCCAACGATGAAAATGTAAGTCAATAACACTAAATATATCACTTATAAGTCTTGTGAAGAGTCTCGGTGAGTTTAATCCTTTTGAAGCACTTTAGGAATATTGAATACATCATTTCTTGCCAATTATTTGACAGAGCCTAGGAAATCATTGGTTCTTCAAGACAAAGATTGTTTGCATGCCAAACACTATACAGGAACAGTCAATAAAATGACTGAAATTCTTTGATTTTAAGACTTCAAAACAATATAATTAGTACATGGAATGATCAAAACCTATAATACCAATCAATTAATGCTTTTCCTATAAATGTTGCATTGAATAGAGAGTTTAATAATTGATGAAGGGTGCTCCCCTTAATACCACAAACACATAACAGAAATAGAGAAACAACAACAATATGCAAGAACAGAAAATTGGCTTCTTATTATCTCCACAAATGTGGAATTACAAACTTTCAGAATTACAATATGCAAAGCCACATGGGCATTCCCTTACAATATTCCGTAGGACAAAGCCTCGAACTATTACCCAGATCTACTACCCAGAACTATTCTGAATTGCCTAAGACAATAATACAGCCTTCCTTATATAGGCAATTTTCACCGCCTGGGAAGGTTCCAGAATTTTTAGCCAATAAGGCCGACCAAACTTAGAATTATTTTATTTTACATTTTATTACATCATAGTCGCCTCAAGATAACCTCTGAAACCCGAACAGAAATTTTGAAGAAAATTATTTTTCGCCATTTCAGGTGGCCCAACTTCTGAAGACCATAAGTCATCACCCGTTGACCAGCTCAGCTATTATAACCCCATTTCGGAAATGCCACGAAGCGCTCTACAGGCTTGACTTGCGCAAGCGCTCGTCACTCAAATTTTCAACCTCATCCAGGGCCTCTAAAGCCTTCAAAACTGAGTCCAAAGTTTATGTACCCTGCTGCCAATACCGAAAATCTTCAATATCTTCCAACATACACTTGATCTGGAAATGAAACTTTACTGGTAGACTTATATGACCAAAATGAACCTCCAAGAAAGAAATTAGATCATTCTGAGCACATACGAAAATTACCAAAAATAGTAACTTTCCATAAATAGTAGCTCTGCACAAAATAGCCCTTATTGAATATAAAAATAGAAATATTTTTGGGTGATGCAAGATTGCTCTTACACCCAGGATGCTCCTGCATCAGACACCCAGGGTAATTTGAGAAGTGACCCTGTCACGACTCAGGTGTGCAGAGGAAAACCAAGACGGCTAACCTCCTCCTTTGTCAGCCATGATGAATCTTCAACAGGCCGTCCTTTCCACTTGACCAGATATTCTTCATATGTCCTGTTCCTTGTGCTTCTGCCAACATGACTATCCAGTATATCCTCGATCTCCTTATTGTCTGAACTAGTTGCTGGAATACGCCACTGTGCTGCTGTGATCTCATCTTCAACACCTCCTTCATGATACTCTGTCAGATCTGAAATGTTAAACACTGGTGAAATATTCAGCTCACTAGGCAATTCTACCTCATATGCATTTCTTGAATCATGCTTCTTCAGTATCTTACATGGCCCAAACTTCTTCATTTTCAGCTTGTTATATGTACCAACTGGAAACCGCTCCTTCCGCAAATGAACCATGACTTCATCACCAACCTGAAATTCCTTATACCTCCTTTTCTCATCTGCCTTAGCCTTATACTGTGCGTTCATCTTGGTAATATGCTTCCTCACCTCCCCATGGATGTTCTTCAAGTGTTCTGCAAAATCCTCAGCTTCAGCACTACTTATTTCTCCTTTATCTATCTTTCTCAATTCAGATGCATTTCTTGGACTACTTCCATATACAATCTGGAATGGTGATTTACCAGTGCTCCTGTTGACAGAATTATTGTATGCAAATTCTGCCTGTGGTAAAATCAAATCCCATCCTGCTAGTTTATCTCCAACCAAACATCTCAGCAAATTTTCCAAACTTCTATTCACCACCTCTGTCTGTCCATCAGTCTGTGGATGATGTGATGAACTGAACTTCAAATCTGTCTTCAACTTCTTCCATAATGTACGCCAGAAATATCCAACAAACTTAGTGTCTCGATCTGAAACTATGGTCTTTGGCAAACCATGAAGTCTCACTACTTCTCTGAAAAACAATTCTGCTACATGAACAGCATCATTAGTCTTCTTGCAGGGAATGAAATGTGCCATCTTTGAAAATCTGTCAACTACCACAAAAATTGAATCGTGTCCCCGCTGTGTCCTCGGTAAACCAAGAACAAAGTCCATGCTGATATCCTCCCAAGGCTTCTCTGGTACAGGTAATAGCTGATACAACCCTGTATTCTGCTTCACTCCCTTCACCATCTGACATACTCGGCAACTCTGTACAAACTTCTTCACATCTTGCTGCAACTGTGGCCAATAATAATTCTCACTAACCAAACCAAAGGTTTTATCACGACCAAAATGTCCAGCCAATCCTCCACTATGCTTCTTCTTGATGAGATTCTCCCTCATAGAACTTCGTGGAATGCACAACTGACTCCCTCTGAATAGCATATCATCTTGGATGATAAAATCCAGCCATTTCATCCTATCTAGAGTAACAGGTTCTGTACAAGCTTTCCAAGCTTCACCAAAATCAGGATCCTCTGGATACAAATTCTTGAGTTCCTTGAACCCAACCACTTCAATCTGCATTTCTGTCAGCAATAGTTGCCTTCTGCTAAGAGCATCTGCAACCCTATTAGACTTTCCACTCCTGTGTTTCAAAACAAATGTATAACTCTGCAAAAACTCAACCCATTTCAAATGCCTTTGATTCAATTTTCCTTGACTATTCAAATATTGCAAAGCTTGATGATCAGTATACAAAACAAACTCCTTAGGAAGCAGATAATGTCTCCACTTCTTTAATGCCTGAACTATAGCATAAAATTCCTGATCATAAACAGAATATTTCCTCTTGGCATCATTTAACTTCTCACTGAAATAAGCAATAGGTTTACCTTCTTGGCTCATAACAGCTCCTATTGCAGTACCACTAGCATCACAATCTACTTGAAACACCTTATTAAAATCTGGAAGTGCTAAAACAGGTTGTTCTGTAACTTTTTATTTCAACAATTGAAAACTCTTTTCTGCCCCATTAGTCCACTTAAACTCTTTTCTATCCCCTCTCATTGTTTCAGTCAAGGGTCCACAAATACTACTAAAATTTCGGATAAACTTTTTGTAAAAGCTAGCTAGACCATGAAAAGATCTTACCTCAGTAGCACTCCTTGGACTAGGCCATTCAAGGATAGCCTGTACCTTCTCTGGGTCCATTTTTAGACCTTCTGCTGAAACTACAAATCCCAAATACACTAACTCTTTCTTCACAAAACTGCACTTCTTCAAATTAATCAACAATTTCTCTTCTCTCAGCTTCTCAAATACCATACGAATATGCATCATATGCTCCTCCAATGTCTTACTAAAGATCAAAATATCATCTAGGTAAACAATGACAAACTTACCCAGAAATTCTTTCAGAACCTCATTCATGAGCCGCATGAAAGTGCTCGGTGCATTGGTTAGCCCAAAAGGCATGACTAACCACTCATACAGTCCTTCCTTTGTCTTGAAGGCAGTCTTCCATTCATCTCCTTCTCTGATCCGAATCTGATGATATCCACTCTTCAGATCTATCTTTGAGAAATACACAGCTCCACTCAAACAGTCCATAATATCATCCATTCGTGGCAATGGAAACCTGTACTTGATTGTGATCTTATTTATTGCTCTGGAATCTGTACACATCCTCCACTCTCCATTCTTCTTTGGTGCTAATACCACAGGTACAGCACAGGGACTCAGACTCTCTCGAATCAATCCTTTCTGTAACAACTCATGTACTTGTCTATTCAACTCCTCACTTTCTGCAAGTGTCATTCTGTGTGCTGCCTTGTTTGGAAAACTCGCTCCTGGGATCAAGTCCATCTGATGACTGATCTTCCTGACTGGTGGTAATCCATCAGGCACGTTATCAGATACAATATCTTGAAACTCATTCAACAAATCTGCAACTTCTACAGGAACATCTTCTACTTCCTCTTTACGAGCTTTTGGAATTAAAGCAAAACATACATGCTCATGCCTCATACCATCTAGGAAATTTCTTCCATCAACAAATGTTATTCTTGCATTACCACATACCTTTTCTTCGGTCTCCTTCAATGGTTTTAGCTTATGTCGCACTCCATCCTTTGTCAGGGAATAGGTATTCGCACGACCATCATGTACAGCACATCTGTCAAACTGCCATGGTCTACCCAACAACATATGACATGCATCCATAGATATGATATCACACAATACCTCATCTTGGTATCCGCCAACCTTGAACTTTACTAGGCATTGTTCATTGACCATGACCTTGTGGTCATCCTGTACCCAAGCAATCCGATATGGATGTGGGTGTTTCTGTCTCTTGAGCTTCAACTTTGTCACCATCTCTTCTGACACCAAATTGTCAGTGCTTCCACTATCAATGATCACATCACAACATTTACCTTCACACTTGCACCTGGTGTGAAACAGGCTCCTCCTTTGCTCAGGTTCATTCTCACCACTCAACAGGACTCTTATGTTAATCAATGTTTCTCCTCTTTCAGCATCTTCAGAATTTGATGATCTAGCATCTTCATCTACATGTGCAACTCTGGCCTGGCCTTCATTTCTCCTGTCTGTTCTTCCTTGGCGCTGAGGACATTCAAATGCCCTATGACCTTCTTCTCCACAGTGAAAACATGTTCCACGGAAGCCACCTCTTCCAGATCCTTGTCCTCTTCCTCTTCCTCTCTGATCTCTATTATTCTGGTCCTGGAAGCGATTGGAATTATTTCCTCGCTGATTCTGACTGCTACTGGCCTCATCCTTCTTTTTGGGATCTTCATTTCGGCCACCATATGACCGTCCACTAGATCGTCCACCGCGACCTCTTCCGTTTTGTCTGCTCTCAAACTTCTTGTTCAGCTTTTCCTCTACTTTTAGGGAAAACTAGTATGCCTCTTCAATACTGTTCATTCGAACCAGATTCAGCTCCTCCTGAATGCTTGGCCTTAACCCATTAAGGTATCGGGCAACTTTCTCCTTATCAGCTTCTGCATGGCCTGTTCTGATGAGAAGTCGATAGAACTCCTCTGTATACTCCTGAACAGATCTTCCTGCTTGCTTCAAACTCTGCATTTTCTTCAGTAGGTCAAGCTCATAATCAACAGGAATGAACTGTCGCTTCAATTTATCCACCATCCGATCCCATCTTGTGATTTTATCTTTCCCTCTTCTATTTCGCTCCAACTGAATTTCTTGCCACCAGATCTTCGCATGACCTTTCAGTCTGGCCTTCGCAAATTTGACTCTATCAGGATCGTCAACATCTTCGTACTCAAAATATTTCTCACATTCATTGATCCAGTCAATCAATTCCTCTGGGTTAAGATTTCCAGAAAATGTAGGAACCTCAATCTTAGGTCTTTTCCCAATCTTGGAAATGGCCCGAAAAAGTCTTTCTTCCTCTTGGTTCACAATTTCAACTTCTCCTGCTTGATATTCTTCTTCGGCTTCATCCTCGCTTTCATCTCTGACATTAAGATTCATTCCTCTACGAATCTCTTCTTGCAATGCTCGCACTTGTCTCTGCAGCTCTCTAACCTCAGGTGTTACGACACCAACTCTTCTGCCACGTTCCCTTCGTGGAGGCATTTTCGCCTTGTGCGCTGAAACCCTAGCCACGGTCCTGGTGCAAACTGCCTCACAGTCGGCGATCTGTTTACACACTCAAGAAAACCTGGCTCTGATACCACTTGATGAAGGGTGCTCCCCTTAATACCACAAACACATAACAGAAATAGAGAAACAACAACAATATGCAAGAACAGAAAATTGGCTTCTTATTATCTCCACAAATGTGGAATTACAAACTTTCAGAATTACAATATGCAAAGCCACATGGGCATTCCCTTACAATATTCCATAGGACAAAGCCTCGAACTATTACCCAGATCTACTACCCAGAACTATTCTGAACTGCCTAAGACAATAATACAGCCTTCCTTATATAGGCAATTTTCACCGCCTGGGAAGGTTCCAGAATTTTTAGCCAATAAGGCCGACCAAACTTAGAATTATTTTATTTTACATTTTATTACATCATAGTCGCCTCAAGATAACCTCTGAAACCCGAACAGAAATTTTGAAGAAAATTATTTTTCGCCATTTCAGGTGGCCCAACTTCCGAAGACCATAAGTCATCACCCGTTGACCCGCTCGGCTATTATAACCCCATTTCGGAAATGCCACGAAGCGCTCTACAGGCTTGACCTGCGCAAGCGCCCGTCACTCAAATTTTTGACCTCATCCGGGGCCTCTAAAGCCTTCAAAACTGAGTCCAAAGTTTCTGTACCCTGGTGCCAATACCGAAAATCTTCAATATCTTCCAACATACACTTGATCTGGAAATGAAACTTTACTGGCAGACTTATATGACCAAAATGAACCTCCAAGAAAGAAATTAGATCATTCTGAGCACATACGAAAATTACCAAAAATAGTAACTTTCCATAAATAGTAGCTCTGCACAAAATAGCCCTTATTGAATATAAAAACAGAAATATTTTTGGGTGATGCAAGATTGCTCTTACACCCAGGATGCTCCTGCATCAATAATATAAACACCAGACTGTGTCTTCACGAGCAGAAAAGTGACTGTTTGTAAATAATTAAAAGTTTATTGCTTGGTAGTTCATTACATTGTCTTCTTCGACCATACACACCTCCACACAAGGACTAAAACCAAACCATAGGATGGTCTAAGAATTTAGAAGACATCCTTTATTACAAAGAAAAACAAAATATAGAACTCAAGTCCCAAAGCAAAATTGAATGGCTATTTCAACATGATTTTGGACAAGATCTTGACATGAGTGAATGGGTGTGGATGGTGGGATGGGGGGTGTATTGGTGAAGAGTCTTGGTGACTTTAATCCTTTTGAAGCACTTTAGAAATATTGAATACATCATTTATTTCCAACTATTTGATAGAGCCTAGGAAATCATTGGTTCTTCAAGACAAAGATTGTTTTCATGCCAAGCACTGTACAGGAACAGTCAATAAAAGGACTGAAATTCTTTGATTTTAAGACTTTAAAATCATATAATCAATACATGGAATGATCAAAACTTATAATACCAATCAATGAATTATTTTCCTATCAATGTTGGATTGAATAGAGAGTTTAATAATATAAACACCAGACTGTGTTTTCACGAGCAGAAAAGTGACTGTTTGTAAAGAATTAAAAGTTTATTGCTTGGTAGTTCATTACATTGTCTTCTTCAACCATACACACCTCCACACAAGGACTAAAACCAAACCATAGGATGGTCTAGGAATTTAGATGACATCCTTTATTACAAAGAAAAACAAAATATAGAACTCAAGTCCCAAAGCAAAACTGAATGGCTATTTCAACATGATTTTGGACAAGATCTTGACATGAGTGGATGGGTGTGGATGGTGGGATAGGGGGTGTATTGGTGAAGAGTCTTGGTGAGTTTAATCCTTTTAAAGCACTTTAGAAATATTGAATACATATTCATTTCTTTCCAACTATTTGATAGAGCCTAGGAAATCATTGGTTCTTCAAGACAAAGATTGTTTGCACGCCAAGCACTATATAGGAACAGTCAATAAAAGGATTGAAATTCTTTGATTTTAAGACTTCAAAACAATATAATTAGTACATGGAATGATCAAAACTTATAATGCCAATCAATGAATGCTTTTCCTATCAATGTTGCATTGAATAGAGAATTTAATAATATAAACACCAGACTGTGTCTTCACGAGCATATCACATTGACCAATACACACCCCATCCCACCATCCACACCCATCCACTCATGTCAAGATCTTGTGAATCCAAGAAAATGTAAGTCAATAACACCAAATATATCACTTAGAAGTTATCACTTAAACTCAACAAGACTCTTCACAAGACTTCTAAGTGATATATTTGGTGTTATTGACTTACATTTGCTTGGATTCAAGGACTTTAGAATATACTCCAAAAGTGATTATGTAACGAAGGAAGTGAGAGGGAAGGATCTTGATTTAGGTCAATGGATATTTCAACATGATTTTGGACAAGATCTTGACATGAGTGGATTGGTGTGGATGATGGGATGAGGGGTGTATTGGTGAAGATTCTTGGTGAGTTTAATCCTTTTGAAGTACTTTAGAAATATTGAATACATCATTGCTTGCCAACTATTTGACAGAGCCTAGGAAATCATTGGTTCTTCAAGACAAAGATTGTTTGCATGCCAAGCACTGTACAGGAACAGTCAATAAAATGACTGAAATTCTTTGATTTTAAGACTTCAAAACAATATAATCAGTACATGGAATGATCCAAACTTATAATACCAATCAATGAATGCTTTTACTATCAATATTGCATTGAATAGAGAGTTTAATAATATAAACACCAGACTGTGTCTTCACAAGCTGAAAAGTGACTGTTTGTAAAGAATTAAAAGTTTATTGCTTGGTAGTTCATTACATTGTCTTCTTCGACCATACACACCTCCACACAAGAAGGACTAAAACCAAACCATAGGATGGTCTAGGAATTTAGAAGATATCCTTTATTACAAAGCAAAACAAAATATAGAACTGAAGTCCCAAAGCAAAACTGAATGGCCTAGGTGCCTTGCACCAATACACCCCCCATGTAAGTCACTATTCTGAAGTCCTTGAATCCAAGCAAATGTAAGTCAATAACACCAAATATATCACTTAGAAGTCTTGTGAAGAGTCTTGGTGAGTTTAAGCCTTTTGAAGCACTTTAGAAATATTGAATACATCAATGCTTGCCAACTATTTGACAGAGCTTCCTAAGAAATCGTTGGTTCTTCAAGATAAAGATTATTTGCACGCCAAGCATTGTACATGAACAATTAATAAAAGGACTGAAATTATTTTATTTAAGACTTCAAAACAATATAATCAGTACATGGAATGATCAAAACTTCTAATACCAATCAATGAATGCTTTTCCTATCAATTTTGCATTGAATAGAGAGTTTAATAATATAAACACCAAATGGTGTCTTCATGAGCAAAGAACATTGACCAATACACCCCCCATCCCACCATCCACACCCATCCACTCATGTCAAGATCTTGTGAATCCAAGCAAATGTAAGTCAATAACACCAAATATATCACTTAGAAGTCTTGTGAAGAGTCTTGGTGAGTTTAAGTGATATATTTGGTGTTATTGACTTACATTTGCTTGGATTCAAGGACTTTAGAATATACTCCAAAAGTGATTATGCAACTAAGGAAGTGAGAGGGAAGGATCTTTATTTAGGTCAATGGATATTTTAACATGATTTTGGACAAGCTCTTGACATGAGTGGATGGGTGTGGATGGTGGGATGGGGGGTGTATAGGTGAAGAGTCTTGGTGAGTTTAATCCTTTTGAAGCACTTTAGAAATATTGAATACATCATGCTTGCCAACTATTTGAGAGAGCCTAGGAAATCATTGGTTCTTCAAGACAAAGATTGTTTGCACGCCAAGCACTGTACAGGAATAGTCAATAAAAGGACTAAAATTCTTTGATTTTAAGACTTCAAAATAATATAATCAGTACATGGAATGATCAAAACTTGTAATACCAATCAATGAATGATTTTCCTATCAATTTTGCATTGAATAGAGAGTTTAATAATATAAACACCACACTATGTCTTCACGAGAAGATCACATTGACCAATACACCCCCTATCCCACCATCCACACCCATCCACTCATGTCAAGATCTTGTGAATCCAAGCAAATGTAAGTCAATAACACCAAATATATCACTTAGAAGTCTTGTGAAGAGTCTTGGTGAGTTTAAGTGATATATTTGGTGTTATTTACTTACTTTTTCTTGGATTCAAGGACTTTAGAATATACTCCAAAAGTGATTATGTAACGAAGGAAGTGAGAAGGAAGGATCTTGATTTAGGTTAATGGATATTTCAACATGATTTTGGACAAGATCTTGACATGAGCGGATGGGTGTGGATGGTGGGATGGGGGGTGTATTGGTGAAGAGTCTTGGTGAGTTTAAGCTTTTTGAAGCACTTCTGTGATATTGAACCACCGGTTCAAACTTACTTGCATATAGGCACATGGTGTCAACCTAGTGCAACTTCCCACCTTATACTACCTCCTTTAACACCCTTTTTCTCATGGACTATGCCAAAATGAAATAAAATGAAATGTGCCGGTAGGTAGGATATATGTATAAAATTTGACCTTGTTTTTACTTCTATTCCCATGTTGGTCGGAATTACTTTATTTGATATGATGAATTCTTAAGAAATGTATAATTATGTAGACTGCTAGCACAAAGGAAGACGTGACCTAGCCAAATCTTCCTTGTACCACACAAAAAACTGTGTGATAACTATGTCTACTCCAACCTTAATTGTTTAAGAATTCATTATATCAGATAAAGTATGTTTAAGAATTGTTGGGAGTTCTATTAGACCAAAACTACTTGAAAAAGCAATGATGTATTCAATATTTCTAGAGTGCTTCAAAAGGGCACTTAAACCCACCAAGACTCTTCACAAGACTTCTAATTTTTGTAAGCTATACTTGAAAAAAATTGCAAGTTTGTTGTAATATCTTGGTAGTGATGCTGCAGTTACTATTTTCCCTTATTAACACCAAATTACAAACTTGGAATGAAGGTTTCATATTCAACAACATTAGTAGTGCAATAGAAATTTAATTTAAAAGTTGGAAGATAGTCACTGTTCCTTGCCTCCTTTCACCAAAATCCAAAACCGACCAAAATCCCCTTACAAACTAATTTTTAACTTCTTCTTAACCTGCACAATCAGTTATATGACTGTTACAGTTAGTTATTCATTTGCATTGTTGTCTAGTTGACAACTAGTTGTCAACTTCGACCACTTTAATCTTTTTTGCATCATCTTTAACCTTTCAAAAGGTTTTAGGTTCCTATCCCTAAACCTCTACTAAACCCTCATTTAGCCCTTTAGGCCATAATTGCATAAAAATGCAATTTTACATCCTTTTGGCATCTTTGCACTTTGAAGTGCAATTGATAATAATGGCATCAATGGCCATATAACAAACTTAGATATACATATAGGTCCTTGACCCTTACATAAATCCTTGATCAAATCTACATGTTTGTCAAATGTAAATGGAATACTTTGTGTCTAACATACTTAAATGGAATACACCAAGAAGTACCAAATGATGAATGCTCAATTGTTGTAATGGAAAAGCATCATAACCGTCCATTTCTAGAACTTGATTTTTCTATAGTCCTAATGATTTTTATTTTTTTTTGTCTTTTGTCCCTTTTTTATTTCCTATGTCTGTGCTTGTGACAGGATTTTGAACATTGTTGACATACATAAATGGAATACACAATACTAAATGATGAATGCTCCATTGTTGTAATGGCAAAGCATTAGAATCGTCCATTTCTAAAATTTGATTTTCTATATTCTTAATTATTTTTCTATAGTCCTAATGATTTTGAACATTGTTGACAAAGAGTTTTTCTTTTTGTGATTATAGTATTAATGATTTTTCTATAGTCTTAATGATTTTTCTATAGTCGTAATGATTTTTCTTATTTCTTGTCTTTTGTCCCTTTTTTATTTCCTATGTCTGTGCTTCATGACAGGATTTTGTCACCTTCTTTTGATGGTATATTTCATTCACTCTATGTGGAATACTATTTTGTTCACTATTTTATTTTAGCTTGATATTTCTTTCATTTTTCATATACACAGAGACTACACATGCTGATAAAAAAATGAGCTATTTGATTTAGGTTTACTTTTCATGATTGTAAATGGTTAATATTTTTGATGGTGCTCCTTGGTGTATTCCATATAAAAATAATCAAGTTTCAATGGTATGATAAATGTCCCTTTGCATTGAAAAAATTAGAGTTCAGTGACGATTTGTATCTGCAAGTTGCAAACAAATCATCCTTCTTCCACCAACGAGTCATTCCATTCAAGAAAGACCATGTCTGATGATATCAACCCAGAACAAAATAGGGAGACAATTGGTAGATTATGGTCTAACTTTAAATGAAAAGGTGATGGAAAATGTTATTGTCCCTACAAAATTTGTAAGGGCTTAAAGACTCGAAGATATCTAATCAAAACAGCCAAGGAACATCGTAGGCAACATGGTCACATTGAAGGGGGAAATGAATTTCATCCATTGGTATGTATTTTAATAATTTATAAAATACATAAGACATGATTTGATGATGACATCATGGTCATGGTTAATTTAAGGTCATCATTTTGATATAGGTCAACCACCCTGGGTTTCATGTTATGGACTATGACAATCTAGAGAATGTGGATTTCCAAATGAGGGAACATGGAGGTGTGAATATAGAAGTAGAAGGTAATGATCCCATGGAAGAAGATCACAATGATCAAGAATATCATGATGATTAGGATGATCACGATAATCAAGATGATGATCATGATGATGATGTTGATGCAGATGACCTTGATGTACCTATACTTGAGAAGGCATACGAGCCCCTATACGGAGGCTCCCAAACAATTGTTCTTGTCATTGTATTGTTGTTGGTGAACTTGAAGGTTATGAATGGTTTATCCAATGTAGCAATGGCACGTATGTTAAGGTATGTCACCTTTTTCCATTTTTTTAGTTGTAATTACCTTACAGTTAACAAAGGGTGAATCATGTAGCAATTAATATTTTTTATATTAACACATTATATTTTTGGTCATAGGTTGATAGGTGAGTTTTTGTTACCACCATCAAATATTCTACCTCGCTCGTACCGAGAATTATCTTCCATTATGAAAGATATTGGAATGGAGTATCAAACAATACATGCATGTCTAAATGATCATATTATATATCATAAACATCATGAATTTGTAACAGAATGCCCTAATTGTCATATTAGTAGATATTGATTAGATTGAATAACAAAAAAGGTGCCTCACAAGGTTCTTTGTTATATTCCCATTATTCCACGTCTACAAGGATTATTCAGGTGCAATAGCTTGGCACAATTTATGGATTACCATGCACGTAATAGAAGTCAAGATGACATTATGCGAATGCCTTTGGATGGTTTGGCATTTAAGGAAATAGAGAAAATTTGGCCACACTTTAAAGAAGAACCTCACAATCTGAAGATTTCATTGGCAACGGACGGTGTCAATCCATTTGGAGAGATGAGATCTGTTTACTCGGTGTGGCTTGTTTTTGTTATCAACAATAATATTCTTCCTTGGATGTCCATAAAGAGGGAGCACATAATGTTGAAAATGATTGTTCTAGGTATTTTTTCATTTGATAGTCATCTAAATTAATTTATTATAAATAATCCATCAAAATGGTCATAATAATTATGTAATGTTTTTGTTCATTCAACTAGGTAAGACCAAGTTAAAGATATCAATGTATATATTGAGCCCCTTATCGACGAGTTGATGGTGTTATGGAATGGGGTCACTATGTATGGCATCTCTAGACCAATAGGACAAAGACAATTTCAATTCCATGCAATGCTTGTATGGACAATACATGATGTCCCTGGGCTAACACATTTTTGTGGTATGTTCTCTTCTTAACATCTCTTTTTTGGTATATTATAGTGCTAAAACAAAATTAACATATTTAATCCAATTATACATGATCTTGTAGGTCTTCAGAAAAAGGGAAAATTTGCATGTCCAGTTTGTGGTCCAAAGATGAAATCTCATCATTCAAAAAGTTTAGAAAAGCAGGTGTTCAATGAGCATAGACACTTTCTCCACAGAAATCATAAGTACCAAATTACCAAAAAATAGCTTTTTAATGGGAAAGAAGAGACTACATCAAAGCTACGGAGAATGAAACCTCACCTATGGAAGTTGGAATACAATAAAATAAATCATCGAGATAATGTCATTCCATCTGATGATTTTTGTTTGAAATTTATATTTTGATATTGTGTTTTGTTTACTGATGATGTAATTGATATTCATGAAGGTCGTCAAGGCATTAATGACCAACTTCCAAAAGGACTAAGAAGTTATCCTACGCAATTTAGTAGGTTTCTGTACTACAAGCAACTCTCAATCATGCATTTATTTGATGCTATGCATATTGGAAAGAATGTAATAGAGATATTATGGAAAATATTAGATGGAAAGCGTGACAAAGACAAAATTGTCAAAATTTGTAGTGACATTGAAGAATCCAACCATGCAATGAAAAATGTCATTCAATCAAATAACAATGGAGACCGGATTGATACAAGTGCCCTTACTTGGTTATTGTCGGAGCAACAAAGCAATGCTATAAAAGAAGTCATATAAAAAATACAATTTTCCACAGAATTTTTTGCGAACATAAACAATCTCATATCAAAGAAAAGTGAATTTGGGCTAGGGATGAAAACACATGATTGACATATATTTATTAAGGTAATTCATGTTATTTTGTATCCACTATATATTTGTATACTGCATGTAGTTTTCATTGCATTTTTTTATAAAATATTGATAAGATCATTTTACAATTATTGCAGTACGTTTTACCTTTATCTCTCCCACACCACTTCGACAACAGTGTCAAATAATTTATATATGATCTTGGAAAATAGATGAGGTGGTTATCATCAAAAGAAATCAATAAAGAAGATATAAAATATTGGAAGAAAAAAATTCTTCATCTTATGTGTGAAATGCAAAAGTGTCTACCTTCAACTTTTTTCAGTGCACAAGAACACTACCTCATACATCAAGTTGAGGAGATTGAATTGTGTGGACCTGTACTAACTAGGTCAATATGGGTGGTTGAGAGGCACTTGTAATTTTTGAAAGGCTTGGTTTGACAAAGAGCACATCTTGAGAGTTTTATGGAGGAGGGATATATGGTATACTAGACCATGGTGTACATTAGCGAATATCTTCCTAAGTTTGCAGAAAAGATCCATGTAGATCGTATTTAAGATCCCAACTCCATTAATAAATTTAAAGGGGAGTAATTGATGGGCAAAGGTAGATTGAGGAAAGTGAGAGGTAAATATAAGATGTTATTGTAGTTAATTAATTCTTATAAATCTTCAATATAAGTTATTTATAATTGGTGTAATTTTTTTTATACAATTGGTCGAGAGTAGGATGAACTACATTTGTATATTGCAAATAATCTTGATTAGATGACAGTATGGATTGAACAATGTCAAAAAAATGGTTGCTCATTAACATGGGAAGGTGTTGCTTCATTGGTTAGAGAAGCTCATTGTAATAGAGATTCCAATGTTACGCCAATGGTAATTAATCTAGCATATGGTTTAAGAGGTAGAGAGGTATGTAAAAATTTATTAATGATTATGACCCATATGTTTCATATCAACTCATGATGAAAATATTTTTCACATGCTTGAAAAATTGCAGGTTAAGCACCACAAAGCTATGTACTATCATGACTACAAATTTCACATAAAAAAGTTGGATGACATGAAGAAAACTTGTGATTCTGGGATAACTGCAATTTTTGAGGTCACTAATATATCATCTAGAAATGACATACATCCTCAACAATCTCAAAATCGATACTATGACATCTTGGATGATATAATTGAGTGTGACTTTAACTCCTTTAAGTTAGTTCTATTCGTCGTCAAATGGTACAGGCTACGACTGAATCAAAATATCCTAATAGAACTATTATTTAACATAATAACAGATTTATAATAATTAATACAAGGTCATTTGAGCCAGTTAGAGATGAGCCCTATGTTGTTCCAAGCCAATGTGAGCAAGTGTTTTACTTAGAGGTTCTACATAAACAGGGTTGGTCATTTGTTGTGAGACATGATCCAAAAGGAAGGCCAATAAAGTATAATGTTATGGAAGTAGAAGATATTAAAGATGATGAAGAAGAAGAATATGATGAAGATGATGATGATGATGATGATGATGACGACGACGACGATGATGATAGTGGAGATGATGATGATGATGATGATGATGATGATGGCGATGATGATGAGAGGGATGAAGAAGATGATCAATGACATGATTGAAATGTACAAGGTATGTGATTTAATTATTTACATATATTTATATTAATTAGTATATATATTTAATATTGATTTATTGATTTCAATTCTAATGATTACATATTTATTGTGTTCAATTCTAATGATTACAACATATGTGATTTATAATTACCAATGTTTTGCTTATGATGCTCAATTAATTGCTGCTAATACATGTATATATTTTGTTTGATTGTCACCCTTTTTGCAAATAGGTAATTGACTACAGACATCATCGCCCCTTATGTTGATGATCTTTCATTCCATATATAAGGTAAAGGTAATTTGTTCATGTTTACGATCTTGCATATTGTTCATGTTGTCTTTTACATTATTTGTAGCATACGTATCATGTATGTTTTAGCTAACTTAAGATAAATGATTAACATATGCAGAAAATTTAACCCCTTTGGCGAGGCTCCTACACAGTGACATGGATCAGCAGGTATAAGTCAATAAATAGACATAATTTTCTTATATTCTTCTTGTTTATCACTGAGCACGTATGTTATAAATAGACATATTATATAATCATATAATGTGTCAAATAATCGACATAGAAAGTTTGACATGTTATATTCTTCTTGTTTATCCTTTTATATGATTCTTATTTTTGTGTCTTTCCTTCACTTTCAACTTACATTTTATATCTCCCACGTATAGACAAAGAAGAACCGTATGGGTCATGACTTGATTATTCTATATATATTATTTAATTATTATCAAAATTTGATTTGAAGCAAGGACGTGACAATATCTCATTTGATGGATTGCAGGGTTCACCAAATAGGTACTTGTCAGACCTATCTACATCGAATGAGGGAAATGAGGGAATGGTAGATGAAAGTTCTACATGTAGTACGGCTAAAATAGAGAGATCAACTAGAGGTCAAAAGATTAGAAAAAAATTCAATAAACGCATGCAATTTTTCCTTGCTAAAGGGGGGTCATGTTCTTATGATGATGAGACCAAAGGCGACATAAAGGTTCCCTTTTGGTACAGACATCTTGAGAAAGAATGGGTACCCAATGAGCTACCTCCAATTAACACTAATTTTTGTGTTAATGAGAGGATATATCACATAGCTCCATCCTCATTACATGGTTTGAGCCTATTTTCCATGGGTGGGATAAAGGTATGTTACAAAAAAGTTGTTGAATTGATGAAGTATGTCGGTCCTTGTTACAATTACAATGATTGGATGTGGATTGTTCAATATAAAAAAAGTATGCATAGGTATGCACTATCAGCAAATTATATTCAATGAAAAAAAAATGATCAAAGTAAAAGATTTGCTATGTACATTGATGGGAGACCAAAAGAAACAAATAATGTTGTGGGTTTTATAAATAGTATGCCACCTTCCTCAACTAATAAGCAACCTAATTACATATTTGAGGCGTGTGAGGGGAATTAAGTTTTTGTACGTGCGATAAAATCAATAAGTGTAGGGGAAGAACTTCTAATAAATTACCATTTAAATCACATAGATACAAACAAAGTTACTATCATGAGGGTGGTAAGTACTATATACCATTTAAACTAACCTCAAGTTTATGACTCCAATATACCATTTTATTAGTAAGTTTTTTTGCTAAGTCTATTGCTTTCAGTTTGCTAAAGTTTTTATATTTAATCTTTTCCATAGGACGATATGGATCCCCCACATGATACGGGCCGCAGGGATGCTCCTCCCACCCATTCTTCAACAATGATAAACCTTATTGAAATTGTACAAATTAGATAGTTGAAAAATGTTATATTATTATGTTATTTTATTTAGGGTTTTGCAGTTATTATGATAGTTTTACTTATATTTTTGTCACAATTTAATGTTCAGGATAGGGGAAAAGCACCTGCAACAACATAGGCAATAGTTGTAGATACAAATGAGGATATCCCAAAAATTCCTAATATAATAAATACAGTGAAGAAAAAACTAAAAAGAGTCAATGCAAAAATTATTAGCATTTTGGAAGATGCAAATCCAACCGAGGAGATGCTGAAGAGGACATATGAATTGATGGCACGAGCACGTCATTTTGAAGTAAGCAATAATGAATCTTTATTTATAACAAAAGTTTATATTTTATACTCTTTTACGTTGTGAACTAAAATATGTATGTGTTCTTGCCACATGAATTTTTGCTTGCTCAATTTCCTGGTCATGGACATCACGGTGAGGCCGGTAGTAGCAGATCTCCAGCCACCTCAGGTAAAATAATCCTTACGTTGACAAGTTACAAGGAATTTTTTCTTTGGAACATTCAAAAAATTCTTAAGTTAACTCTTACGTTAATTATTTCAGAATGTTTTTGCTAATAATGTATTGTTCAGGTGAACAAGTGCAGGCGACTCCTCCTAGGAGGTCAATCGACATCCATTCAAAATTTCTGAGTGCAATGTCGACAACAAGGGGCATGCAAACATCAATGCCTTCATGGTCTATGCCTAGTAAATCCTTGTTTTTCTATATTTGGTTTTGTGTTAATTATGATTTGATAATTTGTACTTTAATCTTGGGTGCATCTCATAGTGGATTGGTTTTGTGGAGTAGGAGATACACCAACACCATCTGCTACACCAAATACATATCAAAGTACATGTATTGGTGATAATTCACCATCATTTCCTGGATCTACCCGTGTTTCTAGCACGGGAGTTACGCAGACGTCATTGTTGATTGACGATAAAGAATTGATGCCTTTAAAATGTCCTAAGCTTGCAGGTACTTTAAAATTATTATTATTTGTATTGTAATATGCATTTACCTATTCATAACAAATTTTGGATTGATGATCCCATGACATTTTTGTAGGAAATGATTCTTTTTATAAGACACTTTATGACTTCACATTGAAGATATTCGGGCCCACCATACGTACAAGGTGGAACATCATAAGTGAACTAACCCTAGCCCACTATTTTTATTTCATATCATTAATTAGTACAGTATTTTTCCTTTCATTCAGGCCTTTTCTTTTACTATATTCAAGGTACACAACTTTAGTTAATTTTTCTATCTAAGAATTTTGTGTTTTTTCTTAAAAGGTGGAACTTACAAGACAAAAAATTAAAAGATAAGCTCATTAAAGATTTAGAGCATGAGTTTGGTAGTAATATTTTTGAGGAGAGGAAAATTTTAGAAAAAGCTACCAAAAATCTTAAGACTGTGAGGGACTCATATAGAAGGAGTCTTGTCCAGAACCCAAAGTACAAGCGTCCTCCCTTTATTCCAGTGAGGGATTGGAATGAGTTCATTTTGGATGCAAAGGAGAAAGGGGATGCTCAAAGAGTAATTACACCACCAAATGAGAGAAGAAGGTATGCAATAGTATTAACTACTAGTAGAGTGTAATAATGCACTAATTAGTGATCTTTATATCTATACCACGTAACATATTTCAAACTTTTCATAGGTTGCAGGACACATCAAAGGCAATAAAGGCCAGACTGCAAAATATTGATCAGCACAAACTTGGCTTTGGTGGATATTAAAAAATTAAAGCATGAATTGTAAGTAGCAGTAAATGAATTCCAGAGAAAAATTATTAATAAAATGCAAATAATTTTGTTTAATAAAAAAATGCAGGGCTCAAAATTTAATTTAGAGGCCACAATAGAACACAAAAAAATTGCCTTCAAGGAAGGCTATCAAGTCGTGGCTGAACGCCTATGCCAAGCTTCCACTAGCCCAACCCAAGAGTATCCTACATCATGTGAATAGGTAAATATGCCAAAAAAATATATTTGAAATTGAATACTTGAGCAACAATCTATTTGATAATAATGTGCATGACATTGCAATGCAGCCTCCTAATCGTAACACAGAACCTACACCACATGATGAAGCCCCTGATGTGCATCATAGTGTCAATGTAGGTGTTCATTTTCTATTTAAAATTAATGATGTAATTATTAATACAATTTAACATCTTAAATTGAAATTGGTGTAACCTTTTTTGTGAATATTTTAGAGCATACATAATGTCATCCTGAACAAGTGGAGGATGTTCAGAGTGATCACCATGTAGATCATGTGGCACTTTCAGGTAAAGAAAATCTATGTTTTGTTCTTTTAAATTTCTTTTTTGATTTATAGTTCTTTTACTTAATTAAATACTTGTAACACTAATATAAAATAGTGTGAATTTAGCCCATGACGTAGTTGTTATTGCAGCGAACCCCCCTTTGGCACAACAGCCTCCTATTCCTGAACAGATGAGGATGAGACATGTGTTGGCATTAGAATTAGTAGAGGAGGGGAATGACAAGGATATTGATGCTGCGCTTAGTCATTACCTTAAAAAAATGAGCAAGAGACCAAAAAAGAAATGATTGTAATTAGCATTTTTTGCTAATGAAAGAACATTGTCTTAATGGATGTAATTTTGTACTAGTAAATGTTGATGAGTGATGTGTTAATGAATAATTCATGAATATTGTGTGTTATTGAATTTTATGTGTTAATGAATGTTATCATGTGATTATAATGATTGAATGATATATTTCAAAAATGGATGAATGAATGAATGAATGTTATTAGATGTTAATGGGGAATTTAGAGTGATGTTGGGGGGGGGGAGAAATGAGTTTCCACCTTCACATGGTTAGCCTTGTTAAGTAGAGAATATTAAACTATTCTCAAAACCAAGTGAAGCTTAAACTAAACCAATGACGTAGATTCAATGGTCAAAACACCTACTTCTTATTCCATATTATTTGTCATTCACTTTAAGAAATATTTTACTTCTTAAACATGTTCATCAACCAATCTGCATCACCATGTTCATCAAATTACATTTATAGATAAGAGAGTGAATGGGGAATTTTTATAAAGAACTTACCTTTAAGCCTAAAAATCTAGATGAAAAATTATTAGCTGCCTCTAAATGACTCATTCTCATGTTTCTTCCTACCCCTTTTACTTCCCTACTACTTGAGGAAATGATGGACTGTGTTGTATCCTAGACCAACTAGTTGAAGAAGTGGTCATGAGTCTTTACTGCACCTGCAAGATTTGTGAAAATGGTGTCAATCCAACAACTGATCAATGGAAGATCTAAATCCTATATCTATGAATTGACTTCCATACAAGCATATTTCAGTCATATGCATATAGACAAATCTAGAAAGGCCAACTGAACATAATTTTGATAATAATCAGTCATACTCTCTTAATGTTACTCTTTTTATTTAGAAGCATCATTTTCAATGTTTTTAGATGAATACCCTCTTGAGAACATTCAATCATCCATTTGGAAAAGTGATATGTTATCCCTTATCAAATGTGGTTGTATGTAGTTCCTTGGTTTACGCCTAATAGAAGCTTCTTGTATCAAATGTTAAGATGTACTTTGTTTATCAATTATGTAGTCTTTTTCTGTCATTGATAAGTGTTTTAACTCTAATTATGATTTCTTCATAATTGTTCTTTATGACTGCATGTATGATAACTTTGTCATATGACCATACCCGCGATTGCCCCAATGTTCTAGTTTAACTTCATTTTTACCCTATAGTATCACTTGAAATCAGATAATATGCACATGTATTGTAGTCAAATGGGCATTGATTCATGGTATTAATGATTGTTCATGTAGTATCCTTTGATACCTTGAATGCAAGTTTTGAAAACTTACCTTTGTTTAGATACCACTATCTCATGTTCATGCTATAACACTTCTTTATGCATTTCATTTGTAATTGTACCAAATGAATATGAACTAAAAACATGTCTAGTAACCTACTCACTTAGTTAATATATGCAAATGTAACTTTTGATGTGCTATATCTATCAATGCATCATTGCTTTGTCCATATTTCAATCTATTACCTTTAAGAAGTCTATATTCTTACTTTACTTAGTCGGTCTGTTTACCATTAATTTGATCCTTTGCCATGTTGGACCTCATGTACTCTTTGTAACACATCATAACTTCATATCTCTATATTTATGCTTATGCTCAAACTCATAATTTAATGATATTCTTTGATACAGATAAAGCTAGGCTCCATTAAGCTAGAAAATAGATACATGAGATGAATATCTATAGAGCTGGAGTCGATGGGAAACTCAGAAAAGGAGCCTGCATAGGAATTCTTGCTACTTCAGGGTGTGTGTTTTGCTTTCAGAGCTCATCAGGTAAATATTCACTTCATGTGACATGTGGATAAATGGCCTCAATTGTTATTATATTGCTTTGAGTAATAGTTTCTTTTTCCATTTATTTGTTTGTCATATTTGCAGTTTGCAGGAGGGTTTGATGCAGAAACCATGTGTGCTTTTGAGGAATTGCGTCATCTTTTTCACATTGATGATAAAGAGTCAAAAGATCAAAATTGAGGACAATATTTGAAAGTAGTTTGTCTCCAGATTTTGGAAGCAGTGTAAACTGTATGATTCTCTTTTTATCAATTTGATAAATCTCAACAAGGTGACTGATTCTTTCACTAAGGAATATTGTGTTTGTTTCGATATGTAGTAGTGCAGATCTGAATTTTGATATGTAGTTATGTAAGTCAATAACACTAAATATATCACTTAGAAGTCTTGTGAAGAGTCTTGGTGAGTTTAATCCTTTTGAAGAACTTTAGAAATATTGAATACATCATTGCTTGCCAACTATTTGACAGAGCCTAGGAAATCATTGGTTCTTCAAGACAAAGATTGTTTGCACACCAAGCCCTGTACAGGAATAGTCAATAAAAGGACTAAAATTCTTTGATTTTAAGACTTCAAAACAATATAATCAATACATGGAATGATCAAAACTTATAATACCAATCAATGAATGTTTTTCCTATCAATGTTGCATTGAATAGAGAGTTTAATAATATAAACACCAGACCATGTCTTCACGAGCAAAAAAGTGATTGTTTGTAAAGAATTAAAAGTTTATTGCTTGGTAGTTCATTACATTATCTTCTTCGACCATACACACCTCCATAAAAGAAGGAATAAAACCAAACCATACAATGGTCTAGGAATTTAGAAGATATCCTTTATTACAAAGAAAAACAAAATATAGAGCTCAAGTTTCAAAGCAAAACTGAATGTCCTAGGTGCCCTGCACCAATACACCCCCCATGTAAGTCAATATTTTGAAGTCCTTGTATCCAAGAAAATGTAAGTCAATAACACCAAATATATCACTTAGAAGTCTTGCGAAGAGTCTTGGTGAGTTTAAGCCTTTTGAAGCACTTTAAAAATATTAAATACATCATTGCTTGCCAACTATTTGACAGAGCTTCCTAGAAAACATTGGTTCTTCAAGATAAAGATTGTATGCACGCCAAGCACTGTATCAGAACACTCAATTAAAGGACTGAAATTCTTTGATTTTAAGACTTCAAAACAATATAATCAGTACATGGAATGATCAAAACTTATAATATCAATCAATGAATGCTTTTCCTATCAATGTTGCATTGAATAGAGAGTTTAATAATATAAACACCAGACGGTGTCTTCACAAGTAGATCACATTGACCAATACACCCACCATCCCACCATCCACACCCATCCACTCATGTCAAGATCTTGTGAATCCAAAAAAATGTAAGTCAATAACACCAAATATATCACTTAGAAGTCTTGTGAAGAGTCTTGGTGAGTTTAAGTGATATATTTGGTGTTATTGACTTACATTTGATTGGATTCAAGGACTTTAGAATATACTCCAAAAGTGATTATGTAACGAAGGAAGTGAGAGGGAAGGATCTTGATTTAGGTCAATGGATATTTCAACATGATTTTGGACAAGATCTTGACATGAGTGGAAGGGTGTGGATGGTGGTATGGGGGGTGTATTGGTGAACAGTCTTGGTGAGTTTAATCCTTCTGAAGCACTTTACAAATATTGAACACATCATTTCTTGCCAACTATTTGACAGAGCCTAGGAAATCATTGGTTCTTCAAGACAAAGATTGTTTGAATGCCAAGCACTGTACAAGAACAATCAATAAAAGGACTGAAATTCTTTGATTTTAAGACTTCAAAACAATATAATCAGTACATGGAATGATCCAAACTTATAATACCAATCA
Source organism: Chamaecyparis obtusa (assembly GCA_027943335.1). Lineage (NCBI taxonomy): Eukaryota > Viridiplantae > Streptophyta > Pinopsida > Cupressales > Cupressaceae > Chamaecyparis > Chamaecyparis obtusa. The sequence continues at coordinate 811,522 of BSBK01001858.1, read as the reverse complement.
ATGAATTCTTTTCCTATCAATTTTGCATTGAATAGACAGTTTAATAATATAAACACTAGACAGTGTCTTCACGAGCAGATCACATTGACCAATACACCCCCCATCCCCCCATCCACACCCATCCACTCATGTCAAGATCTTGTGAATCCAAGAAAATGCAAGTCAATAATACCAAATATATCACTTAGAAGTCTTGTGAAGAGTCTTGGTGAGTTTAAGCCTTTTGAAGCACTTTAGAAATATTGAATACATCATTGCTTACCAACTATTTGACAGAGCTTCCTAGGAAATCATGGTTCTTCAAGACAAAGATTGTTTGCACGCTAAGCACTGTACAGGAACAATCAATTAAAGGACTGAAATTCTTTGATTTTAAGACTTCAAAATAATATAATCAGTACATGGAATGATCAAAACTTATAATACCAATCAATGAATGCTTTTCCTATCAATGTTGCATTGAATAGAGAGTTTAATAATATAAACACCAGACGGTGTCTTCACGAGTAGAGAAGTGGTTGTTTGTAAATAATTAAAATTTTATTGCTTGGTAATTCATTACATTATCTTCTTCGACCATGCACACCTCCCACAACTTCTAAGACTCCTCTCCCATAAAACTCACGTACAAAACTATTAGTAATTGGTAGATTAAATGTAGATAATTACTAATAGATTAAGCATATTATAGCTATGCTTAATTTGATAATATATTTTAATTTTTTTTAAAAAATTAACTTTGCTGTCGCTTTTTTGATGATCAAACAATATACTTATCGACGAGAATGTTATACACTTGCCAACTATTCCGACCATGTATCGTCACAATTTTGACCGACATTGTTTTGTCATTTCGATGAAAATGCTATACACTTGATGACTTTTCCAACCATACTTGATCACAATTTCAACTATCGTTGACTGCATAGATGAAAGTAATGATCGATAATTCTTCCAGGTTTAAGTGATTATTTTGACGACAGTTCTATCGATAATTCAACCACTGTAGATGTTGCAATTTTGACAAGATTATTATGTGTTGAATAATCGACGAAAAAAATTTGACAACAGTTATGGTCGGTGGGTTGACCAATTGGCATCTAAAAATTGATTAATCCTCATAAAAAAACATGCTAAAATTTACTAGTGCCTTAAGACCTCCCCTTAACATTGCTTATTAGTTAGAATACTTATTGTCCATTAGTTACATGTATTAACTTGTTATTTTTTATGATATTAACTGTACATCCATCTAATAAAATCTAATCAAATGAAACCATCTAATCAAATAAAACCATCTAATCAACTGAAACCATCTAATCAACTCATCTAATCAAATCATATCATCTAATCAAATGAAACTCTCTAATCTAATCAAATGAAACCATCTAATCAAATCATATCATCTAATCAAATAAAACCATCTAATTAAATCATCTAATCAAATCATATCATCTAATCAAATGAAACCATCTAATCTAATAAAATGAAACCATCTAATCAAATCATATCATCTAATCAAATGAAACCATCATAAATCTCTATAATGTCAAATCATAAATCATCTATGTCTAGAGGTTTGGATAGCATATAAATATATTTCTCAAATCATAAACTGAAAATATCAAACATATAATAATGACATATATAATGAGTCTCAAATCAAAGATCCATGCAACATGTCCTAAACTAGGGATTCATCCAGGTGCATGTGAACAGAGCGACCTTCTGACCAACTGCCATGAGCATCCTCTGGCTATAAGGCAACAACGGATCCCTGTGAATATAAATGCATGTATATAATAATAATGTAAAATACTTAAAATATTATAAATGCATGTTTAAACTTACCTGACCACTAGTAGGTGTCACATCTGATGAATCTCTCCTATGAAGATGCTTTGAGCCCACACTAGAGGTAATGTTCTCTGACTGAGTGTTAGGAGCATCCTCTGGTTGTGAAGCAGCAACTGACCCTTACAAATTTAGTACAATAGTTGGTTATATACATGTACATAGTATATATTATGTAAAGTACTTGAAATATATAAATACATGTTACAAGTGTACACATGCATGCTTAAACCTACATATATCTAAAACTTACTTGACCACTAGTAGGTGTCACATATACTAAATCTCTCATATGAAGATGCTCTGAGCCCATGCCAAAGGTAATGTTCTCTTCTAACTATTCTTGCAAAATATTATACATTGAACAAACATCAATAAACACATCTACAATTAATTATTCACTAAAACTCCTAGAAAGGAGAAAACAAAAATTTATATACCTGGGTCTTAGGAGTAGGAGGATCATCAGTGCATTGCACCATCATATCATCAACAAAAACTACATCACCCACACCACCTTCAATCCTAAACCTCTCTAGTAATGAAGAGTGTAGGGGTGACACTAGCTGGGAGGGGAGTGATGTAGAGTCTAAACCACTAGGATGCAATAACAAATCCATAAATGATCCAATATTAGTGCCAATGTCCACCTGACTCAACCTATGCAACTGCTCATCAAATGTGTCTAGGCTCTTAGTTGTGATGTACATCTCCAACCTGTATACATGGCTCTTTAGCTGCAGCTGTAGACTAATCTGTGGGTACAGAGTGCTCTATAGAGTGTTGTGAACTATGTTGTGGCTGACTAGATGGTGTGTCCTATGTCGATGGAACTACAGGACCCCGTGCAAGTCTAATGACATCTCTGACTGACTGTACTGGGATCCTCTACATGTTAGCAATATAATAATATGACTACGGGAGATCCTCCAAAAAGTAAAGCACCACATCTAAATGACTATGATGACTAGAAAGTGCTCGTATCTCTCTAGGTACAAGAATACCTACAGCTTTATATGCCACATCACTGAACCCTACAGTAGTACTAGATGAAGCCTCAAAAGATCATCTAGCACGACTCGGTCTAGTCAAAATATATCTTCCCACTGTATCTAAAGTGATGGTGGTGGTTGTAGAAGAAATCTCCCCTATCATGTCCACTACTCCCCTTTGAGAAGCAGTGACCACTCTATTTGCAGTAGCAACCATCATCAGTGTCACTGTCGAAGTCCTCTACCCAATCAGTTATCTATGAGAATGTATAACTTGATCAACCTTATGATACTAATCATGGTTTGCAACTCTACCACGCCCTTGATCATAACATTCGGGAAGATCTAAATAGCTGACCCTGAGTCCCAAACGGAACTCAGCATACAACTGTTGTGTAAAATATAAAGGAATCTGACCGTTATTAGGATAACAACCATGTGCTGCAAATAAACAAGGGTATATCATGCATGTGATCTGAGGAATCATATACTGTGTAACCTGATATGCCCTCACCTTTGGCTTCCCCACATAAAATGGGAAAACCTCTCGTTTGATGATTTCCTTGGGGATACAGCTTTGAACCGTCTCCAAGGAAACATCACCCGAGACCTCAACTCTCAACTCTCAAAAAATACTATCAACCTGAGGCATGAAGGAAGAGTGGGATCTCAATCTGGCAATCATCTCCTTCAAACTACTCAATATAGTGATATAAGTGTCTTTGTATATACCATCTGATGAAGATGTATGAATGAACTCTCTAAGTCGAGCCATCTTTGTCTCAGCACTCTGAAAAATAGTCACTAAATCATGAGTGCAAGGTGCATCTTGAGTGGCCATCTAGATGTAACATGTGAAAGCTAAGTGTTAAAAATTAAGTACTTGATTACATGTTGTAACTGCATGTAAAATGGAAATAAATATCTAAATATATAAAATTATACTTAAATTTGCAATACTAGAGTATACTAATAGTCCTAAAGGGTCCTTGAATGTACTAATTGGTATTAATAGGTCCTACTAGGTCAAGTAAGTGGTCTTATTAGGTCTTAAGGGTCCTAAGATGTACTAATTGATTTTAATAGGTCATATTAGTCCAATTAGGTCTCAAGTCCAATCTTATTAAGTCTTAAGGGGTCCTATTAGGTCTTAAGTAGTCATATTCTAGGTCTTAAGGATCCTCAGGGTTCTTAAAGAGTTTTATGTCACAATAGGGGTCCTAAAGGAACCTAGAGTGTACTAATAGTCCTAAAGGGTCCTTGGATGTACTAATTGGTATTAATAGGTCCTATTAGGTCAAGTAAGTTGTATTAATAGGTCTTAAGGGTCCTAGGATGTACTAATTAGTTTTCATAGGTTATATTAAAGTTTTGAATTAGGTCTTAAGGGGTCCTATTAGGTCTTAAGTGGTCCTATTCTAGGTCTTAAGGATCCTAAGGGTTCTTAAAGAGTTTTATGTCACAATAGGGGTCCTAAAGGAACCTAGAGTGTACTAATAGTCCTAAAGGGTCCTTGGATGTACTAATTGGTATTAATAGGTCCTATTAGGTCAAGTAAGTGGTCTTATTAGGTCTTAAGGGTCCTAGAATGTACTAATTGGTTTTGATAGGTTATATTAAAGTCCTAAATTAGGTCTTAAGGGGTCCTATTAGGTCTTAAGTGGTCATATTTTAGGTTTTAGGGATCCTAAGGGTTCTTAAAGAGTTTTATGTCACTATAGGGGCCCTAAAAGAACCTAGAGTGTACCAATAGTCCTAAAAGGTCTTTGGATGTACTAATTGGTATTAATAGGTCCTATTAGGTCAAGTAAGTGATCTTATTAAGTCTTAAGGGTCCTAAGATGTACTAGTTGGTTTTAATAGGTTATATTAAAGTCCTAAATTAGGTCTTAAGGGGTCCTATTAGGTCTTACATGGTCATATTTTAGGTTTTAAGGATCCTAAGGGTTCTTAAAGAGTTTTATATCACAATAGGGGTCCTAAAGGAACCTAGAGTGTACTAATAGTCCTAAAGGGTCCTTGGATGTATTAATTAGTTATAATAGGTCCTATTAGGTCAAGTAAGTGGTCTTATTAGGTCTTAAGGGTCCTAGGATGTATTAATTGGTTTTAATAGGTTATATTAAAGTCCTAAATTAGGTCTTAAGGGGTCCTATTAGGTATTAAGTGGTCCTATTCTAGGTCTTAAGGATCCTAAGGGTTCTTAAAGAGTTTTATGTCACAATAAGGGTCCTAAAGGAACCTAGGGTGTTCTAATAGTCCTAAAAGGTTCTTGGATGTACTAATTGGTATTAATAGGTCCTATTAGGTCAAGTAAGTGGTCTTATTCAGTCTCAAGGGTCCTAGGATGTACTAATTGGTTTTAATAGGTTATATTAAAGTCCTAAATTAGGTCTTAAGGGGTCCTATTAGGTCTTAAGTGGTCCTATTTTAGGTCTTAAGGATCCTAAGGGTTCTTAAAGAGTTTTATATCACAATAGGGTCCTTAAATTACCTAGGGTGTACTAATAGTCCTAAATGGTTATTGGATATACTAATTGGTATTAATAGGTCTTATTAGGTCAAGTAAGTGGTCTTATTAGGTCTTAAGGGTCCTAGGATGTACTAATTATTTTTAATAGGTTATATTAAAGTCTTAAATTAGGTCTTAAGGGGTCCTATTAGGTCTTAAGTGGTCATATTCTAGGTCTTAAGGATCTTAAGGGTTCTTAAAGAATTTGTCACAATAGGGGTCCTAAAGGAACCTAGAGTGTACTAATAGTCCTAAAGGGTCCTTGGATGTACTAATTGGTATTAATAGGTCCTATTAGGTCAAGCAAGTGGTCTTATTAGGCCTTAAGGGTCCTAGGATGTACTAATTGGTTTTAATAGGTTATATTAAAGTCCTAAATTAGGACTTAAGGGGTCCTATTAGGTCTTAAGTGGTCACATTCTAGGTCTTAAGTATCCTAAGAGTTTTTAAAGATTTTATGTCACAATAGGGGTCCTAAAGGAACCTAGAGAGTACTAATAGTCCTAAAGGGTCCTTGGATGTACTAATTAGTTAATATAGGTCCTATTAGGTAAAGTAAGTGGTATTATTAGGTCTTAAGGGTCCTAGGATGTACTAATTGGTTTTAATAGGTTATATTAGCCCTATTAGGTCTTAAGTCCAGTCTTATTAAGTCTTAAGAGGTCCTATTAGGTCTTAAATGATCATATTCCATGTCTTAAGGATCATAAGGGTTCTTAAAGAGCTTTGTCACAATAGGGGTCCTCAAAGAACCTAGGGTGTACTAATAGTCCTAAAAGGTCCTTGGATGTCACAATAGGGGTCCTACAAGGTCCTAAGGTATACTAGTTGGGTCCTCTAAGTTTCTTAAAAGGATACTAGGACGTACTAAGGCTCGGTCCTCCTAGGATAATATTTTAACATCTAATTCTACATGAATAACATTTATACATGTAACTCTACAACATTTGTACATAATTGAGAGAGAGAGAGAGAGAGAGAGAGAGAGAGAGAGAGAGAGATTCCTAATATTTACTAACTTTAAAAGCAATTTTTTAAAAATATCTATAAGATTTTAATGTTTTCTAACATTTTATAACATTTCTACTACGGTTTCTAATGTTTTGTAAATATTGTCTAACATTTTCTAACAAACTACTATGATTTTCTATCATTTTCTAACATACTAAGTTATAACTTTATAACATTTGCTAACATTCTACTACATTTTTCTAATATTTTCTAATGTATACTAGAAGTTACAATTTTCTAATATTTTCTAATGTATACTAAGTTACAATTCTCTAATATTTTCTAATGTATACTAATTTACAGTTTTCTAATATTTTCTAATGTATACTAAGTTACAATTTTCTAACCCTTGCTAACATATTCTAACATTTATGCTACGATTTTTTAATATTTTCTAATATTTTATAACAGTTCTACTATGATTTTCTAACAGTACTACTTCAATTTTCTAACCTATTCTAACATTCTACTATCATTTTCTAACATATTCTAAAATTTAACTATGATTTTCTAACATTTCTACAAAGTAAAAATGATTTAAAACAAATAACTAACTAAAATAAATATAAAACATATAATTTACAATAAAAATGAGAAAAATGCATGTACCTGATACTACTAACAATCTGAAGAGGTCGAAAAAGCTTTGGAGGTGTTGATGTCATAGTGGACGTCACTGGTTCACTCTAAGCCCCGGGTCCACAAAATCTCAAATAGAAAATGGTGAAATGAAATACGAAGTCAGAATTTATAAAAAATCCAGTGAAAAAGTGGCTTCACATGAAGTACACTGCATGGGGTACTTCACGTGAAGACCCCCCTTTGCGTGAACTACCCCACAAAGGGCACTTCACATGAAGCCAATCATCCCCTTTGCAGGAAGAGGGTACTTGGAGCGAAGGCACTAAAATTGATTTTTTTTTTGGAAAACTGATTTCCTTCATCCCAAAAAGTGGGACACACTATTGTGATTTTACCCTACTAAAAAAGTATCTTATGATTAAATTTCAAAATAAAATATATTCATCAATTTTTTAATTGTAATTGTATTGCATAGATAATATAGATGTTAATATATTTTTATAGTGAACCCAACTTTTTTTTTGATAGATAAATGGTCTAAGCCTTGATACATCATAAAGTATATAGATACATCTAGATAATCATCTTTTAGTCCCAAGTTACATTTTTCCACCTTCCTTCTAGGTCATTCCTCATCCTTCCCTTCTTCTTCTTCCTTTGATCACAATCGGTATATAATCTAAGCACTACATCTTGCACTTATGTTAAGGATAAAGCTCTGAATAGTCATGAAACCATGAATACGTAAAGGGCATAGAGATGAAATGTAAAGAGATACAATTATTTTCTTAAACAAAAATAAAATATACATCTAAATGTTGGAAAAATGGTCAGCGCTCCCCTTGGGATTCATGACATGGTTTAACCGCCTCCTGTGTCTTCTATAAGTCTAGTGGTTGTATCGGGCATTACAAGGTCGATCTTTTGGTGCAACGACAACCACTACTTGTAACAAGTGGTATCAGAGCTTGGTCAAAGGTTTGAATCCCCTCAGGTAACACTGAGGGGGAGATTGCTAGAAAAATGGTCAGCACTCCCCTCGGGATTCATGACATGGTTTAACCACCTCATGTGTCTTTTATAAGTCTAGTGGTTGTATCGGGCATTAACAAATCAATCTTTTGGTGCAACGAAAACCACTACTTGTAACACTAAATCACCAAAAAATACATTTAATAGAGAGAAGTAGTCATTCCTCAATTGAGAAAACATATCCTAAGCAACGTGATTATCACTTTGCTACACCAAAGGGTATTTTCTGACTTAGTTACATAAAAATATAGTAATAAACCTATGTTACCTTACTAGCATAAAATAGGCTCCCTGTCATTCTGAATGTCCATCAAGTCCAAATTGGAAGATTCCATAACCGCCAATATTCACCTCAAACTCATTTTCTCTGTCTCCAACATCATGTTCCACAATGAATCTATCGATCCAATCATATTGTCTTAGGATGTGAGATGTAGGCAGTGGGCAAAAGATAAAGAAAGACCCCTGAGTCTTTCCGCGATAATGAGATGTAAACTATGGTTAAAATTTGAAAAAGCCTAAACCATCTCCAATTCAGATGGAGTTCCTATATTGAAATTATGAATTCTTAAGTCTCACCTTCTTCTATACCTATATTAGCTAATTCATTTGCTATTTGATTTCCCTCCATATATATATGATTGATTGTGATCTTATCAAAGGTCTGACTTAGTGAGAGGGCTCTAGATAAAATTAAGTCCATCCTCCAATTAATGAGGGATCCTTTCCTTATAGCATTTATTATACTTGCAAAATCGCCTTCAATCTCTACATTCTAAGGTAGGGCATGAAAAGGGAGAGCATGATGGTGCATGAGCATGTGTGAAAAGAGCTCTTACTAGAGAGAAATTGAAGTACGAAGGTGGCACAATGTTAATTAGATGTAGAAAAAATTATGCAATGGTGTAACTCTACGATGGACCATGCAAGTCTATGGTTTCTAGATATTTTTAGTTGATATGTGAATCTAACATTGAAAATGATCTACATTGTTGTACACTTAAGAGATCAAACGGCATGCATTCATTTAGAAGTCCAAATGCAACATCATTAGATATTTATACTAGAAAAATTGTATGTGTTTTCTCTTCGTGTATGCATTTTATGTGGGATGAATGTGAATCAAAAGAGTGGGTTGACAAATGGTATTGTAGACCTTTGGAAACCCTAGATACATATCAACTTCCCAGAGAATTACAAATGAACCAGTTTGAAGCATTAGTGGATTTTGACCATGTATCAGACCTAGTTGAACTAGGTAATTTCTCTAGATTTTGTAGGTTAAATCAATTTTAAACTCAATTTATTAGTTCTTTAAATATTTATTTTAGTATTAACTAATTCTTATATTAAATGAAGGTCATGTATATGCAGTAATTGCAAATGAGAACAATGAAGAAGGAACAAATTACTTTTGTGTCATTGTATTGAGGCCAAAAAGAAATTGACAATTACAGTCATTGATGGAGAGGGTATTCAATACCCAATAGGATCCATTGTTGTCATAGGCACACGACATAGAAGGAACTATTGTTTTGTCTAGAGTTGTATGCATACCTATTAAACTCTTTTTATTACACTTTCCATTGATTTGGTTATTAAAATCTATAAAATGCAGGCATCCTATCAAGAATTCTAATGCCTGGTTGTTTGAGGAATTTGAGACACATAGACATATTCTTCATTACTCTAACCTTATTGTTGCAATGCATAATCAGTTGATTAAGTATTATGGAAGACCTCTTAACAAGAATTTGTAGAAAGTTCATGAATCTAACCATGAGGCAATACTTGACACAATAAGGGTTAGAGTTGATGCAGAAGGTTCTCTTGACTAATTTTGGGCAATCTAAAAGAATGATTCTACAATATGGTAGAATGATTTTGACAATTTTGTGTATATCTTAGAGGTTCTCTATGTGCATACTTAGAGGCCAAATTTTTTACTTCAAAATGACAATAAGATGTAATGTGCATAAATAGATGCCAAATTTTATATTAAAAAGGGCTACCATGTGCATATTAGATGTAAATTTTTATGTAAAAATGGCAATGAGTTGTCTTGTGCATGTTAGATGCCAATTTTTGTATATAAAAGGTGCAATGAGCTGCCATGTGCATATGAGATGCCAATTTTTATGTTAAAGAAGGACAATGAGTTGTCATGTGCTTGTTAGATGTCAAATTTTGTATATAAAAGGTGCAATGGGCCCGATTTACAAATATATTATTAAAATATATGTATTCAATCCTCTCAATCCCTACCTTTGAAGAATCTAGCATTTACTTTTGAACTTTATCTTTTATTTTGTACATTCAACAATAAATAAGAGTGAAATAAATTTAAAAATTTCTTACTTAAATATAAATTACCATTAAGAACATGTTCAAACATATCTTTAAAAAACTATTCTTTAAATGCCATAACATGGATGTGACTACAAAAGCTCATGTCATGAGCAACATTGGCTATCTTTCAACCTGTTAATTGTGGGATCAATACGCCAACTCCATTAGCTTCAGTTGGCTAGATAAATGCTAGTGACAACTCTTTCTCTCACACAGAGTCCCTTGAACGTTCGTGAGAACACCAGACCAGAGTGTTCCTAAGGGTCACTAAGCAACATTGGGCATCAATATTTCTTGTAGAATATATTAGAGCTCATGCAAGGTATCGATGAATCGTTAGGTGCTATAGGACCATGTTATGGAGGCTACATTTACCTATCTCAATTTTGGGATATTCCCCTTCATTCTAATTTGGCATCCCTATCTCGGTTTATGTCAAAAGTTGCAATGTTGCTTAATTGAAATGAGCAACATTGGCTATCCTTCAATCCGTTCATCATGGGATCGAACCCTCTAACCGATTAGCTCCAGTTGGCCAAGTAAACTCTAGTGACAACCATATCTTGCACATGGAATCCCATGAACATTCATGAACATTCATGATCATACTGGACCAGAGTGTCCCTAAGGGTCACTAAGCAACATTGGGAAACCATATTTCTTGGAGAATATCTTGGAGCTTGTGTGAGGTATCGACAAATCCTTAAGTGCTAAAAGACCATGTTATGGAGGCCTACAATTACCTATCTCAATTTTGGGAGATTCCCCTTCATTTTAATTTGGCATTCATATCTCAGTTTATGTCAAAAGTTGCAATGTTGCTCAATTAAAATGAGCAACATTAGATATCTTTCAATCTGTTCACCGTGGGATCAAATCATCTGCTCCATCAACTTTGATTTTCTAGAGTAAATGTTAGTGACAACCCTGTCTCACATACGGAGTCCCTCGAATGTTTGCGAGCACATTAGACCAGAGTGTCCCTAAGGGTCATTAAGCAACATTGGATAGTGATATTTCTTGGAGCATAATTTTGAGCTTGTGAGAGGTATTGATGAATCATCAGGTGCTACAAAATTTTGTTATGGAGGCCTACAATTACCTATCTTAGTTTTGGGAGATTCCCCTTCGTTTTAATTTTGCATCCCTTTCTAATTTATGTCAAAATTTGCAATGTTGCTCAATTGAAATGAGCAACATTGGCTATCTTTCAATCCGCTCATTGTGGGATTGAATTGTCTACTCTATTAGCTCTGGTTGGATAGGTAAACGCTAGTGACAATCCCATCTCATACACGGAATCCCTTGAATGTTCGCGAGAACATTGGACCAAAGTGTCCCTAAGGGTCATTAAGCAACATTGGGCAATGATCTTTCTTGGGGCATATCTTGGAGCTTGTACGAGGTATCGACAAATTTTCATGTGTTACATGACCATGTTATGGAGGCCTACAATTATCTATCTCATTTTTGGGAGATTCCCCTTCATTTTAATTTGACATCCCTATCTCGGTTTATGTCAAAAGTTACAGTGTTGCTCAATTGAAATGAGTAACATTGGCTATCTTTCAATCTATTTGTTGTGGGATCAAATCATCTTCTCCATTAGCTCTGGTTGTTCAGGTAAACACTAGTGACAACCCTGTCTTGCACATGGAGTCCCTCAAACATTCACGAGCACACCAGACCCGTGTCCCTAAGGGTCACTAATCGACATTGGGTATCGATCTTTCTTGGGGCATATCTCAGAGCTCGTGCGAGGTATCGATGAATAGTTAGGTGCTAAAGGACCATTTTATGGAGGCCTGAGATTACCTATCTTAGTTTTGGAAGATTCCCATTTATTTTAATTTGGCATCCCTGTCTCAGTTTATGTCAAAAGTTGCAATGTTGCTTAATTGAAATGAGCAACATTGGCTATCTTTCAATCCATTCCCTATAGGATCAAATCATCTTCTCTAATAGTTTTGGTTGGTTGGGTAAATGCTAATGACAACCCCATCTCACACACAAAGTCCCTCAAACATTTACGAGCATACCAGAACAGAGTGTCCCTAGGGGTCAGTAAGCAACATTGGGTAGGAATCTTTCTTGGGGCATATCTCAGAGCTCATGCGAGGTATCAAAAATCGTTGGGTTCTATAAGACCATGTTATGAAGACATAAAATTACCTATCTCATTTTTGGGAGATTCCCCTTCATTTTAATTTGGCATCCCTATCTGGGTTTATGTCAAGTGTTGCAATGTTGCTCAATTGAAATGAGTGACATTTGGTATCTTTCAATCCATTCGCCATGGGATTAGATCATGTTCTCCATTAGCTCTAGTTGGCTAGGTTAATGCTAGTGACAACCCTGTCTTGCACATGGAGTCCCTTAAACATCCGTGAGCACACTAGACTAGAGTGGCCCTAAGGGTCACTAAGCAACATTAGTAAAATCGAGTATTTTACGCTTTTCACCAACTTGTTCTAAAACAAAATCCATAAGAAATAGAAACCACATAAACCACCCATTAATATACATCTTCCTATGACCCTTATTTGGTCAATTAGGATAATTTGACACAATAGACAAAATCATTACATATTTTGGCTTTTCATGCCTTATTACATCAAATTAAGTCTTATATGACTTTGATTACATTATCCATGCCACAATGACTTTGATAAACATGTTTCAATTCTATTATATTAAATAATGATTGTAACATGTTTGATTATTTATAAAAAATTAAGTTTTGAAGTACAATGATATGCAAACAATGAACAAATTGGATCAAATATCAAGTTTCATATATACCAAAATGAACAATAATCGTGTACATATCAAAAAATGGCATACATGCCAAATCAATAATAATTACAAAAAATGTGGCATGCGTCATGTCAAGGTTGATATATACAATACAAATGTTGAATATATACAAAAATTGGTCATTCAATGACCACAACTAGATCTATTAATCTCTATCAATGTCTATGACTGTATTGGATCATCAAAATTGAGCCTCTTCGAATCAGTACGCGACTTTTTGGGTGTCTGCACAAAAATAATTCAAATGCTAAATTAGATATCTTATCGCCAAATACTATCAAAATAACTTAATACTGGATTGCAATTTATTGGTAATTGAATTGTTCATTACCTTATCGCTTTCTTCTGCACTTGGGCTATGTAGTAATGCTGATGGGATCCTTCGTGAGTGAGGAATCCTAACAAAATGGAATGGTAAAGGGTCTATAGGAAGTTGCGAAGGGATTTGTAATAGGTAAAAGACAATTAACACAAGTTAATAACCCAAAGTTGATAACAAACACTACATAAGTAAAAATGTATGTACTCATATCTAAATCCATATGTTTAACATATATATATATATTGCGTATCGGAGCCTCAGATAGCTCTCCTGTACTCTTAGGAGGGATTGTCATTGATGATGTTGCTATGACCATTTCATGTATGAAAATAATAACATGTATCATAGTCATAGAGGAAGGATTTCTAAGAGATTTTAAACAAACAAGATGTGAGCAAGGCTTTTGAGGGTACCTGTTATCTATTTTGAAAGGCCTAAATCAATCAAACGTTAAGAGTTTAATCTAGCATACAATCAAAACAAAAACAAGGAAACTCTAAGCTAGCCACCTCAGATTGAGCCAAAAACAGGTGCACCCAAGCACTATTTGATTTGCTCTGATAAGGGGGATGTGGGTGTGCTCTCTAAGCACTTGGAGCATATTCCTTATGCATTTAGGACAGATTGAAATCCATGAAAATCCCAAAATGGCACAAAACAGGTATAGAACACCTGATTTGCCCCTAAGGCCTCAAGGATCAAAATGATGCTGATATGAATATTAAGCTACATGATGTTTATGCTAAGATTGGTTTTAACCAAATAGAGATGTGATGATGATGATATGCTATGCAAAACAATAAAATAAACTAGGTTAATCCATTATTGCTAAGCTATGATGAGCTAAAATGCTAAAAAATAAGCTAATTAGAATGATTTGCTAAGATCTAACATGAAAATGGCATTATAACAATGCATGAGAATGAAAGTAAGCTAACTGATTTGCTCTTGAAAGGAGGGGTATTTATAGGATTTGGGAAGGAAGAATGAGTAGCCAGGATTGAAATCCTTAAGAGAGGCCAAGATTCATTCAAAGGGGAGCACATAGATTGTGCTAGTTTAGGGATCACTTTCTTGTGACAAGTGTCACAAGGGCATTGGATTGAAAGATGGGAGGAATGTGCACAATTTGGGAAATGTGCCTAAAGTCAAAGGGTGTAAGAAAGGGGTGAGGGGCTTCTTAAATGCACCATAAATGCATGTAAGAGGGATAAGGAGGCCTTAAATGCCTTCAATGCATTTCAAAAAGGGAAGCCCTCTTTGTTGACTTTGGGGTAAGCTTAAGAGTTGGCTAACTTTGTTTAGGGAATGTGACAAGGTTAAGGGAGGAATTAGGATTAGGATTAGGATGGGTGAAGAGGTTGGATTTTGAGAAGATTCTAGAAGAGTCTAGAATTCTCCTTGGTTTCATGGAATAAAAGCTTATTCATTCCAAAAGCTTAAGTTTTGGGAATATTTATTGAAATATTTTCAATAAATATGAAATTTAAATATTTAATCTTAATTAAATATTTAGCCTTGGGATTAGGGTTAGAAAAGATGGGATTAGCCTTTTAATCGAGATTAAGAAGGAATTAGAAGATTTTGGAAGAGGTTAGTGGTCTAAAGGAAATTGGCCAAGTTTTGGGCAAAAAATAAATAAATTATTTATTTTGGGATTTTTGGTCAATTTATTAATTAAATAATTAATAAATAAGGAGATAATGTTTAAATAAGATTTAAACATTTTTGGGAGGGATTCCTTAATTAAATATTTTTAATTAAGATAAAAGGATTTAATGACATAAAAATTAATTAATTAATTAAATAATTAATTAATAAATGATGATGTCATCAGAGATTTTCAGAAAATAAAAATACTTTATTTTCTAAAGGATTTTTAGGTGTCTACACAAGAATGCAATCAAAAGTGAATATAAAAATGTTACCTCTTCCCGCTCCTGAACATCAGCAACATTCGGTGCATTCATTAATTCTGTAAAACTCAATTATTTATGTATATAGAACAAATAAGACATGTGCATTGATCAGTGTACATGTACATGCTTAATCATAATATATTTCAACAAAAAAACTTAAATTGTACTAAATTACCTTTTGTACTTCGGGTGTCCTCGAGGATTTCTTTTTTCGTCCTGGTGTCTTGGAACTAGGTGGGGTGACCTAGAAGAAACAAAATTAATATAAGAGAAATGAATATGATAACACATAGGTTCAATTAAAATTATAAACAAGAGGTGTGAAAAATATGATACCGCAAAGCTCTCTAGGCCAAAGTCAATCGCAGAAGGCGTCACATCATCAACTTTGGAGATGTATCTCAACCTTGGACAAGCCCTATAAAACATCAAATAAATATTATACATATTAAGAAAAGATATCTTGACACCAAGAAATTATTCTATTTTTATGAATATTTAAAAACTAAACCCCAGGTGTCGAAGCTACTCGTGCATGTCTAGTCGAACAAGCACTTTCTGGTGTGCTCTATGTATCACCTGTTGCAACCTACGATGCATATTATTCATATATCAATTTAATTTTTTCTCTAAGTAAACATTTATTTACTTTTATAATATTTAGATGATTAAAATTAATAACATGTCAAAACACAAATAAACATATATGTGTCTGTCTCATAGAAAATACCATCACCAATAGGTCATTTGTGAGGGCCACATCCTCAATAGCAAACACTTGGCATCTACTCCCACAATGTGTACACAAATGGGATGTCGAATCATCCTCATTTGCATTAGTATCTACCCTAGCACATATATGTTAGAGTAATAAAGTGTTTACTTATTAATTGAATCATATTGATTTAATTATTAAGTCACTTATTACCTCTTTCTACTTAAGCTAAACTTTAGGCATATAATAATTAATTAATTTATTAATTATTATTATGCAACCTAGGGTTTTACCTTTTTAGGATTTCTAATCTCCTTTTATAAGGATTGATCTCATAACACATTGTAACATTTTCTGACATTTCATTATTGATTGCAACTTTTGTTTTTGCACATCAAGGATTTCTCCTCTCTCGTGGATCAATGCATTCAGGCCTCCATAGCTATTTGTTTCTCTCTCTTTCTGTGACAGGTGTTTGTGTGCAGGTGTTCTTGGGAGCTGTGGGTTTTTTTTCATCAACTCCATCATGGTATCAGAGCTTCAGATCTGCTTGCCCCTGTCCTCTTCCTGAGAGATTTGGTCGTGTTCGTCAGATATGCATTTTCAGAGAGGGTTTCCTGTCAGATCTAGGGGGGACCTATTTTTCTAGTCATCTTGGCTTCAAACGGATCTCACGATTGTGTTCAAAGCATCCAAGAACCCCAAGATCCATATAAAATTTATCTAATTTAGACAAATTTGGAATTTGTGAGAAATAATTTTTGTAATCGGCCTCAACACGGATCCCGAGGTGATCAATATTTTTTGGAGCACTTTTGGCCCAAACGGACCTCGCGGTTGCGTCCTAAAGGCTCGAGATAGTCAAAATCCATATAAAGCTTGTCGATTTTGGACACGTTGGCTTTTGAGGCAAATTATTTTTTGTCTACAAGGGCCATACGACCCTAGCATGCATTCCAACGCAGGTGGGTATGATGATTTCAAAAAAAAATTTAGGGGTACTGCCCAATGGCCACCGCCCATTGCCTGCGCCGCAGCCACCACCCTTAGCCCACCCCGGCCACCACTCGCACCGCCACCCACGCCACTGCCCGCTTCGTCGCCCGGGCTACGTGGCCTCTACCGCCCGTGCTCTGTGCCGCCGCCCACACCGCCGCTCACTCCGCTGAGCCATATGGTCACATGGGGGACCAACCGCCAGCCCCAATGCCGGTTCTTAGCCCCCTAGTCACCCACGTGACCAGGGCCTGATTTTTCAGCCCCCAAGCAATTTGAGATATGACGGCCATTTGGCTGTCATTTTTAACCTCATGTGTTGCTGATGTCAGCAACTCTTTGCCTCATTTTTTAGCTTTTTGGAGGTACCTGGGCCCTTTTGCGAATATCTTGGGCATCTGGGATCGTAATTGGGCATCGATATATTATCGGAAAGATAGTTCTGAGCCTGATCCGAATTTGCTGGTATGATTTTGTGATTTTGCCATTTTGATGCTTTTTTTTTGCTGTCAAAGTCAGATGTTCTTTGTGATCTTGGCGTTTCAGCCTTCTTGCCTTCCGGGATCCGTTTCTCTTGCATTTGGGCTCCGTTTTGAGCAAACGATATATTTTTGAAAACCTCTTTCTAAGATTTTATTAGATCTGATGGTTTAATGTGGTTTTTTGTCCTTTTTCTGACATCACCCATCCTCAGATCCTTGCAGACACCTTCTTTGGGCCCTCCAGTGCAGCTGTTGGTTTTTTGCTCATATCTTGAGCATACGGTGTCAAAATTTGGCAAAAAAGATATCATCGAAAAGCTGATTTCGAGCTCTTTCCAGATCTGGAGGTTATATTTTCTGGTTTTATTTTTTTGATAGTTTTTTTCTCTATCAAAGACAGATCTTCAGGTTTGCACTCCGGGAGCTCTATCTTGCACATCCAATCTCTATTTTTGGAAAATGATATATTGTTGGAAAGCTTGTTTAGAGAGATTTTCAGTGCTATGAATCATTTTTCCAGATTCTACTCTAGGTTCATTTTATTCAGATTCTTTCTTTTTTTCTGTCTGGTGGATATCTTGGTTGTTTCAGGTCCTGGGATCTCTTTTCTTTGAGGAATGGCTCGTCTTTAGTTGTTCTTTTGTTTCAGTAGCCTTTGATCCTCATTGAGCCGTGTATACTTCATTTTTGTAGCATTCTTTGATGCACACGAACTGAGATAAAGTGTCATTCTATTGCATGTATGAGATCTTGTGCATGTTCGTGCTCTTTGTACTCACACTCCATTATAAAGTGTCAGGGGGGTTTTGATGTTTGCCTTTTTTTTCCATCTTCTTTTGTCATGTGAGCATTCCTCCAATGACATTAGCCTCAAGTATCTCTATTTGTGTTTGTACTCTCTCTGCACATTCGATAATTCAGATTCATCTTCATCATGCAATTCATATTGGATGATCTTTTCAGTGTTCCTGTCATTACTCCATTGTCAGCATTATGGGGGGGTTTCTATTGTTGGTTCTACTACCTCCTTGGTTTGATTATGTGAGCTATGTATTCAGTATTTGATCCTATGTACTAGGCGGTTGCAGTGGCTGGGTACCTATGCATTCTGGTGAGATGGATCATTTACCATATGGACACTCTTTTCTTTCCTATTTTTGGATGCACTCTTCTAGCTTTGATTGATCAACTCTTCAAGCTTTTGGTGTTTATGCCATCTATATCTTCAAGTTCAAGTGTTTTCCTTTGTTTGTCTCCTGATTCGAGTAGTGTTATTTGAGGGCACTCATGTGGATTACAGTCTTCTCTACCTAGTCATATTTCTATGGAGGATCTTCAGATCATCAGTTTCTTGTTGACAGAGTTTGTAGTTTCATGCTTCAGTGATGTTTTACATGTTCATCTTTGTTCCTATTTTCTGAAACATTCCTGGATTTGAAGGCTTCTTCAGTCCTTCAGACTAGTCTTGATCTCCTTTTGGAGTAGAGTTTTTCCAATGTGGTTTTCTCTATTTCTCCGCTTTGTAGAGACTCTCTTTTGTACTTGGGTAACTAATCAGGGCTTTGTTGCCGAGACCCATTTGCTTTCAGTAGTTCTTTCTAAGTTTTTAGCTTCTCCCTAAGTTTATCTTAAGGGGGGTGTTAGAGTAATAAAGTGTTTACTTATTAATTGAATTATATTGATTTAATTATTAAGTCACTTATTACCTCTTTCTACTTAAGCTAAACTTTAGGCATATAATAATTAATTTCTTTATTAATTATTATTATGCAACCTAGGGTTTTACCTTTTTAGGGTTTATGATCTCCTTTTATAAGGATTGATCTCATAACACATTGTAACCTTTTCCGACATTTCATTATTGATTGCAACTTTTGTTTTTGCACATCAAGGATTTCTCCTCTCTCATGGATCAATGCATTCAGGCGTCCATTGCTGTTTGCTTCTCTCTCTTTCTATGGCAGGTGTTTGTGTGCAGGTGTTCTTGGGAGCTATGGGTTATTTTTCATCAACTCCATCAATATACCCTGATAGCTGGGGCACATATGTTCAATGGGATGGGCTAAGCCAAATGGAGCATCTGATGATGATGGAGGTGGTGCAGGTGTTGATCCACCCTTTGCATCAACTAACTATGTGCAATGCTCAATAATGACACCGGTCAATGATGTAGTTGGCTGAAGGGTATGTAAATAAACAGACTCCTTCACTACTACTGGGACCGCAACATGAACTGTGAGTTTTTTAACTAGACGCCTCCTATGTTGTGGCTCTAAAATCCTATGGGCCCAACTCTATATTGCACAGAGCCTCTCCCTCTACCCTGGAACTCCTGGATGTCAAAGTAATTTGGCTTCTCACCGAGGATAAACTAACAATATAGCTTTCTCAAAAAATATAAAGGCACCTCCCAATTATTATAGGCTTCTTGGTCAAAGACCATATACCACCTATCCCAAAATGCATCTGTCATCCTATTATAAACACACCATTGTATGGGAAACCGATTCGTAGTAACTTCTAGGGAATTACTACTAATAGGATCAGTGAAAAGAGCACATGATATGTCTTCTTTAAGTATCCTCTTTTTTTCAATTGATCATATGACAACCCATCGGCATAAAATACATGACATCTATCCCTCCATGAACCCCATGCTATAACCTCCTTAGACACCTCATCGCACTATTGGCCATTCTTTCTAAGGAAGTGGTGAGGGATGAGTGGTGCTCAAAACTAGAGGACCTCAACCTATTATTTATAATATGGATATTTGGGCATTGTTTTGTTGAAGACAATTGATAAGGTCCTCTTGTGTGGCATCAAAATGACCTATTGGAGGATGCGGGGGGTTTGGATTCGGGTTTGGTGGTGGGTTTTCTTGTGGGGATACATTTTGAGGGTTCTCTTGTTGCTCATTTCCAACATTATCAAGATTTTTAGATGTTTGAAGTCTTAACTGTCTCTTTCATGGTCAGGGATTGTTTTCCGAATCTAATATCAAAATAGTTAAAAAACTTAAATCAATTCAACAAATCCTACTCAATCAAAATTGAAACAAAAATAATTTAAAAAAAATTATTACATGTTCGACATCGTGGCATGCTTGCAAAATGATCAATATGGCCCAAGAAAATTCAATTACAATAAGAACCCACTTGGGTTTTGGCATTTTCTCTTCCTCCTCTCTCCTCCAAACTCGGTTTTGGCGTGAAGAAAATCATTCAAAAAATAGGTTTTTAAAAAATATAAAGCATTTTTTGCTTTACAAAACAAAACGTGTATGCGTTTTGAAGAACTTATGTTTTTTTATTATTTTTTGTGGCTTGGCAAAGGCTCGAGTTTGCCAAGCCTAGTTTTTCAAATTTTGAATAACCTAAGTGGGTTATGAAAAAAATTAATTTTTTTAACGAGGTGGCCACTTTTTTGCACACCATCTTGGTGCACTTATCCGTATGCTAACCATTATTCCAAAAGTTCAGGTGTAATATGTGGTCCTCTTTTTGATATAACTCACAATCATCCTTGCCCTTAGTTTCATTTCTTCATATTAACCATTTGTATGATTTGATTTAACAAGAAGAATCGGGAACATTTTAGCTCTATGTAAGCCCATCCAGGACCATGCATCCAATTGATTTGATTTGACCTTACTAGGTTTGAGAAAGATAATTCTTTATGGTTGATTTTGGAACATTTTGAGTCTTGCATTTAATCTATTTTTTCTTTATTTCCAATGTCATCTATTTTTTTTTCCAGAAAATCAAATTCATGATTGCTACTTTGAGAAGTAATATTATTTTGACTTCAAATGGTTTGGGTAAGAGAATCTACTTTGTGAACACATACACCATATTCTCTACAGTTCGTTCAAGCCCACAATTTTAATCAAATGAATGAAACTTGTTTTCTATTGTAATGGATAACAATAATTTGGTGTAGCCATACCCATTACTTTTGAAAGAAAATATCCATAAGGAACAACTTGGCTTAAGTCCCATAGGGTCCATTATAAGAAATAGAAAGCTTGATGACATGCACTGTTCAAAAAGCGATTTCTTCACAACCACCATTTTTTAGACTATTCCTATGATTGTCAAACAAGATTGGTAGCTAATTATGAATGGTTCCAGTGAAAGCATCCAAATAATGTAATTGGAGATGAAACCCAATTTAATGACAACACATACCAATCACCAGATGAAGTCAAGAAAGCCGCAAGCCAAGCGACTTCTTTGGCTTTTGCATAATTTAAACTTGACATTGTAAAGGAGGTGAGGATAACCAAGCATATAAGAATTTAAGACATGGTACAGGTTATCTGAACAACTCGCTCAAGAGTTGCATCTCCTATTCTAAAAATAATATGATTTATTTTTACATAAATAATTAGACTATTTTTAAGGTTTGGGGACACTAAACCAAAGAAAATCTAAATATCGACATAATATGTCCCAACATTCAAACTAAAAATTAGCTCAATAAACTATTCATAATATGTTAAAAACCTCAAAGAAATCGAAGAGAATACTAACCAAACATTTTTGGGATAAGGTTTTTCAACTGCCAAAGGTCTTGATTTTATGTTAAAATAGTTGAATGGATTAATTCCCTTAGAATTCATTCCCCCTTGTAATTGTATATCGCTTTGTTTTATTTATTTTTTTAAAAAAGAATTCAATGTGTGTATTGTATGTTATCCACTATGATTTGTTCAAGAAAATATTTTCCTATAATTTATAATCTTGTTTCCTATGCTTGAATTCGTTTACTTTACAAGTTTAATATATGTTCACTTTTCATCAAAATTTGTTTCATTTGAAGGAATAATGGTTGGAGCAAGCTTCTTTTAGAGAAAGTTTTCAAAGTTGGATTCCATGTGAATTTATTTTTAGACGTTGTGAATATAAATTGATACATAATTTCTATATATTACGAAGCACTCAATAAACTTACATACAATTTATAATATGTTTGTATTTCAACATTAACTTTAGAGTTTAGTTATGAGGCACACAAGTCCTCCACTTTAAATATTATGCTTTCAAAAGTATGAAAGAAGTTAAAGGAAAATGTGCATATAATTTATCCATTTTCTATTTAGGTTTCTATTCATTTTTAGGAATGTGACAAATGGTATAATATATGTTAGAGTAAAGTATTAATTATGTTAATTAATCTTTACTCCCTTCTTAAGATGTCAACTTTCTTTTGCTTTAGTTAAAAGCACATGCATTAGTTGGTCTAAACTCATGCATTAGTCATGTAATAGTCAAATTGATTATTGCATGCACTTGACTTTTTCTTTCAAGGCTTTCGATCTCCTTTATAAGGATGATCTATTGTACATTATTATTCATTCAGTTATTTGAGGATATTTTCTTCTTCATATTCTGAGTCAAAACCCTTAGCCTCTTCTTCTCTCTACTTCCTTGTAACAGGTTTTTTGTATGCAGGTGATCTTGGCGTTCTGTGGATTTGTATTGCTCAAATCCTACATGGTATCAAAGTCTAATCTGCTACAACTTGTTCGAGTTTGAAGGATTCAAAGAGATGAAATTCATCTGTTTTAGATGAGGGCCTTTTTGGGGTTTTTTTATTGAATCTAGGGGGACCTATTTTTTTGGTCATCTTGGCTTCAAATGGACCTCACGGTTGCGTTCGGAGTGTTCAAGAACCCTAAGATCCATATAAAGTTTGTCCAATTTGGACACAGTTGGTTCTGTGAGTTATTCAGTTGCAGGGGTCTTTTATCCAGTGTTAGATTAGGTGAAAAACTAATCTCCTAAGAACACCTGCATGCATAACCCTGTCACATGGAAGAAGCAAAGAACAAAAAGCAAGAAAAAACTATAGAGGCCAAAAAGCCAGAGGCTTCATATTATGATCCAATAAGTGAATGAATAAAATACAAAGAGGGAATCCTTATAAAAGGATACCGAAACCCTAAAAGAGAAAACCCTAAAGAATAATAAGATGCCTAAGTCTAACTTAAGTGAAAAGAATAATAGACTAATAATTAAATTAATTAATTATTAGCTATAATATGACTACTCTAACACCCCCCCTTAAGTGTAACTTAGGGAGAAGCTAAACAACTAAGGACTAAAGGATGCATGAAAACAAAAATGCATGAAAGAGCAATGGGTCCCGGCAACAAGGCCTGATCAGGTACCTAAGTACAATAAATAAACTAGATGAAGGAAACAAAGCCTCCAATCTAGGGAATGTCCTAGAGAAAGGAACAAGAAAGAGCATGAAGCATCTCTGAAGCATGAAGTTGCAAACAATGTCAGAAGAAACTGCTGGAACCCCCACTGAAATAGTGCATGACTAGGTAGAGAAGACAAAGTCTGAAGAGCTAATCAATCGAAGAGGTGACCTCCAAAATAGGAATGAACTAGTGTCTATATAGTAAATGAACCATCTCACTGAAATGCATAGGTGCCTAGCCACTACATTTGCCTAGTACATAGGAACAAAAACTAAATACGTAGATCACTCAACTGAACCAAGGAAGCAATAGAACCAACAGGTGAATCCCCCCCCCCCCCATAATGTTGAACAGGGAGAAGGGTGATAGGAACACTGAAATGCAATGCCAGAAACATTTGCAAGAAGAAGAATTAGGAACACCAACAGTGCAATAGAAGTACAAGCACATGATAAAGGGCGGTGTCATAGACACATAGCATGGGCTAATGTCATGGAAGAAACATTCACTTGACAAAGGTGGATGAGCACAAAAGGAAAAATATCATAACCCCCCATGACACTTTATAACTGAGTGCAAGTACAAACAAACACAAGGTGCTCGAAATCCCAGATATGCAGAAGCGGACACTTTATCTTAGTGCGTTTACATAATAAAAAAATGCTACAGAAGAGAAGCATACAATGCTCATAAGAAGATCAAAGGAGTCTGAACCAAAAGAACAACCTAAGATGAGCCATCCCTCAAAGGGAAGAGATCCCAAGACCTGAAACAACCAAGATACTCACCAGACTGCAAAAAAGCAAGAATCTGAATAAAATAAATTTAGAGTAGAATCTGGAAAAATGACTCATAGCACTGAAAAGCTCTCTAAACAAGCTTTCCAACGATATATCACTTTCCAAAAATGGAGTCCAGATGTGCAAGATAGAGCTCATGGAGTGCAAACCTGAAGATCTAGCTTTGACAGAGAAAAACACCATCAAAAAAATAATACAAGATAAAATAACCTCCAGATCTGAAAAGAGCTCGGAATCAGCTTTCCGACGATATCTCATTTGCCAAATTTTGACACTGTATGCTTAAAATATGAGCAAAAAACCAACAGCTGCACGGGAGGGCCCAAAGAAGGTGTCTGCAAGGATTTGATGATGGATGACGTCAGCAAAAGGACAAAAAATCACATGAAACCATCATATCTAAAAAAATCTCACAAAAAACTTTTAGAAAATATCTCATTTTCTAAAAACGAAGCCCGGATGCAAGAGAAACGAATCCCGGAATGCAAGAAGTCTGAAAACGCTACGATCACAAAGAACATCTGATGTAGATGCATCGTTGCTCATCTTAAGGGGGGTGTTAGAGTAAAGTATTAATTATGTTAATTAATCTTTACTCCTTTCTTAAGATGTCAACTTCCTTTTGCTTTAGTTAAAAGCACATGCATTAGTTGGTCTAAACTCATGCATTAGTCATGTAATAGTCAAACTGATTATTGCATGCACTTGACTTTGCCTTTTAAGGCTTTCGATCTCCTTTATAAGGATGATCCATTGTACATTATTATTCATTCAGTTATTTGATGATATTTTCTTCTTCATATTCTGAATCAAACCCTTGGCTTCTTCTTCTCTCTACTTCCTTGTAACAGATTTTTTGTATGAAGGTGATATTGGCGTTTTGTGGATTTGTATTTCTCAAATCCTCTAATATATTTCAAGTTTATATTTATTTTTTAAAATCTTATTATTTTTAATTATATGTATTTTCTTATATTTATTTTTTTTCACTTTTTTATTTTTATATAATTGATGTTTTTGTGAGTTAAGATGTTGTACAATTTTAGATTCAGTAGCATAACATTGTAGAATTTGGCCATCACACCTTTTTCTCTACCCCTCCAATCAATGTTATGCATTCATTAGAAAATGCCACTTTATCTCTTGATTTCATTCTTGATTTTATGTGACTGAATGCCAGCTTGGTCACAATCTCATAATTAATTTATACAACATTATCCCAATGTCATTCTCAGATTTACACCAACATTGCCCAAACAGTGACATGTCTGATGTTTTTTTTTCCTGAAACTACTTGCACTTACAGCATTCCTCCATTAAACTATATATTAATCTAAACCCCAAATAACTTGAATTACTTAAACTCATACTTTGATCTCTCCACGCCCACTTTGATTAGTCCTCCGATGAAGAAGATGTCAGAGACAGAGACGATTCTTCCTCATCTTTAGAAGTGTCTGTTGAATTCACACTTCCACTTGACATTCCTGCATCGAGAGCATCAATAACAGCCTTAACGGCAGAATCAGGATCAGATTTATTCTGAATTAGAATTTCACAGATCTCCGCCGGTGTCAGGCGCCCGCCGGATTTCATCTTCTCCTCTACAGATGGAAAGAGCAAGTGATCCCCCAAATCCAAGTAATTAACAACCAATTGCTTAAAAGCCTCAAATTCATAGTATGACAGAAGGATATGCATATCCATTCGACCACTTCTCAACAACGCAGGATCGAGCCTCTCCTTGTGATTAGTCGTAAAAATCATGATCCTCTCTTCCCCACAACTGGACCAGAGCCCATCTGCAAAATTAAGCAAACCAGACAGAGTAATGGTCGAAAACCCCCTTTTACTCTCACTGGATTCGTCCTTCTCAGACTCAGAGGACCCTCTATTTATTACCTTTTTGGGCAAATCGGTAGCACAGTCAATGTCCTCGATGACTATAACAGATTTGCTTGCCGTTGAGAGCAGGAGCTGACGCAGAGTGGAATTGTCCAAAACCATGGTGAGCTCCAGATCATAAACATCATAGTTCATGTAGTTTGCAATGGCAGCAATGAGGCTCGATTTGCCCGTACCAGGAGGACCGTACAGAAGATAACCCCTTTTCCAGGCACGCCCTGTTCTGCGGTAAAAATCTCTGCTTTGCAGAAAATAATCGAGATCCTGCTTAATCTTCGCTTTAAGCGAGGGTTTGAGGGCTAGGGTTTCAAAAGTGGAGGAATGTCTGAACGCCACGGAGCTCCATCTCGAACGGCCCTCTCTTCTGTCGTTGGTGAAGAGCTTCCTCTCCTCGCTGCGCCTCTGCAGATCCTCTGCAAACCCTGAGATTCGGTCGATGTAGGCTGATAAAACCCTAGCTCTGTCTTTGTTGGAAATTTTGAGGACATATTTTCTTTCGGAGCTTTCGGTTCTTCTGCCGATTTTGTTGTCTCTTCTCTCTTTCTTTTCCTCGCTGTTGATAACTTGGGTCCACCACATTTGAGCTCCCTGGAAGTCATCAGTGACAGTGTGTTCAGAGGGCAGGTTAAATACGGGGTTGGTGTTTCTGTTGGGGCGCGTGATGGAAACCCTAGGGGCGTTTTCTGTGGCATCAAGGCTGCTCAGATACACTCCCACTGAGCGGTATATTTCATTGGAAGAGCCCAAATGGGAGTCTTCGAATTCAGGGAATTCTATGTTGGAATACGCACTTAAATTCTCTCGATACGACTTCCACAGCTTGTAAATTTGGAGGAGGAGGTCGGGGAGGGTTTTGGATTGAAGGGAGATGAGACCCATCATCGACCACAACATGGTCTTGTCGGATTCCATCTCTGCAACAAGGCTGAGATTGCTTCAGGGGTAAGGAAGGCTAGAAATGAGTATAAAACCTGATCAAGATGCACGTTTTAATGAGGAAATGAGTATGAAATTGTAACGCAATTTCATGGAAGGACGCAAGGAATTGACTGCATCCTCGCAGCAGACGGGAAGCGGTGACATCATCTTCAATGTCGGTCTGTCTGTCTAACACCCATGGGCTATTTGTGAAGTTGATACACACACAGTGATAGTGGTGAACTGGAAAAATAGAATATTTTTTTAAATTTTTTTACAGTATTGTGAAAGTCGATTATGAAAATCAGATCTGTGGAAATCATATAAAAATTTAAAGTATAATATAACTAGTAGTTGCACGCTTTTGTGCCTCTAACCATGAGTCATAAGAGTCTGTTTTAATTTTTAAATTGTGAAATAGTTTGCATAATACAAAAATTAAATCATTAACAATGTAGAAAATTGAAAAAAAAAAAAATATTAACTTGAAGGAAAGAATTTATACTCTATCTTTAAAAATTAAAAAGTAGATAGTACTACACTTATTTATATTTATATTTTGTACCAAAATAAACAGTCAATTAATACATTTATTTTCTCACAATAAAGTTTTGTCAAAGTAAAAAGGGATAATTAACAACACATCTCTACTCAATAATGGCACCGGCTGCCGCCAAAAGCCAATGCCATGCCTATTCACAT
This sequence comes from Chamaecyparis obtusa, assembly GCA_027943335.1. NCBI lineage: Eukaryota > Viridiplantae > Streptophyta > Pinopsida > Cupressales > Cupressaceae > Chamaecyparis > Chamaecyparis obtusa. The sequence goes on along the minus strand of BSBK01001858.1, from coordinate 783,400 downwards.
ACACATATCCATCCCATGGAATGACATACATATAGTACTATATATGTCATTTCTCTCGAACATGCGGACAACTTTTCCAGTTGTTATTATGTTATGTTGATATTGTTATTATTAAAAAAAAAATTATTTTAAAAGATAGATAAAACATTTAGAATTCTGCAAATATATTAGAATAAATTCATAAAACTTGAAGAAAATTTAGTGTATCTCATTATACTATAGTCATTATTCAAAGTTCTTTTTGCCTAAAAATTAATAAAAAGTTTTTTTTAATTTGTAATAAATTCTTAAAATATATTTATTTATTTTTCATACTTATTAGTTTTAAGTTATTTATTTTAATTTAAAAATTAATTATCTACTAACAAACCTTTTGTAACAATAATTACAAATAAAAAACAATAATTACAAATCATAGACATGTTAAAATATAACCAACTTTAATTCAAATATTTTTCTTATAAACAACCTTAACCTAATTGAACCTTAGACCCGATTTAAACCTAAACCTAAACCAAATTTTCTTATAATCTTAATTTTATTCTAATCTCAATTTAAACCTAAGAAGATTATCTCTAAATCTAACAAGTCTAACCCTAATTGAATTTGCTAATAAATTTTAACTTTACATGTAACCATAATTCCAATGCTAATCTTAACTTTCATCCTAAACCTAAGCACCATAATTTCAATGGTTCTAAAATTATAATAATGAAGAATTCTATCACAATTGTAATATTCTTATTAATAATAATGTTAAGTTTATAATTAAATATTTTAATTATATGTCTAAAATTATGTATTTTAAGTTTAAAATAATTATTCATATTAGTTGAAATTTAGTTCATATTTTCTTTATATAATTTCACCTTATCTTATTTATGTACTTATATCTATTTTTCACATTCACTTTGTCTATTTGTTCTCTATATTTTTTATAATTATTAGATTAATGTTACACATAAAAATCTACTACCTATAAATGATCCATGAAATTCAAAAATAATATTAAAATTTCATTCATCATTTATGCTATTTGAGTTATATATATATATATATATATATATATATATATATATATATATATATATATATATATATATATATATATATATATATATATATATATATATATATATATATATATATATATATATATATATATATATATATATATATATATATATATATATATATATATATAATTTTATTAAATATATTTCAACTTATTTTAGATTACAAAAGCACTTTTATTTAATTTTCATTATTTGATTAATCTTCTCAATGTTTAAGTCTTATATTTAAATTTTTATAGCTAAATATATTTTATAAAATATTTTGGTCAACATTTAATTACATTAATTAATATTCATAGTTATTGAGTCATAAAATAAATCTAAATAAATTATTAAATAAAATATGACAAAATATCTACAAAACTAGTTCTATTTTTAATCTTTAAATTTTCATAATGAAAATACTTTGTTCAATTTTATCATTTGTGAATATAAATAGTGTGAATATCATTAAATAAAAATGTAAAAATTTAATTTACTTAAACAAACTCACATCCTAGATGTTCTATCTATTTATTTAAATAATATTTATTTTATTACTATCTACTAAAAATTAAAAATTTATTGTAATATAATTTTAACAATATTGACAAAACATAATGACAATATTACTTAATAAAAAGGCTAGAAATATGTAAATATTGCCACACTTAAAAAAGTTGTTGGCCTATCTTAATATATATGTGTATGTTACAGGCTGGAGAAATGAAAGACACCGTACTGCACGTATGCCATCCCATAAGATGGGCATGGGATAAGGCATGGCATTGGCTTTTGGCAGGTGTAAATATGTTGCACCATAGTCGGTGCCCTCAATAACTAACATACATATATTTTTAAAAATTTACTTTAAAAAAATAGGAGAGGTATCATAAGTTACATCATAGTTAGTATTATTGTTAGGGTTAGAGTATGTTACCATTCTTTTAACCTTTTAAATTGAAGAATTTTACTTACAAATTTACAAAATGTTATTTCAATAGAATTAAATTTTAATATAAATATATTTTAAAATTTAATACTATATATAAAAGAATTCAAGTTCAACTCATAGATAAATGATAACTAATTAGAAACATGAATAATCTTTAGAAAGGAAAAAATTCTTATTAATCTTTCTAAATTAAAAATTAAAAATTATATATTGCTTTTAAACCTCTATATGATAATTTAGAAAATATTTAAATATTACATATTATTTTCAAACATCTATATCATTAATTAGATAAAACATCATGTAATGGTTAATTATAATTATTATTTTGTCTATATGATTTCCATTGCATATCTATGCATTTAAAATAAATTTAATACAATAAAATTTGAAGTAAAAAATAATACATAAATTTTTAACTAAATGTTAAAATAAAACTAATTCTTGAATTAAAAATTAAAAATAATACATAAATTTCAGAATGGAAACCTGCTTTTTGATAAATTTGAGAATTTAAAATATTAAAGTGTGTATAAAATGATCTATAAATACAAAGATCATCAACTATAGATACTCAAAAGAAAAAAATCACTGACACAATGGAAAATCGATTACCTCAAGATTATGCACACCAATAGTGTCGTGTTGTTCACGGTTCCCGTCATAAAAATCAAAGGAAGTCATTGAATAGGCCAAACAAAAATATTAAATGATTTAATAAGACTGCTGGTTACAACAACAACTAAATGATATCCATCAGTAGAAAGATAATAGATAAAGTCTTTAGAGTAAACATAATCACAACAACTGCTTCTTTTCTATACCAAAGTTCAAACTCCACCGATGTATCATGTGAAAGGATCAAACCAACCATAGTAGAAAACTCTTTATCCTGCTTGACAATTAGGTTTTTCTCTAGAACCATGGCATCAACTCAATGACCACCATAAGATTCATCGACCAGATAATGAGGAACCTCCACAATTGCACTTTGTAGCAAGCAGATTTGCAATGCTAATTAAATCAGTGGCCTGCAAATTGACCATTTTTCTTTAAAGATTGGAGATAGCCTCGTGATTATGTTTCAATATGTTTCATAATAAACCAAAAAAAAATGCGAGTTTTATTGACAAGTGCATGCAGAAAAACACCAATCTTTCATGTAATAAACTTAAGTGTGTTAGACCCACAAAATGTATTGCAACAACAAATGCAATAGCAACCTACATAGCATCTTACATGTATATTCAATTTGATTTCATTTTGTCTCTATAAAAGGATATAAAAATAGGTTCTTCTAGATAATTATTCATACCCTCGATAAATTTTAATAAGATCAATATTTTCATATATATGATGTAAGAGAATCATTGTCTTTGACCACATTGATTTCGTAGATTCGTGAAAAGAAAAATGTTCTTAAAAAACAACGACATTAACCCTAAACCTATGAAGAAGATTTATCAAACACGGAAAATATAACAGAAAACACCAAGCAAAGGAAATATTTTTAAACTTACCTTGTATTGTTATGATCTATTTTTGTAACTAAACCAATTTCCAAATTACAACCTGCTCATCAAATAAAATTACAGGGCATTCAATTATAGAATTAGGTTTTATAATTGAAGGCCAAAAATAAAAAGTCATAAGATTAGAATAAAAAATTGGAAACTCAAATAAGGGCAAGAAATAAAAATCACAAAAATAGGGCAAGAAAAATAAGACAGCTAAAAACCCAAAAATAGTATTTGAGTCCATGAACAGAAAAATAAAGACATGAGAAGGGTTGACAATTTTCCAACGGGAAAATTATTTTTCATGTAGCAAAGCTCCCACAAATAGCCTATCGACTAAAAAATGTTAATTTTTTATCTTATAGACATGTACGCACTAATCTGCATAGAGAATAATTGTGAAAATTTAGGTTAGTTTTTTATACACATGTATGTATTATCCTGCATAGAGAATAATCATATATATAGTCAACTTCCCAATCCTACCAAAACAAACTCTTCTAGTATTATCTAGAGTTACTTTGTTCAATTATTAAAGACAAGTACCTGTTTTAGGAAATGAGATATTAGGTTCAAGGTTGCATCCTCTATATTTAATTTTTTACTTTTTTTGGTATTAGACTCAAGCTAGTAGATGCATATATTTGAAGCTTAATTTTTTTTTAAATGAGATTTTTACAATCTATTAGGATTCTATTGATGTAAATCCCATAATTAATTATTGAGACATAGTAAACGACACATCTCCTTGTCACATCCAATGGTAGGTACATCTTACCTTCTTTATCATGTTCATTTCTTTATTTATATATATTTTGTATAGTATTTTTTCAATGACATGACTTTTTGTGATGGATTATAAAGTGTAATGTGAAATACTTGTATTTATTCAACAAGTTCACTCTCATTAACATTATTTTGTTACACTATATTAAGCTAAATATAGATAATTTGAACTCCTCTTACTTGTAACTACATTACTAGAGACCCTGGGAAACTCTAGATCAACCACTCTTCGCATATTCTTCATACTCATCCTCTAACAATGATGAAGATGACAATGACAATTCTTTCTCATCCTCATCTTCAAAAATTCCACTTTCACCAAAAATTATTTCATTTAAATGCTTGTTGGCTTCAATAGCAACAATATCATTTATAGCTTGTCTATATACACAAGTCTACTTTGTACATTCAAATCATCTCTTGATAATATCATTTAGCTTCTTTTGTGTGTGTAATTTGTAAAAAAATATTTCTATGTTTTTCTTTAAGATCTTGAAAATCACAAGTAATGTATAATTGCCACCATTGTTTTAAAATATAAACTAAAGAATATCATTGTATTATGCAAGGTGAAATGTACCTATACTTTGTATAATGATCCAAAAGCAATTTCAACGTCCAAGAGCATTAAAATTTGTAAATACATTTTGCTTCATAGAACACAATGAGGGTCATTAAATTAAAATTTAAATTAATGGTCGCAATAGAAGATTGGTGGCATGAGTCTAAAGTAACTAATAATCATAATATGCTATCAGTAAATTAAGTTAAATTTCAATAATAGCTTAAAAATTTAGGTGAAGATCATTGAAATCGTGTATTGAATTCTATAGTAACTATTTGAATTGAAAAATATTTGGAAATTTAAACAAGACTTTTTTTGGGGGAAAATGTGGAAATTCATATCTCCTCATAGCTTGAACCATTAGCCAATTTTTATTTCCCAAATTCAACTATTAGTCAATTGAGATATATCCACCACATGTTTCATCATATCAAGCTTTGAGATTATTTTTTTGAAAGGAAGACTCAATTTTACGTATCCTCAAGTTCTAATATATATGTATTGTTATTAGGTTATATTGACTTTGATGCATGTGCATCATAATTAACCCCTAAGATAATTTAGAATAAATTTATGTCCCATATACATGTGTTAGTAATAGTTGCCTTTATTTAAGACTATATTTTGTATTTCTCTCACATAAATGAAGTAGTTATCATCTTTAACAAGATTGTATATATTGTAATAATTCCACTCATATGGACACAAATATGCTTTGTTTCTTTTCAAATCATGAAACATTTATTTATTGAGCCAACTACAATTATGTGTTTTCTTTCATTCTCATCAATCTTCACTTCTTTATACTTAGCTTACTTGATCCTTTTGATCGCACCATGTTTATTATGTTCTCATAATTCTATATTTATTCATTTTGACAAAATTACTTTTTCATCATCATTTTTCATATATCATTATTCTTGCATAGGGGAGCGGGCCTAGTAGTTAAGCACCCTAACTTCACACCTCTCAAAATCCCATGTAAAGTTTTTGAAACACTACCAAATTTTTATAGTTTCATACATGTAAGTCTCGTACTTATAAGTAAGGTTTAAGGCCACGATATCATATTTTTTGCCAAGGCCTCCAAAAAGGCCCCAAACAAAGTGAGACTGCTAATTGTGCACTAAGTCATGTTTAATTGGTGTGCTAATGTGTCATCACATGATTTGTTGCTTTTTAGATCTAAGGAATACACTTCATTCAATTACGGGTAGTCATCATCAACAATAAAAACTTTATAGTCACAACTATTGGTGCAATATTGGGTATTAATACAAAGTCATATGACCTCAACTACTAAGTCTTCTTCCCTATTTATTATGCCACACCCTATTCAACCCCCAATGAAGAAATAGAATGGTTTTTATTCATCATATTGTACAATTTATTCTTATTTGTCATTTTGTACTTCCATTATGACATTATAGAATTATTTCTGCGCCATTTTCTATGACTAGTTTTGTACAACAACCTCATATTGTTTACAACTTATCTTACACAATACTAAATTTATATTGATCTTACATGATATCATTCTTTTTATGGAGGATTTTTCATTCACAAAATTATTTTAGCTACTCAATATAAGAGCCCAAGTCTCAAGCTGAAACCTCTTCAGTTAAAAGTGAAGGACTAAGAGGAATCTATCTGCCAAATTTACCTAGGGTACAATTCCGACTTCATTGATATTGAACAAGACATAATTAGAATCAAGCTCATTAAGAACCATTCAACTTGCTTGCCATCTAAGACTCATTAAACTATATTGAACTAATAGAAAAATAACTTCTAACTCCTTTGACTCATACCTGGATCGACATTTAACACACAGTCCACAGATTCCTCTGGTGATGACGATGTCGATTCTGATGAAGATGAGGAAGAATCGACATCGTCTCCGTCGTTGTCATCGTCATCTTCATCTTCAATAGCTTTCTCACATCCACTTGAAATTCCTGCATCCAGAGCATCAAGAACAGCCTTAATGGCAGAATCAGGATCAGATTTACTCTGCAAAAGAATTTCACAAATCTCTGCCGGTGTCAGGCACCCTCCACACCCCATCTTCTCTTCCACAGTCGCAAAAAGCTCGTGATCCTCCATCTCCAAGTAATTAAAAACCAGTTGCTTGAAAGCAGGAAACCCACAGTAAGACAGAGGAATATGCATATCCATTCGACCACTTCTGAGCAGCGCAGGATCCAGTCTGTCCTTGTGATTAGTCGTAAAAATCATGATCCTCTCTTCCCCACAGCTGGACCAGAGCCCATCTGCAAAATTAAGCAAACCAGACAGAGTAATGGTCGAAGAATCTGAAGAACCCCGTTCAGTGTCTTTGGACTTGTTCTTCTGAGACACAGAAGATCCCCTGCAGACTGATCTGCTAGGCAAATCCGCAGCACAGTCGATGTCCTCGATAACAATAACAGATTTGCTTGAAGTCGCGAGCAGGAGCTGACGGAGAGCAGAATTTTCCCACACAGCAGTGAGTTCGAGATCATAAACATCGTAGTTCATATAGTTAGCAATGGCGGCGATGAGGCTCGATTTGCCCGTGCCAGGAGGGCCGTACAGAAGATAACCCCTTTTCCAAGCTCGCCCAGTTCTGTGATAAAACTTTCTGCTCTTCTTAAAACAGTCGAGATCCTGCTTAATCTTCTCTTTAAGCGAGGGGTCGAGTGCCAGGGTCTCGAAAGTGGAGGGATTCTTGAAAGCAACAGAACTCCATCTTCCAGAGCTTTCTCGACCGTCGTTGGTGAAGAGCTTCCTATCCCGACTGCGCCTCTTCATGTCGTCTGCAGCCTTTGAAATGCTGTCGATGTAGGATGACAAAACCCTCGCGCCGTCTTCCTTGGAGATTTTGAGGATGTATTTTCTTTTTGTTCTTTTCGTCTCCTGCTTTTCCTCGGTCTCGACAACGTGCTCCCACCGCATTTGGGCTCCTCGGAACTCGTCCTTGACAGTGTGTTGTGGGGGCAGATTAAACACCGGCTTCTCTCTTCTTTTGGAGCGCGTGATGGAGACATTGGGGACGTTTGCTGTTGCATCGAGGCTGCTCAGATACATTCGCACAGAAGAGTATATTTCATTGGAAGAGTTGAGGGAGGTTTCTTCGAATTCAGGGATTTCTATGAAAGAGTATGCGGTCAAATTATTTCTATACTTCTTCCATAGCCTGTAAAGTTCTTTGAGGAGGTCGGGCAGAGTTTTGGATTGAAGGGAGATGAGACCCATCATCGACCACAACATGGTCTTGTCCGATTCCATCTCTGCAACAAGAATTACCAGGCTATGATTGCTTCAGGGGTAAAGAAGGGTAGGTATGAGTATAAACCCTACTCAAGAAGGACGATTTAATAGTTTCAATTCTGCCCCGCCGAAGGTTCATGGAAACTCAAAGCGAGTAATTAATTCTTTAAGATCGTCATCCGAAATTTCATGGAAGGATGCTTCCTCGCAGCAGACGGAAGCGGTGACGACATCATCATCGTCGACCTGTAGATCGAAAAAGAAGCCCTGGTCTGGGATAGTGGACCAGTACTTACTGAAGGTGTACTATGCCGCGGTTATGCTTCGGACAAAATGCACCTAAAATTATTTTTATTTTTTTTCACATCTGTGTTTTTCAGTGGTTTTTTAAGAAATTTTTTGGATGTTTTTGATTCAGAACATGCAGATCATGAAGAACAAATGCTGAAAATTTCACAAAAATCTGTTGTGTTTTCGGATTTTTCAAATTTGGTCAATGGTGCATTTGTCTGGAGGATAGCTGCGTCGGTTCTAATGGTTGTGATAGGTGTTGTTGATTTGATACCTACATTGATTGATTTAATATTTATATATATTGACTTAATGTCAAATATTTCTTTGGGCAACATTGTATCAATAGTTGTGACTTTAAAATTGTTAGTACAATGATGATACCCATAATTGAATGAATAAAAAGCAACTAATGACGTGATGCCACATCTACTGCACAATTATGGGTATTTTTTATGCACGACCATTGGTCTCACTTTTTATTTGGACTATTTTGGACACCTTGACAAAAAGCATGTTGATGTGGCATCATAATTGACGATGTGGCCCTGGAACCTTAATTATAAGCAGACGACTTGCCAAGTAAGTTGTAAGAAAATGAGAGTGATTTGAAATTTCCACGTAGGATTTTGAGAAGCATGAAGTTAGGGTGCTCAACTACTAGGTACACTCCCTTAAGACTTGCGAGCTATTCGTAATTTTCTTTTTAAATGTATGAAAGAAAATTTTGTTTGGCATAGTACATATATAGAGTTAAGAAGTGTTATAAAACTTTAAAATAAGTATGTTTTTAGTTTTAATGTGAAATGAAATGAATTTTAGAATTATTATTCTGTGAGAAATAATGAAAATTATAATTTTTTCTATGTAAGGATGGTTCAATAAATAATGACGAGAGATCAACAATATCAAATTTCTATTGTGCATGTTAAAAGATCATGAATTCTTCCAATTCTATGCTTTAAAGGAAAATAAATTGCATCCATCTTAGATTGTAAATTAAGTGAAATACAATGTCCAACTTTCTTAGTTAAAGTTGAGCCTTTCAAGAAAAAGTCGTTGCATTGAAAAGTTTATTTCTTTTATTCAAAATTTAAATGATTATGAAAAGTTTATTATTATGAGATCACAAATAATATTTCATTAGGAATATAAAGTATCATATGATGAAACATAATTAGCATCAATAGCCAAAGAGGCATCAACCAAACCATGTGAAAACAAAGAACTTGCAACACCATGGAGAGGGATATCACTAGGTAGTGGTATAAGTAATACAATCATCATGTAGTGCATAAACATCATAGATATGTAAATGCTTAGAAGGCTTGTTTTCATTAATAATATCATATTTCCACAATCCCTCAAGATTATTGTAAGGATTTTTTTGGGTAGATTGTGTAAGAATTTGTCTCCTTGGTCTACATGTTAACCTGTGTCTCTCCCCTTTATTAGATTGGGGTAGGGTCTACAACTCACTTTTTTCGTTCGGCTTGAGCTCTCAAGATATATCATCCTAATCATGGATCATAGAGTCTGATCCAAAGCATTGATGAAAAACTTCTTACACAATCTACAAAGAAAAAAAATCGTACAATAGGCTTTTCTTCATTCTAACTGCTTTGTCTTATGCGCTTCCTTCTCGAAGGTGAATTTCTCTACTAAAAAGAGTGGTACCAGTGCCTCCCAAATAGAGTTGCCAACAACTTTAACCACCTTAGAAAATCGTTTCTATAACATACTCGCATAAGCTTGGCTCATAAACCCTTGCATTAACATTCCAAATGTGTCACAATTGTGCCAAAGAATAGTGTAGGGTCGAAACAAAATTAGGGCACAACTGACACTTAAATCCAATATTGCTTTCACTTCCTTTGCAACCACTGCATTTGTAAGGTGGAACCCCTTCCGTTAAACCGAGCTTATGCTTTGTAATCACATCATCAATAAAATTCCTTCATTTATTCAAATAAGATCCATCATTGACTACAACGTGCTTTTGTACGATTATATGCCTGTAATATGTTTGACAAAGTAAGAAATGTTAGTTATGAGTAGATGAAAGTGGTGACATCAAGTGTCTTGTTTTAAGACCCTCGAGCTATTTGTGTAGTTGTAGGTCATGATAATTTAATTTTTAACATGACTTGGGGAAGAGGACCAGCCCATATTTCAATTATCGTTCACTCCTTGCTCACTCAATCTTCAAATTAGTAACTTTAAACGAACCAAAAAATGATAACTATAAGTTGCCCACTTGTACCCCATGATTAGAATTTTGAACTTTGGAAAAGTTGTGCAACTTTATTGTTACCCCACACACACAACATTGAATTCTACTTGTCATACATATACAAAATTACTCCAAATCAATCAAAATTTCAAATAAGGTCTAAGATGGAAAGTTCTAGTCAACTTCCCAATCCTACCAAAACAAACTCTACTATTATTGTTTAAAATTACTTCATTTAGATAATTAAAACCACATATATTTTTAAAAATATCAGATAATTCATTCAAAATTGAATTCTCTATATTTAAATTTTGAATTTGTTAGAATAAAATCACAATTAAAAATCTTACATTTTATTAGGATTCACTTAATCCAAGTCCCATAATTAATTATTGACACATAATCTAATCACATCCAACACTATGTAGACCTACTGTCTTTATCAATCTAACATTTGATTAGTTTTATATCTTTGTTTTTATATCTCTAAACTCAGCTCTTTATTTAATAAAAAGAATCTTATATTTTTTCCATTCACATATAAAAACTAAGTGCTCACAAAGAAAACACATGAAAAGGAAATATTACCCGCACACTTTAGTCAACAAAGAAAGGTACTTGAAAGTTAAAGTAAATCAACTTGTTTTTTAAATACATTTTGCTTCTCTTTTTTCAGTCGAGTCAGAAACAACTTGTAAACAATGACATGACAGGCTTACTGTGGACTCTCTGATTACGATCAGAGCACTGAAATGGGGATAGCGAGATATTCTACTTTTTCAATGGCATATTTTTACAGAGCAGTATTGGGATCATTCATGATGGATTCTAAAGTGTAAAAGAAATACTTTTCTTTATGCAGAACTCGCCTTCATTAACATTCTTCTGTTACAATATACTAGGCAAAATCCAGCTAATCTGAACTCCTCTAACTTGAAACTCTTTCAGCAGGGGGGGCTCTGGATCTATCACTCCTACTCATCATCCGACATTGACGAGGACGAAGACGACGATTCTTCCTCATCCTCAGAAGTGTCACTTCCACTGGAAACTGCTGCTTCATCCAAACGCTTGCTGCCTTCAAGAGCAGCAACAACAGCCCTAATTGCAGAAGCAGGATCAGATTGATTCTGAATTAGAATCTCACAAATCTCAGCCGGTGTCAGACACCCACCAGACTGAATCTTCTCTTCCACAGTCGCAAAAAGCTTGTGATCCTCCACATCCAAGTAATTTAAAACCAGCTGCTTGAAAGCAGGAAACCCACAAAAAGACAGAAGAATATGCATATCCATTCGCCCACTTCTGAGCAGCGCAGGATCGAGTCTGTCCTTGTGATTAGTCGTAAAAATCATGATCCTCTCTTCCCCACAGCTGGACCAGAGCCCATCTGCAAAATTCAGCAAACCAGACAGAGTAATGGTCGAATAACCCCGTCGAGAGACTTTAGACCCATCCTTCTGAGACTTACTGGACTTTCTGCACATTGCCTTGGAGGACAAATTCGCAGCACAGTCGATGTCCTCGATGACGATGACTGATTTGCTCGAAGTGGCAAGCAAAAGCTCACGGAGAGTCGAATTGTCGAGGACCTTGGTGAGCTCGAGATCATAAACATCGTAGTTCATGTAGTTAGCAATGGCGGCGATGAGGCTCGATTTGCCCGTCCCAGGAGGGCCGTACAGAAGATAACCCCGCTTCCAAGCCCGCCCAGTCCTGCGGTAAAAGTCCCTGCTTTCCTGAAAAATGTCGAGATCCTTCTGAATCTTGTTCTTGAGGTGAGGGTAGAGGGCCAGAGTTTCGAACGTGGATGGATGCTTGAACGCCACCGAACTCCATCTTGCACGGCCCTCTCGAGCGTCGTTGCTGAAGAGCTTCCTCTCCTGGCTGCGCCTCTGCAGATTGTACGCGAACTCCGATATGTGGTCGAGATACGCTGATAAAACTCTGGCCTTGTCTTTGATGGAGATTTTGAGGACATATTTTCTCTCTGTAGCCCCGCTTCCTCTGTCTCGACCGCCTTGCTTCTCGTCGACCTTGATTTCCTGCGACCACCACATTTGGGCTCCTCTGTACTCGTCTTTCACTGGGTATTGAGCAGGCACACTGAAACCCAGTTTGGAGGCTCGACTCGGTCGACTGATGGACACGCTGGGCGCATTTGCAGTCGCTTCCAGGCTGCTCAAGTACACTCGCACAGAACGGTAGATTTCGTTGTTGGTTCCCATGCTGGGTTCTTCGTATTCAGGGATCTCTATGTGGGAGAAGGCGCCTGAATTGTCTCTGTAAGATTTCCAGAGCTTGTAGAGTTGGCGGAGATAAGTGGGTATTGCATTTGTTTGCAGCGACAGCAAACCCATCAACCATAGCATAGTTTTGTCAGATTCCATCTTTGCACTGCAGCGATGGCGTGAAGGGGAAGGCGGGCAGGAGGGCTATGTTTTATAAAAGGGCATCTTGTATTTGGGCGGATTTGCAAAACCTCAGCTTTCTTAGTTGAACTTGGAGCCTTAAAGTAGAGGATTTCCAAAGTTGTTTCTTTTTGTCAAACCTTCAATGATGATGGTTTTTAACAATTCCCCGTTGTAAAGGAATTTTTTATTTATTTATCATTATATAGGGAAAATGATTTATTAGTTGTGTATTTTTCAATGGTTGTGATATTATTGTGTCTAATATTTTTGACAATATTTTATCAATAGTTATGATTTTAAAGTTGTTATTATTGATGATGACTACCTACAATTGAATAAAATGTATCCCTTAGATTTAAAAAATATTGAATCATGTGATGCCACATAGCTACACAAGTATTGGTATCCCTTTTATTTTAGTTGTTTTGGACACCTTGGCAAAAAGCACATTGATGCGGCATCATGTTTAATGATGTGGTTCCAAAATCTTAGTTATAAGCAAGGGACTTGCCAAGTATGTTGTTGTAAAAAATTGGAGATGATTTGAAATTTTCACATAGGATTTTGAGAAGCACGAAGGGTGCTCAACTAGTGGGTCATCTCCCCTAGTTAGATAATGATATTTCACAATAATTGGATGTAATAAATATAGATATAGATTGAATATATTTAGGTTGATGATTGATAAATATAAAGAATGGACAATTCATAGATTTGAGATGTCGAGAAAAGATATAAATATATAATCCTAGACTATTGATCACCTTGGAATCGAAAATCTTCATTGACTCTAAGGACAAATGTGATTATATTAAGGATAGATCCATCACCACAAACTTGTCCTTCATTTATAGATACATTATAAGTATAAGAAGAAATTGAATATGTTTAGTTTGATGATCGATAAACATAAAGAATGAACAATTCATAGATTTGAAATGTCGAGATAAAAAGTAAATATTTAATACTAGACTATTGATCACCTTGGAAATGAAATTCTTTGTTGACTTTAAGGAAAAACTTTCCTATTGAGGATAGATCCATGACCACAACCTTGTCCTTTACCTATGGGCATGTTTTAGGTGATTTTACATAGCACTCTTCTTCACTTTATGTAAGATGTCTCTTTTTTAGTGTTATGTCTCGATGTCTAGAGGTAATGATGATATTGATAAATACCTTTGATACAATTGAAATCGAAGAATGTTGAAAACAATGTTCTATGATCATGTAAATGTCTATGGAATGTCAGCATATAAGTAATAAGTGGCTAGATAGGGTAAATGAAAAAGGGTGTGAATATGGGAACAGGGATAAGTGATAGATGTATAGAAATATGTGTAACAATCATTTGAAAGTAGACAATTTAATATATATAAAAGGATAATTGCAACTCTATGTAGAATATCACAATTTATTTGTTCATGTCTCTTGAGTCTTTAAAAACTGAATATGGATTGTTATTATAATTGATAAAAATCTAGAGTATGCACTTTCATTTTTTTTGTTTTACACCATTTTCTATGGAAATTACAAATGTGTACTTTTAGTATATAATTTGGTCCACCGACCAACCTTAATCTTATATCTATAATTCATATACTCTCTATACATCAATCATGTTAAGATTAGGCCAAATTTAAGGAGCTTCGAATTATTAGAGTAGGTTGCATTTATGGTCATATGTTGGGGAGAAGGTCATGTCATATGTTGGGGACAAGACCATGTCATGGCCTTCTCTCATCAATTTAATTTTGAAATCTATTACTTCTCAAACTAACATTCTTGTACAATATGATTGTCATATCATCAATTCCTATATTTGTAACTACAAGTCCTTGACCTAGGACAATGTTCCTATATGAATCTGTATTAATCCATCAAACTAACATGTATTTAGTGTATGAATTATTAACTTCCTTGAAATCATTAATAACAATAATTGAGATATATCTATTTAATCAAATTTGATTGGGGCATTGTCACAAATGTGGAACTTCATCACCAATATAACCACACAATAATGACACTCCAACAAGATTTGAACCTTGGTGACAAGAAAAATAACACCACACTTTTTCAAAACATCATACTATACCAACACCCAAAAGACATATATCAAAATATAATTCTTACCATTTTCGTGTAAAATATTTTGCTTTACTAAAACCAACAACATTCAACTACATTTACATTTTCAAACTAATTGCCCTTTCCTAAAATAAATAAGCACCTAAATTTACTATAGGTCTATTCAATTTAAACATTGATTATTTCAATCAATTCAATTCTTATCTAAAATCCTTTCCTATTTAATTAGATTAACTTTTTTGAATATAAATGTCTAACTATGATGCCAAACATAATAAGCCCTCCAATCCTAGTTTAGACATACGCCTCAATCCTAATACAACCCTTCATCCAAAAAGGCAGAAAAAAGCCTGACTGAAAAGAGAATTGAAGTGGGAAACACGGTGGAGAATACCTATGGAAATTCTGACAAGCAAGACCCCACAAATTTCAAAATGTAAGGTTTAAAGCATAAATGATGTCATGAATTACTTAACTGGACGGTAGAGGAGATTACAACAAAGATTCCTTGTACCCGTTGCCGTCATTGCGTGGATAGTTGTACAAAGTAGGTGATGAAGTCCAGCACAGAAACTATTTGACTGCAAGGCGTGCTCAAATGAATAGAATTGAAAGGGCAAAGGGTTTAGTTAAATAATAATTTAATAGATTAATAAAATTTAAATTTTTAATAGTATTTATATGTTTATTTTTATTATATTATATTATTTTTAAAAATATACATATATAGATAATGTTATTAAAGTTTAGAAATTATTGTTCAAGCTTTATTCCCAATCTTAAGTCTTGTTTTAGATTATAAAATTCTCAAATCTAAAATTTGCATTTAACGTGTACTTCAAATCTCTACTCTTATATATGTATTTATCATTATGGACAAACTCTATAGATTATTATAAGATATATTATACTATTATTCAATCAATTCATGTATTGAATTAATAAATATTAGTTTCATATAACTTTACATAAATTACAGTTTAATGCATATAACAAGGTTTTCATTTAAATTAGTTTAAAATAAAAGTATATATATGATTTAAATTCAATATACACATATTATAATATTATTTTTTATTTATATTGTACTATATATCAAATCTATAATTTATAGATATATAATTTTATCACTATAAATAGAAAAGATTTACGAAAATTTTATTAAGTTAAAAAAATATTCAAATAATCTATAAAACAATGGAGAGGCCGTATAGATGTTATAGATGGTAATTTATTCACTATTAACTATCTTTATTAAGTTTCTAAGTGAAAGGAAACTAAGTGAGCGGGAAACAGTTCCCTACGCTAAACTCCGAAGGAGAGGACCGTGCAAATTCAGATTTAACCCTTATCAATTACAGAATGTTAATACAATTAACTTAGATGTTGTTGCAATAACATGAATACATGAAAAAGAGAATGACACAATGATATACCCTGGGGAAAACCTTTCAGTAAAAACCCTAGCACTCCAAAACCTGCACAATGTATTAATCAAAACTGTTACAGTTTACAATACACTCGCAATGCAAGTTCTTTCAGGAGATCATAAACACTTGACAAATTCGGTAGCATAAAACGTTCCAACAATACACTTGCTTCTCATCAAAATTCGCAACCCTAAAAAATGCTTATATCATGCGCTTCCCTTTTTAGGGTAATTGCCAAAGAACAACTATATTAGGGTTTTACCGTATTACAGTTGCAGAAGAGTGTACAGTACTCAACTTTATCAATTGCCACATGTCTTGCATGTCTTCACCCATCATCGAATCTTTCACAATTAGCTCTTACAAATATTAATGACCATCATAGGAATCTGTCATAACCATTTCAGTCATGATCACCTTAAACACATTGTCCAAAGTGCCGACATTTAGCAAGTAACAAATGTAAGGAAATATACAATGTTGAGACACCTTATTCCTAACATTCTCCCACTTGTCGAACACCTTGTAAGAGCCAAAGGAAATAACAGGATTTAATTTCTATAGGCCAAGAGGCCCATAGACTCAGAACACCATTTGAACTTCTCTGTGCCCACAGGTTTTGTCAATGCATCCACAACATTCTTTACTGTATCTACCTTCTCCAAACTTACCTTTCCATCCTCTACCATATCTCTCACAAAGTGAAATTGCACATCAATGTGCTTCGTTCTGGCATGGAAAGTTGGATTCTTTGCAAGGCAAATAGCACTCTAACTGTCGCAACAAATTGTAATCTATCCTGCATCAACACCAACATCTGAACATAGTCTCCTAAGCCAAATGGATTCCTTACAAGCATGAGTAGCTGCCATGTACTCTACTTCTGTTGTGGACAAAGCGACCACACGTTGTCGCTTACTCATCCAACTGATGGCACCACCAAACATAGTGATCACATAGGCACTGGTGGATCACCTGCTGTCAATGTCACCTGCCCAATCTGAATCCACAAACCCACGAATACAAATTGAATGCGGAGCTCCAAAAGAGTTTCCATGATAACATATGGAATAATCTGATGTACCTTTCAAATATCTGAACACTCTCTTAACTGCATCCCAGTGTACCCGTCCAGGTTTAGCCATAAAATGACTCAGGACTCCCACTGCATGGACAATGTTTGGTCTAGTACAAACCATAGCATACATAAGGCTGCCAACTGCACTTGCATAAGGTACTTGGGACATGTCCTCCACCTCACTATGAGATTTTCGACAATCATCCACAGATAACTTTGTTCCCATAGAAATAGGAACACACAATGGTCTGCAATCTGCCATGCTGAACCTGTCCAACACAGACTTCACATACTTACTCTGACTCAACCAAAGTTTTCTGTTAGATCTATCTCTGGTGATTTCCATACCCAGAATATACCTGGCTGCCCCTAGATCTTTCATCTTAAACTGTGCTGACAACTAAGACTTCAAATTAGAAATCATACCCATACCCTTCCCAATCAACAACATATCATCAACATATAATGCAATAATAAGAAGGCGATCATTGTCAACTTTGAAATAAACAGAATGATCTAATTTCGATCTCAGAAAACAAATTGACAACACAAAGGCATCAAATTTAAGGTACCACATCCTAAGAGATTGTTTCAAACCAAAGAGAGACTTCTTTAATATGTAGGCCAAAGACTCTTTACCTTTCTGAATATAGTGCTAAGGTTGTGACATATAGATCTCTTCCTCCAAATCACCATGAAGGAAAGTTGTCTTCACATCCATCTGTTCTACCTCTAAATCATACGATGCTACTAGAGATAACAGAAATCTAATGGATCTAAGCTTTGCAATAGGAGAGAATATTTCACCATAATCAATTCCCTCCACCTGTGAGTACCCCTTTGCAACCAGTCTGGCCTTGTACCTCTCAACACTGCCATCTACACATAATTTCTTCTTAAACACCCATTTGCTTCCAACAGGTTTCCGTCCTTTAGGCAAAGGTACTAGATCCCACATTTTGTTCTTCTCCAATGAAGCCATCTCATCATCTATGGCCTCAATCTAGGAAACTGAATCTTCCATACCCACAGCCTCTTTCACAGATCTAGGCTCATCAGTATTTGTAATCAGGACATAAGCACAACTAGAATCTAACATAGAAAATCCAAACCTCTCTGGCTACTTTCTTTCTCTCGTAGATCTCCTCAAGGGCTGAGACTGAGGTTGTTCTACCTCTTCTTCTAAATTTTCAGAGCTGCTAGAGCTCTCCTCATCATTAGATCCATCATGGTCTCTCTGTTCAATCTTCTCAGGGGTAGGAGGCAATTGAACAACATCTTCTTTCATTTCTTTTTCATCTGGCTATAGCACAATAGGAGAAGGTGTTAGCTCTCTAAAAATAACATTTCTGCTATATAACACCTTACCAATCATAGGATCCCAAAGCTTGTATCCTTTCACACCAACACTGTAGCCGATGAAGATACATTTTATAGCCTTGTTTTCCAACTTAGATTTTCTCTCCTTAGGCACATGTGCATAAGCTTCACAACCAAAAATACGAAGATATCTAACTGAAGGTTTCTTACCAGACCACACCTCTAAGGGTGTCTTACCAACAAGAGCTGATGTAGGAGATCTGTTAACCAGATAGCAAGCAATGGCTACAGCTTCAACCCAAAACCTTTGTTTGAGGCCAGCTCCACTAAGCATACTCCTAGCCTTCTCCATTAGTGTCATGTTCATTCTTTCTACAACTCCATTTTGTTGTAGGGTATAAGGAGTTTTCTTATGCCTCTCGATCCCTTGTTCTTTATAGAACTAGTCAAACTCTGCCGAACAAAACTCACCACCATTGTCAGTTCTCACACACTTAATTCTTTTACTAGTCTGATTCTCTATGAGAGCTTTAAATTCCTTGAACCGACTGAAAACTTGTGTCTTGCTTTTAAAGAAATAAATCCATGTCCTTCTACTATAATCATCTATAAAAGATACAAAATATACAGATTTGGAGAGTGAAGGAACTTTAACAGGACCAAACACATCCGAATGGATAAGATCCAAAATACTAGAAGACTTGTGACAACTTGAGTAAAACTGAACACGATTTTGCTTACCATAAACACAATGTTCGTAGAAGTCGAACTCAAGATGAAAATCATTTAACCCTTCAACGAGGTTTTTATTTTTTAGGGTTCTGAGACCCTTCTCACCAATGTGGCCATATCTCTTATGCCACAACATTGTCTTTTCTACAGGAAGTTGTCCTTCCAAAGTGTTAGCACCCTTAGGTACACTTGTTGCACTACCATCAGAACCCATTACCACAGACTTCATCACTGCTAGTTCAGATGGTGGAGATGAAGAGACTGCTTCTCTCTTCCTTGAGACAGAAGAACTATTGCACTGTGAAGTGTAAGCATCAAGCTGAAACAGGGTACCTCTCCTATTACCTTTCGTAAGAACCATAGATCCTCTAATCATCTTACATCCATCTTTCAAAAAAACAACTTGCACACCTGCATCATTCAACATACTTATAGATAACAGGTTTTGTGCCAAACCTGAGATGTGCATTACCCCGTTGATCCCCTTTACTCGTCCATCAAGGAATCTGATAGTGACTCTTCCTTGTCCAACTATCTGTAGGTGAGAATCATCACCCAGGTACACCTTTCCACCATTGAACTCCTCGTACTTTGAGAACCAACTTCGATGAGAGGTCATGTGAAAAGAAGCACCCGAGTCAATTAGCCACACATCATCAGATGCATGGGTGGCCAAAGCTACGACAAAAGCATCGCCATCTTCTTGAGATTTGTCAGAATCTGAATCTTGGCTTTTCTTCTTCTTCTTTGGCTCTTTGCAATCCTTACGAAAGTGCCCAGACTTACCACAGTTCCAACATGTTGCCTTGGACTTACCAGGAGTCTTAGATTTCCCACGGGATTTGGATCTACCCTTTTCAGACTTCTTGTCATTTTTCTTTCCTCTGTCTTTGGATCTACTGCGAACAACAAGGACTTCCTTGGTGGAATCAGAGGTCTTTCTTCGCATCTCCTTAGATAACAACAAAGACACCACATCATCCATTTTGAAAGTGACAATAGTACTCCCAAGGGCCATCACAAGATGATGCCATGTATCCGGCAAGGAACATAGCCAGGTTATACATCAATCCTCCTCCTCCAACTTGACACCGGTTGATGTCAACTATGCAACCAACATGTTAAATGCATTCAGGTGATCTGCAATGGATCCTCCTTCCTCCATTCTCAGAGAATACAACTTCTTTCTCAAGAATAATTTGTTCACTAAGGATTTGGCTTGATACACAGACCCAAGACGTGTCCACAATTTGTTTGCGGTCTTCTCATCGAGAACATTCAGGAGAACAGAATCTGCTATACATAGTCTAATGAGACCCTTAGCTTTTTGATCCTTGAGATCCCAATCTGCTTGAGAAATGCTTACTGGTTTGATATCATTTTCAACCGCCTCCCATACATCATGGTCTACTAGCATGTCTTCCATCTTGAGTTTCCACAACTCAAAGTTGTGCCACTGAACTTTTCCACCTCCATTCTACTATATGATGAACTTGGCATCTCTTCCTGCAATAAGGTTATGAATACTCTGCAACAATACTCCCACTAGACTGAAGATTAGCTCAAAAAACCCATAACCTAACAAATAGAACCAAAACTGGCCAAGCTCTGATACCATCTGAAAGGAAACTAAGTGAGCAAAAAATAGTTCCCTACGCTAAACTCTGAAGGAGAGGACCATGCAAATTCAGATTTAACCCTTATCAATTACAAAATGTTAATACAATTAACTTAGATGTTGCTGCAATAACATGAATACATGAAAAAGAGAATGACACAATGATATACCCTAGGGAAAACCTTTCAGTAAAAACCCCAGCACTCCAAAACTTGCACAATGTATTAATCAAAACTATTACAGTTTACAATACACTTGCAATGCAAGTTCTTTCAGGAGATCATAAACACTTGAAGACAAATCTGACAGCATAAAACATTCCAACAATACACTCGCTTCTCATCAGAATTCACAACCCTAAAAAATGTTGATATCATGCGCTTCCCTTTTTAGGGTAACTGCCAAAGAACATTTGTATTAGGGTTTTACCGTATTACGGTTGAAGAAGAGTGTATAGTACTCAACTTTATCAGTTGCCACATGTCTTGCATGTCTTCACCCATCATCGAATCTTTCACAATTAGCTCTTACAAATATTAATGACCGTCATATGAATCTGTCATAACCATTTCAGTCATGATCAACTTACACATTGTCCAAAGTGCTGACATTTAGCAAGTAACAAATCTAAGGAAATATACAAGGTTGAGACACCTTATTCCTAACACTAAGAACATTACTAAGTTCCTATTTCTAACCACCTTTTTATGCGGACATTTCAACAAATTGTTGCATGTAGTTAAGAATTTTAGTATTTTTTAGATTGATCACATAATGTGATTTTGCATTTAAACATTTTATTAAATTTGATACATATTAAATGTGAATTTTATTACACCTTTAGATAATCAAGAAAAAATATAACAATATATGTTACTCTTTTTGTCTTGATGCTAACCAAACATCAACAACAATAGATTAAAATTACATTATGGTAGAAAAATTACAAATTAAAATTCATTTACGATAATAAAACTATAAAATAAAGTCTTTAGTTAATAAATTAATTTATCTAAGTTGATGTGTTAAATGTGCATGTTATGCATTGTTAGATGATTGACAAAAGATCAATAATATATTCACCCTTTTATGTTGATCTTAACCACATTGCAACAATAACAAACACAATGCTAAATGGAGATTGTAAGAAAATTATGAAATCAATGTTTCAAATCTTTAGTTTGGAAACTAATTTCTATAATCATTATATTGTATTAAACTATATGCAAATGTATTTATGGTGGAATACTTAACACTCTTTGAAAATTAGAGATTAGAGATCAACTATATATGGATTTAAGATCATTATTGTGTAAATGGAAAATTTTACCTCATCCTTTTGTGGCCTTAGTTTCTTTTTAAAGAAATAATTAAATAATTAGTTTAAGTCATGGGATATTTACATCAAGATTAAATTAATTATTACTAAATAACAATTTCATTTTTGGGAAAATTATTTGTATTGACTTCAATTCAAATATGAGAAGTTAAAAAAATTCATACTATCTATTCTTAGTTTCAATATCACAGATTAAAATTATGTCTTGATAATAGTGATTTGTGTATTGCAAGTAGAATTCTCTTTTTTCCATCAATAATATTTTTCTTCAATTTAGTATACTTATTTGAAACCTTTTTTAATTTAATAAAATGTTATGAAATTTTTGCTATAAGAAATAAAAATACTTACACACAACAATACACAATCAATTCTTAACTAATTTTAATTTCAATATTATACTATAAATATTAAAAATAATTTGAACATTTTAAACAAAGTCCATATTGATAAAATAATATTTCAAAATTTTCTTTATGAATTCTATATATATTTTTAAAAGTTAAATAATATTATTACTAAAAAAATTCGTAAAACATATTTTTAAAAATCACTAAATTACATATTAAATATTATGATTAATATAATAATTTTTAAAAAAATTACACATATAAATATTATTAAAAAATCAAATACTTTTAATATATTAATTTATTACTTTACTAAACTAAAAAATAAAATAAATTATTTTTAAAAATAGCAAACAAAAATTCATTTCCTGGTTTATAGAATCTTACTATAAAAATTTAACATCAAAAAGTTAAAAGTTTAAATTTTTTAAAATTGTTGTTGCTTAATTCAAGGTATCTTTTTGATGCAGATGTCAAGTCAATGAGAGTATACTATCATAGTACGGTGGCGATGGAATGGTAGGGATGGCATCCAACCATATCGAATGATATGGTTGGATAGTCGTTGCCTGCAATGAAGTAGTTTCATTGAAAGGGAAACCAAAAAGTAATCTTGATCTTGATCTAAACATCTGGAAAGTTAGGTGGCAACAAAGTATCACTCGAGAACTCATGCCCACGGAAGTCATACAGTTTTCGTGCAGAAGAAAAAATGAAAAGAAAAATTAAGACAATAAACAAATTAAATGTAAAAACTCTACTTAGACATTGTTTAGGAAGAAAATAAAATAGACAACATAAATTGTGACATAGCTAATTAATCTCTCTTTTCATTCGAGAGATTGCATAAACTTCTTAATCATATGATCAAAAGATCAGAGATAAATAATGCAACAATAAATAATGCTTATTATTACTTTAATATGTAGAGGTCTTGAATGATTTGAAGGGTAGTTAAAATAAACATCTGCAAAGTTGGGTGGCAATAGAAGATCACGCGAGAGCTCATGCCCATGAAAGTCATACAGTTTTACCTAGTAGAAGAAAAATTAAGGCAGTAAACAAATTAATTGTAAAAATTGTACCTAGACATTTGTTTAGGAAGAAAATAAAATAGACATCTTAAATTGCTATACAACAAATTAATCTCTCTTTTCATTCAAGATTACATAAACTTCTTAATCATATGATCAAAGATCAGTTGATTAAAAGATCACAGATAATTACTGTAACAATAAGTAATGCTTATAATTACTTTAATATATAGAGGTCTTGAATGATTTGAAGAGCAGTTAAAAGATAGAAGATGCAAAACTGTGGATTAATTTTTGTCTCCAGAAATGATTGTTGTTCTATGTAAAAATTGCACATGAAAGATCTCGTGCTACTCTCCTGCAAAGTGGAATAAATTAATATCCCAATAGTAATTATGTCTACAAGAAGAGCCAAAATATATCTATAAAAATGGGGAAAATATTTAATACTTCATTTTTCTAAAGCAACAAACTTGTTATGAATTAGAAATCAATATAACAGCCAAACATTTGCCTAGAATAATATAATTCGCACAACATGGATTTGATAGTAGCATTTTAGAAAAATTAAATAATAAATGGGTGCCCACAAATAAATTTTGTCAACCCAAAACAAACTCCTATCAGTTGTTCAAAATGTCAAAACTAGACAAACTTGAAATATAATAGGAAACTGAGTTTATTAAACCCATTATAAAAACTCATTGTCAGATATAGAAGAGTAGAGAATATTGTGTTTATTAACTGGGATGAGGGAGTTAAGTGATAGAAAAATTCATTTTATCTATGCGATCAATTTATCTATCAACTAAGCAAATTATTTATCTACCTGTGAATCAACAACAAATACTTCTCATTACAAACAAATACCCACCTCGAAACTCATCATACAAATCACTAAAATTTCAAGAATTGCAAAAAAACTCATAGTTCATGTAATTGGCAATGGCGGCAATGAGACTCAACTTGCCCATAACAGGAGGTCCATACAGAAGATAATCCCTCTTCCATGCCTCCCATGTCCTATAGTAAAAGTCTTTGCTTTGTAGAAAATGGTCGAGATCGTGCTTAATCTTGTGTTTAAGCGAGGGTTCGAGGGCTAGGGTTTGAAAGGTTGAAGGATGCCTAAACACGGTAGAGCTCCAAATTTCATAGTGTTGGGATATTTGATTAGTAGATTGATTTCTTGCTTGAAAGTGGATGTAGGCAATTGTCAAACCACTATAAAATTGTGTCTATTATTCTATGTTTTGATTTTCTATTTTCATTTCATTTCTCTCCTTGTTTTAAATTTATAATTGGTATTAGAGCTAAGGTGAGGTTGAGAAGAGATGGAAGAAGATGAAGTTGATTATGTCATCGATGAATTTCTTGATAATTTAGAAAGAGATGTTGTGTATCTAAAAGTTGAAAATAAACGTTGTGTACACTGGTGAGATGGCTGGAAAAATAAGGAGGATTCACCTAAAGAAGATGAGCATGTTGGGTTTATTACTTTCCCCAATATTGATGCACCTATGACATATTCACAAGAAGAGATGGCCTCGTGTGATGGATTTTAGACTTATTGTCCTCGTGCAGAAGGTGGAGATGAGTTCTACTTCTAAGAAGATAGAAGGTTCACTGAATGTGTCTATTGTACATGGAGTTTTCCTCTCAAATTGAGGGGGATGCAGTTTACAAACAAGATGCAGGGCATAGAGTATTGGAAAAGGTCGAAAGAAAAAGGCCTGTGTATCGACCAAGAAGGTTGGGAGGTCCTAGTTGTTGCTCATGTCTTAAAGATGATAATGTGGATCGTTTGGCATAGAGTTGTTACTCAAAAACAAAGTGCCATAGAGAACCTAAAGAAAAAGAGGTGACCAAACTGTCATTCAAAAAATCGAAGAGACCCGTGCAAGAATATAATAAGGGGAAAGCGACGGGGACTCCAGAAGTTGAAAAGTTTGCAAAAAATAACAGCTCTATTTGGAACACTAAGGGAACGGATGATTTTTTAAAGAGGAATGTGGTGTGCTATGAAAAAGGTCATGTGCTTGACCTATTGCAGTGACACTCACTTCCTATGCTAGAGCATATTAGATCACCCATTGCATCTCCTAATGAAAGTACCCCAATAGAGATTATGGCATGGAGGCGTCCAAGGAAGTGTTGAAGATTAATGTGTGCTTCAATGTTGACGTAAATGGAGTTCACTATGCTTTGGTAGAGGACAAGGTTGATGGGGTGAAAAACAATATTACCACCACCAATGATATGCCTTGCCTAAGCAAGGAGAAGACCAGAGGTCGCAGGAGTTGCGGGCTCTATGCTACCAAAAAACATTGATGTGGTTGAGCTTCATCTAGTAAGAAATGATATTTCCATCGATGATCATGAGCACAGGTGATTCAAACTCGATCATAGGAACAAAATCAATCATTTCTCTTCACAGAAGGATCTTGTAACCGTCGTTATCTGTGCTGCCCAAAAATTGGATAAACTGCACTAGCGACCTTATGCCCTAGATGACGGTTCTATACAAGTTTGTTCTTTGAATTCGATCATGGAATTATTTGATGAAGCAACTTTTTTGAACAAGTCCATGCTAGTGGTTGACGACCAATGCGTTCGAGACATCATTTTACAAAGCTCGTTGGGCGGAGAGGCTGAGATGTCGGGAACAAGTGATCAGGGTTTTAGTGGGTTGTGGTTGTTGTCATCATTTATCAATAACTCATGCTTTCCCAATACAACTAAATAATTTTTATGAAGTATGACATAGATGACACTTTGGATGGGGATCATAACTTTCACATTAGAGATGTGATTGTGGATTTAGTCCAGATGGTGTATCTGAAAGGAATAATTAAAAATATAGATAATGTTTCTCAGATGGAGGGAGATGGACTATCATTACATCAATTATTGAGGGTTTTCAAGCTCCAATATTATGTTTATGATTTAGACATTTTTTATACCTTTTTGGTATTGTTCAATAGGAAAAAATGAGAACAACATGATGCAAACCTTGTAGAGAGAAAAAGGCTCATCAAAATGTTAAACAATAATAGTCATTTCCAGATTCAAGTAGTCAGTGATCACCAAGATGAGTTTGAGAGGCTGAATTGTGAAAGAGAAGAGAGAATTGCAGAAAATAAAAAACTTGATAGGGAGATGTGTACAAAGAAGAATGTCTTGATCTTTGATCTTGATAGAGGGATCTTTGGCAAGTCACTGCAGACAGTTGAAGAAGGGACGTTGTCTACTGTAACCCATGTGGACATAGGAATGTATTTTCAATTTGCAAAAAGTGGCAATTTTGACAATGGATTTATTGGTGAAGACCAACCAATTCTCTAACAAACTATTCCCCCACTCAGATCCATGTTATCACATGTTGGTAATATCGAGAGAATCTCAAAAAAACTCAAACTTCTCCCGTGTAACAACCTTTGTGAGAGCATCTACTAGATTCACCTTCATGTCAAGCTTGACAACTTGAAGCTTGCCTTCTTCAACCATATGTCAAATATAACGATAACACAACTCAATGTGTTTGGAGCTTTGCTGAGAATCATGATGTTTAGTCATGAAAATGGCACTACTGTCGTCACAAAACATAGCAAAATCTGATTGCTTCAAGCCTAATTCTTTCAACAACAACTATAGCCATACCATCTCCTTGGCTCCTTCAGAAAGAGCCATGTACTCAGCCTCGACGAATGATTGAGCAAATAAATGTTGTAGTTTAGAGCCTCACCTAATCTCTGCCCCAACAAATGTAAAAACATAACCAGAAGTGGATCTTCGTTTATCTAAGTCTCTACCAAGATCAAAATCCATAAATCCTTCTATTCGTGCCTTATCCTTTCCAAAACACAAAGCAAAATCATAGGCACCTTTTAAGTATATGAGGATCTATTTAACAACCTCCTGATGAGGTTTACCCAGATTACTCATATATTTTCTAACTACTCCCACTGTGTGAGCAATGTCTAGATGGGTGGAAATCATGACATACTGTAGACACCTAAATTCATCCTTTCAACATTAATTAAATTTAATTTCATTAATGACCCCAAATAACATTATAATTAATTATATTTGTTAAATTCATCTATTTATTTAATTAAATAAATTCACTAATTATAGTATTTGAATTAAATTTAAATACTACCTTTCATAATGTATTAAATTTAATTTAATACATGTTCCTCCATATTCCTCTTTTAAATAAATTTTTAATTTCCTCACATTCTTTATTTCTACTAAGTCATGATTAAATTAAATTTTATTTAATTTAATCCTAAATCTAACCTAGATGCTATCCTACACCCATCACTTTCTATTTAGTAAGCCTACTCACTAATTAACTAAGGTTAATTAGGCTAATTTTTGGATTCCTACATCCATTAGTCCTAATTATTTGCTCACACATGTGTGAGCAAATTTCCAAAAATTGTCTTTTCAAAAATTGCTAAAATTGCACAAACAAGGCTTCTTACATTTTTTATGACACTTCTTACACCTTCTAAAATGGTGAAAATGGACTTTTTCTCTTACACAACTCTTACACACACTTACACATGTACTTGAAGTACACATCGACCTCTCACATCCCAAGTTGCTCACACATGTGTGAGCAAGTCTTGGACTTTGCATGGCTTATCTGTCTCTTTGGTGGCACCTATGTGGATTCCACATAGATCACTAGTAAAAAACAACAATATATGACCAAATAAACTACCAAAAATTGTAGATAAATGAACAAATTTGGTCACGTGACGAGTGGTAGTTTACTGTCGGTCATTTATCTCGTGACCAAATTTATGACTAAACTATTTTAGTCATTTATTTGGTCATTGTTTTGGTCATATATTTAGTCATTTATTTGGTCGTTTATTTGGTCATTTATTTGGTCATTTATTTGGTCGTTTATTTGGTCATTTATTTGGTCATTTATTTGGTCATATATTTAGTCATTAATTTAGTCATATATTTAGTCATTACTTTAGTCATATTAGGGCATGATGAAATCGAACCATCATCCTCCTACTTGTAAAGTAGGTGCTCTTTCATTGAGCTAGTACCCTTTAAAGAATAATCATACCATGTATACTAGTACTTTCCACTAAACATGATTTCAAGTTTTTCCATCTATAGATCAAGGGTAGCAAAGCTTAAGGGGAGGATGACTAGTGATACTTTAAACTCAATGGTGAAGTTATTCAATGTGCAATATATAAGGACAAGTAAAAGATACAGAAGAAGGGAAAATGGCCACTGTTATAGTAATGATTAAATAGCGAGTCAATGCCTTGAATATAAAAATAGGTTGAGGATAGTGATATATAGTCTGTGATATTAAAATATGCTTAGAAGTAGTGTTGTGAGATGATGACAAAACCATGGAGATAACAACAAGAGACGCAATGTGTCAAAGTTCCTACCAATAGTTAAAGGAAAAGGAAAGTAGAGATATATAGGTGGAAAGGGAAATAAAGAATAAGAGGTGATGTGGAGAGAGAATTAAAAGGGGTATAAAGATATGTAATTATATAGAGAGAGGGGGAGATGAGAGAATGAGAATGAGAGAAATAAATAGAAGATAGATATAGAAAGTAATTTATAGAGACCATACATATATAATGATATAGTTAGAATCAATTGTGGGAATCTCTTTAATTTTTTATGTTAATGCACTAATAATGTGTTGTTGAAACTCTGCTATGATCTTTACGATCTTGGGCTATTTTTTTTTTAAGAATAACACTCTTGTTTTATTGCTTTTTAATATAAAAAACAAAGATATTGTGCCCATCTAATTAAAAAAATTCTGAATTATTTCTTTAGCGAATGTGCATATTTAGCTAGAGATTATAGGAATGTACATGTGAACCCAATAAATGGTAAGAAGTAATTGTGGATCTATATGTTCTTGATTCTTTTAATTTTTTCATAAACATCTAGTAGGGAATTTGCATCCATTATATTCAGCAAGAGAAATGTTATATACTTTGTGTACCCTATTGCAATGTCTTTAATTGATGATGTCCTATGACTGGTCCCTCTAGATGTCCACCCTTCTTTAATTTTTTAAATTATTTTTAAACTAATTTAAAATTTAAAAAAACAGTCAGACCATGTCTAAAAAAATATAAAATTCAACCATCTCAATGACTCCCTTCAAGTATAACATTTTATCTTAGTAAATAACAAAAATTATTTTAATTTTGTTTAGAAGAGTACATGAAAGTTTGAAGTTAAAATATTTACCACCCATAAAGCACCTAAGTAGAATAATGACTAAATAGACTAATGAAAAGTTTTCCATGGCTATTAAAGAGAAATTCTAGAATCATTATACAAATTAAATTATACATATTTTGGACACTAGAAATTACAAAAAAATTAAAATAAAAACCTTCAAACATATTAGTAACTTATGGAGTTCTCTTGTGAGGGCATGTTGTATTCACATTCTCTTTTTGCGTGAGTCCTCTTACCAATTGGAGGGTCTATAAATTTGTAGGTTATTCACGTTTGTACCTCTATGATTTTCCACTTTTGACGAGTCTCTAATTATATCAAACCAGAATGGAGGAGAAGCACTTCATGATAGCACTACATGACGCCACACTCACTTCCACCTCCAGTTAAGAATAGATTCCCATGGATTACATCATTCAGTAGTAAGTTCAATTCCAATATGTTATAGAGTGATATAAAATAATCTCTATGTATTTGCCTGTTTAGAACATTGTATGTCTAGTTTGAAAATAAATTGCCACAATGAAAGTTTCTCTTTAAAGCATAGGTGTGGATAGTAGCTTTGCAAGGTTGCTCTGTTTTGGGATCTGGACATTTAAAAATAATCTTGGAGGAAATTTGAGAGATTTCAAAAACAAATTTTATCAAAGTAGCAACGAGTGGAAGCCCAAATTCCTTCCTCTACAATTTGAGCAGAATCAAGGGTGCTATGATCGTTAGGGGAGGTATCCTAACATTTTGTGGTGTGAATACAAACAAAATATTGTATCAAGCAATAGTTGCAACTTAAGAGAAGATCTGATACATTGAATCTACATATGATATGCTCTAAAGAATGGAGAAATATGGGGGCATATTTTCCTTGAGTTGGATGGCAGCTAAGCTGCAAAGATTATGTATAATGTAGACTCTAGAATGAACAGGGCAAGGAATTAGTATAAAAATACATACAATCCAGAGAAAATAGCTTCTTAAACTGAAACACCTAAAATGAAACATAATTTTAAGCTTTCACCATACCTTGACTTTGGGATTCTTGGATTTGAGGTATCTTCCCACACTAGAGACTGTTCCTCGACTCCCAATTCCCACCACAAAGATATCTACCTAGCCAAGGGTGTCCTCTTAGATCTTTGTACCTGATGTCTCAAAGTGGGTTTATAATCACACAACATTCAACCCATAATTATTAGGCTACTATTGTGGGAGGCAAGTTTAAGAGTTTTCAAATTAATGATATTTCTACATTATATATATCATATAATGATAATAAGATACAATTGGATTTTGATTATGTTCGTTTCTTGTTGTAAATATTTTGGATTAAATTCTATGATTTTGTTTGGTCTGCTACAGTCTTTCATTTCTCTTCTCTAGCTTTCTATCTTTACGATGGATCATAAAGTTTGATTCTAAACATTGGTAACAAAATAACAGACATAAGTTCTATTTCATCTACTACAATCTTTCATTTCCTTTTTCTAGCTATCTGTTGTGATAATGGATAATAGAGTTTGATTCGACACATCGACAATAGAAAATATAGTGAAATCCAAAAGCATTTCTTGTTATAACCATAACTTTCAAAAGGATTTTCCCCAAATTCGTCACTGTGGACTGTAAATAAAGAAATTTCTAATAAATATTAATGAGACTGTAGATAAAGGGACTTTCAAACTTTTAAGCCAACAGGTAGTTAAAAGAAAATATAATATTGCCAGACCAACCTAAACATTTGGAGAACTCTTGAACTGTTGATGATGGCACCATGAAAGAGATCCCTTCCAAATCCCTATATTTCCAAAAGTTGGCGCTACAGTATTGTCTGACACCCAAATGGAAATATATGTTCACAGATTAAAATGGAAAAAGAAGAAAATTCGCAAAAGAAAAATTTTATTTATAGTTCGTAGTGATGAATTTGGGGAAAACTTTAGAAGATGTATTCATGATAAAAGGGAAATAGATATTTCGCTTATCTTCAAATAGGATGGAATCAATCAATCCCCAAATTAGACAAATTTAACAGAACCTTAAAAAATAAAGACTCTTTTAAAATAATTCTTAATTTTTTAAAGATAAATATGTAAGATAGGTTTTAATTATTTATTTCTATATTATTAAATAATAGTAAATATTTTTATTTAAAAACTGTTTGCAACAATAAATTTACAGTCTAGAGTGCTAAAAATAACTACAACACTCTCTTCCATCCCAATGATGGATCATGGAGTGTGATTTGAAACGTTGATGCTAAAAATAACTACACAATCAAAACCTAAAGCTGTTATTTGAAATTCTAATAGATTTTGGAAATCTAATTACATTGAAATGTAATATAGTTTATCCTCCAACAAGATCTGGTTTAGATTGGTGAGATTTAGTATTGTTCCTCTAAGTTTCTGGAATGGGAGACTGTGGGGACATGAGATACAATATCAGGGATGGTCAGAACTTCGCCAAATTTTTGGGATGGCAAGGGGATGACTATTTAAGTAACTTGAATAACTAAAACCAGCTAAAGTTTTTAAAGGTAAATGCGATATACTGAATGTAGAATAACCTTCTCACATTTTTAACCTTTTGAGTGGGTTTTAGTATTTTTCTCTAAAATTTTACCTCCTATTTTTATGCACCAAATGGAGCAGGTTGTCCAATTCTAAAAATTGGGATGTTGACCCTCAAGTCCCAAATTCTCCAAGTCATCAGATGTCTGGGAAATCATCTAGACTGCAAGTGTGATACCTCCCCATGGAATGCTAGGATTTACCGACTGGTTTCGCTTTCACCCTCTTATCCTTCCTTTACACCCTTACTCTTTGGTACAACTCCTTATCTCTTCACTCAACCACCTCCTTATCCCCACCTTCACCCTCTGGCTATACTTAGTACCATTATTACTTAGAATTTTTATTTTTGATATTTCTCAATGTATCTTTGTCTTTAATTATGCATATAGGCATTCCTCTTTGAAAAGCAATGATCTCCCATATAGTAGGCATGGAGAAGTGACAGTGTGTAATCTTTCACATGTATTGAGTGACCATTGAAGCAATTGCTGCTGCTCACATCAAAATATAAAATAGAAAATCAGAACCTGCATGAATTATTCATGGTAGAGTAAATGGAATGTAATGAAGTTTTGGGAAGCATGAAGCTTCTACTGCATGCTAGTTAGTTGAACTAAAAAGTGACAGATTTGTTGTCACCCCCCTATCATTAACAGAATGGATAATAATGGTTTGCAATGTATCTCATTTTATTCAATCCATTTTTAGTGATTTATTGTACAACAATATTAACATGAAAGGTTGACCTTAAAAGTTGGTGTATTCAGTCTTGGCATAATATTGAGGGAGTTGGGTGGTTTTGTAGTTTCCTGATCTAGGCCTCCTCATGGGTCTGATGAGGAGAAGAACCCTTGGAGGTTTGGAAACTAGAAGTAGCAAAAGAATAAGCCTGACAGGGATAGAAAATGGTATCAATGGCAGGAGCTTAACTACCCTGGTTGATTTGGCTCTTACGCAGAATGTAAGTTAGAAAAAGTGAAGGAGAGAAGACTCATAATTTATGTAAAATATGTTAGTTGTGCACTAAAGAGATAGCTGAAGATTGTCCAAATATGAGCCAGGTACTAGGTTGGTTGGTCAATAGCAAAGAGGATTGAAGGGTTTGTAGCACTATGAATTGAATGTTTGTGATCTCTCTTTGCCGTAAAAGATGTTTCCAGGCCCCCTTTCCTTCTGGGGTTGAAAGGACTGCAACACTAGTATTTTAATGTATATGATCTCTCTTTGGTGTAAGAGATGTTATCTGGCTGCCAATACTTGCAACTTAAGAGAAGATCTGATACATTGAATCTACAGATGATATGCTCTAAAGAATGGAGAAATATGGGGGCATATTTTCCTTGAGTTGGATGGCAGCTAAGCTGCAAAAATTATGTATAATTTAGACTCTAGAATGAACAGGGCAAGGAATTAGTATAAAAATACATACAATCCAGAGAAAATAGCTTCTTAAACTGAAACAGCTAAAATGAAACATAATTTTAAGCTTTCACCATACCTTGACTTTGGGATTCTTGGATTTGAGGTATCTTCCCACACTGTAGACTGTTCCTCGACTCCTAATTCCCATGACAAAGATATCTACCTGGCCAAGGGTGTCCTCTTAGATCTTTGGATTTGCTATCTCAAAATGGATCTATAATCACACAACATTCAACCCATAATTATTAGGCTACTATTGTGGGAGGCAAGTTTAAGAGTTTTCAAATTAATGATATTTCTACATTATATATCATATAATGCTAATAAGATACAATTGGATTTTGATTATGTTCATTTCTTGTTGTAAATATTTTGGATTAAATTCTATGATTTTGTTTGGTCTGCTACAGTCTTTCATTTCTCTTCTCTAGCTTTCTATCTTTACGATGGATCATAAAGTTTGATTCTAAACATTGGTAACAAAATAACAAACATAAGTTCTATTTCATCTGCTACAATCTTTCATTTCCTTTTTCCAGCTATCTGTTGTGATAGTGGATAATAGAGTTTGATTCAACACATCGACAGTAGAAAATTTAGTGAAATCCAAAAGTATTTCTTGTTATAATCGTAACTTTCAAAAGGATTTTCCCCAAATTCATCACTGTGGACTGTAAATAAAGAAATTTCCAATAAATATTAATGAGATTGTAGATAAAAGGACTTTCAAACTTTCAAGCCAGCAGATAGTTAAAAGCAAATATAATATTGCTAGACCAACCTGAACATTTGGAGAACTCTCGAACTATTGACGGCGGCACCACGAAAGAGAGCCCTTCCAAATCCCTATATTTCCAAAAGTTAGCTCTACAGTATTGTCTGACACCCAAATCGATAAATATGTTCATGGATTAAAATGGAAAAAAAAGAAAATTCGCAGAAGCAAAATTTTATTTATAGTCCACAGTGGCGAATTTGGGGAAAACTTTCGAAGATGTATTCACGATAAAAGGGAAATAGATATTTCTCTTATCTTCAAATAGGATGGAGTCAATCAGTCCCCAAATTAGATAAATTTAACAGAACCTTAAAAAATAAAGACTCTTTTAAAATAATTCTTAATTTTTTAAAGATAAATCTGTAAGATAGGTTTTAATTAATTATTTCTATATTATTAAATAACAGTAAATATTTTTATTTAAAAACTGTTTGCAACAATAAATTTACAGTCTGTAGTGATGAATTTTTTTAATGGTGGTAAAATTCACTATTTTAGCAGTCCCATAACATAAAAAGACAATCCAGGAATGGTGTTAGGATATCATGAAGGATACTAGTATATCAGAGGGTAGAAATGGTGTTGTTATAAAGTATAAGAAGATAGACACAGTGGTATAGATGAATGACAGTTATAGGACAATGAAAGACATTGCTTCTATAATACATATGCATTGATTTAAAGTTTTCCAAGGCATAAAAGTTGGTTATAAGATTAGTACCTGCACTAACTGCCACTTCTGCGCTCATTGTCCCATTTATCTTATTCGACCTTTTCAGCATACTTTTATTACTTTCAATGGTACTTATCTCTACTGAAGAAGAAGTTGTGGGGTATCTACAAAATTCAAATCCACAAAGGACATAAGCATTTTATTAAAATAGCAGAAGCTTAGGACATGTAGTGCTGCCTCCATTGTGGCATCATGAACATAATTGAAAGCCTGCACAAAATTCCAATCCCCCCACAATGTTATCTATTACAGTTCAATTAAATGAGGTTCATGATATAGACTCCTCTTCATATTCTTGTTACAACAAAAAAATTTGACAACCAAATATGTTCCATAGAAAACATCAACTATAGTCCAGATAGCTACAATAGCATATCGATATGCACCAGTGAAAATAGTTGACTGCAATGAAACAATTCTACTATCATTTCTTTAATTACCATTAGTTAATTTGCCTCCTTACACAATTCAAAGCAGAATATCATGACAAGATTAGAATTTTTACCACCCAATAATGCTTGTTTCCTATGTCAAGAGCTCCTTTGTATCTTTTGAAATGATTAAGAGGATCGATCCTAGTTCTTGCAACCAAAGGGATGTAGGTTCCATTCTATTGGTCCACTCATGTGTCATTGCTTATTTTTGGCAACAAAATCCT
This sequence comes from Chamaecyparis obtusa, assembly GCA_027943335.1. Classification (NCBI taxonomy): domain Eukaryota; kingdom Viridiplantae; phylum Streptophyta; class Pinopsida; order Cupressales; family Cupressaceae; genus Chamaecyparis; species Chamaecyparis obtusa. The sequence continues at coordinate 746,927 of BSBK01001858.1, read as the reverse complement.
ACCTAATTGATGTGCTAATAATAAAAAAGAGGATGGAACTTGGATCGTATCAAGAAAGGGCTTGCCACATTGTAAAATCCATTGTCCACTAGTGCACTTCTAACTCTACTATCTCCATACCCAACGTCATATAACAACACATACTCTGAATCATGTGCATAAATTGTAATTTGTGAAGCACAAGAAGATTTGGGAACCTCCAAGTATTTATTAAAATAACAAGGCTAGACCCCTAAAAGTAAGCGTATAAAACAATTGATCACTTTAATGTCCTTGAAGATGTTCCTATGATTTTCCATCGGACATATCAAATTCCAAAAAAGGAATGCTAGTAGGGGTTTTTAGAATAGTCACATATATCATTTTTTAATACCTAGATACGGAACTAATCCGTAGAATAAACTAAAACATGAAAAGTAAAAATACAATTAGGCTTTCTATATGGTATAAACCATGGGGAAGCATATAAGAAAATGACATGTAAAGAGAGTATCATAAGTTCTAATTATGTCACGAGGAATGCCTTCACCATGAGGTATCATTGATAGGAATTGAAGTAATATATTGTAAGTCCTACTCAATATACGTGGCATAAAAATATTGTTACGAAGAAAAGGTTCTCAAAAGTAAAATTAAACTACGATCAAGCACACTAATGTCACTTAGCATAGAAGAATGCAATATATGACTAATCATGGAGGGTTACGGGAATCTAATCTATGTAGTCATATAATGCTTCTAAAGACAATGTGATCCCATTTGTTGGGGCTACAATGCATGCTCTGTTACCAAACATAAGTAGACCTTACAAACCAAAAATAGGGTTTTAGAAGGTAAAGGTTTGGCATAAATAGAAAAAAGAAATGAAAGATTCTTTAAAAAGCCAACAACACATGCACCAAATGGTTAGGTTAGCACAAGGGAGCCCACACGTATGGAAGCTACATTTATGCTACAATATAGTAGCCCCCTCCAATTTAAGCATCTTCCCTGCCAAAGCTTGAGTTCATTCCTGTCAGGCCCAATAGTGAAGGTGGAGAAAATAACTCAACTTAAAAATCCCTCAATGGTAGCACAGGCCCATGAAAAAAGCACTGTAAAAGACGAGATCAACTAAGGAAGCAAGAATCACATTAGAACATAACATCAGCTTAATAGATGGAAATATCTTATGCATGTAAAAATTCTTGACAAATATCATATGCAATCATAACATTCACTAGATTCATGTTGATAATGAGAATAAAGATCTCTGAGATTAAAAAGCTAACATCCAGCAAAAAAATCCTTACAAACATGCCACTTTTGAGAAACATAATATGGTGTGGATAGTATCTAAAATTAATTAACTATGTACAAGAATTCAATAGCTTCCCATACACTTGCCATCTGTAAATAAATGTACAAATGAATTCACTCATCTTCAACCTTGTAAAGGGCATATAGAGCAATCATGTCACTAATTCCAAATAGAAAATCAAAAAAAGATTTGCCATGTGTGTTGGGAATTCACTGTAGCATTTTTTTTAATTGATCGATGCAGATTTGAACTCAAGACCTCCCAAATGAGAGACTTGCATTTTAACTAAGTGGAAAATTGATTATAGTAGTTCCATGTAGCTAAATCGATTAATTAGAAAGGTATCACAATAACGTTAACCCATGTTGACTGGTTCCAAAGCTTCAATCATTACAACACTATTTCCTCTAATTACCTATAAAAGAAAATTCTCCTTGTCAATCAAACTTCTATTAGTTGTTCAAAAGAATTCTGATTATCAAAAAGAGTTAAAGATACAATTGGATTGAGACATACCACCATGTTGATCTCATTCCTTTCATTGCCATTAATTTCAATAGTACCATGTAGGACCAGGTTCATGAACTGGTCAAATCCTTGCAAAGTACCAACTACCATGCGGTTTGCATTCAGCTTTACTGGAGCCAAAAAGGTGATAATGTATTAGATGAAAGAATAACTACCAAAACAATGGCTGCTTAACACACTAATGATACTGTTGATTGTCATTGGCCTCATCATCAAATACAGACAAATTTTCCTAGGTATATTGGTAACAAAACATCAGAAAGTATCAGATAAATAAAACTTGAATAAAACTCCTATCACTTCCAGACGAGTATACACAAGATAATTTGTAACACTAGAATAATGTATTTCTTTAGAAATGTTTGAGTTGACTAATACTCTGAAATAAGATCCTAACTACAATTGGCTAGTAAAGGAAGACTAGGTAAGGATCCATTCATGAGAATGAGTTGGTTTTCATCACTTTTGGAGCATCAAGGACTTGTCTGCAGAGATGTTAAAGACTTGGGATGAATTGGAGCATCCTCATAAAGAAGACAAACTTGCGTCCAGATGTGAGAACTGTGTTTTGAAAATTTTGGGTAATTACACCTTACATAGGTGACAAACATACATAACACCATGGAGAACTTGTAAACTACTGCAACAGACAACCATTTGCCCCAGCAAATTTGTCAGAAGACATGAACTATTCTTTTCAGAGCAGCAAACTATTTCTTTGAGAAACAACAAACTCATTTCTGGTCAGTTAACTATTTCTTTGAGAAGCATGCACACACTAGTAAGAAAGGTGTAAGAGGCTATTAGTATTTATATCAATTTTGAACATTGGTTAGTACTCATGTTTACCTGTAGAGCAAGAGATATTGCATATTGAGACACCATTCGAGCAAAGTTTTAGAACAAAGCAGAAGAATGATGTTATCATGGAGTGCTCTAGGAATTTGTTGAGCTTTATATGTCATGTTTTGACCTTCTATACGGTGCACTTGACTGTACATGACAACTACATAAAGAAGATGAGAAATAATTTGCTCCCAAACTAGAGTTTTCTCCCTTTTTAGGGTTTCTCTAGGTGAAAAAATTTGTCTAAGTCATTGTCATGGTTCTTATCATTGTTTCTTTTAGTATTGTTGTTTCTTTGTTTCTACGCTTGTATCAGGTTGTTTGGATGCACATATATATGTCCATCCAATGGATATACGCTGTAAAATATTAATAGTTGCTCATTCTAAGGTGGTTTGGGTACTTACAAAAAAAAAAAAAAAGAGGATTAAAAATTATGAAAGCCTACAATGATACCTTCCATTTCAAATACTTCTAGAAGAAAAAAAGATGGGATTTGATATAAGAAAAAAACATTGTAATAAGTGTTTGAAGTTAAAAAAAAGGATGAGAGAACATGAGTGCTTGCAAGACCTAAATATTTAATCAAGAATGAAGAATGAGGAAACATCAATACCTGGTCAACATGATTAAAAAGTTCTAGTATAAGATATACATGTTCTCCAATGCAATTCAATAGGTTTTCATACATATTTGATTTTGAAGTATCACCATATTTTATTTTCAATAAATGCTACTCTATTAAAGAAACTGATAGTTGATCATCTGTTTGTAATTCAAGAAGTTGCCAAATTAATAGTGAGAGACCCTTTGAGTCATTTTTTACCATTGAGAAAATAGATTTTGTTGAAGTTAATGGTATAGTGGAACTTCAAAAAATCAAAGGCTGAGAGTGAGAGTGGAACAGAATGGACAACTAGAGCCCAGGATTGAGATGAAGTTTTAGAATACACTAAATTGGCTTAAACAAATGTGTTGGACTGAATAAATTCCTATTGATTTTGTTCGAAGGTAGAGTATGTATGGTCTAGTACATCTTGGGGGATATATTTGGGTTTGGGTTTGCAGACACTTAGTGTGGTTTCTGTGTAATTTCTTAATCAGAGATGAACTACACCCCTAGTACATGAATATGAGTTATTCAATACAAGGCCTAAGGATCTATCAAAATGTAAAAGGATACATGAATTTCTAACCCCATGCAAAGAACCCCACAAATGAAAAAGTAAAAACTTATTTTATACACATTCAATCATGATGCCTGTGTATAGTAATTTTTGTACTCTACTAAGCTTCAATGATAAAAAATAGAACAAAAATGTATAATGTATTGGTGTATATGTGGTATGCCTATGACTGAATATGTTTACAGAGTTAATGAGGATGAAAAACTATTTTTGAACATTTTAGACTACGAAAATGATTGTGATTATCATGTACTCCCCAGGAGAGCTGTGAAGAAATTTCTAATCAGATTATAATATAAAACTTCTTTTAAATTAAAAAAAATAAAGAGATAAAAATCTAGTATAAGTTATATGTGATCTGGTATGCTTGGATTCTTACCTCAACACCCCTCTTGTTCAGAGCACTGTACAAAAAATAATAATCTTAAATGGATAATCACCCAAACTCTAAAGCAGGGCCCTTTACATCTTCCCTATTTAGAGAATATCTGATACTAATCAGAAATTCTACTGTATTATTTATTTAAGTCTCTTCAAGGAGCCTATACATGGAGTCAACATTCAATATAGGTAACCCAAAAGGCATTGAAGGCCCCAATTCAAAGCAGAAATGAGTCTCAATTCCCACAAACACTAAGGTGTAATAAACACAAACCCTTTACAATTCTCTTTAGGTCTCACACCATCTATCTCTCTCACATATAAATCTATGTGAACTATCAACTAGGTCTTTATTTGATCCAAAGATTTTTAAGACTTAATGGCCAAATACAGAGCTTTATGTGAATGCAAGAGCAAGGGAGAGATTGTTGAAAGAGGGCGTGTCATCAACGGCATTGAGTTCTTCTATCAACCTCCTCCTAAGATAGATCTTCCTTGACTGAAAGAAAATGCACAGTCTCTGAATTTTTCTCAAAACTATGTTTGGTCAATGCCCCATATGCTCAGCCCTGCCTCTGGATATAATTATTTTGGGCAATTTAAACACTATGATTGTTTTAAGCAAAGGATGTTGTTGTTTACAGATGGAATTTAGTCTCTCTTGATAAATATCGGGGAGGCTCAAACATTGGCTCTAGATATTATTGGCCTGGATTGTTCCATTACCAAGGTTTCAAACAAGAGAACAAGGAGGAAGAAACACCCACATTCATGAATACTGACCCAAATCCAACCCATATCTGCCAAACCCTTGAATTCAATAATACCCATCATAAATAACCCTGATAGATTGACATTGATAATCATCCAAACATTGCAAATAAAACCCCAATGAAATAACAAATTGATGCAAAAAAAATGAGTCCGGTAAATTTGAAGATAACAAAGTGAAAAAAATTGCACCTGTTGGATATTGTTCTTGTAGATCACTATAGTCGTCACAGCCAAACCATGGTTCACTGTTCCTCGACCAACACAATTTTTTAATTTGTTTTCTTTACAAAACCTGCAATGGTTGTGGATAATTTTATCACTTTCTTGAAAAGCTTTCATTTGGGCAGTACAAAAATTGGAAAATGCATGTTTCATGGGTTAATTTTTCCCGCTATTATGAAAATGCATGTTCTTTTATCTTTATTTTGAATTTGAGACCATTAAAATAGCTTAGATTTTTAATTTAAAATAACTAAAATAATAGTCTAAATATTTAAGACAAAATATTAAAAAATCAAGTGAAATGGAAAATGAAATGGAGTTTGATGCCATAGTGCCCGCCAAGAAATAGTTTCTTTTGATTTTATTTTAATTTTGTATAAAAATTATAATTTTGCGGGTGTAGTAATAATATGAAAGTCTTTTAAGCCTTATTATTATATTAATAATGATATTTTTTGTATTATATTAATATATATTAAGTCTATTGCTTAGTAGATATAAATATAAAATATGTCATAATTTTCTTTTTTTCTCATTTAAAAATGAATGTAATTATCACTTATCATATGACGTATTATAAATGACATTATAAGTGTTAATTTTTTGAAAATGCTAAAAGAAAATAGAAAAGAGGGGCATTGGAGTTTTGGTGAGGAGTTTATATAGGCTCAAGAGGCAACTATTCTAAGTCTACTATTCTTTATAATGTATCTCAATCAGGCCAAGTTTTCTAATGATTTAAGCTTGAATTCTTATTCTATTTTGTAGCTTTATTTTATAATTCAATAAAGGAGAGCTTTTAATGTATCTTTGTAAGAATATAAGTGTCTCTATAGATTAGAATTATGCATTGGGGAATGAATCACAGTCATTGATTATAACTTGATCACTTCTGCAAGGTTGCAAAGGTATCTTTTAAATGCCTTGTATGGACATTGTATTTGTCGTCTATGATTGATCTAGACAATTATACAATCTCTTATGACGTCTTTTGTGCATATAATAGTGTAGATTATAGCTATGAAGATGCATAGCTTAGTCTTTGTAACAAAAAATAGGTAACAGGTTTAAGGGTAAAATATTTCACGCGTGCAACCAAAATCTAATTTGATTTGAAGATCTAATATTAGATGCAAGTCAAATTTGTTTTTAGACATGAGATGAGAAACCAATTCGAAATAGTAAGCGATGACTGAAAATTTGTTTGATGAAAATATGCTCTCACAATAAAATGAATGAAATTCTGGAACCAAAAAGGAAAAACCCCTCAAACTATTTATTTAGTTATTTATTTGGTCATTTTACCCGATGAACAAATTGGTCATCATTTATTTAGTCATTTTACCCAATGACCAAATTGGTCATTTATTTAGTCATTTATTTGCCAAATATGATTAGTTTTGGTCATGTGACTAAAAATTTTAGTCACGTGACTAAAAGTTTTTGTCACTTAGTCATTTATTTGCCAAATTCTACTAGTGGATGCCACCTCAACCCAACCCTCCAAAATCCTATAAATAGGACCCTTGTCTGAAGCAAAATCAATTCCTTTTTGCATTAGATTTATTATGCTAGTATATGCTTAGAATTGTTCTTAGAGTTTTTACTAACCATTTGGTAGTTGCTAGATTTTCATTATAGACTTAGCTTCATCCATTTTCTTTGCATACTTGCATGCCATAGAGCTTGAGGATTTCTTTCATAGCTCCTCCTTAAGCTTCTTTTGGCCTCTTGCATTGAGTGCTTGAGAGTTGCTTCTATAGCTTCTTCTTGAGCATCTCAATCTTCATTTTATCTTGCATTTATAGTGGGATCTATACTTGTGTTGGGAGAGCACACCCACAACCTCTCTAAGAGCTTAAATCAAGCAAGTCTTGGGTGCACTTGCTTCATGCTCATCCGAGGTTATGGTGAAGACTAGTATTTTTACAAGTTTATGAACATGTTAGAGTAGATTGATTATGATCTTTATTGTTAATGTTTGCATGTTCGAACTTGTTCTTAATAGGTAGGTTTTCATCATATACATTTTCGCACGCTTGGTGGGACCCACAATCCCATTTTCTAACTATTTTTCTTGATCTTGTGAAAGTTTCCCGTGAATTTTCTAGACAGACGTCTCCGCTCGACCAAAGGCGTCTCTGCCTGGAAACAAGCGTCTCTGCACAAAGGTGTCTCCACTTTTAGACAGGCGTCTCTGCTAGAAAAGAGTTTTTCTCTCATTTTAGTTTGCTTTAATCAGCAAAACTTGTATTTGGTAATCATATTAAGGCTAATGATCATTAGTAAAACACCTAACTATGTCTGCAAATGAAGAAAAATACATGAAACTCATAAAATCTTAGTTTTTGTGTAGATAGGTGTCTTTGCATACACACAAGTGTCTTTGCTAGAAAAGGGAGTTTTATTTGTGTTGTCTTTTTAAGTTGATTACGTAAAGTTTTCTGACATATTAATGTTGAAAATCACTTTGTCTTTTCCATAAGAAACCTTTTTTATGCCTTTCAAACTTAATGAGAGCATAAAACTTTCAAATATTGGTGGTTAATCTTTATTTTTATGCAGACAAGCGTCTCTGCCTAGAAACAGGTGTCTCTGACAGATGAGCGTCTCTACCTGATTTCAACATTTCTCATAATATCTTGAACTTTAAGTTTGCTGATCTGAGTTTTTTGGAAGATAATGACATTCTATGGCTTCTAATAGTGATTTTATAGAACATTGACCAAGATTTGAACATTCTAAGATTTGAACTCTCTTCTTTGTTTGCAGGTGTTGGTGGGAACATTGGTTTAAATTTTTAAAACAAAATTAACACACTTTCCTTTTGGTGCATTAAAAGGAACCTTGTATGTGCAAACAACACTTCGTATTTAGATTTGGGTTTAAAATGAACATGGGCTAAAATGAACAATCAAAAATTTCCTTTGGTGCTTTAAAATCAATTCAAAATTCAATCTTGAATGCCTAAAGGACAATAAATCAATGCGATGAAACATTTCGATTTGGTGCTTTAAATCAATCCAAAATTCAATCTTGAATGCCTAAAGGATGATAAATCAATGCGATGAAACATTTTGATTTGGTTCTTTAAAATCAATCCAAAATTTAATCTTTAATGCTTAAGGGATAATGAATCAATGTGATGAATCAAAACAAAGTCTTGAATGTTAAAGGGGAGTAACAATTTTTTGCTTTTACAAAGTATCGAATTTCATTTTCAAGCATTGTCATTTCCTTTCCAAAGAACCTTGTATGTTAATAAAATGAGTGTTTGATGTTCTAGGATAGAAAACACTTAGTCTAAACTAGGTTCAATTTGGAATGAATACTTCTTGGCATGTTTGAAGGAGTGTTTTTCAACACTCCCTTAGAGATTTTCTATTCTTGCATAAACCTTGGTAAAATAAGTGACATGGAAGCAATCCACTTGTATCTGTATCCTCTCCCCTCACCTTTATGGATCTTGGGTGAAGAGAAAGATCAAGTCTGATTGAGTACACTTCTAGTGAGGCTTGTCTAGAGAGAAGCGCTTCCTCTCTAGAGAATGACCTCAAACCGGTAAATCCCCGATCGGTATAGAAACAAGGTGTTGAGAAAACTCTCACCTTATCCTCTTAATCTCAGGTGAGACATGTTGATGGTAGCCTGAGGTAGGTGAATATCCCTATGATTTCAGCATGGTCATATTCACCTACAAGCATGTAAGGATTGGGAGGTTTCCATGGACCTTACTAGACACCAATTAAATTAGAGGCCTACCTGATTCATCCTTGAAGGATTTCTAATCCTTGTGCGAGGAGAATAGTAATCTCCCCAAGAAACTCATCGTAGTGTGCCATCCTTGTGCGCTTGGAACTGAATAATATGACATTGCTTGATCCATTGCATGTTCAGCAGTGCTCATATTCTGATTAGCTCTTGGATGTGTGCCTAAGTCAATGAGCAAGGGTTTTTTAGTCTCGCTGATTCCTTAAGGTAGAAATTTATTGTGTGTGTTCTCGAAGTTATCAGACCCCGTGAAAACATTTGTTCGAACATACACAAGTCAAACATTAGAAAGTTCTTTACCAAAGAGAGCAATTGCCTGTTCTCCCACAAGATTGCTTTGTCTCTTGTGGGACTATTTTCTGACTATCCCAAAAGCAAAATGATGTACGTATGAACTGTTTGTTATCCCAAAAGAAAAATGATGTACGTATGAACTATTTGTTATCCCAAAAGCAAAATGATATATGTATGAAATTGGTTCTTGCCATGAACGTCTGTTGATCTATCAAGATAGTATCCTCAAGTTATGACTGATAGTGTTAAACATAAGAAAGAAAAACTTCCAGTTGCATGAGTCCATAAGGAGAAGAAAACCATTGATCAAAAGAATAAAGCCAACCAATCTTATTTGAAACCCATTTGAGAATTTCTAGAGGCTGTTGAGAAATCAGATAAAATCATCTACAACAATCGGGTTGCTAATTTTGTTGCCAAGAACAAAATGAATATGGCCTTTGTCACTTGGGAATCCTACAACTAAGTAACTTTGATCTTCTTTCTTCATCCTCTTCAAGTCATTCATCCCTTTCTCATCTTTTAATACCCCTTTCTTCATCCACATCTGACGTAGGCAAGGGATGGTGGATCCAATTAAGAATAGTCCAAACCTTATAGCTTCAAAACAACACAGTAGAATAACATAAAAAGACACAACAAGATATGTTTTAAAACATATTTTCCATTAACACTCCCGGTTGTAAGGCCTTTCGGGTTAGGGCCAATTACAATCAAGAAGTAATTCTGCAAGATCAACAAGATCCAAAATAACTCTAGCTAGTTCAGCTCTAAAAACTATTAGTGGCTGATGGAAACCCTAAGGCAGATCTAAACTTGAGCTTGCAAACCTCCAAGCAATCTCCTTGTCTCCAAGTATGCAAATCACTAGCTCTACTATTACAACCTATCAGATAACAATCTGATTTGCAAGATCTCGCAAGATCTTTTCCACAACTTCACTTATCTGCTACCCTCAAATCTGCTTTCATGATCTCTCTCCTACTCCCCTAAACAACTACCCCAAACATCCCTTAAATACTAATCATCAGCCAAAAGTTGGCTGGATGAACCATTAACTCCTCCTAACAAATATTAAATGCAATACAAGTCAGCTCTCAAATAGCCTTACAATTACTAAATTCAACAGGTCAGACTGTAACAACAACTACCAATAATAAATGCACCAAGTCATCCAACCAAATCACCAAGAACTCCAGTCGGTAGACCAGAACTACCGAGCGCCAAAGAAACAACTGAGCACCAATGAAACAATCAACCAAGCCAACAACATCGAGCAACACAAGCATCACCGAGCACTAGTTCAACTGAGCACCAGAAGCTTCATCAAGTTCCTTCAACGACCGAACTTCCTTCAATAACTGAGACCATCGGTTAAGGCTGCAACTGAGTAACACCAGCCAAGAAACACACCACCATGAAGATTCACTGAGGACCCAAGAATGCACCTGCATCAAACACCCTAGGTTCAAAAAGATGTTCATATGTGAGAAGAACATCTTCTAGGATTCAACACATAAACCTCGAACTAGTTCTTCACATACAAGTCCTCCACCTTTTCATTTTGCATAGTCTTCCACTTCATCTTCCTCTGTCTCTTTAAGTCTTTCCTTGATAACACACAGGTCTGTTCTCCAAACTGATCGTTCATTTTCTCAGGATCTACCAACTCAACTCGGCTACCAATACTTAGACTTCTCCTACCGAGTGTTGTATCCAGCAAAGGCATCAGGGAAAACTTCTTGTCATCCTTCTCAACAGTAAACACATTCTTCACACAATCATACATAGCTCTGCAATCATATTGCCAAGATCTACCAAGCAATATATGACAACTATTCATCTCCACAATATCACATAACACAAGATCCTTATACTGGCCAATCTGAACATCAATAAAGCATTGTTCTCTTACTTCTAAAGCATGATCATCTTGCAACCAACCAATCCTATAAGGATGTGGATGTCTCATTCTATTCAAACCAAGTTTATGAACCATGTCCTCAACAAAAAGGTTATCAGTGCTACCACTGTCAATAATAACATCACAAAGTTTACCTCTAGACTTGCACCGAGTCCTGAACAAGTTACTCCTCTGACAAGGTTCCTCCTTTGTACCGAGCAATGTTTGTCGAATCAACAAGTTCTTAGATTCGGGTTTATTCTCAACATTTTCATTCACCACAGCAGTCCATTGGTCACCAAGCTTCTTCTATGTACACTGAAAATAATGGTGTCCTTCCTCTCCATAGTTATAGCAAGTTCCCTTAAAGATAACTCTACCTGTCTTCTTCTTTGGTTCTACAGGCTTCTATTCATCTTCTGCAGTCATCAGTTTATCCTTCACCAAGTGATCAATCTTTTCCTTCCCTCGAGGATTACCATGTTGTTTCCTCTTCAACTTATCTTCTGCCTTCAGAGCATACTGATAAGCATCTTCAACAAAATCAATCTTCAGCATACCAAGCTCATCCTGAATATTGAATCTCAAGCCATTCACATACCGAGCTACCTTTTCCTTACCAAGTTCTCTATGTCTAGACCGAATAGTAAGCTTATAGAACTCCTCGGTATAATCTTCAACAAACAAATCCTTTTGTTATAGATTTTGCAACTTCTTAAACAAGTCAAGCTCATAGTTAGAAGGTATGAACTTAGCTTTCAACTTAGTCACCATCAACCACCACCGATTGATCTTCATTTCACCTTCATCTTCTCTATGTCTTTGTAATTCTTTCCACCAAAGAGCAGCATGTCCTTTCAATTTTGTCTGTGCTAACCTCACCTGAAGAGGATCTTCAATTTCTTCCAACTCAAAGAAATCTTCAAGTTCACCAATCCAGTCAATCAAATTATTGGGCTTCAAAGTACCAGAGAAAGTAGAGACTTCCATTCAGTAACTATTACTTAGCTGAGCTCTAGATCTATGGAATCGAGTAGTTCTATCTTCACCAGATATATCCCTCCGGTCATCACCACTAGATCCACTAGCTTCAAAGTCTTCAGCAACTTCCTCATAACCATCTTCAGTACCAACATTCTGAGGTACACCAGTAATAGCTCTCATGATCTCAGTGACCATGTCATTCTTCATCAGTTCCATCTGAGATCTAAAATCTGATTTCACCTTCTCTGTAATGCTAGATTCCATAGTATCATAGAGATTCGCAATCACTCTAGGGTCCAATCTTCTCAGAGGCATCCTTAAAGATAAGAGAAACCCTCTACAAAAAATCCTACACTGACCACCTTGTGACAATCTCCAAGTTGTATGCAAGTTAGATCAGCCTGCCACCTTGCACAAATAACTAGGGCAAGATTCCACAAGTTTCATGCCACAGATCTACAACTTATATCATACGATCTCTTCACCAATAAGATTAACTTTGCAAGATCATCCTTGCTAGGTCAACCTTCGCTCCACAAGATCAACTCAACTCTGATACCACTTGATGCAAGCCAAAGGATGGTGGATCCAATTTAGGACAGTCCAAACCTTGCAGCTTCAAAACAACACATCGGAATAACACAACAAGACACAATAAGATATATTTTAAAACATATTTTCCATTAACATGCTTGGTTGTAAGGCCTTTTAGGTTAGAGCCAATTACAATCAAGAAGTAATTCTACAAGATCAACAAGATCCAGAACAACTCTAGCTAGTTCAGCTCTGAAAACTATCGGCAACTAATGGAAACCCTAAGGTAGATCTAAACTTGAGCTCACAAGCCTCCAAGCAATCTCCTTGTCTCCAAGTATGCAAACCACTAGCTCTGCTATTACAACCTATCAGATAACAATCTGATCTTCAAGATCTCGTTGGATCTTTTCAACAATTTCACTTATCTACTACCCTCAAATCTACTTTCATGATCTCTCTCCCAGTCCCCTAAACAACTACCCCAAACATCCCTTAAATACTAATCATCAGCCACAAGTCAGTTGGATGAACCATTAACTCCTCCTAACAAATATTAAATGCAATACAAGTCGGCTCTTAAATAGCCTTACAATTAATAGATTCAACATGTTGGTGTGTAACAACAACTATGAACAATAAATGCACCAAGTCGGCCAACCAAATCACCAAGAACTCCAGTCGGTAAACCAGTACTACCGAGTGCCAGAGAAAAAATCGAGTACCAGTGAAACAACCGATCAAGCCAGCAACACCAAGCAATAAAGGCATCACCGAGCACCAGTTCCACCGAGCACCAGAAGCTTCACCAAGTTCCTTCAACGACTGAGTTTCCTTTAATAAATGGGACCATTGGTTAAGGCTGCAACTGAGTAACACTGGCCAAGAAACACACCACCATTAAGATTCACTAAGGACCCAAGAATGCCCCTGCATCATTAGGAGCATTAATCAGAATCTTGGACTTTAAATCAGAATCAAATCAGTCCATCTTTCACACCTTCATCAAGCCATAGGGTGAAAGAATCATTCCAATAGTGTCTCATAGACCTTAATTCAAAAGCAAACATTAATCCCTTAATACCTTGAGAACTAAGTCTTTCTCTAGTAGTCTTAATCCAGTCCTATTTTGTTTGGGGATCATCAGTCTATCACTCAAACAAAAGAAGACTTTAAATCAAAACCACCTTATGTTTGCATAATCACAAGGTCTTGTTTCACCTAGGTTTGTTCCAAACCTTTAAATCCAATCAATCCTTGAGGATTAGTTCCTCTTTAATCTGATTTCATCAATCAATCTAATCCTAAATCAAATCAATCAATCTAATTCAATCAATCCAATCAATCATCAAGACTTAATCATTAGTCCAAGTTGCTCCTAGTTCACCAAATCCTTTTCTTTCCATACCTCATCAACTATTCACCCTTCTTCAATTCAACCATTCTAAGGTCACTCGTGCATGGTACTTACCCGATCACAAGAAAAGCTAAGACAAGAATCTCTCATCATGGATAATGATCAGAAAACTATCTATCAACAAGACTTTAATGATGAAGAATAACCCCACACAGAATCTGACACAGTAATACCTGAAAGTGTCAGTGCCAATCCACGAGCTAAAAAATTCTTTGATGATCCTAACAATTTAAACTTAGTGGAAGACTTAATCCAATCCAACAGTGCCAATATTTTCATGAATCTTGTCCAAAGAGGTGTTACCCTCCCTGATAATTTCGATGAAACTTTTCTTTAGAATAACTTGATTCGAACAAACAAAAGTAAAGTAGCACCTATAATGCCATCAACATCTGATAATACAACTCAACCTCCCCCTGATACACTTGAATTAATCCGACAACTTCTAAATAAGCCTAACTCAAGCAATGGGGTGAGTAACGATGGTTTAAGTGCGGGATGTAAACCTGAACAACAACTAGGGTCCTCGGGATGATGCTTTGCTTCTATTTTCTTGAAGCCTAGTGGAGTCCTAAAGAATCAAAACTACACACAAACAAACAACACCAATTAGAGACATAACACCAATCTTCCCCCTCTGGGAGCACATAATGCATCATCAGGAGGATGAATACATCAAGCTCATACGATCACCACTAATCCTCCTAAATTAGTCCAACAAATTGATGAGCTCAAAGGCATGATACTGGCTATGCAGAAAGGCAGGAAGAAGGAATTTTCTTTTGCAGAAATATGTCCTTATCCTTTTGATAAATAAATCACTCTCCAACCATTCCCTACCAATTTTGAAATGCCAAAGTTTGATAAATACAAGGGAGACTCATGCCCTGTGCAACATATCAAGGGATGTTATGTAGCGGCACAAGAATTTTCCCACAATGATCATCTTCTCCTAAGACTTTTCACTAGAAGTCTTAGAGGACCAATCTTAGAGTGGCTATTAAACCTTCCTCCAGGTTCCATCTCCACCTTCCATGACCTCACTGAAAAATTTGTTACACAATATTCTTATAAAATGGAACATCAAGCATCCCTCAATGATTTGTGTAACATGAAATAAAGAAATGGAGAAACCTTTGCCAACTTTCTCCAAAGATGGTGACATCTCACCAATCACATGCCTTGGAAAATCCCAGACTCACACCTAGTTGATATCTTTACTAAGAATTTGGCTACAGAAATGTCATTTCACATGAAGATGGCTACCCCAGATTCCTTCGAGGCAATCATTAAAAAGAGGAAGTCTATTGAAGATGGACTTTTAATGAAAGGAGCAATTAAACACTATACCCCTAATTCATCTAACAATACTAATGATAAACCCAAGTTTTGGTCTAAGAACAAAGGTGTTTTTAATGATGGAGTGACATATGCTAAACACGTCCAAAATGTTAAAGCATCCAACAATAGTAACCAAGGCAATCGTAACAACAATGATCAGAACAATCACAACAATAATCAAGCCAATATGAATAATCAAAGCAA
Source organism: Chamaecyparis obtusa (assembly GCA_027943335.1). Lineage (NCBI taxonomy): Eukaryota > Viridiplantae > Streptophyta > Pinopsida > Cupressales > Cupressaceae > Chamaecyparis > Chamaecyparis obtusa. The sequence goes on along the minus strand of BSBK01001858.1, from coordinate 731,241 downwards.
TCATAATAATTCAAATAAACAAAGTCAGAATCAAGGATCTGGTTATCGGGGCTCTCTATTCTCACGATATAATGGCAACAACAACAACAATGATGACAATTTACACAACTGGCAGATTCCCTTGATGTCATCTTTCGACATTTAGTCGATCAAGGGATGATGGTTTACCCTAACACCAGGCCTTTCAACAAAAATCAACCCAAACCCAACTGGTATAAGGATAATGAATACTATGATTATCATCGCATAAAAGGGCATGAGATTAAAAAATGCATGAATTTTTGTCATTTTGTTCAAGATTTGATCGATGATGGTAAAATTGAAGTATAAGGAAAAAATGCCTCTACTTCTAACGCCCAGCTAAAAATGTATTCTAAACCTTTTCTAGAACATAATCAAAACAACGCACCCATGTTTAAGGGGTTTTCTTAGGATTATTCAATGAATAAAATCTCAGGAGATGAATGCACTTGTGGAAAATTAGCAGAAAATGACATATGTGGATTTGACTCACTGTGTGGCAATATTGAACAATCCGAAACTCATGTAAACACATTGACTTTATGATGAACTACAACTAATTTAGAACTTAATTGAAGTTCTATGATTAGAGATCACCAAGTTGCTGATTAGATATGTAATATGATTAAATCAGTAATATGTTGTCATTGATGTCAACTAGTTTGACAACACTTATCTTGTAAGTTACAATACTTAAACATCTGTAGAAAAGAAGTAAAAGAGATGAAGAACATAAATATCTACATGAGGAAGATGTATATGATAGATGAGGATAAGGAATACATTGGGTAACTTGTTGATGAGTCTATGACCCTATGTTATTGACTTGATTATGTTTCATTCATCTATGATGAGGAAAAGAACTAAAAGACACAAGGCAGTGTGGTCGGTTAATGAAGCATCACAATATACACCAAGCAGTGTAGTGTATATCGAGCACAGTATAAATTGAGCTTGTGATCACCGACACATTTCTTTATTAATCGAGCAGGAGAAAAGGAACTGAATGATTAGTTTAGCCATTAAGGAGTGATGAGCTATAAAGTACATCAAAATCAAAGATGGAGATAATGTTTGTTATGAAGATCAATAGTTAGCATAATTTAAGGAAGATCTAAAGGATGAAATCAAAACATGTTACTGGCACAACAACCAAGAAAGGTTAAGCTGCAAAATGGACAAAGGAGAATAAGCGGCAAAATCTTATGGAGGAGAAGAAAATGGTTTACTTGTCTATTTAAGAGACTAGGGTTTCTTTATGAAACATATGCCGAAAGAAGGAGACTACAGAATTATCGCATGAACAAGCTTCATGTATGCCTGATCAAATTGGTTAAAGAGAACCAAACTGCAGAGTTTTATACCGAGCGTCAGAAAGCTATTACCGAGCGACAGTAAGTCATTGATTATGGTTGATACAGAATTGATATATTGATCAGAGGATTTGAATGGGCTTAATATAGATATAAACATTTGTAATTGAAGTTGTATTGTAATCAGATCAACTGCTGTTACATTTTAACCATTGTAAACAGAGAAATCTCTTAACAGAGTGGACTTGAAAGTCTCATATGTATCATTCATAGAATGAACATTGTTATCCTGTCAACCCCATAGTGAATGTTGGTTGGATGATAACGGTTGGTCTAAAATCCTCTAACAAGGTCACACCTCACAGTGTGTTTGTAACCTTTAACAGGGTTGGGTCTTCACTGACTTCACTTTAGAAGAGTGAACATTTTTGGGTTGCCAGTCCTAGGTGGTTTTTCCCTTCACAGGGTTTCCACATTAAATCTTTTGTGTTATGTGTTCATTGTGGTGATTGTTTGTTATCATACTTTACATATTGCATGTTGGATTTGATCGGTAATCATTACTTGTTATTAACTGGTAATCAGTAAAAGCACAGACAGTATAGTATTTTATGTTACTGAGTTGCAGAAGTTTAAGTAGATTTTTTTTTGATTATACATTTTGATTTGGGACTGTGGATAAATGATTCACCCTCCTCTCAGTTATTCTAACAATTGGTATCAGAGCTATGGTTGCTTGGAATAGAGTTTTAAGGACTTCAACACAAAGGTCTCAAAATGTTTAAGAGGGAAGTGCCAAACCTAAACAAAGATAACTTCACAATATGGCAAAGTCGAATGAAGCTGCATATATTCGTGATTGGGAATTCTACCCTAGATCTGATGGAGAATGGATACCTTGCACCATCCACTGCTCCCTTGACCCTTGATCAACTAAGAGACATGCATGAACATAATGTTACTATGATGGAGATTGCTACTACCTTTTCAGATGCCAAATTTGAAGACATCAAGGACTGTACTATTACTAAGCAGATGTGGGATAAACTTGCTCAAATTTATAGTGGTGATGCGAATGTCAAGAGAGCAAGAGCAGAAAGCTTAAGAGGAAGATTCGATGACATGAAGATGAAAGAAGGTGAAAACATTGTGCAGTACACAAATAGAATAAAAGAGGTAGTTCACGCTATTAGAGCATCAGATGGAGTCATTGATGAAGACACTGTGGTAAGCAAAATTCTAAGAACCCTATTGCCTATCTATGCCATCAGAATATTTGTAATTCATGAAAATAGGTCAGCATCTAACAACACACTCACTCTTGATAATCTAATTGGAAAGCTTACAAAATTTGAACTGAACAATTATGATAATAGTGTTGTACCGTCTGTTGAATCCACTTTTATGTCTTCTCTGAAGATTGGTAAGTCTAGAAATAAGAATGATGATAGTGATAGCAATACTGATGATGAGCTTGATGAACTTGAAGCTCTTATGGCCAGAAGGTTACCTAAAGGTAAAGGAAGGTATAGAGGTAAATTACCTTTAGCATGCTTTAATTGTAAAGAAGTTGGCCACATTGCTACTAGATGTCCACACAAGAAAGATGACAAAAGAACCAAAGACCGATCTGAAGGAAGCTATGGGAGAAGATACAACAGAGGCTACTGACACTACAACAAAGACAACTGAGACAATAATGACAAAAGCAAGAAGGTATGCTACATTCACTAGTAGAATTTGGCAAATAAATGACCAGGTGACTAAAACTTTTAGTCACGTGACTAAGAATTTTAGTCACGTGACTAAAACTGAACATGTTCTACCATTTTTTTAGTCACGTGACTAAAAATTTTAGTCACGTGACTAAAAATGATCATGTTCTACAAATATAAATGACTAAATAAATGACCAATTTGGTCATTGGGTAAAATCACAACTAAAATGACTAAATAATTAATCACTAATAATTAGTCATCAAAACAAAAATGACTAAATAATTAGTCACCCAACAAAGACTAGCTAAATGAATGATTATTACTCCTTTAAATATCTATGACCAAATGAAGGGCTTAACAATATTTTCTAAGCTTGATCGTAGGTGAAGTCATAATCCAATCAGGGTTTGTGACGATGATGTTCCAAAACAACCTTCAAGTATATTATGGATAGTAGGAGTTTGAAGTAGTGACATTGACTTTCACTAAAGTTCCAACCACATACATGAAATTGATGACCAAGGTGATCAAAGCCTTAAAAATAACTCCACTTTACTAGTTTTGGATAATATTTTGACTTATTCAAATAATGAAAATAAATATTTTCATCAATTATGTCCTGTTATGAAAAGTCTTAAAAACATAAGTTGTTTAAAAAATGAGCCAAACATGCGCCCCTTCAAAGTGTATCAGACTCAAAGTCTACAAATTATTTCCTACCATGCAAAAGTGAACTCTAAATGCTCAAGGTCAACCAATTTTCATATAAGATTTCAACTTTAATTAAGCGATTTATAACTCCATCACTTAATTAAAGTTGATTACAATGTATACATCTTGCAATTTTTTCTTTTATTATATAATTTATTAATAATAACATATTTAATATATATTAAATAATAGATATCATTATTTAATAAATATTAAACATATTATAAAATAAAAATATTAATAAATGAAATAATATCTAAATTTTATGGAAAAACTCTTTATATTATTACTATTTGATTTGAAATTTGGAGATTTTTCTTACATGGAGCACAGATTGATTCATATAAATCTACACCAAAATATCGAACTCGGTTACTTGGGGGGGCACTTATAATTTAATGTCATATAAAGTTGTGTTGGGAACGTTAGGGGCCTAACACTACTACATAGGAGGGCATTTTAAGACATTATTTTAAGACAAAATTAACATTTTGTCTTAAGTAATTAAATTATTATTTTAATATTTTAAATTAAAAATTAAAATTGTTTTAAATGTCTTAAATTAAAAGTTACAAAAAGACATGCATTTTCGTGGACTAGAGAACCAAAAAAGACATGCATTTTAGGCGCGGTAGAGGAATAACATGAATTGTTTTTAGAAGGTCTCATTCAATAATTTGTAGTATCATGTCTTCCTTCTATTAGGTTTTTGGTCTGGATTGCGCGCAACTTCTGTATTGGATCCCATTTTCTCTTTGAAGGACACAATTTCTATGAGCTGCTCTTCTTTCTGGATCTAGTGGACAGGGGCGACCAGTCCAAAGAATTGCACCAAAAGGTTCCTGTCACGACACTGAGGTGGGTACCCAATGCATTCCTTAAATGTATGCCCATTCCTTAAGTTGAAAGTTGGTTAAATTAGTTTTGGGAAGTTATATTATCTATAGGGAGTCTTATATATCCAAGAGGAAGTCTCTGTTACGACAGAGAAGAGAGTCTGTTGTATAGACTGGTAAACATTAATAAAACAAACCTCACTGTTTCTTGCAAATCCATTCATTTGGAATCATCAAATTGATCAGGTTGATGTATCAGTGAATCTGCAGGGCTCGTTTATTCAAACTTAGTTGATTTTTGAATGAGTTTGACATTTCATTGAGACTGTTGTCGCGCCAATTGTTTTGAAACAACATTTTCTTACTTTGATTTCACTGTTGCAGTAGGGTTTAGGAAGCATGAAGATCATTCCATGAATATATAGGCCTAATATTCATGGAATGGAAATTTCTAACTTGTATCATAAGTTATTAACCATGCATATGCAGTGTCGTGGAAGTTCAGGGTGATCACAGTTTAAATAGTGGGAAATTACAAGGAGTTTGGGGCACCAAGTATTGCAGTGAGCAATCCGTCCAAACGGTGGATACATTTTATGTTGGGAAACATTATATAATGTTTAATAGATGGTGAATCCATCATTAATTTGTTGCAAGAGTGCATTGTGACAAGAGATTGCGGAGGCCCTAAGAAACCAAGGTTTGAGGGCTCAAATTTAGGGATTTTGGTGTGGTAGGACCCGAGGGGCTAATTGCTTGAGGATTTAGTCATTTATAGTCATTTTATAACTCTGCTAAAGGTTTGGTGGGATAAGGGAGTGTGAGGAGAGTAGTTCCTTTGAAAATTGAGACATTTTTATGCATTAGAAATAGGGCATCAATGCTGGATAGATGTGTTGGTCCAAAGTAACTGTATGAAATCTCTTGATATGTTGAATAAATTAGTAAAGGGTATCTGAAAAGGTCATCATCTTGTCAAGTTTTTTGAGAAAGGACAAGGTTATTACCATTCCCAATCTGCTACAGGGCTACTGAACAATCCAAAAGGTCTCTATAATTAGTTTGTGAGTATTTTAATAAAATGAAGTATGGGAATTGAGTGAGAGTCTTAGAATCCTTTGAGTCTAAGCCATTGAGAGCCTATAAAGACAATTATATCTAGGCCAATATTATTTAGACGATTAACTTTGGCACCCAAAAATACAACACTTTTACAAACTTCAAACATCTGTTTAGCATGTCAAACCCATACAACACATAACAAAGTTCTAACATATTTAAGCATAGACTCTGAAACTTTAGTGCACAATCCATGAATGGACAACATCAGGTCTTGTGATGCATTCACAATCTCATGTTGTTTTCCATAATATTCACTTTTTTTTTATTACTTTATTAAATAGGATCTTGATCCAATTTTTAGATGAATTAGGCCTTCCCATATACATCTATTCAAGGTGTAGTTAATGACACAATCTCTCAACATTTTAACATGTGATATTCCATCAAATTGGATTTCTTGTGGCCCCTTCCCTCACTGTAGTGGCAGTTGATGGTCTTAATTATAAGTAGAAACACTTCAAAAATTGAATTGATGAAGAAAAATTTCTTCCAAATGGTATGCAATAATGACACTCATTCATTGCTAATATAAATAATGGATGAATAACATCCATTATTCTCTAATTGTTATGATTGAATTTGGTTTAGTGTTAGTGCTCAATTTGGTTTAGTATTGTTTAAGGTTAGAATTTAATTTTTTACAATTGATCTGTAATCCTAACCCTAACCCTAATTGAGCATATAATACAAATGAATGTATTTAGAAGTGTTTGTATATTTAAGTTAGTGCATTTAACCTTAACAATAATATATTTAAATATGTGTACATGCTTCTATCTAATTTGAATATTAGAGAATATATTTTTAATTATTTAATAATGGAATGTCAATAATGCTAGATAAAATTATCATGGTGCATAGATCCTAGGTTTGAAATGAACTTTAGATGTCTTTTAAAGTAATACTTTTATAATGTGATAGATTTTGTACATATTAAACAAATATTGTGTAACATTTGATTAATATTAGTCCTTGACTCACTTGTTTTCAGCAATACACACCTCAAGTAGGATATACATCTTACACACACGATATACATGTGTGTATATATATATATATATATATATATATATATATATATATATATATATATATATATATATATATATATATATATATATATATATATATATATATATATATATATATATATATATATATATATATATATATATATATATATATATATATATATATATATATATATATATATATGTATATGTATGTATGTATATGTATGTATGTATGTATGTATGTATGTATATATATATATATGTATGTCTGTATATACATGTATACATATACATATATATATATATGCTAGACTAGATTAATTTAATGTGAAAACAATGTGTAATGGCCTCAGTTTGAACCTGAGATGTCCTCACCCAAAAAAAGATAATTCATCGGAAACTGGGATTGTCATTTTCCTAGAATCCTTAAGATCATAACTCTGGATCTCCTTGATGGAGTGAAACCACACATCAGTAGACTATCCAAGAAACCTTGAGCCAATTGTAGCTTTTGAACCAGTTAAGAGAGTGTGAAGTACTACAATTAATAGTTTGGGCCTAAGAAACCATATTAGAGAAAAGACATCTCAAAGTCCTATCTAGGAGAGATGTTTTTAGAGCTCCAGACTAGTCATGAACAACAAGCCAAACAGCTAGTTTTCATTGAAGAACACTTGGATTCAAGGAACTCTACACTCCTAAATGATGATTTTGATTTTATAGACTCCCAATTACTTGGATTCAAGGAACTCTAGGGTTCAGACTTCAATTCCCATTTCCCAATTCATAAAACTTTCACAAATTGAACCAAAAGGCCTAAAAGGCTGTCTAAAAGCCCTGCAGAAGACTTGGAATGTGAATAACTCTATGTTTTCTCAAAACACTTGTCAATCTCAAGACAATTATTGATACCCTTTTTAGAGTCCTACAACATACCAAAGGCTTCCTTATGCTTGTTTTGGACCACACTATTAAACATGACAAGTACCCTATTTCAATGCACAAAAATGCTCAAATTAACAAAGGAAGTACCCTTCGATAGCCTCCTATCAACCCCAACTCCATGGACAGTATAATTTTTTGTCCTCAAATGCTCAAATCTCAGAGGAATTAGATTCTAGTGCCCTGCAATTGCAAAACCCCCAAATTTTGTCTTCAAACCCTTGTTAACTAGGGCTTCCTCAAAATTCCAGTTCTACACACTTTTGAACCAAATTGATGATTGAATCACCTTTACTCCAACCTCCTAAGGTGATTCCAATCATAAAAACTACTCCTTGTTTGGATGGAATACTTACTGCTATACCCGATCCACCATTTTCACTATTTTTCCTTCATTGTTCTAAACTGAACTCATTGTTATCTTGCTTATTCCTGCATATGCAATGTTAGATCAGATTTCTGACTTTTACAAATCATTAAATCCCCTTGCCTATATTAATTTTTTACAGCAAGTTTGTATTCTATTGTTGAAAATGAGACCAGGTAACAGATACTAGTATTAGTGCAATGATGGTTGCCTCAATCAAAATTTAGTATTATTTTTGAAGATTTTGAAATAAAACATTTGGAATGCCTGAAAAAGGCTCTGGATACACATACAAACAACTTTCCCCAACACTCTATACAAAAATGAAAAATCATACAAAATTCATGCAATTCAAATTTGGTATTATATATTCAACATCCCTTCACCTTATTGCTTATGTCATAATACAATAAGAAAATGAAGATGGGATTGCGCTGAAGGAACTCACCAGGACAGTTGAGCTTCCACACTATCCACTCCCCTGTAACTATGAATTTTAGAGTTGCAAGAATCAGCACAGTTTACCAAATCTACATACAAATGCAATATTTATCTACTTAAGAGTGCATCTATAAAACATAATATAAAATGACAAAATAAATATATTTTGTTTCCATGTGATTGTTTTACAACCGTAGGTGGAAACAAAGAATTTTAAAATCATCAATACTTTTCATATGAAATTTTAATTGTCATTAAAATTGACAAACTAGGAGTAGCTTGAGGGGGGAAAACATCTATCAATTTATAGTCTACGATATTCTCCCAATTAAGCAGATCTGTTACTTACGTTGATGAAAATTTTCCTGTATTCCAACAGTCATGATTTCCCAAGATGGTTGCTTTTGGAAGATCAAGACTACTGACATCATTAACAAGTTCTACATTCTCATCACCAAAATCCCCTGATTAATATTGTGCCAAAGGAAGAAACAGATCATCAGTCCAACATCCTTGTTATAAAGTCCTGTTATAGGCCCAAACAATTGCCCTTTAAGTAGTAAGAACTATTGTATGATAAGTTTTTGATATTTACATGCTGAAACAAAGTTAAAGATCTAAGATGACAAGACATGGAGCATACTCAAAAGGCAAGTTTTCATCAGTTATAGAAGCTTTAGAGATAGATAAGTTAAGCAAAGTAGCATACATGCCTATAAATAGTACCAAATCCGGTTGAAATTTCAACAAAACACAATGTCAGATTCAGAGTATTGTAGATTTATTTTCCTAGAAGCTAAAATCATTGAAGCATGTCCAATTTTGTAACATAATAAGTTATGAAAACACTCATCTAATCTATCAAAATTGTGCCCATGTTCATGTACAAAGTATTGGCAAACAAGGAGTAAGCATGCTCGACTATATATAGTCTCTTGTAGTTGTTCATTTTGTTCTTGATTTTAAGACTGACATATTTTATGTATCAAATATAATCAACAATGTCAGTTACAAAAAACAAATAGTATTTGAAGAATTCTGAGTATGTAACCTTGGAATCAATTTTTCAGAGTGTTTATCCAAATTTATGAAAAGGTGATCTATCAGTAGTTTCATATGAATGAAAGATTATTTTACTCTCTCTTCTTTTGAGGCTGATAGAAATGGCCCATGGTTCAGCTTCCAAAAGGAAATATGAACCATTACAAAACACTCTCATCACTCCACAACAATTTGAAAACCTTTACAACTAAAATTTTTGTTTCTAATTCCATCCCATTTAAAAACCATCTCATCTCAGTTACAAGTCGTGTCTTTGTAGACATATGGTTTCCAGTTCCATAGTACATAATGTTGTTATGCAAAGCTTCTAGAATCGATTGTGTGAGTTGATACAAGTTAGATTTGTCATCCCATGAATATTAGGCCTTATATTATTCATGGAATGACTTCCATTCCCTAAAACCTTATTACAGTCACAAATCTAAGCAAAGAAAATTTAATGTTCTACAAACTGGCATGACAACAAGTTCAATGCAATGATAAACACATTCAAAATAGTGATACTGAATGAATAACCTTGTTAATTCATTGACATATCAAAACAAATCCAATTGAGATTCTCGGGAATGAATAAACTTGCAGAAACAGAGAGTTTTATTGCTGTATATTCACCAGTCTATACACAGATTCTCCTCTCACTGTCCCGTAACAGAGACTCCCTATGAATATATAACTTCCTAAAATAACCATTCCAACCAACTGTCATCATTGACTTGGAAGGTTAAGACTTAAACAATGACAAACTAACAGTTTCCCTCAATTTCCTAAACTAGCCATTTATTGTTTAAATATTTGAATTTTTAAATAACAACAAGGTTTTATTAGAATGTATAACTCTTTACTAATTGTTTCCTACTATCCTAGACTCATCCCCAACCTATCTTAGACTCCTAGAAACCTTATTGAGAACATTATTGAATTGGACATCATTAGTCCATTACAACCAACTATTAGTCCTTTTGAGGACATTACAAAATGATTGAGGAATTGCATTATTTTAGTATCATTATAGGTTCTAAAATCTTCCAATTGATTTGAAGACCCTGTTTATACATTCCATCATTCTGGTTTGTTTTGAGGGTCTTTGAGGTCTCCATAATCTTCAACTTTGGCTTGAATGATTGAGGTGCTCCTACACCAGAATGGGTATGTGATAGTTTCTATGGACTATATGGATGCATTTTTGCCAATGCATTCATTTAGGTTTAATAAGTCTTTGTTGTTTTTTTCACTGTCATTATTGGAGTTAGTTTCTTCACTTGAACTAGATTGCTAATCTTTAACTACTTTGTTTCCAACATTTACTGTAATAATGTCTTCCAATTTTCATTGCTATAGTTTCTTGGTCATAGTACCTCATGTCATCCTATCTACATGAATATCCTATCTATCTCTATCTCTGGTATAGGTATCAGCTGATGTCAATGTCAATTGGATGTTTTTTTATCTACAACCAAGTATATATCCTTGTCACTCTAATTTTTTGCTCGGTTATTTGTCTCTTATTATTGTTGGAATCTGGAAAGATGAATAACCTATAATAACTAGTGCAAAACCCTTATTGTTAGAACCTTGATTAGAGTTGTAAGTGGTTTGACAGGGTATTTTCTACAAAACCCTTAGTTTCTAGCCCAAATAGTGAGGTTTTGTTGATTTGGGAGTATGGTGAGTGATGAAACCTCGGGAGTATGAAAATATTATGTTTTATAAGGTCTAGAAAGACTATTTTGGGTTATGGAGTCCTCGAAGCCAAGGGATATAGGAGTTGCTTTGTTAGGCAAGGGCTAATAAGGCCTAATTAGAGGGTTAGTGGGTGATGAAATTACTCACCAGTCAAATCATGAAGCACTGAGAATGATATGAATTTAATAAATCTGAAAAGGGTACTAGAAAATGTAAAAACATTTCTATGTTGTTTGGGAAGTTTGGGAGAAAAATGTTGATTTCACTATTGGCAAGGCTACTAGACAGGTGATGAAGGGTGCTCCCCTTAATACCACAAACACATAACAGAAATAGAGAAACAACAACAATAATATGCAAGAACAGAAAATTGGCTTCTTATTATCTCCACAAATGTGGAATTACAAACTTTCAGAATTACAATATGCAAAGCCACATGGGCATTCCTTACAATATTCTGTAGGACAAAGCCTCGAATCAATACCCAGATCTACTATCCAGAACTATTCTAAACTGCCTAAGACAATAATACAGCCTTCCTTATATAGGCAATTTTCCACCGCCTGGGAAGGTTCCAGAATTTTAGCCAATAAGGCCAACCAAACTTAAAATTATTTTTATTTTACATTTCATTACATCATAGTCGGCTCAAGATAACCTTTGAAACCCGAACAGAAATTTTGAAGAAAATTATTTTCTGCCATTTCAGGTGGCCCAACTTTCGAAGACCATAAGTCATCACCAGTTGACCCGATCGGCTATTATAACCCCATTTTAGAAACGCCACGAAGCACTCTACAGGCTTGACCCGCACAAGTGCCCGTCACCCAAATTTTTGACCTCATCCAGGGCCTCTAAGGCCTTCAAAACTAAGTTCAAAGTTTCTGTCCCCTGCTGCCAATACCGAAAATCTTCAATATCTTCCAATATACACTTGATCTGGCAATGAAACTTTACTGGCAAACTTATATGACCAAAATGAACCTCCAAGAAAGAAATCAGATCATTCTGAGCACATACAAAAATTACCAAAAATAGTAACTTTCCATAAATAGCAGCTCTGCACAAAATAGCCCTTATTGAAAAATAAAAAAAATAGAAATGTTTTTGGGTGATGCAAGATTGCTCTTACACCCAGGATGCTCCTGCATCAGACACCCGGGGTAATTTGAGAAGTGACCCTGTCACGACTCAGGTGTGCAGAGGAAAACCAAGACGGCTAACCTCCTCCTTTGTCAGCCATGATGAATCTTCAACAGGTCATCCTTTCCACTTGACCAGATATTCTTCATATGTTCTATTCCTTGTGCTTCTGCCAACACGACTGTCCAGTATATCTTCGATCTCCTTAGTATCTGAACTAGTTGCTGGAATACTCCACTGTTCTGCTGTGATCTCATCTTCAACACCTCCCTCATGATACTCTGTCAGATCTGAAATGTTAAACACTCATGAAATATTTAGCTCAGTAGGCAATTCTACCTCATATGCGTTTCCCGAATCATGTTTCTTCAATATCCTACATGGTCCAAACTTTTTCATTTTCAGCTTGTTATATGTACCAACTGGAAACCGCTCCTTCCGCAAATGAACCATGACTTCATCACCAACCTGAAATTCCTTATACCTCCTTTTCTCATCTGCCTTAGCCTTATACTGTGCGTTCATCTTGGTAATATGCTTCCTCACCTCCCCATGGATGTTCTTCAAGTGTTCTGCAAAATCTTCAGCTTCAGCACTACTTATTTCTCCTTTATCTATCTTCCTCAATTCAGATGCATTTCTTGGACTACTTCCATATACAATCTAGAATGGTGATTTACCAGTGCTCCTATTGATAGAATTATTGTATGCAAATTCTGCCTGTGGTAAAATCAAATCCCATCCTGTTGGCTTATCTCCAACCAAGCATCTCAGCAAATTTCCCAAACTCCTATTCACCACCTCTGTCTGTCCATCAGTCTGGGGATGATGTGATGAACTGAACTTCAAATCTGTCTTCAACTTCTTCCACAATGTACGCCAAAAATATTCAACAAACTTAGTGTCTCGATCTGAAACTATGGTCTTTGGCAAACCATGAAGTCTCACTACTTCTCTGAAAAACAATTCGGCTACATGAATAGCATCATTAGTCTTCTTGCAGGGAATGAAATGTGCCATCTTCAAAAATATGTCAACTACCACAAAAATTGAATCATGTCCTCGCTGAGTCCTCGGTAAACCAAGAACAAAGTCCATGCTGATATCCTCCCAAGGCTTCTCTGGTATAGGTAATGACTGATACAACCCTGTATTCTGCTTCACTCCTTTCGCCATCTGACATACTCTGCAACTCTGTACAAACTTCTTCACATCTTGCTGCAACTGTGGCCAATAATAATTCTCACTAACCAAACCAAGGGTTTTATCACGACCAAAATATCCAGCCAATCCTCCACTATGCTTCTCCTTGATGAGATTCTCCCTCATAGAACTTCTTGGAATGCACAATTGACTCCCTTTGAATAGAATATCATCCTGGATGATGAAATCCAGCCATTTCATCCTGTCTAGAGTAACAGGTTCTGTAGAAGCTTTCCAAGCTTCACCAAAATCAGGATCCTCTGGATACAAATTCTTGAGTTCCTTGAACCCAACCACTTCAATCTGCATTTCTGTCATCAATAGTTGCCTTCTGCTAAGAGCATCCGCAACCCTATTAGACTTTCCACTCCTGTGTTTCAAAACAAATGTATAACTCTACAAAAACTCAACCCATTTCAAATGCCTTTGATTCAATTTTCCTTGACTATTCAAATATTGCAAAGCTTGATGATCAGTATACAAAACAAACTCCTTAGGAAGCAGATAATGTCTCCACTTCTTTAATGCCTGAACTATAGCATAAAATTCCTGATCATAAATAGAATATTTCCTCTTGGCGTCATTTAACTTCTCGCTGAAATAAGCAACAGGTTTACCTTCTTGGCTCATAACAGCTCCTATTGCAGTACCACTAGCATCACAATCTACTTGAAACACCTTATTAAAATCTGGAAGTGCTAAAATAGGTTGTTCTGTAACTTTTCGTTTCAACAATTGAAAACTCCTTTCTGCCCCATTAGTCCACTTAAACTCTTTTCTATCCCCTCTCATTGTTTCAGTCAAGGGTCCACAAATACTGCTAAAATTTCTGATAAACTTTCTATAAAAGCTAGCTAGACCATGAAAAGATCTTACCTCAGTAGCACTCCTTGGAGTAGGCCATTCAAGGATAGCCTGTACCTTCTCTGGGTCCATTTTTAGACCTTCTGCTGAAACTACAAATCCCAAATACACTAACTCTTTCTTCACAAAACTGCACTTCTTCAAATTAATCAGCAATTTTTCTTCTCTCAACTTCTCAAATACCATACGAATATGCGTCATATGCTCATCCAATGTCTTACTAAAGATCAAAATATCATCTAGGTAAACAATGACAAACTTACCCAAAAATTCTTTCAGAACCTCGTTCATGAGCCGCATGAAAGTGCTCGGTGCATTGGTTAGCCCAAAAGGCATGACTAACCACTCATATAGTCCTTCCTTTGTCTTGAAGGCAGTCTTCCATTCATCTCCTTCTCTGATCCGAATCTGATGATATCCACTCTTCAGATCTATCTTTGAGAAATACATAGCTCCACTCAAACAGCCCATAATATCATCTATTTGTGGTAATAGAAACCTGTACTTGATTATGATCTTGTTTATTGCCTTAGAATTTGTACACATCCTCCACTCTCCATTTTTCTTTGGTTCTAATACCACTGGTACAGCACAGGGACTCAAACTCTCTCGAATCAACCCCTTCTGCAATAACTTGTGTACTTGTCTGTTCAACTCTTCACTTTCTGCTGGTGTCATTCTGTGTGCTGCATTGTTGGGCAAATTGGCTCCTAGAATCAAATCCATCTGATGACTGATCTTCCTTACCGGTGGTAATCTATCAGGTACATTATCAGATACAATATCCTGAAACTCATTCAACAAATCTGCAACCTCTATAGGTACATCCTCTACTTCTTCTTTACCAACTTTTGGAATTAAAGTAAAACACACATGCTCATGCCTCATACCATCTAGGCATTTTCTTCCATCAAAAAATGTTATTCTTGCATTATCACATACCTTTTCTTTGGTCTCCTTCAATGGCTTTAGCTTGTGTCGCACTCCATCCTTTGTCAAAGAATAGGTATTCGCATGACCATCGTGTACAACACATCTGTCAAACTACCATGGTCTACCCAACAACATATGACATGCATCCATAGAGATGATATCACATAGTACCTCATCTTGGTACCTGCCGATCTTGAACTTTACCAGAAACTGTTCACTGACCATGACCTTGTGGTCATCCTGCACCCAGGCAATCTGATATGGATGTGGGTGTTTTTGTCTCTTGAGCTTCAACTTTGTCACCATCTTTTCTGACACCAAATTTTTAGTGCTTCCACTATCGATAATCACATCACAACATTTACCCTCACACTTGCATCTAGTGTGAAATAGGCTCCTCTTTTGTTCAGGATCATTCTCACCACTCAGCAAGACTCTTCTGTTAATTAGTGTTTCTGCTCTTTCAGCATCTTCAGAATTTGATGATCTAGCATCTTCATCTACATGTGCAACTCTGGCTTGGCCTTCATTTATCCTGTCTGTTATGCCTTGGCACTGAGGACATTCAAATGCCCTATGACCTTCTTCTCCACAGTGAAAACATGTTCCACGGAAGCCTCCTCTTCCAGATCCTTGTCCTCTTCCTCTTCCTCTCTGATCTCTATTACTCTGATCCTGGAAATAATTGGAATTATTTCCTCTCTGATTCTGACTGCTATTGGCCTCATCCTTCTTTTTCAGATCTTAATTTTGGCCTCATACTTACCCATAAATTCTTTCAGAACCTCGTTCATGAGCCGCATGAAAGTGCTCGGTGCATTGGTTAGCCCAAAAGGCATGACTAACCACTCATACAGTCCTTCCTTTGTCTTGAAGGCAGTCTTCCATTCATCTCCTTCTCTGATCCGAATTTGATGATATCCACTTTTCAGATCTATTTTTGAAAAATACACAGCTCCACTCAAACAGTCCATAATATCATCCATTCGTGGCAATGGAAACCTGTACTTGATTGTGATCTTGTTTATTGCCCTAGAATCCGTACACATCCTCCATTCTCCATTCTTCTTTGGTGCTACTACCCCTGGTACAGCACAGGGACTCAGACTCTCACGGATCAATCCTTTCTTTAACAGTTCATGTACTTGTCTGTTCAACTCCTCACTTTCTGTAGGTGTCATTCTATGTGCTGCCTTATTCGGAAAACTCGCTCCTGGGATCAAGTCCATCTGATGACTGATCTTTCTGACTGGTGGTAATCCATCAGGCACGTTATCGGATACAATATCCTGAAACTCATTCAACAAATCTGCAACTTCTACAGGAACATCTTCTACTTCCTCTTTACCAGCTTTTGGAATTAAAGCAAAACATACATGCTCATGCCTCATACCATCTAAGAAATTTCTTCCATCAACAAAAGTTATCCTTGCATTACCACATACCTTTTTTTCAGTCTCCTTCAATGGTTTTAGCTTATGTCACACTCCATCCTTTGTCAGGGAATAGGTATTCGCACGACCATCATGTACAGCACATCTGTCAAACTGCCATGGTCTACCCAACAACATATGACATGCATCCATAGATATGATATCACACAATACCTCATCTTGGTATCTGCCAATCTTGAACTTCACCAGGCATTGTTCATTGACCATGACCCTGTGGTCATCCTGTACCCAGGCAATCCGATATGGATGTGGGTGTTTCTGTCTCTTGAGCTTCAACTTTGTCACCATCTCTTCTGACACCAAATTGTCAGTGCTTCCACTATCAATAATCACATCACAACATTTACCTTCACACTTGCACCTGGTGCGAAACAGGCTCCTCCTTTGCTCAGGTTCATTCTCACCACTCAACAGGACTCTTCTGTTAATCAACGTTTCTCCTCTTTCAGCATCTTCAGAATTTGATGATCTGGCATCTTCATCTACATGTGCAACTCTAGCCTGGCCTTCATTTCTCCTATTTGTTCTGCCTTGGCGCTGAGGACATTCAAATGCCCTATGACCTTCTTCTCCACAGTGAAAACATGTTCCACGGAAGCCACCTCTTCCAGATCCTTGTCCTCTTCCTCTTCCTCTTTGATCTCTATTATTCTGATCTTGGAAGCGATTGGAATTATTTCCTCGCTGATTCTGACTGCTACTGGCCTCATCCTTCTTTTTCGGATCTTCATTTCGGCCACCATATGACCGTCCACCAGATCGTCCACCGCGACCTCTTCCGTTTTGTCTGCTCTCAAACTTCTTGTTCAACTTTTCCTCTACTTTTAGGGCAAATTGGTATGCCTCTTCAATACTATTCATTTGAACCAGATTCAGCTCCTCCTGGATGCTTGGCCTTAACCCATTAAGGTATCGGGCAACTTTCTCCTTATCAGCTTCTGCATGGCCTGTTTTGATGAGAAGTCGATAGAACTCCTCTGTATACTCCTGAACAGATCTTCCTGCTTGCTTCAAACTCTACATTTTCTTCAGTAGGTCAAGCTCATAATCAACAAGAACTGTCGCTTCAATTTATCCACCATCCGATCCCATCTCGTGATTTTCTCCTTTCCCCTTCTATTTCGCTCCAACTGAATCTCTTGCCACCATATCTTCGCATGACCTTTCAGTCTGGCCTTCACAAATTTGACCCTATCAGGATCCTCAACATCTTCATACTCAAAATATTCTTCACATTCATTGATCCAGTCGATCAATTCCTCTGGGTTAAGATTTCCAGAAAATGTAGGAACCTCAATCTTAGGTCTTTTCCCAATCTTGGAAATCGCTCGAAAAAGTCTTTCTTCCTCCTGGTTCACAATTTCAACTTCTCCTTCTTGATATTCTTCTTCAGCTTCATCCTCGCTTTCATCTCTGACATTAAGATTCATTCCTCTGCGAATCTCTTCTTGTAATGCTCGCACTTGTCTCTGCAGCTCTCTAACCTCAGGTGTTACAACACCAGCTCTTCCGCCACGTTCCCTTCATGGAGGCATTTTCGCGATGCATGTTGAAACCCTAGCCACGGTCCTGGTGCAAACTACCTCACAGTCAGCGATCTGTTTACACACTCAAGAACTCCTGCTCTGATACCACTTGATGAAGGGTGCTCCCCTTAATACCACAAACACATAACAAAAATAGAGAAACAACAACAATAATATGCAAGAACAGAAAATTGGCTTCTTATTATCTCCACAAATGTGGAATTACAAACTTTCAGAATTACAATATGCAAAGCCACATGGGCATTCCTTACAATATTCTGTAGGACAAAGCCTCGAATCAATACCCAGATCTACTATCCAGAACTATTCTGAACTGCCTAAGACAATAATACAGCCTTCCTTATATAGGCAATTTTCCACCGCCTGGGAAGGTTCCAGAATTTTAGCCAATAAGGCCAACCAAACTTAAAATTATTTTTATTTTACATTTCATTACATCATAGTCGGCTCAAGATAACCTTTGAAACCCGAACAGAAATTTTGAAGAAAATTATTTTCCGCCATTTCAGGTGGCCCAACTTCCGAAGACCATAAGTCATCACCAGTTGACCCGATCGGCTATTATAACCCCATTTTAGAAACGCCACGAAACGCTCTACAGGCTTGACCCGCGCAAGTGCCCGTCACCCAAATTTTTGACCTCATCCAGGGCCTCTAAGGCCTTCAAAACTAAGTTCAAAGTTTCTGTCCCCTGCTGCCAATACCGAAAATCTTCAATATCTTCCAATATACACTTGATCTGGCAATGAAACTTTACTGGCAAACTTATATGACCAAAATGAACCTCCAAGAAAGAAATCAGATCATTCTGAGCACATACGAAAATTACCAAAAATAGTAACTTTCCATAAATAGCAGCTCTGCACAAAATAGCCCTTATTGAAAAATAAAAAAAATAGAAATGTTTTTGGGTGATGCAAGATTGCTCTTACACCCAGGATGCTCCTGCATCAACAGGCCTAGAAGGGCTAGAATAGAAGAATGGTGAAAGATGAGTGGATGGGAGTTTATGGGGAGTTGAAACATGTCAAATGTGCCATGTTAAGATGATTTAAGGAGTTAGGGACAGGGTGTGAAGTCTTAATTGGGTTTTTGTGTTTTGGAGGCACTAGGTACACTAGGCGACCTAGGATTGTTGGTGCTTGGATAGATTGGAACAAGGCAATCTGAAAATGAACCAAGTTCCACCCTTTATTACAACTTATTTATCATAAGTAAATTTTCAGGCATCCAAGAACCAACTTTTAGTACATTGGCAATGACATGTCCTTCTTTAGCCAAGGGCTTCCAATGTTGAGACAACTACTATTGAAGCCACTCTACTCTCATCCACCAAATTCCCAAAACCTATAGGATTTTCTCCACAATGAGCACACCATTGGTGTAAGATTTAGGAATAGAGGAATCCTCACCTACTAGAACAACAACTTCTTGTTGGGCTTTGGAAATCATATGGTCCATATCTTTGCCAGAGTATGCAGTGCAACAACACCATCATGCTGCTATTTTGAGATTGCACTTGGTGACCATACACTAAAATGGTTGGTGGATAAACATGACCAAATTTTAATTGAGTCCCTGTAGGCAATTAGGTGTAGATCTTCCTATTTGTGTGGTCACTGAGTCTTCCTGTTAAAGAAGCTCAGTTGGTCAAGTGATTGTAACTTTAAAAAAGGGTTGTTGCATTTGTATTTATTCTATCATTGTACATACTTATAGTCATCGTTAGCAAAATGAGGCTTGCTTGGAAACTTAACTACCAAAAGTTATGGAAAGTGGTTTGTCAATTAAGTAGTGCCAAATGTGTAATATCTACTAATTCAGTATCAGCATAGGCCCATAGATTATGATTAAGATATAGTTTTTACAATGATTTTCCACTCATCTTTAATTTGATTCATAAGTTGTTAATACACACTCATCATATTTGTTAACATTTTTTATTCTCATGGACAGGTATTGAAGCACTTGCATGGGTGATAAAGCTTGCTTAGATAGGACTTGGAGACTTTTGAAAAGGCGGGCAAGGAATTCAGAATTTGTTGCAACAAATTTGAAGTTAGCAAGGCCCTCTGCAGCAAATTCAGAGGTAATTTGAAACCTGAAGCACAGACATATTCCATTCTCACTAGGTAAACTCAAAATGAATGTAAGATAGATGTCACAATAATGAATCATTATATCCTTTTCTTTCTTTTATTGGAATGCAGAATATTACAGATGGCTGAAAATCATAGGTTGACTATGGATCAATATCATGCATATGATGAGAGAGTAGTTGATGAGGGGGACATTGACAAATATCCATGTCCATGTAAAAATTGTCTTGGTGGAAAGGTGAAAAAGAGAAATGTGATTTATCGACATATGATAAGATATGGGCACAATGGTATAAGCCCTTGGGCTTACAATTATTATGAAGATATGATAGAATTACAGACAGTGAGAGATGAAGAGGAAACAAACATAAATGAAGAGGCAGAAATGTTTGACAAAGGGTTTGAAGTTGATAGAATGCTAAATGAGGGTCTAAATGATGATTGGGCCAAGTCAATGGAGGGTGCTTTAAATCCTATTTATGCTAATTGCAAGTTAAGCCATTTGACAACAATTCTTCAAATTCTTAACTTGTAAGTGGTGCATGGTTGGACAAATGAGAGTGTAGATCAATTATTGACATTATTAAGTTCATTATTACCAGCTGACTCCACATTGCCAAAGCAACAAAGTCAATGTAAAAATCAAATTAGTAAGCTCGGCTTGGGGTATGAAAATATCCACACATGTCTGAATGGTTGTGTATTATTTCATAAAAATCTTGCAAATGAGAGTGAATGTCCGAAATGTCATGAAGCGAGGTATAGACAAGGGTTGAAATCAATTGTGGTTCCTAGAAAGGTTCTTCGCCACTTTCCAATAATCCCACGATTACTCCGAATGTATAGGTGCAAAGACATTTTTGAACTTATGCAGTGGCATGCCCAAAATAATAGCACTGATGGAAAATAATGACATGTTCTAGACTCTAAGACATGGATGGAATTTGATAAAAAATGGCCTGATTTTTCTCAAGATCCTCGTAATATAAGGTTGGGTTTGGCTCTAGATGGGGTGAACCCATTCTTAGATCAGAGTACCAAATGGTCAACTTGTCTAGTGTTTCTAATAAATTATAACTTGCCTCCATTGTTAGCAACTAAACCATTTTTCTTAATGTTATCACTGATTATACCGGGAAAGAAAAGTGTGACGTCAGATACAATAGATGCTTATCTAGAGCCATTATATGATGAGCTAATGGAATTGTGGAACGGAATTGAAGCATTTTAGCATTTAAGGGATGGTCATTCAATCAAATTCACTTTAAAAGCTTCCTTATTGTTTACAGTTCATGATCTTCCTAAATATGGCACATTGTCTAGTCTCTTTGTTCATGGATACCATGGATGTCTTGCTTGCAACTTTAAGGATTTTGTGAGGCACTCAAGAAGTTTGTGTAAGTGTATTTATTGTGGACATCGTGCTTACCTTAAAATGGATCATCCATATTGCCGACAAAAAACACGTTTCAATGGTCAAGAAGAGAATCGTGAAGTGCCATTTCTAATAATAGGTGATTACATTGTTGAGAATGGACTAAAAAGAATGTCATTTATTGAAAATGCTGGGATTGCTGGAAGTAGATATGATCCATGTAATGAAAGTAGTGTAAAATAGTTGTGCATATTGTATAAGTTGCCATACTTTAAGGATATAGCTATCAGGCATATTGTTGACTTTATGCATATTGAGAAAAATATAGCTTATGCTATTATAGAAACTCTTTTTGGCTCTTTTGATACTATTTCATCTCGTGAAGACTTTTGAGAAATAAAGATTCATCAAAATCTTTGGGTTAAAAATATGATAATGAAAAATATAGAAAACCTAGTGCTCCTTATGTCTGGACAAAGGAACAACGTGCACAATTCTTACAGTTGATGTCTCAAACCCACTTTCCCACTGGATATGTGAGTAGCAACATTATTAGCCAAACTGACATTAATGGCATAAGAGGCCTCAAGACCCATGACTATCATGTCATAATCGAGAATATTTTACCTATTGTGGTAAATATATTAGGTTTGGAAAAGGGACCAAGATTGGCAATTATAAGGTTGGGCCTAATATTAAAGAGAATGAGTTTACATGTATTAGATCCTTCAAACTTTGATAGTTTGAGAGAGGAGGTTGTTGAAGTCCTTTGTCTATTGGAGCGAGAATTTCCACCAGCAATTTTTAACATTTCTATGCATCTTTTGATACATCTAGAATATGAACTAGAGTATTGTGGTCCAATAAGAATGAGATGGATGTATCCTATAGAATGATATATGAAAGTTTGGAAAAATTTTGTCCGTACTAGGGAAAAACCAGAAGGCAGCATGTCTGAGGGATATTCAATGCAAGAGGCCATGGGGTTTTGTACAAAATATATGAAGGATTTTAAAAATGTCAATCGACGTGTATGGGATCATGAAGAAGATGAGAGAGTTGTAGGTGAACTATTAGAAGGCAATGGAAGTCGCTTCAAGCTCTCATATCAAGAAAGAAGTGCAATACATGCCTTTATTCTTCAAAACACATCTTCATTTGACAAGTGGCGTAGGTAAAAAAAATTACACTAATTTTTTTACTCAATTGCATTTACACATTCATATTATTAATCTTAATATTTGTACGTCATTATTTTATGTAGAAAATATGAAGAAGAGAATCAAATTTGGATGCAGCATCAACCTCAAAAGCGCAGACGTCATAATTTTATTGGAGGCGATTCTTTTCCAAAATTTGAAGAATGGATTTTTAATGCAAAAGAAGAAGGTCAATATATAACAATAGAGGAAAGTGAGCTTTCACAATCTCCACATTTATGGGCTATATGTTTTAGTGGGATGTGGGCCTATGGCAGTCATTTAAGAGTGGAAGAAAAGGACAAAGGAAAGACAAATTGTGATTGTGTTGTTAGTGCTGAATTTCTTCATCAAATTGAGAAGAAATTTTATGTTGGATTCATCCAAGAAATTATTCAAGTGGATTTTGGTGAAAACAGTCCTATATTATTAAAATGTAAATGGATTCAACCATCTGCAGTACAATTTGATGAGTATGGATTTATATGTGCAAATACATGATAATTTTTATCAGAGACAGATGAGCCATATGTCTCCCCTCTTCAAATTAATCTATCATTTTTAATTGATGATGTAAGAAGCCCAGGTTGGTCATATGTCATTCAAACAGAGTCTCATTTGAGATGAAAGTTTATGGAAGTTGTCAATGTAATGCCTGATGGACAATTTGTTAATTTACTTGAAACATTTGAAGAAGTGGATGAAGACAATTACGAGGGATTGTTTGAAGAAGAGATTTTGATTACCAATGAAGAAATTGAGAGAGGGAATGTATTGCAGGTCACAAATGAGGATGAGGAAGAAAATCAAGCAGATGCAGATACAAGTGATCAAGATTTTGATCTTGCTGGAAATGCAGATGATTATTGATGAGGCCAATTTTATGATCTTTTATTTAAGACTTTTATGTTGTTTCTAGACTATTCTATGTTTTAAGGACATAGACCTTCAGACCGATACTTATTTTAGGGCTTTAATGTTGAACAAATTTGCTATATGAATGCAAGGGATTTAATGTTGAACAAAGTTTTATGTGGTTATTTGGAAATTATTGTTGATGTTTTCTGGAAATTATTATTTTCAAGAAATTATTGTTTCTTTTATTATGTGGTTATCTGTAAATTAAACTATTCCTATGATGCTTATCAATAATGCTAGGGTGTCAAAAAACTTGATTGGAATAACAGTTATTTGTAGAATGTCTTTTCCTGCCAATTGAAGCTACTAGTTGCATCATAAATTGTACCAAAAAGTGATGAATAGTCCTCACTTTTTCCCCAATAGATAGGACCAGTGATTTCTGATGATGGCCAAAGTAACAGTAATCCATTTTCATTGTTAAACCTTAATAAAGACATTTTCATGGACATTATAATGCTAAATTCATTATATAATAATGAGAGCAAGCTAAAAAAATTAAATTATAACCCTATCTATGTAAAACATTGATTCTTGGTGAGTCCATCAACAAGCTTTATAAAATCCCAAGTAACACTAGGTGTAAATGCTATAACATGTTCCACAAATGGCCTCATTACGGCTTTTAGAACAAATTGTTTAAAAATCCAAATTGAAAGTGCAAGCAAGAAAATAGACCTTGTTGCCTAACATCCACAACTTACAGTAAAAACCAAATTCAAATGCAATGTAGAACTAGAGAAACAAACCATTGTTATGCAGACCACATGGAGATGTTTCTTGAACATCCAACCTCACTTGAAAATATAATTTTCATTTTCTCAAGACACCACAAGAATTTTGATATAGACTTCTTCATTACTAAAAGAGTAGGAAACATGTAGTTAATAAGTACATTACAATAAACATGCTTAGGGTATACTTCATTACTGTGAATTTGAGCTGAGATATTACACAAATATTATAAAAAAATCCTCACAGATGCAACATTAAAAACCTCAATGTGGAGAAATATAGACCATTTTCTAGACCAGTCATGATAGAAACCAAAAACTATCAACATACTATATACACCAAAGACATTTTTGGCAATACTATGGACCTAAAAAGAGATGAGTACAACATCTATAATACATATAATATATGTTCAATGCTTGATGAGGAACACATGTATATGTTGCATGCTTGATGAGGAACACACAATGTTCCTAGACTTCTCCTATGTCTTTCTCCAACAGATCTTGCACACTTCTTCCAGGGCTATGAAGATGATTTAAAGGTTCTTAAAATGTTTGTTTTAGTGCCTAGATTCACTCTAGACTCTCTGGTTCTCTACCGATTTGCAAGTTTCTTACCAAAATAGGGCTACTAGAGGGAGCCCCAATTAGCCCTCCTACTCTGAGAAATCAGGCTATTGCTCCATTTTCCTCCACTGACCAACACATACTTTTTTAAGAGACTTCCATTCAATTAGAAAACACTTAGAGATTTTCTTGGTCTTGGGTCTTGGAACGACCGTACTGTACCTCTGCTGACAGTGAGGGTTTTGGAGGGTTTTGAGACCTTTTCTAGGCCTGTCTGTTCTTAAGGGTAGTTTGATACTTTGTGGGATTGCCACAAGATCCTCCTTGACACCAAGGGGTCTTCATTTACTCCCCAACCTCCTCCATAACTTCTTGGCTCATCACCTTCACAGCCTTGGTTTTTGTAAGCTTTGCAACAGTTAGTTTCCCTAGCCAGGCTGCTTCATGCTTGCCTAGGGAAAGAGCTTATAAATGCCTCCTCTCATCTTGAAGGGCCCTCTTCCTGCAAAAACATTGTACATTGAACCTACTCACTATCTCCAAATGGTTGTATTGATGCTATAGTGGGATAGTGAGAAACATAACTTACAAGTCCAACTGCCTGGTTCAGGACAGTGAACAGGCACACATGAAATATTTACAAACTAAGTAAAAGAAATGTAGCTACACACAAATTTACTGAAACAAATCTATCATAAACTAACTCAACTACATTGCCAAATCAAAATAGATCAAAAGTTATACAAAAATCCCTTCTTTTCATTCATTGTTGTCTGGTTTTAGCACAAAACAGTTACACAGTCACCTGCCCATACTTTCCACACACTGTACTGACAAAGCTTAGGGTTTTTCTTTTCATATCTTGACTTTTTAGGTCATTCCCTAGTACATTTAGGGTTCTCATCTCTTTAGAAGGAGTTTCCATAATTTTAGGAGAATTGGCGAAATGTTGTCAAGCAACTTTTCAACTGTTGGATTGTTTGCAATTTTCTTGCTTCATAAACCTATTATAAGCTTTCTAAGGTTTTGAACCCTCCTTAGTGGTAATCTAAAGTTCTCATTCTTTGATTCCACTCTAAAAAAAATTTTGCAACCTTAAAAATCCAAGTTGGATTGCTAATTTCTCCTAAGGACCCTGTCTTCCAAGGTGCCTATCAACTCCTAAAGGCCTTCTAAACCCAAACTAGCTTTGTCAAAAACTAAAAGAGGTCCATAGACCTATATTTTATTTACACAGCTCATCAAGAGCATCACACAACCAAAATTTAGAGCATTGGTGAGGGCCCTGTTCTAGGTGCCCCTGCACCATTGATGTCTGAATCTAACTCACGTAAAGCTCTAATAAAGCAGTTCTCAGTTTCACATTAAAGCAAGTTTCAATTTTAAAGTCTGATTAACTCAACATAAAAGAGATGAATTTCCTTAACTGTGCAAATAGACTTACTTCACATTTACAGGCTGTAAACTCGTAATTGTAGCAACCTACAGACTGGATCCCCCACCAATGGCTTGCAAAAAGATAAAACAAGAGAATATTGATCAACTAGAAAGAACAAATTTTATTTAAATCCATGCATGCAGCACAAGAAATTGAGAGGTTAAAAGGATCACCACATCTTCAGATTGTGAGGAACATATTTCCCTTAAATTGCGACCATATCCTTCTCAGACAAAAAGTGTAGAAAAAATATAGATACAATGGTAAATCTAAGTCTGTCCATGGTGGATTCAACTCAATCTCTCATATTCCATCACAACTGTGCACTAAGTTTTATCATGTCAAAGAAGTGTTCTTGATGGAATGCTAATGAACTTGCTCTAAAGAGGATACAAATGGTAATTCTCAGTTTGTTCAAGATGAGCTCAACTGTATCTCTCATCTTCCATTAGGACTCTACCCAAGTCATGTCCTCAGTTGACTTCTATAGTCTCATTATGCACCTTTGTATTTCAAAATGCAAGTTTTATTTTTTTAAGGTTACTCGAGCTAGGATTGAGTTTACTATTTTCTTGCTTCACTTTAAATATCAAGATAATCCATACAGCTATCTTGACCACAAGTTTTGTGTGAGCTGAACGTGAAAGAATCTTCTATTCCAGCTATCCCTTTATTTTTCAAAACACCTCTTCAACAACCTCCTGTTGCAGAAGTTCTGAGTGATTTCCACACCTTGGAGTGGACCATTCTCACTGGAAATAGTGATAATATCTTATCTAAGGTGTTCTTGGTGCCATCACAGCCTCCTAGATATCTGATTTCTATCACTAGAAGCCATTAAAAGTTATTGATGATGTTTGTAGTATGCACATAGGTAAAGAATTTGTAACGTCATCTTTGGTTGCTAATCTAAGGTAATTTGTGTGCTTTATGACTGTCATGCATTTGTTATATCATTGTATTTGGTTGTAGCAAGTAAGTATGACATGTGATATGAGTGTAGTAAGGCTCAGTATTGACTGTAATGTCCCAACTTAGGATATCTTGGAATTTTAGGAACGAATAACTTGAATTTTTTATTCTTTTATGGATTACGTTCTTGATTCCAATATAATCTTGCGAATTGCTAATACCAAGTCAATAATATCAAATTACTGATTTCAATGCCACTTAGTATCTTAGATTTAGACAATTGGAAATAACTTTATTGATTAGTTCTTGTAGAATAAATTTATATTTAATGACCACTATGATCCCTGATGTATCTTATATGGAAATTTAATATACAAGATGAACTTCTCTTATAGCTGCTCCTTACAATTATATTTCTAAACTAGATGTGAATAATGATCTGTTACTTAAAGATTTTGTGGACTATATCAGCCTAGATATTAATATTGATCTGAATATAAAGGAATGTTTCATCCATTCCAAAATTTGTCATCTATTCTTTGTGTATATAGAGGTAAGGAATACACTTGTCGCCATCTTTGTTATCCCTTGCATACAATCTTTTATAAATCAGCCTTCAGTCTGTTTGCATATATTTTCCTGTTATATCCCATATATATACATAAATAGTGTTGTCTTTGATCTTCCTTGATGTACTTAGGAAGAATGTATAGTAAGCCCAATAAAAGTATATGTATAAATTTTAGAATGGTGAGTTGCTAAAATATGTAGTGACTCTCATATATCTTTCTCGCTGGATATAATTTCCTGAATCGATTGATTAGTAATAAATATGCCATTTATATTCTCAATGATTAGGTATTTTATTAAATATATGTCAAATCATATTTCATTTCTACCAATCATCTCACTGATAATTCCTTGAGGACTTTTGTCTTCCCTCAATATATTTACTGATCTTGTGCTCTAGTACTAATCATCGATGACTAAAAATTTAAGTCAATCAATTGGTTTGTATTATCTTATTATGATGCTGGCGACCATACCCATCTCTGTGGGACTGCTTCTATGTGTTAGGGATCTTCTCAATTACTTGTGTCGCTACTATATATCATAAGGAAATCAAAAGAGATGAACGTGGGAGTTGGTTTCAATATTCTAATATTAATTTCGCACCTATTAGTAATGGTGCAGATTTGGTTATACCATAGTTTAGCTGTATATGATTGTCTGTATTGTATCTATGCCTCTTTCTACCATACAGGTATGGTTACACTCCATTGAATACTGTCTTATTTGTTTTTTCCTCCTATTCAATTCCAACCAAAGTAGATAAGTACGACCACTAGCAACATCAATTCATTTCCTCAGTTGTATTTCCAAATATTCATGCTATCTTCAATGATATATTATAAATCCAATAAGAGACTATTTTTCTCTACCGATTTAATATACCATATTATCTGTATCATCTTCTTTCTATTGAAATTTCAGGGTCTTATGGGGTCAAGCTGAACAATTATATTATTGCCTATAGAATCTCTTCTATAACTTGCATGGCCAATGAATCTCAAGTAGTAAACTAAAGAAAACTAGTAATGCATACTTGCTTTAACAATCTGATGTAAATGTTTCTCTAATTTGGCTGTTATTTCGCTGCTATAGTTTTTATGTGCCACTTTTATAGTTGTGTGTTGTTTTCTTGTTTCTATAGCCTCTTTGTTATAACCAATGCTACTACTTATCACCTCTTATTTCAGGAATTTATACATTATTGTTTTTTTGGACATCAGGGAATGAGGAGAAAGAATTCAAGGCACAAATTAGATGATAGTGATCATAATGTTGAAATTCCAGTAACAGATTATGAGCACTTTCGTGAAGAATGTGTGGCCAAGAATAATGAATGTTTTGCACATCTTGGTTTGACAAATAGGCAAGTTGTACATTTACTAACTAGTATATTATTTGTTTAATACTATTTAATGAAATTTTATATGCAAAATATTTATGTATATAAGACTTGATACGATATTTGTTTTTGGTTTTATAGGAAAGAAAAAGAGTGCAGAGAAAAAGAAGAGAAAGAAAAAGTAGCAAATAAAGCTACAAAGTTGCCAGTTCGTAAAAGCCAACGCTTTTTTGATCCAACAAATGTAGTTGGTGAAAAAGGTAATTCTGATGATGTGGAACCTGATATAGCACATGGTGATGTACAACCTAATGAAAGTCATGAAGAGAGTCTGCTTGCATCTAATGTGCCTCAGAGTGAACCTGTTGGTAGTGGTTCAACAGAAGATGTGTCTACTTTAGTTAAAAGAAAGAAATTGAGTCAAGATTTATATAGATCTACAAAGAGGCATTCAAAAGAAAGGATACTAGAAGGGAAGAAGCCATTCTTGGTTGAGGTGTCAAGAGATGGTGAACCCATTGGGACAACTGTTGCAAGGTGGGCCTCTGAATTGGGTGTAAGATGTAGGGCCCATTTGGATATTTACAAATCAAATTTTACAAAGCAAGATCCACACCATTTGGAGAGTGTTATACAAAAAATGGAAAATGTCTTTGACACTATTGGTGGACAAATCTCGAGAAAATATTACAAGCACAAGATGAGACTTCTAATGAATAATTTTAGATACATGTGCAGAAAAGAAATCATGGAGGGAAAAGAGAGTTTAGACAACACTCTATCTCCCAAAGAATGGGAAAAATTGAAAGAAAGTATGCATTCTGAAGAATATTTGACAAAGAGTAATAAAGGAAAGAGAGCAAGAGAGAGTGTGAAGGCTTAATATACATTTGGCCGAGGCGGGTTGCAAGCCAAAATAAACAAATTTGGAGTAAGTGTATGGCTTTTTGGTTCAATTTAATATATGTTATCTATTTTAATTTTTTTATTGAATTGGCTGTGTTAAAATTGACATTGTATTTTAGGTGGAAAACAATAATAGAGAAGCAGGTGCAGAAGATATTGTCAATTATATGGCAAAACTAGATCCTAATAAATCTAAGAATAGTATGAAGTGGAAGTCTAGTTCGTCAACAGCGACTTCACAGCCATCTATGGAAGTCCCAGTAAGAGCTGCCTCTGCAAATCATGTCAACTCAAATGAAGTGTATGAACATATAATGATGCACTTAGATAGTCTCATTAAGAAAGTTGCACAGTTGACTTCCTTGGTTCAGCCTATAGTTTCTTCATGGAATGATCATAATTTTATGAATTCATATAAGGTAAGAGGCTATATTGATGAGTGAAGTTTGGTTCATAGTAATGTAGCTTTTCATTGTTGAGAGAATCATTTTGATCAATGTCTTTATGAATTTTTATATACAAATTAACACTATCCTTAAGCATTGATTCTCATACACATAGCATTGTTGATATTGCATTTTCACACCATTATTTTATGACCTTTCCTCTCTACCAAGATTTTATCAATTTTAATTACATGTAGAACAATTTTACCAAAGCAACAAAAAAACAAAAACACCTTGATGCCAACAAAGCTGCCGATATCAATAGTGATCACGATGAACTAGTGGACAAGAATGTGCAGCCCAATCATAGTTCAGTTGAACCTGAGGTAATATAATAGTTATTATGAAATGTTTTTAATAGCTTTTGCATTCTTTACTTGACTTATGTTAACCTTTCATGATTAAACCCACATGCAGAGCACATGTATGAAAGCAAAATGAAAAGTAGAAGACAATGATGATGGTGATTATGCTGATTTCAAACAGGATGTGCATGATATTTATAGTACTAGCAGTGATAAACTTGAGGTGAGTGCTATAAAATTTACTTTTACCTAATTAGGATATGATTGTTAGTTGTTACTTTAAACTATTAGTTTTACAAAAAACTAAGACAGTCTCTCTTCTTGGCCTTGGAAAAACCATTTTATTTTTATCATTTGTGTCTTATTAAGTCTAAAGTTCATATACCATTTTATTTTTATCATTTGTGGCTGAGAGATAGACTCCTTCAATGAGACCAAAAACAATAAGGAATAGCAATATAAGTAGAAATTGCATGTTCCAAACAAGTAGCATCACCAAGAGCCTAGCGTTTAAGATATATCTCTTCATTCTTTAATCAGCCGGATGAAAATAACTTTGTTTGTCACTCAAATTAAATAAAAGTAGAGTAGAATCTAAAAAATAATCCTTACCATAGGCTTAATCTCTTGTAACCTTATCATTTACACAGCAATGAAATGGAACAGGCCTCTCCTTTGACATCAAACACTGCTCACAGCTCCCAGAATTATAATCAGAATTAAAGCCACCCCCTGCCATTCGACCTTGGAAAACATCTGGCACAATATAAGGCTTCAAATATTGACTTTCCATTTGAGAAAGATTCAAACCTCCGCCATAAGAGGACCCATTCTGCATAGTATTAAACCCGCTGAATAGCCCTGGTGAACCAACTGAAGAAAACCCACTCTTATTGTATAACCCCAGTGAAATTTGAAGTACACTATCAGGCATGTAGGGATTACCCTGAGGATAGTACGCTGGGATAGCCCCTCTACCAGAATTGGAATTATAATTGTAATACATACCCATCAAGCTGGTTTCATCCTGTTGTAACTGGTTTGATGGGAGTTTTGAAGATTGGAATCTCCAGTCCTCAAAACTATCATTGGATTGCAATTTTGAACACTAGCTCCATGTGTCTTTGAAAATGTCATCTGATGGAAAATTTGAAGACAGGCTAGGCCAGTCTTCATAGCTAGCATTCTTGACACTTGACATAGTGATCCCCATTGCTGCCTGAAACCTAGAGTTGGCTGAAGAATCTCACCGTAAAATAGTTTTCTTCGGCTTGCCCCCTGCTTCTGGCCCACTTTGCCTTCTCTTCTACGCTAGGGTGTTCATCACGTGGAGAAATATCACCCTTGTATGATGCAAATTTATACACAGAACAACACCTCCTATTATACATGGAACTATTTTATCCTTCAGTAGAGACCTTATAAATTATGAACACTAAAACGCTACACTATAATCCTGATTATGGTGTTCAGCATGTGCCTAGGGCTGGCTTCTATAAATGAAACTCGGTTTAGCACTTTAAAACTGGAATTAAAATTCCATTTGACCTTTGAAATCAAGGTGATTATCATTACACATTGTCCATTGTTCTTAACAGAAAATAGAAACATAAGTGTTGGTACAACAAATGGGTCTTATTTGAACAGATTTTAAAATAAATTAATAGTAAAATGATCGGGTTATCAGCTTTACAAAGTCAAAGCAGCTACAAGAACAACATTTAAAATATAATATCATCTGAGATTTAACTGATCCCTCCTTATCAGTGTCATAAATAGAGAATATTTAATTCACTAATTTATCTCTGTCATTATTAACTCTGATATGTCCTTTCTTTGGGCACTGCCTATTTGAATCAAGAACTTGCTATTGTAACTTGAGATATGTAGCTTTTGCATTGAATGCACTGTTGTTATGTGCTTGAGTCTTTTGTTCATTCCTCAAAGACTACTGTTAACCCTTGAGTCTCTGCTACTTATGCATGTAATTTGCCATTCGCTGACTTTGAAAAGTTGTTCATGCACGATTTTTGGCATTCTCTTCTTGCAATCTAAATGCCAAAGGCAGATGCTCTACCATGCATTCAGTGTTATTATATCTTATCATTACATTTAGATGTTGTATCTTCATGTTTTTAAAATGATTCCTTGAACCTTTATCTCTATCATTGTTAATAACTCTGATATGTCCTTTCTCTGTGCACTACCTATGTGAATCAAGAACTTGTTGTTGTAACTTAAGATCCATAGCTTTTACATTGAATGCACTACTGTTATGTGCTTGAGTCTTTTGTTCATTCCTCAAATATTGTTGTTAACCCTTGAATCTCTGCTGCTTACGTATGTAATCTACCATTTGTTGACTTTGAAAAGCTGTTCATGCACAATTTTTGGCATTCTCTTCTTGCCTTGCTTAGGCTATGCTGAAAGTTTGGTTCAAAAATTAGGAAGCCAATGGCCTTGGGTGAAAGGTTTTTCTGAATGCATAAAATGCTTATAAAATGCTTACTACATTAATATGAGAACTTGGCTTTTATTTAAAAAATGCTTATAAAATGCTTACTACATCTCTGCTGCTTACGCATGTTAACTATTGTTAACTACTGCTACAACCCTGCAAGGACGATGATTGCTAAAGCAAAATGTATTGACTTGGTAATATCTTATATTCAATTGTTTGGCATAATGACCCCACTACTAAATACATTGAGGTTTAAGAGTTAAATTTGATAAATGGTGAAATATAGATCTTGTTAATAAATGCTAGTCTGGGGACTAGCTTATTTATGTTATGAACCTGCAATCAAGGAATCCATAAACCAAGAACATTTCTACAAGTACTGTTCACTTATAACCATAGATTGTGGAAGGATTGAAATTGTGTGTTCCTAGTAATAAGATTAAAGGCTTGGTCCATGATAGAACCTTGTTCCTATTGACAAGCCTACCTAGATGGTAGACAATTAGGACCATTCTATGTTAACTTTAAAGGTAGTTTAATTAGGAATCTTGTTCTCAGTAATGTGTCATCTTAGCCTGTCGAACTGACTAATCGGGTGGAATCATATCTATTGAGTCTTCACCATCTTCATGATCTTCCTTCATTAGGTTAGTCCCTATTTCTTTAGAGAAACTATCCATTGAGGTTAGGAATTCTTAATGCTAATGTATGGGACAAAATGGTTGCGTCTAGCATCTATATATAAATTATTCTAACATAAGAAAGTGCAAGTTCTTATCCTGATAGTTGAAATCCTGGGAGAATTACATGTTCTTTATTCCCATTTGAAAGCAAGCATATAGGTAATCCTTGGGTGAATGATGCCCCTAGACCCAAGTCAGTAGCGCAAGGTTTGAGGAATGGCTCCAAGATTTGGGTTGTCCCTAAACTTCATCAAACATTCTCTCTTCAGTATGTTTCAGAATCACTATGTATTTATTATTTATTTCATTGTTTATATTTGCTAGTCAAAATTTCTAATTCTCTTCAATTTTAGATATAAAGAATATTTTTTCTTTTTATTATGCAATAAGAGATTAAAGCATCTCTTATTTGGATGATCTATACTATTTTAGTCTTTAGATGAACTATAAATGCTTCTTTATTTTTTGCAATTCTAAAGTTGTCACCTTTAGTCCTGAACATAAAAAAGAGAAGTGCAATAGTAATGAACAATAATTTTGGTCTTTCTTATTTAGAGTCTTATGATTATACTATATTTGTGGCCTTTCATTACCTATGTAATTAATATAATGTGTTATTTTTTTTCTTTTTCCAGAAATGTGTTGATAAACTCAAAGAAGGGTATAAAGTTAAGATGTTGGATCCATATGATGGTGATGTTGTGGGCATCAAGCGGATTCACTCCCTATCTATTTTACATGGAATCAACTTGAAAGGAACAAAAGATGCAAATGTAAACATTTTAAAGGTCACAAGTAACATACCCCTTGCTTATGAAGACAAAATAGATGGAGTTGTTCGTCTGAAAGAGAAAGAGGGAACCTTCACACAGTGGCCACTAAAATATTTGCAAAAAATGACATAGTTGGTCAACATGTTTATCATGTACTAGTTGTTAGACATCTTGGCTTAATGTTTTATATTTGAGACAACTTTGATATTTTTTATTATATTTACGTATATACTCTTTAGATAAATTTGACATCTTACATATATATTTTGACATTGCATACTTTGAATATGATATTTTTTTGGCATTATAAAATTTAATATGATGTTTTTTTGGCATTAGTTCATGTTTAATATGATTTTTTTTTTACATTATAAAATTTATGCTAATTAAAATACTTTTCATTTTATGACTAAATAAATGATTAAATATATGACTAAATTAATGACTACTTCAATGACTAAATATATGACTAAATATACGACTCAATAAATGACTAAATATACGACTAAATTAATGACTAAATATATGACCAAATATACAACCAAATATACGACCAAATATACAACTAAATAAATGACTAAATAAATGACTGAATAAATGACTAAATTAATCAAATATACGACCAAATATACGACTAAATAAATGACTAGATTAACCAAATATACGACCAAATAAATGACTAAATAAACTACTAAATTAATGACTAAATTAACCAAATATATGACTTAATAAATGACTAAATTAATGACTAAATAACTAAATAAATGACTAAATTAATGACCAAATCAATGACCAAATCAATGACTAAATTAATGACCAAATCAATGACCAAATTAATGACCAAATTAATGACTAAATTAATGACCAAATAAACTACCAAATGACCAAATAAATGACTAAATATATTACCAAATCAATGATCAAATAAATGACTAAAATAGTTTAGTCATAAATTTGGTCACGAGATAAATGACCGACAATAAACTACCAGTGGTCACGTGACCGAATTTGGTCATTTATCTACAATTTTTGGTAGTTTATTTGGTCATATATTGTTATTTTTGTACTAGTGATTGCTGAGGAAGAAGATATCACCGATACCAACACTGATGATGATGTGGAGGTAGTATTTGTGGCAATGAAGGATGATTCCAAAGAAGATGAAAGGTATGTAGAGAAAGCACTTATCTCTAAGGTTAATAAAAATGATACATGGATTATAGATAGTGGTTGTACACATCACATGACTGGTGATGAAGAAAAATTTGATTATCTTGAAGAATACAATGGAGGATCTGTAAAAATGGGTAATGATGCACCCTGTATGGTAAGAGGAAAAGGATCCCTGATGATAAATGATAGATTAAAATGTGAAAATGCTTATTGGGTAAAAGGATTGAACTATAATCTTCTAAGTGTGGCACAGCTGAACAATTCAGGCCACCGAGTTACTTTTGAGAGCAAAAAGGTGAAAATATTTGATGATGGAGGAAGACTTGTTAGAACTGGTACACAATCCAGAGGTAATCTATTTTATCTTAATAATGATTAGTCTTCTTGTTTATTGATGAAAGATTAAGATGTATGGTTGTGGCATAAAAGGTTATGTCATGTGAATTTTGATAACATGATTAAGATCAGTAAAAGGAAAAGAGTTAGAAGTCTACCTAACTTATCGAAGCTGAATCATGTTATGTGTCATGAATGTCAGAAAGGTAAGATGACTAAGTCTAGTTTCAAAAGAAAAGATTATTCAACAAAGAAGATACTTGAGTTAGTGCATACCGACCTATGTGGTCCTATGAGAACTCAAAGTTACTATGGAGACAAATATTTTATTTTTTTTGTTGATGATTATACTAGGTTGATGACTATCATGTTCTTGAAAGAAAAATCTAAGGCATTCAAGATGTTCAAGTGGTATAAAGCAAAATTAGGAAAAGAGACTTGTAAAGAATTGAAATGCTTAAGATCTGATAGAGGAGGTGAATTTATCTCTAATGAATTTACTAATTTTTGTAATGAGCATGAAATTAAAAGACATGTCTCTACACCAAGGACACCACAACAGAATGGCATTACTGAAAGGAGGAATAGGTCAATTGTTGACTACGCAAGGACATTAATTATAGAAAAGAATGTTGCTCAAACATACTGGAGGGAAGCCATTAGCACTGTTGTTTATGTGCTAAATCAAGTACAACTGAAGAAGGACACTAATAAGACACCCTATGAGTTATGGTTTGGACACAAACCCACTGTAAGTTATTTCAGAATCTTTGGAAGCAAATGTTTTATTTTGAAAGATGAAAGAAATGGAAAGTTTGACTCAAAAGGTGATGAAGGGATATTTCTAGGATATTCCAGTAAAAGTAAAGCATATAATGTTGGACTACAACTGATTTGGAATCTCATTGAAGAATCTGTGATTAAAGATCATTGAAGAGTTGCTGATTAGATATGTAATATGATTAAATCAGTATTATGTTGTCATTGATGTCAACTAGTTTGATAGCACTTATCTTGTAAGTTACTATATCGACACATCTGAAGAAAGGTGAAAAAGAGATGAAGAACAAAGAAATCTACATGAGGAAAGATGTACATGACAGATGAGGATAAGGAACACATTGAGTAACTTGTTGATGAGTCTATGACTTGATGATATTGACTTTATTATGTTGCATTCATCTATGATGAAGTATAGAGCTGAAAGACACAAAGCAGTGTTGTCGGTAAATGAAGCATTTCTAGTATACATCGACAGAGTGTAGTGTATACCGATTGCAATATTAACCGAGTAGTGTGTTAGGATTAACAAGGCAGAAATAACAATTATGTGCAAATATAACTAATATCAGAAAATAATAAACCACACAGAATAGAACACAAGACACACAGATTTAACGTGGTTCACCCAATCCCTGGGCTACGTGCACCAACAGCGAGTCCAATGTTATTATTATCCAGTGATTACAACTTGATTACAATCCGTAATCCCTTACAGCCCAATTTTGCCGCAAGTACTAAAATCATACATAATGAAAATCCCTAACCCTAAGCCACCGACTATATCCATGCCCATTCATAAAAGTGTCAAATTTAATATACCAGTGCCGAGGTGCTTGCTTCAAGCCATATAAACTTTTTTGCAATCTGCACACCAAATTCTCCTTACCCGTGACCTCAAATCCTTGTGGCTGAACCATATATATTTCTTCATCCAAATCACCATGAAGAAAGGCTATTTTAACATCAAGCTACTCTAAATGCAAATCTTCAGTAGCCACAATACTTAAAACAGTAAGAATAGAAGTCATTTTAACAACTGGAGAAAATATCTCATCAAAATCAATACCATGTTTCTGTGCAAATCCTTTTACGACTAATCTGGCTTTAAATCTTTTCATACCTCCATCCACTTCTTTTATTCTGTAAACTCATTTATTCTGTAAAGCCCTTTTACCTACAGGTAACTTACATAAATCCCATGTCTGATTTTTCAGCAAAGAGTCCATTTCATCTGTCATTGTAGACTCCCACTGAAGCTTTGTATCCACCTGCACAACTTCATTATAACATTTAGGTTCACCAGCATCTGTTAACAAAATAGAATACAAAGATAGAGAAAATCTTTCTGGAGGTCTACTTAGCCTTGTTGACCGTCTAACACTCACTGGAGTGTGTGGTATTTGTTGTTGCTGTTGTTGCGGAGCATAAGGAACTATTGGAACATGAACTTGTGGAGTATCATCCAGTACTACATAGTCATTTTCTTTCTTCTCATGCTGCAGCAACAAATCTTTGTACAATACTTTCTCATTGAATATGACATCCCTGCTTCTTACAATTTTATGATTTTCAAAATCCCAAAGCCTATAACCAAATTCATCAATGACATACCCAACAAATACACATTTCTTTGACTTAGCTTCTAGCTTGGTTCTATTTTCAAAATCTATAAGTGCAAAAGCTTCACAACCAAAGGTTTTGAGAAAAGAATAACTCACCTTCTTACCACTCCATGCTTCCTCTAGAATACCATAGTCCAAAGGAGTAGAGGGGCCTCTATTGATTAAATAAATAGCAGTGTTCACTGCCTCTACCCACATATTTTTGGGCAGCCTAGCATGCAACCTCATACTCCTTGCACGCTCCATTATTGTCATGTTCATGCGTTCAGCCACTCCATTTTCTTGTGGAGTCCTTGGTACAGTTTTTTGTCTACGAATACCATTAGAGGAACAATATTCTTCAAATTATGTGCTGCAATACTCACCACCATTATCAGATCTGAGACATTTTAACTTTTTACCAGTCTCATTCTCAACCAAGCATTTCCATTTCTTAAAAGTTTGAAATACATCAAATTTCTATCTAAGAAAATAAATCCATACTTTTCTTGTTGCATCATCTATAAATGTAACATAATACAAAGAGCCACCAAGGGAAGATACCTGAGCTAGTCCCCATACATCTGTATGCACAAGCTCTAATCTCTCATTTTTTTTTTCCTTCCCACTCTTCACAAAACTAACTCTCTTTTGTTTTCCATAAACACAACTTTCACAGAAATCCATATTGACACATTTCAGACCAGGTAAAACTTTCTTTGAATGAAGTAATTTCATACCTTTTTCACTCATGTGCCCGAGTCTGTTGTGCCACAGTGCTGTGTCAGAATCTACAGCAACAGTTTGATGTTCTTCCTGCTCAACTGCAGCCACTGTTCCTGAACATTCATTATCTTCTGAAACAATTAAAGTAGAAGGAACAGTATGACCTGTACAAAGATATAAGGTTCCTACTTTCACACCTTTTGCTACTACTAAGGAACCTTTTGAAACCTTCCAATTTTTATCATTAAAAGTAACTGTGCAACCCTCATCACCCAGTTGCCTTGCTGAAATTAAATTCCTACTCAGCCTTGGAACATGTCTTACCTCTTGTAGTAGCCAATGATTCCCATTCTGCAACTTAATCTTAATTTTTTCCTTTCCAACAATCTGACAGGGTTCATTATCTCCCAAATAAACTAGCCCAAAATCCCCTTGGACATAATCAACAAAATAACTTCTATGGGGTGTAGCATGAAATGAAGCCCCAGAATCTAAAACCCATGAATCATCAATACTTTCTAAGGACAAGAGCAAAGCATCCTCCTCGGATTTTTTACTTACCACATTTGCCTCCTTGTTTCCATCATTTTTGTCTCCTTGATCTTTCTTCGGAGACCAACAATCTTTCTTTTTATGACCTGGTTTTCCACAATACCAGCAATCATTTGGCCCTTTAGATTCAGACCTCTTTCCCTTTGATTTTCCTCTTGATTTCCCATGATTTTCAAAGTTGTTTCCTCTATCTCTTGTTCTGCCTCTGCTTTCTATGTTCAATACACCACCCGATGTGGATGCCCCTGAGCTTTTCCTATGAATTTCCTCACTTAATATAACACCAATAACATCATCATACTTTAGGGTATTAGAACCAGAAATAGAATTACTAACAGCCATTACCAAGCCATTCCAGCTTTCTGGCAAAGAACACAAAATCAAGAGAGTCCTAACCTCTTCATCAAAAGTAATTTTAACTGAGGTTAATTGACTTGTAACTATATTAAACTCATTCAAATGATCAGTAACTGATCCACCTTCTACAATTTTCATATTAAATAAACGCTTCATAAGAAATACCTTGTTTGAAGCTGAAGGCTTTTCATACAACTTCGCTAGGGTTTCCATCAAATCTTTAGCTGTCTTTGCTTCAGTAATATTGAATGCCACCGATTGTGCCAGGCATAGATGAATACTCCCCAGTGCCTTCCTATCCAAAATATCCCAATCCTCCTGAGACATTGATTTCTCTTTCTTGGCTACTCCCTCTAATGGCCGCCATAGATCCTTCTAATAGAGATAATCCTCCATTTGCATCTTCCATAACTGGAAGTTCTGCCCATTAAACTTATCAACCTTCAGCCTACCCTCGTCTGCCATTTCTCCCACTTAACCGAGAGACTCTCCCACTAACTCGTGAGACTTGCTTCAGAGAATAGATGAAAGAACGAACGAAATAACCTCACTCTGATACCACTTGTTAGGATTAACAAGGCAGAAATAACAATTATGTGTAAATATAACTAATATCAGAAAATAATAAACCACACATAATAGAACACAAGACACACAGATTTAACGTGGTTCACCCAATCCCTGGGCTACGTCCACCAACAGCAAGTCCAATGTTATTATTATGCAGTGATTACAACCTAATTACAATCCGTAATCCCTTACAGCCCAATTTTGTCGCAAGTACTAAAATCATACATAATGAAAATCCCTAACCCTAAGCCATATTATACAATATTTTTCCGCTTTAGGGTTAGAATGAGTTATAAGTAGTCGGCCCAAATAACCGAAAAGTAGTCGGCCTCAAAAAAAATTTCCTCGGGGGCTGCGCCCCCAAACCCCTACTCTTGGGGGCTGCCACCCCCAAACTCTTGCTCAAGGCCCGGCCCGGCCCCGAACCCTGAGGAGGTCGGGAGGAAAAGTGTACAGTACTTTCCTGGATAGTACTTTCCTGATTAGTCACCACAAGCTAACATAGTGTTCACCGACGCATTTCTCTGTTAACCGAGCATAACAAAATGAATTAAATGATTAGTTTAGCCAATAAGATTAATGAGCTGGTAAGAGTATAACATCGAGGTAACAGATAATGTTTGTTACACAAATCGACAGCTGACAAAATTCAGGGAAGATCTAATGGATGACACAAGTACTGAGAAAGTTTGAAGCGGCAAAATCTATGAATGTGATTAAGCGGCAAAATCTAATGGTGGAGAAGAAAATAATTTACTTGTCTATATAAGAGAACATAATTTCTTTATGAAAAAAGCTAGAAGAAGAAGAAGCTGCAGGAATATCGTGTGAACAAGGCTTCATGCATTCTGATCATACTGGTTAGTAAGAACCGAGCTGCAAAATAATTACTGAGCTACAAAGAGAAATTACCAATGGATAGTAAGTTGATACAGTATTGAATCTGAAGTAAAATATTGATCAGAAGGATTTGTATGGACTAAATATTGATCTGTAATCTGCAATTGAAGTTGTATTAAGGCAGATCATTTACTGTTACATATTTAACCATTGTATACAGTCAAATCTCTAAACTGAGTGGACTCTGAAAGTCTTATGATGTATCATTCTTAGAATGAACATTGCTATCCTATCAACCCCATAGTGAATGCTAGTTGGATGATAACTTCTAGTCTAAAATCCCCTACCAAAGGACACATTTGAATACTTGAGGACTAGACTTGGGTTCCGTCCCTTGTCTATCAGTCACTACGGTGATTTGGTTGTTGCATCAGCCTACTTGTATCAGTAGATCATTCATGTTGATGTAGCATAGTTCACACTTTGAATCATGTTCAAGGTTGTGATTAAGTTTGAGAACTTGAACCGATTGGAATATCAGTATTCAGAGATACAGAGGAAGACAAAATTGTTTGTTTATTTATTTCTTTGGCATTGCTATCAAAGGGAGAGATAAACAATATGAAATGAAAAGGGGAGAGATAAACAAGATATGAAAAGGAACAAGCACCGATGAGAATTATCTAAGGGAGAGACAATCTAAATGATACATAGTATTGAAGATCAGTTACAGAGAATAGAAGCAGGAACAATGAGAACTGAAAAGATCACAACTGCAGAATGGTAAAGTTGTACAATTCAATGCTGCTTAGTAACGTAGTGATTAAACATATTAAGTCTATTCGACTTACAACATTTTGTTCACTAAGTTGTAGAATATATGTTTGGTATGTGTATGGTACATTTCATATTACTTGAGTTGCCATCAATGCCAAAGGGAAAGATTGTTGGACTACAACGTAACTGATTTGGAATCTGATTGAAGAATCTGTGATTAAAGATCATTGAAGAGTTGCTGATTAGATATGTAATATGATTAAATTAGTATTATGTTGTCATTGATGTCAACTAGTTTGACAACACATATCTTGTAAGTTACTATACCGACACATCTGAAGAAAGGTGAAAAAGAGATGAAGAACAGATAAATCTACATGAGGAAAGATGTACATGACAGATGAGGATAAGGAACACATTGAGTAACTTGTTGATGAGTCTATGACTTGATGATATTGACTTTATTATGTTGCATTCATCTATGATGAAGTATAGAGCTGAAAGACACAAAGTAATGTTGTCGGTAAATGAAGCATTTCTAGTATACACCGATGGAGTGTAGTGTATACCGATCGCAGTATTAACCGAGCAGTGTTCACCGATGCATTTCTCTGTTAACCAAGTAGAACAGAATGAATTAAATGATTAGTTTAGCCGATAAGATTGATGAGCTGGAAAGAGTATAACATCGAGGTAACAGATAATGTTTGTTACACAGATCAACGGCTGACAAAATTCAAGGAAGATCTAATGGATGACACAAGTACTGAGAAAGTTTGAAGCGGCAAAACCTATGAATGTGATTAAGCAGAAAAATCTGATGGTGGAGAAGAAAATGATTTACTCGTCTATCTAAGAGAACATAATTTCTTTATGAAAAAAGTTGGAAGAAGAAGAAGCTGCAGGAATATCGCATGAACAAGGCTTCATGCATTCTGATCATACTGGTTAGTAAGAATTGAGCTGCAGAACAATTATCGAGCTACAAAGAGAAATTACCGACAGATAGTAAGTTGATAGAGTATTGAATCTGAAGTGAAATATTGATCAAAAGGATTTGTATGGACTAAATATTGATCTGTAATCTGCAATTGAAGTTGTATTAAGGCAGGTCATTTACTGTTACTTATTTAACCATTGTATATAGTCAAATCTCTTAACCAAGTGGACTCTGAAAGTCTTATGATGTATCATTCTTAGAATGAACATTGTTATCCTGTCAACCCCATAGTGAATGCTGGTTGGATGATAATTTCTAGTCTAAAATCCTCTAACAAGGTCACACCTGACAGTGTGTTTGCAACCTTTAATAGGGTTGGGTCTTAACCGACCTCACTTCAAAAGAGTGAACAATTTTGGGTTGCCGGTCCCAGGTGGTTTTTCCCTTTACATGGTTTCCATGTTAAATCTCTTGTGTTGTTTGTTGATTGTGATATTTTTTTGTTATCATTCTTTACATGTTACATGTTAGATTTGATCGGTAAACTGTTACAGTATTAGACTGGTAATCGGTAAAAGTACAGATAGTGAAAGTATTTAGTGCTTACCAATGAGCAGAAATTGAAGAAATAGTTTTGAATTATACATTTTGTTTTGGGAAACTGGATAACTGATTCACCCCCCTCTCAGTTATTCTAACATATAAGTGTCTGAACAGAGTAACTAATAAAATGATTGAAAGTACTAATGTTTGAATTGACGAGTTTGATGAAAATAATACAAAGGAAAATAAAAAAGAACTGAAAGACTACGGTAGATTCACTTACATTGAACAACCTGAGTATCTACCGAAGTCGCAGACTGTGACAACTAGTCAGCAAGAAAATAATACCGAGGAACAAGAAAGAGAAACCGATGAGCAAGAAGCACCCATTGAGAAAGAAAATGAACCTGCACAGGATGAACAAGAAAGAAGAGATCAGATACTAGCAAGATTTGTCAGAAGACATCATCTTGAGACACAAATCATTGGAGACCGACAAGCTAGCATGCAAACAAGTAAGACAAGACAAGGTACATGTCTAGTTTGTGATTATGAACCGAAGAATGTAAAAGTTGCATTAGAAAATGATGAATGGGTTAATGCAATG
This sequence comes from Chamaecyparis obtusa, assembly GCA_027943335.1. Taxonomy (NCBI): domain Eukaryota; kingdom Viridiplantae; phylum Streptophyta; class Pinopsida; order Cupressales; family Cupressaceae; genus Chamaecyparis; species Chamaecyparis obtusa. The sequence continues at coordinate 686,332 of BSBK01001858.1, read as the reverse complement.
AAAGAAGAAATAGACCAGATAGAGAAGAACAAAACCTGGACCTTAGTACCCAGACCTAAAGACAAGAATGTTATCGATACTAAGTGGATATTTAGAAACAAGCAAAATGTGAATGGAGAGGTAACAAGGAACAAAGCTAGATTAGTATGTGAAGGATATGCACAGGAGGAAGTAATATATTATGGTGAAACATTTGCACTTTTTGCTAGATTAGAAGGAGTTAGAATGCTACTTGCATATGTTGCACACAAAAAGTTTAAAGTTTATCAAATGGATGTCAAGTCAGCATTTCTAAATGGGATACTTGAAGAAGAAGTCTACATAGAACAACCTGAAGGGTTTGTTGATCCAGAAAACAAAGATATGGTATGTAGATTACATAAAGCTTTATATGGTTTGAAGCAAGCACCGAGAGCATGGTATGAGAGGCTGCATACTTATTTGTTAAGTATTGGATTTGTTAGAACAAGTGAGAACAACAATTTGTATGTGAAAGGAGATATTGATGATACTATTCTTATTGCTAAAATATTTGTGGATGACATTATATTTGGAGGAGAAGATCAAATCTGTAAGTCATTTGCTGATGAAATGAGAAGTGAATTTGAAATGTCTATGTTCGGAGAGATTAAGTTCTTTCTTGGACTACAAGTGATTCATCAGAATGATAGTATATTCATCACACAATCTAAATATATCAAGGAAGTATTGAAGACATTTGGCATGGAAGATGCTAAACCTGTGGGAACACCGATGGCTACTGGATGTAAAATGACTAAGGAAGATGAAACTACAGAGGTGAACCAGACATTGTACCGATCTATGATTGGTAAATTAATGTATGTAGTGCATGGTAGACCAGACATAGCACATGTTGTGGGAATTGTTGCAAGATTTTTTGCAAATCATAGAGAGTCAGACATGGTTTCTACAAAGATAATCTTAAGATACCTGAAGAAAATAGAAGATTATGGATTATGGTATCCTAAGGAAGGCAAATTTGAACTCAAAGTCTATACTGATGCTGATTGGGCTGGAAATATGGATGACAGAAAAAGTACCACCAGAGGAGCATTTTTCTTTGGTGAAAGACTTGTTACATGGACAAGTAAGAAGCAGGCTTGTATTTCTCAGTCTACAACTTAAGCAAAGTATGTTGTTGTTGCTACAAACTGTTCAAATATTGCATATATTAAGCAAGTATTGGAAGGTATGAATGAGATAATCACTGAGCCGGTGATTATATATTGTGATAACACAAGTGTAATAAACATTTCAAAGAATCTAGTGATGCACTCTAAAACAAAGCATATATCTATTAAGTATCACTACTTAAGAGAACAAGTACAGGAGAAGCAAGTTAAGCTAGAGTTTGTTACATCAAAAGAACAACTTGCAGACATATTTACAAAGCCTCTACCGAAGGATACATTTGAATACTTGAGGACTAGACTTGGGGTCCATCCCTTGTCTACCGGTCGCTAATGTGATCTAGATGTTGCATTAGCCTAATATTATCAGAAGATCATACATGTTGATGCAGCATAGTTCACACTTTGGATCATGTCTAAGGTTGTGAAAAGTTTGGAGAACTAGAATAGATTAGCATATCAGTATACAGAGATACAGAGAATGCATTGGACAATAGAGAGTTACATGGCTACTATAGAGCTATATGTTTATTTGTTTCTTTTTCATTATTTTCAAAGGGAGAGATAAACAATATGAAACAATATGCACTGATGAAAACATTGAAACATCTATCTAAGCGAGAGACAAACTGAAAGAAAGGGAGAGCACTGAAGATCAGTTACTGAGAATAGAAGAAGGAATCTGAGAGCTGAAAAGATCATATCTGCAGAATGTCAAAGCTACATTGGTAATTTTGTTAAGTAACGTAGTGATTAAACATATTAAGCTAGGGAGAGCTTGTACAACATTTTGTACACAGAGTTGTAGAATACATGTTTGGTATGTGTATGGTATATTTCATATTACTTGAGTTGCCATCAATGCCAAAGGGAGAGATTGATGAACTACAACTGATTTAGAACTTAATTAAAGATCTGTTATTAGAGATCACCGAGTTGCTGATTAGATATGTAATATGATTAAATCAATAATATGTTGTCATTGATGTCAACTAGTTTGACAACACTTATCTTGTAAGTTACAATACCTAAACATCTATAGAAAAGAAGTAAAAGAGATGAAGAACATAAATATCTACATGAGGAAGATGTATATGACATATGAGGATAAGGAATACATTAGGTAACTTGCTGATGAGTCTATGACCCTATGTTATTGACTTGATTATGTTTCATTCATCTATGATGATGAAAAGAATTGAAAGACACAAGGCAGTGTGGTCGGTTGATGAAGCATCGTAGTATACACCGAGCAGTGTAGTGTATACCGAGCACAGTATAAACTGAGCTTATGATCACCAACACATTTCTTTGTTAACCGAGCAGGAGAAAAGGAACTAAATGATTAGTTTAGCTATTAAGGAGTGATGAGCTATAAAGTACATCGAAATCAGAGATGGAGATAATGTTTGTTATGAAGATCAATAGTTAGCATAATTCAAGGAAAATCTAAAGGATGAAATCAAAATGTGTTATTGGCACAGCAGCCGAGAAAGGTTAAGTGACAAAATGGATGAAGGAGAATAAGTAGAGAAATCTTATGGAGGAGAAGAAAATGGTTTACTTGTCTATTTAAGAGACTAGGATTTATTTATGAAACATATGCCAGAAGAAGGAGACTATAGAATTATTGCATGAACAAGCTTCATGTATGCCTGATCAAACTGGTTAAAGAGAACCAAACTGCAGAGTTTACCGAGTGTTAGAAAGCTATTATCGAGCGACAGTAAGTCATTGATTATTGTTGATACAGAATTGATATATTGATCAGAGAATTTGAATGGGCTTAATATAGATTTGAACATCTACAATTGAATTTTTCTTGTAATCAGATCAATTGATGTTACATTTTAACCATTGTAAATAGAGAAATCTCTTAACAAAGTGGACTTGAAAGTCTCATATGTATCATTCATAGAATGAACATTGTTATCCTGTCAACCCCATAGTGAATACTGGTTGGATGATAACGGTTGGTCTAAATCCTCTAACAAGGTCACACCTCATAGTGTGTTTGTAACCTTTAATAGGGTTGGGTCTTCACCGACCTCACTTCAGAAGAGTGAACATTTTTGGGTTGCCGGTCCCAGGTGGTTTTTCCCTTCATAGGGTTTCCACATTAAATCTTTTGTCTTATGTGTTCATTGTGGTGATTTTTTGTTATCATACTTTACATATTGCATGTTGGATTCAATCGGTAATCATTAGTTTTTATTGACTGGTAATCGGTAAAAGCATTGATAGTATAGTATTTTATGTTACCGAGCTGTAAAAGTTTAAGTAGATTGTTTTTGGATTATACATTTTGATTTAGGACTGTGGATAACTGACTCACCCCCCTCTTAGTTATTCTAACACTTTAAAGATTGTGGATTGCAATGTTACTACTCGTCGCCCTCGCGTAACTGTACAAGCTACTGCCAATCCACCTATTGTGGATCCACCTGCTGCACCATCTACCTCAACACGACCTACCTCACATTATGACTTGCTTTCCTAGTTAAAGAAGACTCCTGCATAGATATCCATACTAGAGCTTTTACACACATCCCCCATTTATAAAGAGGTCCTTGAGAATTCCCTAAGTCTCGCGTCCCAAAAAATATCAATGTCTCTCAATTCCAAGCAATGATCAGAAATTTTTCTGCCCAACAATAGCTGGTTTTCACCGACAAAGATTTCCAAGGTCCTGACCCCATCATAATAAACCTCTGTATATCCAAGTCACCATCCATAACACTCGAATCAAAAGAGTCCTTATAGACAATGGAACCGGTCTGAATCTTTGTACTTTAAGCATGATCTGCAATATCAGTCTTTCTGAGGACCTCATTGATGTAAATAAAAGATTAAAAATAAAAGCATATGATGATAGAGAAAGGGTGAGTAAAGGTCTCATTGCACTCCCCTTACAAGTGTGCCCATCCCTTATTGAAACTACTTGTCAAGTGCTTGATCTAGATCTACCTTACAATATCCTTTTGGGTAGACCGTGGACACATTCTATCTCAGGTGTCCCATCCACATTTCACCAGTGTTTAAAATTCCCACATCATGGAGCTGAAATAACCATCCCAAGAGATCATGAACCCTTCAAGTATTGCAAAAGACTGGAAGGAAAGCAATCAAACTATTGTCCACTAAATGAATATGTTCATCCTATTCCACAAGAAACTCCCATCCAACACACTTCTTTTGAAGAAAATATATCTCATCAAGATAAGGGAAAAGAACCTTGTAGGAAGGGAATTCTAGTCAGACCTAATGACGACACTAGCATGGGCCAGGCTAAAGTTCCCTTAGAACTAGAAAATGAAGAGAATATTGTGTTACATAAAGAGGCTGAACAAATAAAACCTGTTGATATCTCACCTGACAAATATGATATGGATTACCAACTTATGCACAACATGGGAGATGATAGATAGAGTCCACTTCAAAAAGGAAAGGATTTCCTAGAACCTCTTCATGTTGAATTCAAAGCTCCCGAAGACCAGTCTAATAGCAACACTCCTACATGTGAGGACACATCTGAGGAAGAAGAAGTAGAGATTCAACCGATGACCTATGAAAGACTTTTGCAAATTCAAACCACTAATCTAGGTTATCAAGGGGAACCCTATGTGCCATCACAATTATCTCAAGAGGATGATCCTAGTCCTAATCAAAGAGATCCTATCCCATCTACTAAGAAAGCTCCTACTGTTATAAATAGTGCCTCTATTATTGCTCTTGTGACTGAACACATTGTTGAATCTGATCACATGCCTTTGAATTGGGGGAAAATTGTTGATATCCCTCACATCTCAGATATGTTTCTACCTATTATAAACTATGCTCCTGCTAATATATATGGTACTACTCCTACTACTACACAAGATCCTACTGCTACATAGTCACAAGGCCCTATTGAGGACTCACCTCCTAAGACAGATAGTAATGATGATGCAGATCTCCCTCCTACAATCACTCTTGCTAATTACATCAGACAATATCATAATAGTGACACATAATTAAATGAATATGAATGGGACTCACAGTCAAATGCTACAATGGAGATTCAAGTTGATGTTGTGCACAAGTATGTTATTTTCACAAATTATGAAAGGGGAGAAAGCTCTAATTTGAAAGCACAACTAGATGATGAGGATCACTCTCACCCTTTTGTGGAGATCCTCCCTATGGTTTCAAGGTCATCTACTTCTACTCCAGCTGATCAAATAAACCATGGATACATCAAACCTCATCCTACAAAAATAACATGGAATTTAGGGAGGTCTTGAATTGAGATGTTTCTTGTCTGTACAATTTTGGAACAAATGGCTACTCAAGCATGAGAAGAAGGACATAGTTCTAGGGTTAGGTCATCTCGGTTAGATTCACAAATTACTTTTCTAAACTCCTCTAACTCTTCTAGGATGACTCGTAATTGACAACACTTTATGGAGGATAACTTTCTGGATCTATCTGAGACATTCATGAATGATGAGGATGATATCGGTGTTTTTGCACTTGAACTTGTTGAAAATTTATCACTCATTCTTCCTGAGTTAAGTGGCTCGACCATTTCTCTTCCATCCATCCATTTAAACCCGTCATATCAACCTCATTCATCTATAATTCCCAAGTCTTCCAGAAGTAGATTCAATGTGCAACATAAAAATTAGAAATATAAGAATCCACTCACATATAAAGGTCATCATGTCCTATCTAATCGACATGTGATGACAAAAACATAAGCAATATTCAAGAGACCACAAGGGTCCTTCAAGAAAAGAAGAAAACCAAAGAAATTATGTATTTATAAATCCATCCTAGAAGAAGTGAAATCAAATGCATCTCAAAGAAAAGAAATATCAAAGGCTATGTGGATTCCCATGTCTCTCTTAAAAGACTTGGATATAAAAGAAAATTCAATGTTGACATTCAAGCTAACCTCTCCTTCCTATGACTCACCTCACTCCCAAATTCTTTGCACCATCATTACCTCTGCTACTCCTTGCTACCATTACCACTCTCTCCAAAACCAAATCACCCCTACAAGTTCCTTTACAATCCAAAGTGCATCCCTGCATCTCCTCATCACTAATGACTTGTTAAAGAGAAATCAAGATAGTACTTTCCTTAGGTGTGTAGAACGTGAGGAATCTGACAAGGCATTACGAGTGGTTCAAGAGTGTATTTGTGGATCTTTCTGGAACGGTCTTTCCTTGGATATGGTACCTTCACTTATGGTATCTCTTCAAATGTTTCTTAGTGATGATGACTAACAAATCTTCCAACTTCAAGTACTCGCGCTACTTGGAGAACAAAATAATAGTGACATCAATTCTGGGGCATATCAGTTTGCAACACCTGAGGGAGATCCACTCCCTGATCCTGTAAATATTCTACATTTGAAGTGCTTTTATGCGTAGCTCAGCATTCAGTTCCTATATAGTGTTATTTAGTAAAAAATCCTAAAAATCAGAAAGAGATACTGAGAAAATCCTAAAAAATCAGAAAGAGATCCTGAAAAAATCCTAAAAATCAGAAAGAGATCTTGAAAAAATCTTAAAAATCAGAAAGAGATCCTGAAAAAATCCTAAAAATCAGAAAGAGATCCTGAAAAATCCTAAAAAGCAGAAAAGATCCTAATGAAATCCTAAAAATCAGAAAGAGATCCTGAAAAAAATCTTAAAAAGCAGAAAAGATCCTGAACAAATCCTAAACATCAGAAAAGTAGAAAAGATCCTAAAGAAATCCTAAAAATTAGAAAATTATAGAAAATCCTAAAAAGAAGAAAATATTCCTGAAAAAATAATTGTGTGGTAAACACCTGGTAAATAGGCACCTTACAAAAAAAAAAGAGAAGTCGTTCAACAGTGAAAACTTGGCAAACAAGCACTCTGGGCAAGTATTATGGGGAAAACCTATCTCAGGCACCATGATAGCAGATTTGGATCCATTGTCTTCCCGTCCACTATACATATCCATCCTCATCCTAGTCCTAGTTTTCAGTCATCGCTTCATGCATAGACATAAAGATCTAACCACAATTCCTAGCAAGCTGAGCTTAAACCCATCACACTAAGCTTTTCCCAGACACAGTGATCACAAAAGTGCTTATCAAAATCAACATCGAAATCAAATATCTGAGTTATTTTTCCTTTCACATCTATTGCCAGCGAATATCCATTTTAGTCAATCAATCTTTGCCCTGTAGGATGCGTCCTTCCTCAGTCGGCTCAAATCAATCTCATCAATCCTATCCTATTCATGACAAGAACTATGGACTGAATGACCACTTGGTCAGGAGGCCTTCTTTGCTGATTTTATCTTTTTGTATCAGTAGATCCTACTCATGATTATCTCGATCTTCCATATCTTGGTATATTGTGACTGGTGAAATCTGATGCAAGTGTCGATTGCGGTAAGATCTATTTGTGGATACTTTAGGAACATTTTGTTGGTTTCTTAGTTATGATTATGCATATCTTAATGGGGGAAACAGGTTAGTATACTTATGTCCCTTAAAAGACCTAAGTGTGCCCAGACCTCTTCAATAAGTATATGTCATAGGTTCTATCATAGTCAAGAAATCTACATCTCTATTTCTACAGCTATCTGAGAGTCTAGTCCATGCAATGGAACAATGTCATATGTGCTTTTATAACACATGATGCATACCTCCTATTGCAATATCAAACTAGGGTGTGCTCTCCAACATGAACACAAGCGATCCCACTAAATCATGTAGTTAGGTTGCATTATAGTTTAAGTTGCACATTAGTTAGTTCATTTTTCTGCATTTTTGTTTGAGCCAAGGGTTCTATTTCTTCATCCTTCCCTCCCCCCCTTTTTCATCTAATCCAACCTCCCATCTCCTCCTTGCCTTCATCCCTGCAAATCCTGTTCCTAGATAACTCCCCCTTGGCAAGTGGATTTCTTATCCTCTCCCTCATTCTTCTGGCAACCAGAGGCTCCGCCATGAGTTTTCTCTCTCCCTCTCCCTCTCTCCCTATCATCTTTGTCTCTCTCCCCCTCCCTCCCTCTTCCCAAGTGGCTCCGCCCCAACAGAGACGCCCATCTGGTGATGGGCGGCTCCACCCAAGCAGAGACGCCCATCAAGGGATGGGCGGCTCAGCCCAAGTGGATTTGCCCATCAGGGGATGGGTGGCTCCACCTGTGGGCTGGTGGCTCTGCCCCAAGAGGAGACGCCTACCGATTGGCTCTGCCCGTTGATGGGTGGCTCCGCCTTGAGCGGGGACCCCATATTTGAATGGGTGGCTCTCCCCTTCTTCCTCATGCATCCATTGTTGTCTATCGTTGATGGTTCCACTTCCATTGGACACTTCACTTCACCAAGTGGCGATGCTAGTTCTCTCATATGCCCCCTTCTCCCTTTTCTCTTGTCATCACCCCCCCCCCCCCCCCCCCCCCGACACAACCAACTGGAGCTACAACAAAGGTGGATTTTTGACCTCATTGGATCACTCCTATCTCTTGCCTATCAGTCAACCCTTCCTTTCTATCAAAGCCATGCAAAGTCTTTTTCCTTCCTTTCGCGAAAATTAACCAAAAATTTTATTTTTTGGCCTATTTTCCAAAGGGGGCACATTCTCCTATTGACTTTTCCTCTGGGGCATCTATATTTTCTTTTCTTTTACATGATGCCATTTTTGACACCGCCTCAAAGAGGGGCAAAATGTAGACACCTAAATTCATCCTTTCAACATTAATTTAATTTAATTTAATTTAATTAATGACCCCAAATAACATTATAGTTAATTTTTAATTAATTATATTTTTTAAATTCACTAATTATAGTATTTGAATTAGATTTAAATACTACATTTCATAATGTATTAAATTTAATTTAATACATGTTCCTCCATATTCCCCTTTTAAATAAATTTTTAATTTATTTAATTCCCTCACATTCTTTATTTTTACTAAGCCACGATTAAATTAAATTTTATTTAATTTAATCCTAAATCCAACCTAGATGCTATCCTACACACATCACTTTCTGTTTAATAAGCCTAGTCACTAATTAACTAAGGTTAATTAGGCTACTTTTAGCATTCCTACATCCATTAGCCCTAATTATTTGCTCAAAAATTGCCTTTTCAAAAATTGCTAAAATTGCACAAACAAGGTTTCTTACATTTTTTATGACACTTCTTACACCTTCTAAAATGGTGAAAATAGAATTTTTTTCTTACACACACTTACACATGTACTTGAAGTACACATTGACCTCTCACATCCCAAGTTGCTCACACTTGTGTGAGCAAGTCTTAGACTTTGCATGGCTTATGTGTCTCCTTGGTGGCACCTATGTGGATTCCACATAGATGCCACCTCACCCTAGCCCTCCAAAATCCTATAAATAGGACCCTTGTCACAAGCAAAATCAATTCCTTTTTACATTAGATTTATTATGCTAGTATATGCTTAGAATTGTTCTTAGAGTTTTTACTAACCATTTGGTAGTTGCTAGATTTTCATTATAGACTTAGCTTCATCCATTTTCTTTTCATACTTGCATGCCATAGAGCTTGAGGATTTCTTTCATAGCTCCTCCTTAAGCTTCTTTTGGCCTCTTGCATTGAGTGCTTGAGAGTTTCTTCTATAGCTTCTTCTTGAGCATCTCAATCTTCATTTTATCTTGCATTTATAGTGGGATCTATACTTGTGTTGGGAGAGCACGCCCACAACCTCTCTAAGAGCTTAAATCAAGAAAGTCTTAGGTGCACTTGCTTCATGCTCATCCGAGGTTATGGTGAAGACTAGTGTTTTTACAAGTTTGTGAACATCTTGGAGTAGATTGATTATGCTCTTTATTGTTAATGTTTGCATGTTTGAACTTGTTCTTAACAGGTAGGTTTTCATCATATACACGTACATAATAATCCCAATTGCAGATGTATAAGGAATGTTTTCATGAAGATTTGATCCTCTTGTGTTTTAGGACACATTTCAGCTGACAACTAAAAATGAGAAGCTAAGGGAATGCTTACGAACTTAGCTTCTAACATGCCAAATCTATCTAATACCATCTCAATGTATTATTTTTTAGATAGCCAAAGTTCCTTCTTATTTCTATCTTGAATAATAGTCATGCCAAGAATCCTTTTCGTTGCTCCCAAATCTTTCATAGAAAATCTTCTAGCTAACTGCTTCTTAAGTTCATGAACAAGGTTCATGCTAGTGTCGGTAACTAACATGTATAAAAAATCCACCATTAGAAAACCATTTGAAATAAACAAATAAATCAGCTTCTGAGTGAACAAAATTATGCTCAAGCATAAACTGATCAAATTTTTGGTACCATTGTCTTGGGGCTTACTTAAGCCCATACAAACTCCTCTTTAGCTTGCAATAAATATGTTCCTTACCCTTTGTGACAAATCCTTCTGGTTGCATCATGTAAATTCCTCATCAACATTTCCATGTATAAAGGCGGTCTTGATATCCAACTATTCAAGCTCAAGATCTCATGCTACAACCAAGCCTAGAACAACTCTAATAGTGTCATCTTTACTATCGGAGAAAAAATCTCATTGAAATCAATACCTTGTTGTTGTCCATAACCTTTGACAACTAGTCTAGCCCGATCACAAACCTTGCCTCCATCTTCTTCCTTCAATTTGTAAGTTCCCATTTGTCCTTGAGAGCTCGCCTATTTGGTGGCATGGTCACCAAGTCCCAAGTCTGATTCATTAACAGTGAATCCATTTCCTCCCGAATAGCCTCTTGTCATTTGCTAGAATTAGAGGCTCTACAAGTAGCCTTGTAGTTTGCTAGCTCTGTCTGATCTGAAACCAAAATCGTGGGTTATGCCTCTTCTCCAAATAATAATTCTTAAATTAAGGTTTTTGAAGGAATTCTTCTTTGTCTTGAAGACCTCCATAGCCCAGAAACATCCTTCATCCTTTGTGTATTATCATTTTTATTGTTCTTATGTGTCCCCTGCATCTTATTTGAGACTTCCAAGGAACCAATCTTGTCATAATTACTAGTTTTTGAATTTACACCAAACTCTTATGATATTTTTCCATAGTTCCTTACATTCACAAAAGTATCAAAATTATTGTATCTAGGATCCAATTGACTGACTCTTTGAGTCTCACCATGGGTACTCTGATCAAAGACATTGTGGCTGCCAATTTTTGAATTTGTAGAACCTATGTTTTGAAAGTGGGGTGAGCTATGGTCAACAAGAGTCTACATAGCATCCAAGTTGAAGATTGTCTCAACATGTTGTGGTGTTGTATTGATTGTAGATGGTGTGGGGTAGCGTGGACATTGTCTGCCATTATCTATTGTATTAGAGTCCCAATTAAAATTGGAATATTGGTCCAACTCATTTGTGATGTTGTTGGAATTAAGGGCAATCAATGTGCCTTTCTATGGTGTTTAACGATATGAAGTAACATTGGCCCCAATGTTTATGTTTTTTACAACATCGTTAAATATGCGGGTATGTTGTTGAAGTGAGGTGGTAGAGATAGAATGTTGGCTACACTAAGTTGGATCTCAATCAACATTTGAATTGTGTTGAAGAACTAAATAGGTTATATCATTGTATGCTCCAACTTTATTTTCAAATGCAACATTACCCTATTTAATTTGCAGATCAATGTCTTCTATTGATTGTGTGAGTAGAGGATTGACCTCCATGCTTTGTTAATCATAATGACTGTTATAATAGGAGCCATTGATCTATTTTCCATGATCATCCATGTGTTGTGTATCATCATTCCACATATTGCTAGGAGAAGATGAAGATGAGACAGGGGCAAGGGCTAACATGGATCTAGGTCAAAAAAGATTTGTAGGATGCAATGTCTACAAATTAGTACCATTGTTTTGTCCATGTGAAGTATTATTCTCAAAAATTGAGAAAGGCACATACTAGATAACTAATTTTTCTTTTATTTGTAGAGCTAGAAAGAGATTCTCATTGAAGACTACATCTCGGCTTCATATAATATTCTTGGCCACTGGATCCCATATTCAAAATTCATATTGATCTTCTCCATAATCCATGAAGATTCCTTTTTGAGATTTGAAATCCATCTTTGTCCTCTTTTCTTTTGGGACATGAACATAGACTTCACATCCAAATACTTGGATGTGTGAATAAGAGATCCTCTTTGCCATCCATTCCTATTCTGAGATACCAAAACCCAACCGAGATGAAGGACTCTGGTTGATCAAATAAACTTTTATATTACATGCCTCAACCTAGAATTATTTTCCCAAACTCACATTAGAAAAACGTGCTCGCTCAAGGATCGTTCTATTCAATCTTTCAGCTTCTCCATTCTCTTGAGGAGTAAATGGAACAATTTTAATTATGTGAGTACCATTATCTGCATAAAAAGAGTCAAATTCCAAGGAGAAAAAATCTCCTCCATTATCTATTTTTAGGCACTTAATCTTGTGTCCAATCTGATTTTTAACAAGAGGTTTAATTTTTTTAATGTAGAGAATACTTTTGATTTCTTGGGCAGCATATAAATCCATACTTTTTGAATGTAATCTTTTAAAAAGGTAACAAAATAATTAGCGCCTCCAATGGAGGTTACCTTGGTTGGTCCAAATATGTCCAAATCAACCAACTCCAAGGGTGCACCCTTCTTTTCATTACATGTCTTAAAGAAGTTGACCTACTTCTTGATGTAGAGAAAATGCTCACAAAATTGTAAACCAACAAATTTTAATCCCAATGATTGATCCCTCTTTATCATAACATCAAGTCGTTTCCAAATCATGTGCCCAAGCCTTTGATGCCATAACTCCAAGTTATTTTCCACATTGGACATAGAATCTCCCACTTCACCATTATGTTCTACAATATACAAACTACCAATCCTATCTCCTTTTGCAATCACCAAGGATCCATTGGTTACTTTCCAAGTGTCAGGATTGAAGAAAGTATGGTAGCCTTGAGTGTGAAGTTGAGAAACAAAAATCAGATTTCTCTTTAATTTTGAGACATGACGAACATCACAGTGTTTTTTAGTGGTGAATATTCACCTTTTAGCGAATTCTAGGAAATGTCATTGTCGGAATTGGAAAATCATGCACAATACACGATGACCCAAATCACCCAATTTTAACATGGTAACAGGTCAATATTATTTCAAATCGACATTAAAATTTGTTGTTTGACGTCATTGACCGGTATAGTCCCAAGAGATAACTGAGAGGGGGGGGGGGTGAATCAGTTATCTACAAGATTCAATTCTTTATCCAATTAAGTATAGAAGAACATTAAGCATAAACACAATATGAGAACACTTAACACAACACCACAATTTTGGTTATAGGGAAACCCAAATAGGTGAAAACCCCGGTGGGAATTAGCACCCACTATAAACTGCACTAGAGTATTATGATCCCTGTTAGAAGATCTTACAACCTTGTTAGGAGTTGATCTTTACAATGCATTAAGTACAGTGACCTAGTCAAGGGTTAGACCATGTTGGGAGTCTTTTACAATTAACCTTGTTAGGGGTGAGGACACACTATCCAGGAGCACACTACTCAAAGGGGTGAAGGTTGTAACCTTCTGTTTAATAGATACACACTATATCTAGATCTTGGTAAACTGTGAGTTAGATCTGCTATCTTGATCAGTTCCAATGGATAGCATACACTCTTTAATTTTTCACATAGACCTTCTTCTGATGTCTCAATACTTCATACCTTATGCTCTGCTCTTATCTTTCAACTGTCTGCCATGCTTAGCAATCACAAAATGACTACCTATAAATATCTTCCTCTAAATGATATAATCAATTCAGCATGTTAGAACCATATTGAAATCATGTTAGAGAAATAATACAACTCTCCAATAACATTTTAGTTGGTTGTACTAAGCACGCAACACAAATTAGGACCGCCCAACTCAATATGAGTAGACGCGTCACTTCACACTGTCAGCTCCACCAAATTAACTGATACTTTCTTCTCATGTTGAATTACATTATGCACTCTTAACCAAACATTATTAACTCTTCTCCAAACACTAATCCAAGAACACATATCAAACTAATAGGCACAACTACTACAACAATAAAAACAATGTCGGCTTCACCAGATAAACTCAAGAAATTGTAATTGTCAACTAGAGACTTCATAACTCAACCTGTACTGCATATTTGAATCTGCATCCATGAACATAGCATCATACACATGTCTACAACATAAATATAAATGTGCAAGGCTTCATTCCAACCATACTGTAAATCACATACAGAACTCTTCTTGGGACTTGTTAGGAACACTCACTGATACAAACAACTATATTACTGTCTCTACTTAGAATCAACCTTTGCGTCTATGATATCATGTTGATAAAATATCTAGGAAACATATACTCAAGGCTCTCTCTCCATCAGTCTTCCATGCACGCTGCTTACCATATGTTGTCATCAATGACAAACATACAGTCAACATTTTGGCTTGTTGGCAAATCTCCAACAATCTCCCACTTTGGCATTGATGGCAACATATGGAATGAAAAACACCACCAATCCAAATGTACAATTATTTTATAATATTCTCCATTTCCTCAACAAAACTCCCCCAAGTGTGAACCCTCCATCTCTTACTTTTTTGTTTCTTCTTGCTAAATACTCACTCCCCCTTTCTACAATTCTTTTATAACATTCTCCATTTCCTCAACAAAACTTCCCCAAGGATGAATCCTCTATCTCTTACTATTTTTTTTCATGACTATATACTTACTCCCCCTTTGGCATCAATGGAAAAGGGCACCAAACAATTAAGCACTGGTACTACTCCTGAAGTAGATTAGTCAACCATTCATCAATCACTGAGGACTGATGCACTCTTGCAAACTCTAATCAGATTCAGGGAAAGGAATTACTCCCAGATTCTCCCTGAGATACTCAAAAGTATCCTTAGGTAAAGGCTTTGTGAATATGTCGGCTAGCAGATCTTTTGTGCTCACATAGTCCAACTTTACTTCTTTCTCTACTACTTTCTCTCTTAGGAAGTGATATTTTATCTCAATATGTTTTGTCTTTGCATGCATCACAGGGTTCTTTGACATATTGATAGTGCTAGTATTATCACAATGAATAACAATAGGATAATCAATCTAAATACCAAAATCTTTTATCATTTGCTTGATCCACACAATTTTAGAGCAATTTAATGTTGCTACAACATACTCTTCTTCTATTGTGGAATGAGAAATACAATTTTTCTTCTTACTTTTCCAAGTGACAAGTCTATCTCCAAGAAATATTGCTCCTCCTGAGGTACTCTTTCTATCATCCATGCAACCTGCCCAATCTGCATCTGTATACGCATGAAGTTCTACATTTTCTAAATTAGGATACCATAAACCATAGTCTATAGTTCCTCTCAAGTATCTGAATATCCTCTTTACTGCCATAAGATGACTTTGTTTAGGATCTGCTGCAAATCTTCCAACAATACCAACTGCATTGGAAATGTCAAGTCTAGATTGAGTAAGATAGATTAGTTTACCAATCATATACTTATACAAGGTTATGTCTACTACTACTGAATCATCTTCTTTTGAAATCTTACATCATGTTATCATAGGGGTACTTACTGGCTTGCAATCATCCATCTTGAACTTCTTTAATATCTCTTTTAAATACTTAGACTGGTTAATCAAAATACCTTTGTTTGGCTGCTACGTATTCAATCCCAAAAAGTACTTGATAGGTCCAATCATGCTCATTTCAAATTCACTCTGCATCTCCTTAGCAAATTCTGCACTAATTTTGTCATTACCACCAAAGATAATGTCATTAACAAATATAGCAACCAACAATAATCCATCATGTGTCTCTCTTATGAATAAGTTACAATCTGCCACTCCTTTCTTGAATCCAATCTTAGTCAAGTAACCATCAAGTCTTTCATACCATGCTCTAGGGGCTTGCTTAAGTCCATAGAGGGCCTTCTTCAATTTTCATACCATATCAGGTCTGTCTGATAAGGTAAATCCTTCGGGTTGCTCTATGTATACTTCTTCCTTCAACTCTCCATTTAGGAATGCTGACTTGACATCCATCTAGTATACCTTAAAGTCTTTGAATGTAGCATAGGCTAGAAACAACTTTATGGCTTCCAATCTACTTACAGGGGAAAATGTATCTAAATAATCAATTCCTTCTCTTTGCACATATCCTTTGCATACTAGTCTTGATTTATTTCTTACCACTATTCCATCTTCATTCATCTTATTTCTGAATATCCACTTGGTTCCAATCACATTCTTATCACTAGACCTAGGGACCAGTTCCCATGTATCATTCTTAATTGTCTGATCTAGCTCTTCTTTCATTGCTTCATGCCAATTTGAATCATTACATGCATCTTCAACACTTAAGGGTTCAATCTGTGATAGTAAACATACCTCTTCATTTGTTGTGGAACTCTTTTCTTTTGTCATGACTTTACTATTCTGATCTCCAATGATGTCTTTCTTTGAATGATATCTAGATGTGAATTTAGGAACATTAGGTGTGACTCTCTCATCTGACTTCTATGATTCTTCTTCAATAGTTTCAGGGTCATTGAATAATACATCAATATTGTCAAATATTTCATCAACAACTATTTCTCTAGTGGTAGGTCTAGGTTCTTCTTCAAGCATAGGTGCATAATCATGATATCTTTCTTGAATCATAAAATTCTCATCAATCTTAACATGAGCACTTTCAATGATCTTATTCAATCTCAAATTAAAACATCTATAAGCTTTTCTTTTAGTAGAGTAACCAAGAAAAATACCTTCATCACTTCTTGCATCAAATTTGCTAATGGCTTCATCTCTCTTGATGTAGAACTTGCTTCAAAATATTCTGAAGTATTTTACTGTAGGAAAATTCCCAAACCATAGCTCATAAGGTGTCTTGTATGCATGTATCCTCAATTGAATTATATTGATTGTATAGACTATAGTATTGGTCGCATCTCTCTAATAGGTGTGTGTGACCTTTCCTTTAATCATGATGGTGCACATTGTGTCAAGTATGATCCTATTCCTCCTTTCTGTAATTCCATTCTCCTGAGGGGTTCTAGGTGCACTTAACCATCTCTTTATCCCATGTTCTTCATAGTACTCATAAAATCTGGCAGAGGTGAATTCTCCTCCTCTATCTAATCTCAAACATTTTATCTTCAATCCAGACTCATTTTCTACCTTAGCTTTAAATATTTTGAACTTCTCAAATGCTTTAGATTTATCCTTTAAGAATGCAACCCACATCATTATACAATAATCATCAACAAACAAAATAAAGTACCTTTCACCATAGTATGATCTTGTTTGATTTGGTCCATATAGGTCTGTATGCACTAGATCCAATTTATTCTCTGCCAAATTATGCTTGCTTCTGAATGAATTCCTCACATTCTTTCCCATCACACAGTCCTTGCATATTGTATCAACTATTTTTGCAATGCTAGGAAGGTCTCTTACTACCTTTACATTACCTATCTTTACTATGTTGTCAAAATTGAGGTGACATAGTCTTTTGTGCCATAGCCAATTGTCATCTACTTTTGCAACAAAACAAATTGCTTCAGGATTAAGATGAAAAACATTACCTTTGGTCTTTTTACTTGATGAAATCATTTATCCTTCCTTGTTATTAATGATGCACTTGTTGTCTTTGAATTCCAACTGATATCCTTTTTCAAGAAACTCTCCAACACTTAGTAGGTTATGCTGCAAACCATCAACATAAAGAACATCATTAGTATTTTTCTTTCCATCCAAGGTGATAGCTCCTCTACCTATGATAGGTTTAGGAATATTGTCTCCACATCTAACCATTCTGCCTTTGTACCTATCCAGATGTACAAATCTATCCTTGCCTTCTGTCATGTGATGTGAGTAACCGCTTTCAATGATCCAATCTCTCCTGATGTCAGCTTGTGAAATCAGTGCTAACTCTTGTGCTTTCTTTTCCTATTCAAGGTCCATTTCATCAAAAATTTACTCCGTATCTTCAAGAGCAATGAATCCAATTTCATCCTCTGTTGAATCTTCATCTGATACTCCATCTCCAGCATAGTAACATTCTTTTGTATACTTAGACTTGTAATTATATTTGAACTTCTTGACTCTTGTAGGACACTTAGAGGCAAAGTGACCAATCTTATTACATGAAAAGCATTTGAATGGTAACTAACCTTCATATTTTCCTTTTCCTTTCTTTTCTTTCTTAGCAATCAAAGAAATGAAATCATCTAGTGCTTTCTCTTCATCATCATCATCAAAATTACCAGAAGTGTTCAAGGATTTTTTACCATGGACTGAAGCTTTGAAGGCTGTCTAACTTTTAGGCTCTATCTTCAAACTTGAGATCTTGAATGCTGAAAACTTTCTGATTAAGGTCTCTCTTTTGAAATCTTTTGAAAATTGCATAGTCTCATCTAGGATGTTTATCTTGTTCTCATATTCTGGTGTCAAAGTAGTCATCAACTTATCCATTATGTCTTCTTCAGAGATTTCTCCACCATTGTCTCTAATTCCTGCAACTACTTCATTAATCCTTTGATTGTAGGCTCTAATGTTCTCTTCAGGTAGAATCTCCAATGTATTGTATTTTTTCTTCCATGTCTTTCTGCGTGCATTCTTGGCTTGGACATCTCCTTCAAACATGTCTTCTAGATAATTTCATATCTTGTAGGCTTTATGTACTTTCTTGATATATGAAAACTCATTCTTAGACAATGTGCTGATAAGGGCTTCTTTGACAATAACATTTTGAGTGAACATCTCCTTTTGCTTAAGAGTTGCATCTTCCTTTGCAAGATCTTCTAGAGAGGGAATCTGAACTTCTTTGGTAGCCACTTCAAAAATCTCAAAGGCAATGCACTGCAAGTGTGTCATCATTTTGTTCTTCCAATCTAGATAGTTCTCTCCATAAAACTTAGGACTTTCTTTTCTAAAGAATTCCATCTGATCAACCTCAAGTTGTTAAACTTTCTCTCTGAGGCACTTGGCTCTGATACTAATTGTTAGGAATAGTCCCAAGAGATAACTGAGAGGGGGGGGGGTGAATCTGTTATCTACAAGATTCAATTATTTATCCAATTAAGTATAGAAGACCATTAAGCATAAACACAATATGAGAACACTTAACACAACACCACAATTTTGGTTACGGGGAAACCCAAATAGGTAAAAACCCCAGTGGGAATTAGCACCCACTATAAACTGCACTAGAGTATTATGATCCTTGTTAGAAGATCTTACAACCCTGTTAGGAGTTGATCTTTACAATGCATTAAGTACAGTGACCTGGTTAAGGGTCGGACCATGTTAGGAGTCTTTTACAATTAACCCTGTTAGGGGTGAGGACACACTATCCGGGAGCACACTGCTCAAAGGGGTGAAGGCTGCAACCTTCTGTTTAACAAATACACACTATATTTGGATCTTGGTGAACTGTGAATTAGACCTATTGTCTTGATCAGTTCCATTAGATAGCATACACTCTTTACTTTGTCACATAGACCTTCTACTGATGGATCAATACTTTGCACCTTCTGCTCTCCTCTTATCTTTCAATTGTCTGCCATGCTTAGCAATCACAAAATGACTGCCTATAAATATCTTTCTCTAAATGCTATAATCAAGTCATCATGTTAGAACCATATTGAAATAATATTAGAGAAACAATACAAATCTCCAATAACATCTCAGTCGGTTGTACTAAGAACAAAAAATTATCACTATGAGGAGTAGAAATATTCTTACCATCATCATCATCTTTTTTAATACTAGTAGGAATAGAAATAGGTGCATTAGGAATAGGGTTTAGAATAGGAGGTTGGTCCTCCATGAGGTCAAGAATACCCCCTTTGAATTCATCATCTTTGGCCTTGGAACAATCATGTACTTCATTTTCTGCAATAACAACATCTCTTGCAATATGTACCTTGTTAGAAATAGGATCATAAACTCTATAACCTTTAGTAGATTAATCATATCCAACAAAAATAAATGAAGAAGATTTAGAATCTAATTTGTGCCTTTTTTATTTGGGTGTATGAACACAAGCAATAGATCCAAAAATTCTCAAATGTTGTAAATTAGGTTTCCTACTAGACCATGCTTCCTTAGGAGTTATATTTTGCAAGGCTTTAGTAGGAGTTCTATTAAGAATATAAGTGGCACAAGCCATTGCTTCAGCCCAAAATTTGTAATGCAAATCTTTAGCATGTAACATACATCTAGCCATTTCCACAATAGTTCTATGCTTCCTTTCCGCCACACCATTTTGTTGTGGTGTATAAGGAATAGTAAGCTGATGTTTTATACCAAAAGATCTCAAGTAAGAATGAAAAGCATTATTAACATATTCAGTAACATTATCTGTTCTAAGAATTTTAAGTTTAGAACCAGATTGCCTTTCCACAAACATATGAAATTCAGAAAATGTGTCAAGAACTTGATCTTTAGTATGCAAGAAATAAATCCAAATTCTTCTAGTGAAATCATCCACAAAGGTAAGAGAATACTTTGAACCTTGTATGGAGTTGTTCTCCATTGGACCCAAAAGATCACTATGAATAAGATGTAACTTATGAGACACTCTTCATGAAGTACTATGAGGAAAGGGCTCCCTTTTCATTTTTCCACTCATGCATCCTATGCATGTAATTTTAGATGGAAAAAGACGTGGTAATCCTTCAACCATGTTAGATTTTAGCAATCTAGAAATATAATCAGAATTCAAATGGCCAAGATTTTCATGCCATCTATTGAAATCAATATTCACTTTCAAAGAGTACCTAGAAGAGGAAAAATCATAGAATTTAAACAAGTTATCATGAGCCAACTTAGCATTAGCAACAACAAGATCAATGTTAGGATCAATAATAGAGCACATAACCTTATGAAATTCAACTTTGTAATCTTGACATAATTGAGCAACTGAAAGAAGATTGGATTTTAATTCAGGAACATAAAGAACATTGTGTAATTTTCCATTTGGAATATTAACATCACCAACTCTGGAATCAAATTTGCAACTACTATTATCAACTAATTGAATAGGAATATTAGTAGTATCAGGTTGCAAAGAATCAAAAACTTCTCTATCAGATGTAACATGATGAGAGGCACCATTATCAATAATCCATTCTAAAGTGTGAGAAACTTTATAACAAGCAGTAAAAGCACGACGAGATTGATTACCTTGAGATTTGAAGTTATTGTTATTCATATGCTTCTTATCATTTTGTTTTTTAAAATAATCATTAGTTAGGTGACCATATTTACCACAATAAGTACAATGTGGTTTCTGATTTTGTTGATTATTGTAATTATTGTTGTATGATGACCTAGAATTAGACCTATTGTTTGAATGATTATAATTATTATTTGAAGAACCATTATTATGATGATTATTGTTATTGTTGCGATAATTATAGTTGTTTTTAGAATAATTATTGTTATGATGATTATTATTATGATGATTAGTATGAGACTTATTATTATAATTTTGAGTTTTAGATACAAAAGCATGTTCAAAAGACTTAATAGTACGAAATTAAAATAATTTTGCCTCCTCTTGATGCAACAAATTTTGAAAAATAGGATAAGTAAAAAGAGGAGCTAAACTAGAAATAGCAAGCTGAGAGTGGATGTTATGATAAATTGTTAAAACTCTTTAGGTAGACATTTCTTAAGAATTATAGTGATCAATCTAATATTTGTAAGAGTAACATTTAAACCATTTAACTGAGTTCTAATAGCATCAAACTTGAGTAAAAATTCATGCATTGATTTAAAATTTGTATACCTTAGGTCTTCCAAGTTGTCTTGGAGCTGAATCTTACGTGATTTGGAGGAGCTTTCGTAGGTTTGCTTCAAGATGTCCCATGCTACGTGAGCTTTGGTGCAATGTCCAATCAAGACATAGAGCTCAGAACTGATGGAGAGCCCAATTAGACTGAGTGCTTCATTTTTCTTACCTTGCCATGCATCTTTGGCAGTTTGAGCAACTGGTTCAAGAGTCGCATATTTGGCAACTTCAAGAAAATGTTTAAAATGGAAGAGGAAAGAAACATGCGTCTTCCATTGATGATAGTTATAAGAGCTAGTTAGTTTAATTCTGAAATTAGATTAGACATGATGAAAATAATTACAATTATGAATTGAACAGACTTATATATATATATATATATATATATATATATATATATATATATATATATATATATATATATATATATATATATATATATATATATATTAAATGCTTAAAAGAATGAGCTAGAAGTGATAAAAATAATATATAAGAGTGAAAAAGCAAATAAATAGATATATGGAACAATGTTTAGTAGATAACTTTGATTTGTTTACACAAATAGTTAGAAACAAAAAAATTTTAAACTTAAACACAATGATAAAATTGTTAAACTTGAATAAGTGAATTAAATTTTAAACTAAGAATTAAAAATAGATATAACCAAAATTAAAAAAAGATTTTCAATCAAATTATTAATGAAAGGCAGATTAAGTGACCAAATGTAAAATGAGATTGAAATGAGTCAAAGATTGAAAGAAATGTTCAAACTAGAACTAAATATAAATAAACACAGATTTATAGAGGAAAAAGGAATCTCAAAACTATTCAAAATGAGCTGCAAGAGAAAGATGCCTGCAACTACAGAGAAAAATTAGAAAAATGTTTGACAGCAGGAATATTAATTATGTTTTATAATTAAAGAGCCTTATTCTGATTACGTTTTCTACAATCCTACTCCATGAGTCAATAAATATAAATCGCAAGAGATAGTTGCCAATCAACATAAGGGGTAGACTGCAGCAAAATATTGAGGAAGCAAATTGGATTACAATAATGCCGAAACAGAGAAAGTTAGAAGGGCTTAATATAGGATGCGCACCAAATAAGGTAATGTGCACAAGCCTGGAGCGTACAAGCTCTAATTTATATGGTGTAAAGAAAAAATTAACTCAAATTTATATGATTGTAAAGATAAAATTAGCTCTTGTTCTATGTAAAAGTCAACATTAACTTTACTGATTTATTGGTTTTTTAAAAATCTAATAAGATGAGCGGAGAATGAAATCGGGTATGAATATGTATTGTACTGAAATAAATATGTGTAAATATCACAGAGGATATGGCAAGGCACTTTAAGATGAAAACAAAGATGACACACAGAGGCAGGAAGAGAAGGGTAGCAAAAAGGTTATGACCTCAGAATGCAGAAGAGGTTGTTGTGGGTAAGAAATGTGCCAGCAAAGCAATATCAAATATTTATATGGTGCACTCCGTTTAGCAGCCAAGACAATATTGAAATGACAGAATTGAAAAAAGACAAAACAAAGATATTAGCAGCAAAGACACTAAGATAATAGCATAAATTAGTTGATTATAGAAGCCCTTGCGCTCACAGAAGGATTTGACACATTTTCCCTTTCATGTTGACTTGCAGAGGCAAAAGAATTTTATGCCGCTATCTCTAAAAAATTAAAGAGATTTCTACTTTGGGGTCAACAAATTTGCCAGAGCATTTGGTTTGTAGGAACATTTGAAGGGTTTCGATCTTTGAAATCAGAGAAAACAAATTTACCGAAGAACATCTTAAATCGATTTGTGAAAAAAGAACTGAGGTTATTGCAGAGATATAAATTAAAATCTTTAAGATTGAGTTTAGAAATTTGCAGAGTGCTAAGATAAATGAAATTAAAATTTATTTGAATGAATACAATGCTAATAAAACAAAGAGAATGTTGAGTTAGATAAATAAAAAAGTAGAGATATTAGAAAATAACAATAAGAAACAGAGATATATTAGAACATGAAATATTAAAACCTGCAACCATCAATAAACTAGAGATATCTAAACAACACAAAGGAATGAAACTAAGAGAGAAATATGAGCAATAATTTCAAATCCTGCACAAAATGATTAGAGAAACAAAAAATGAATAAAAAACTGCAAGAAACATTATAAATAGATTTATGATTGATTTAAAGAAGAAATATAGAAAAGGCTTAGATTTGTCGGCAAGCCATTCGGAACTAAAAAAAAAAATTAAAATGTTAGATTGCAAGAAAATAATGAAGAAAAACCTGTAAAATAATAGTTAGAATCCAAAAAAAACTTTCTTCTTCACAACCAAAATATCCTTCAAATTTCCCTACATGCAACACTCAACAAACAATAGTTAAACTTGCTCTGATACCATGTTAGAAATTATAAAGAAGTAGAGCAAAGGAAAGAACCCAAGTGTGAGTGCATGAAAAGAAATTACCAAGATCACCAGGAGAGAGAGAGAGAGAGAGAAGAAATGCTTCAAAGAATCAAGCCAAAAGATCCCCAACGTGCTCCAAGAACAACAAGAACTCAAAGATTTTTGAAAGGGAAAAGCAAAGAAAACCCCTTGTGAATTATGAATGAGGCTCAAAGCGTAAGAAAGAAGAGAGAAATGGAGCACAAAGCTTATTAGAATATGGAGAGAAAGAATGAGAGACGAGAGAAGAATAATGAGCAAGTGTGTGAGAGGCATCTCTTAAGTAGAGATGAGTGGAGGAGTTTGCATGTAACTCCCATCTTAGATGAATGCCACATTTATAATGTGTGTGTCACAAATGTGAGATTCCTCTTAAGGAGGAATATCTAATTTTCTTATTAAAGGAATTACAAAAATGTGACATGTCCTCCTACTTGGACTAGAGGACAAATACAACATAGGACACCTTGGTTTACTCTTTAATTACATATTTTACCAAGGAAAGATTAATTTCTAATAGTTTTCTCTCCATCAACTTTTGCAATTGCAAGTGTAAAAGTCATTCATAGTAGCTCACAAGCACCACTACCACAAGTTGGGGTTTTTATTGAGTTAAATCAAAATGTATCAAATGAGGATAACAATGGTGGCACAACATAAGATTTTATAAGGGATACGTTGAACTAGTTGGATGAAAATGCTAGCAATGAAGATAATATTGATGTTGGTAGGAAGAAAAGAAAAAGGGAAGTAAAAATGGGGCAGGAGTGGGAAATGACAAGAAATTTTAAGGTTTATTGGGTAGCAAAGTACTAGTTCATTGAACTAGTCCTAAACAATGATGAAAAACCAACAGAATGCAGGTGTAAGATTTGTACCTAGAAAACTAAAAAAGAGAAGAAGTTGCAGCTAAAGCTTAACACTATAGAAAATAATATTGGTAAGGTTTATGAAAAAAAAACTATAGATGGACAAGAAATATCTATAGTGAGATGGAAATCAAAGGAAGAATGATGCAGGGGCATTCTAGGATACTCGGTGAGACTGCATGGTGGTATGTTGTTTTGGTTCTGTGTTACTCCGTTATAGCTTTAACCGATGGCCTCAGTTATTGAAGGGAGCTCGATCACTAAAGGAACTCAGTAAAACCTCTTATGCTCAGTGGAACTTGTGTTCAGTGATGCCTGTGTTGCTCAGTGTTGCTTGGCTTGGTCGATTGTTTCAATCGTGCTCGGTTGTTTCTCTGGCGCTCGATAGTTTTGGTTTACCGACTGGAGTTCTTGAGGGTTTGGTTGGCTAACTTGGTGCATTTATTGTTGGTAGCTTTTATTTTATTCTCCTATGTAGATATAGAGGCCAACATGGAGAATTAAATATTTTTAAGGCTATTTGAGAGCCGACTGTTGTTGCATTTAATATTTGTTTGTAATGGGAGCCGACTTGGCTTAGGAGTTAATTGTTTCTTCCAGCCGACTTGTGGCTGAAGATTAGTATTTAAGGAGTGTTTGGGTAGTTGTTTAGGGGATTCAGTCAGAGGTGGAAAATAGAAGATTAGATCTAGATCCTGTGAGATCTTGAAGATTATATTGATTTATGATAGTTTGTAATAGCAGAGCTAGTGGTTTGCATGCTTGGAGATAAGCAGATTGCTTGGAGGCTTACGAGCTCAAGTTCATATCTACCTTAGGGTTTCCATTAGTTGCTAATTGTTTTCAGAGCTGGACTAGCTGGAAGATCACATAAATACTTTGATTGTATTTGGTCATAACCCGGAAGGCCTTACAATCGGGCATGTTAATGAAAATTCAGTTGAAACATTATCTTGTTGTGTTATTCTGCATTGTGGTGTTTGGCTGCATGTGAGGACTATCCTTAATTGGATCCTCCTTACCTGTACTATGTTAGGTGGTATTCGAGCTTGAAGATCTTGAGTGTGTAAATCGGTTGAGGTTGTTTGCACTAGGATCTTGTTGGTGATTTATTGCTTTGGGTTTTCAAAAATCTTGAAGGATGCCTCCGAGAAGATTGGACCTTAGAAAGATTGCAGATCTTTGTGATGCTATAGAATCAAAGATTACAGAGAAGGTGAAATTTGATTTTAGATCTGAGATGGAATTGATGAAGAATGACATGATCGCTAAGGTCATGAGGGCTATGGCTGGTGTACCTCAGAATCCTAGTACTGAAGATGGTTATGAGGAAGTTGTTGAAGACTTTGAAGCTGCGATCTAGTGGTGATGACCGGAGAGACAGATCTAGTGAAGACAGAACTGGTTGGTTGCATAGATCTAGAGCTCGGTTAAGTAATAGTTACCAAATGGAAGTTTCTACTTTCTCTGGTACTTTGAAACTCGAGGACTTGATTGATTGGATTGGTGAACTAGAAGATTTCTTTGAGCTTGAAGAAATTGAAGATCCTCTTAGAGTAAGATTGGCATAGACTAAGCTGAAAGGACATGCTGCTCTTTGGTGGAAATAATTACAAAGAGATAGAGAAGATGAAGGTGAAATGAAGATCAATCGGTGGAGGTTGATGGTGACTAAATTGAAAGCTAAGTTCATACTTACCGACTATGAGCTTGACTTGTTTAAGAAGCTGCAGAATCTGAAGAAAAAAGATTTGACTGTGGAGGACTATACCAAGGAGTTCTATAAATTGACTATTCAGTCTAGACACAGAGAACTTGGTAAATAAAAGGTAGCTCGGTATGTGAATGGTTTGAGATTCAATATTCAGGATGAGCTTGGTATGCTGAAGATTGATTCAGTTGAAGATGATTATTAGTATGCTCTGAAGGCAGAAGATAAGTTGAAAAGGAGACAACATAGTAATCCCTGAGGGAAGGAAAAGATTGATCACTCGGTAAAGGATAAACCAACTGCTGAAGATGAAATGAAACCTATGGAACCAAATAAGAAGGCAAGTAGAGTTATCTTTAAGGGTACTTGTTATAATTGTGGTGAAGGACACCATTCTTTTGAGTGTACACAAAAGAAGTTTGGTGACCGACAGACTATTGTGGTAAATTAAAACATTCAGAATGAACCTAAAGCTGAGAACTTGCTAGTTCGGAGGACATTGCTCGGTACAAAGGAGGAACCTTGTCAGAAGAATAATTTGTTCAGAACTCAGTGCAATTCTGGAGGTAAACTTTGTGATGTAATTATTGATAGTGGTAGTATTGATAACCTTGTTGCTGAGGACATGGTCCAGAAACCTGGTTTGAATAGAATGAAACGTCCTCATCCTTATAGGATTGGCTAGTTACAAGATGTTCATGCTCTAGAAGTGAGGGATCAATGCTTTGTTGATTTTCAGATTGGCCAGTATAAGGATCTTGTGTTATGTGATATTGTGGAGATGAATAGTTGTGATATATTTCTCAGTAGACCTTGGCAATATGATTGCAGAGCTATGTATGATTGTGTGCAGAATGTATTTACTGTTGAGAAGGATGATAGGAATTTTTCCCTGATGCCTTTGCTGGATACAACACTCGATAGGAGGAGTTTGAGTATTGGTAGCCAAGCTGAGTTGGCGGATCTTGAGAGGAATGGAGAACAATCCTGTGTGTTATTAAAGAAAGACTTGAAGAGAGAGAGGAAACTGAAGAATTGGAGGATTTGTATGTGAAGAACCAGTTTGGGGTTTATGTGTTGAATCCTGGAAGATGTTCTTCCAGCCTATGAGAACATCTTTTTGAACCTGGGTTGTCTGATGCAGGGACATTCTAGGGTACTCGGTGAGACTGCATGGTGGTATGTTGTTTTGCTTTTGTGTTACTCATTTGCATCTTTAACTGATAGTCTCAGTTATTGAAGGGAGCTCAATCACTGAAGGAACTCGATGAAACCTCTTGTGCTCGGTGGAACTTGTGCTCGGCGATGCCTGTGTTGCTTGGCTTGGTCTATTGTTTCACTAGTGCTCGGTTGTTTCTCTAGCGCTCGGTAGTTCTGGTTTATCGACTGGAGTTCTTAACGGTTTGGTTGGCCAACTTGGTGCATTTATTGTTGGTAGCTTTTGTTGTATTCTCCTATGTAGATCTAGGGGCCGACATGGAGAATTAAATATTTTTAAGGCTATTTGAGAGAAGATTATTGTTGCATTTAATATTTGTTTTTAATGGGAGCTAATTTAGCTTAGGAGGTAATTGTTTCTTCCAGCCGACTTGTGGTTGAAGATTAGTATTTAAGGAGTGTTTGGGTAGTTGTTTAGGGGAGTCAGTCAGAGGTGGAAGATAGAAGATTAGATCTAGATCCTGCGAGATCTTGAAGATCATATTGATTTATGATAGTTGGTAATAGCAGAGCTAGTAGTTTGCATGCTTGGAGACAAGGAGATTTCTTGGAGGCTTGCGAGCTCAAGTTCAAATCTGCCTTAGGGTTTCCATCAGTTGCTAATTGTTTTCAGAGTTGGACTAGCTGGAAGATTACAGAAATACTTTGATTGTATTTGGCCATAACTCGGAAGGCCTTACAGTCGGGCATGTTAATGAAAATTTGGTTAAAACATTATCTTGTTGTGTTATTTCGCATTGTGGTGTTTGGCTGCATGTGAGGACTGCCCTTAATTGGATCCTCCTTACCTGTACTACGTCAAAGAATGTCTTCATGTTAAGTATGCCATAGAATATGAAGAGCATAAAAAAAGAATGACAGTAATTGCTAGTAGTAAAAATCCAATCAAGGCTAGGTTTAAACATGCAGCCAATGAAGCAAACCTGGCAAAGACTGTTCAGAAGAGTGTTGTTTTTAATATTCTATCCAAAGGGCATCCTATGAGAACATTCTCAGAATATGGTAATTTATTATCCTTTTTGAGAGTTCCTCACTATCTTATGTCACATTGGTCAACAAACGTTGGATGAGAAATTACAAACTATCTTTTTGAGGTGGAAAAGCAAAATTTATAGGAGAAAGTAAAATAGTCCAGATTCATTTCATTATCCATAGATGACGTTACTGCAGTAGATAACACTACTTGGTTCTGTATGCATGTGTATATAATAAAAGAACATGTCCGTCAAGCTCATTTACTCCGTGTTTGTAAAATGAGGGGCAATTCAACAACAAAAAACTTATATTTTGAAGTCAAGAATGCTTTGAATGAAGTTGCTGGTATGGATGATTTGACAATTGGCAAGAAGTTAGTGTGTGTTGGAGCTGATGTAGCTATAGTAATGCAAGGCCAAAGAAATGGTCTTTGTGCAATATTACACACTAGTATTGCACCTTACATGCTTGGCATACATTGCATGGCCCATCGAATGAATTTAGCATATAAAATTGTAAGCGATTTTCCTACAGTATCAAAAGTTGAAGATCTAGTTCGCGAGCTATACTCTTACTTCTGCAGAAGTCCTAAACATTTTGCAAAATTTAAGATTTTTTCAGAGGGAGTAACAACAGGAAACAAGCTTCTCAAGGATGTTGAGACCATATGGATCTCTTTGCATGGACCAGTAGAAAGAGTTCTAACAGAATATCAATCCTTGATCAAACTAATATATGAGCAACACCTCACAATAGACAAAGCTCCTGATTTGTTACATAAGTTAAGTGATATAGAGACTCTGTTAACTTTAGTTAGTCTTCTCCACATGTTGGATTTAATGAACAAACTTGTTAAGAAAGCCCAAGAAAGAACTATGTATATCCATGAGTATAGCAGTTTACGTAGAATAAAATGCATTGCCCTGGATGTTGTATTCAGCTATGAGAACACTTCAAAGCCCAAGTTTTTTCAAGTGGCAGATAATTACATATTTGAATCATGCTGAGAATTTTTCACAATTTAATGCAAAAAATGATTTATGTATGTTTTTGAAAGGATATGAAATACCAATGCACCAATCTAAGACAGGCAAGCGAGGTAGATTACTTCCAGTTAAAAAGGTCAATTTTGACAGGATTTTTAAATTTGTTAGTGATAATTTGAAGTCAATTTCCTACCAAATTTCAACAGAGATTTGTGAAAGATTCCCTCGAGAAGAAATTCTTGAAGCCATGGGTTGTGTGTTTCCTCATTTTTGGAAAAATGTAGGAGATAAACAAACTGATGCACATATCTTTCATAAAAAAATTGATGAATTGATGTGACAGTTTTTAAAATATGCGGATTGCAATGAATAACCAATTGAAGGAATTTTAGATTCAGCTAATCTTAAAATAAATGTAGACAATTTGCATCATGTATGAAACTGCAGTTGAAAAACTTGGAGAATCCATTTGAACCTAGTGCAATAACCAGGCTTTGGAAAAGGATAGAGTAGAGTGAAGTATTATGTGATTCAAAATCATAATATTTAAAACTTGTTGATTTATGTCAAACAGTGATATTGGGGTTGGTGGAAGATGAAAGAGTTTTCAGTGCATTGGGGTTTTTGAAATCAAAGATCAGAAACAAACTAGACAAAAATCTGGAAATTTTCTTGAGGTTGTTTGTAACTCAATACAATGTTAGAGACTTTCCTTATGATAGGGCATTGGGAATTTGGAATTCCATGCATGAAAGATGAGGGCTTTGCAACACTTTAAAACCTGGTGGTGCTACTACTAGTTTTGAGACAAACGATGGATCTTGGTCCCAGACTTAGAATGAAGATGAAGAATTTTTCAATTTTGAATACCCAACTCAGAGTGAAGAGGAACCTCTTTCTACTAGTCAATTTTAGGCACTGGATTCCATGTGGGATATAGAAGCATCAGACTGCTCACTGAGTCAGTGAAGTGATTTAGCATTCAGTTAATAGGTATTTATACACTGTATACTATACTTCTTGGACTTGAATCTTGCCTCATATTACATTTACAATTTACAAAACTATTTTTCATGATTTTTGTAATTTGAAGTATAATGTATAATGTTCATGTTACTGTATTGAAATTTCACGTATAATCATATAATGTCCTTTTTTCTCACTATAAAGTGTAAATGACTCATTTTATTTAAAAACTTAAGTTGGCCTGGCTCTGAAGTTACACAAACATTTCATCTAACCCTATCTCAAATTCGTTACATACAAATCAGAGGCCTTTGGAACCCTTCCGAAGTTATGCTAACGGTCTTCTTAACATCTTCGCAAGAGGAGAACCATGTAACAAACAACTTTTCAATGGACACTTCGTTGATGATTCTTTCCTCATACTCATTGAAGAGGAAGACAATGTTAAAGTTTCCTTACATTGCCTTGACAATTTTTGTTTAGCCTTAGGTTCTACCATTCAATGACACAAGACTCAATATTACAGGCAATCTTTTCTTCCAACTCTGCCCTGAATTCTTCAGTACGGTTGGAAGTGGTTACAACACGATGATATTTTCTGCTTCGTAGGCATTCCTTTTGCCTTCTAAGCTTCGCTAGTGGATCTTTGGAATGCAGTCTTATCCAGAATCAATAAAAAGTTATCATATAGGATTACCAAGCCTCTTTCTCTGGCTGGTAAATTCCAGATTTGTTCTAAAGTGTTGGCAGTCACCCATGTTTATTATTCCTCGATCATGTTGGGCTCCTTCCAATGCCTCTTACATGAAGCTTGAAAAATTACTGCGTGACCTTTTGTGGGCTTCTAGATTTGATCATCACGACTGTCACAAGGTTGCCTAGGAGTACTATTTCCTTCCCAAGGATTATAGCGGTCTTGGCCTTATTTCCACTTAGAAACAAGGCTTGGCCCTATGTTCCAAATGGGTCATCCGAGATTTGACTAGTGCCGAGGCTTGGAAAATCTTGTTGAGATTTTGTACCTCTTTAGGCTTTCCTGTTCACAGACCTGCCTGGAAGGGGATTGGTTTTCAAACCCTTCTTATCATAAGAGACCCAATTCAAATCCAGGGTACTTTTGCTGCTAAAAGTATCTAGAGAGCCTAGGAAGATGTCGAGCCCTTGCTCCACTGAGATAGAGATGGATTTAAGGATGGACTTTCCATAAATTGACACAATATTTGGTGGTTGTCACTTTTTCATCAGAAAGGGCTTCCTCTTTCCAAAATCCAAGGGGTTAGCGCTCTGCATTTTTATAAACATGGCATTAGAACCCCAAGGATTTATTTTCTAGAACCACTATGAGTCTCCGGTCATGGGACGATTTGCAGGTCCAGGTTTGTCTTTCATGCCCAAATCAACAAACTTTTGATCTATTGGTCTCCACATGGTGCATAAGCTTGGCATTCAGTTTGTCAAGCCCTAGAGGAAGGACTGGAAAATGGTATCCTTGGACTCCTCTCTAGTTACAAACCCAAGATGGGTTATGACTGGTTGGTTCCCCATTTGTCGATGGTTGATAGTCTTAATCAAAGATGGCATTTGCAGTCTTCCCAGAAGTCTTGGAGGTTCCTCTTTCTCATTGTTTGGTCTTCCATTACAAAACCAAAAATTGCACTCTTTTCTCGGTGTGTTCTTTTTCAGGGGTTGCCTCTGGGCACTAGGCTCAAGCATTTAGGAGTCCCTGACCCTAGGTGCCCTTTCTGTGGGCTTCTAGAAACTTTATGCACATTTTATGGTTTTGTCGAAGAGCTCAACAATATTGGAGTTGGATTCATGACTTTTTCAGTCCTTTTAAACTATAACCCTTTTCTTGGCACATGGCTTTGTTGGGTGATTCACCCATAATCCCTTTCAAATTTTCCCAGATATGGCATGCTTTTAGGATGGAGATTTTATTCACTCTTTGGAAGGACAAAAATGTTATTGTATTCACTCACAACTTTCTTGATATTAATGTTTCAATGTATACTAAAGAACACATTTGTAATAATGTAATTAGGTAGATACAAGTCCAGGCTGACAAGGTGGCCCACTTGCAAGAGCTTTTGCAACATTGGGTAAATCCCCCCTATGTGGTTGCCAAAGGGCCACCAGAGTCTTCTTTGTCGATCACACTCCACCCTGTAGTCGTCATCATGGCCGTAGTTCTTCCGCTCAGTGTTCCAGACTCCTCAGTCTCAAGATCCTCACTTCTCCTCTAGTGGTGGTGATGCCTGAAAGTGTCGCTTGACTTCCCCACCATGTCGTGGTCTTTCCTTGGGTTGGCCTGCTTCTGCTCCTGTTCTTGGTGGCTTCAGTTGGCTTGACACTGGAAGAGATTTAGCCTGGCTTGCTGCTTCTTCAGCCAAGTTCCCTCAATTGTCTTTGGCTATCTCTCCCAGGAGGGAGGAAGGTGAAATAAAAAAAGAAACAGAGAATGATGGTGAAGGGTGGTCTATTCCTCACCCTACCCCTGGCCCTGTTAATGATTGGGGCAATCTGGATAATAAGGATCCTCCTTCCTCGACTGCTATGGCTTCGGCTACCTGAGGGGTTATATGTTTTTTTTTATGACTAATTGATTTAGTTGTTATTTTCGGTCGTTGGCCGAGTGACTCTCGCGGGGTGATCTTGTATCCCTTGGTTTTTTTGTGTGAATATGTACTTTATATTAAACTTTAATAGAAAGGGCACTATTCATAAAAAAATTGTAAGTCATTCACAAGCATATCAAATTTTAGAATAATTAAAATTATATTAATTGAAGTTCAAAAAATATATTTTTTGAAAGACATTCAAAATGAATTTTTACAAATACTTTGGAGGGGTCATTATTTTGCTCTTCCAAACTAGCAACAACTATTGTAATGTCATTGATTTGAAGTCATTTAAAGACAAAAACTAATTCAAAAGTAAAGAAAAACAAAAAAATATGTAATAAATATGAGAAACTATACTATTTTTTTTGAAGAAAGTAGTATGAAAGGTGTCAATCATTGCATATAGACTAAGCACAAAACCCTTGTATATGCCTTATTTATCCTTGGACTATGATCCAATTTTCTTATATTTAAGTTTCTTTCCACTTTTGAATTTAATACATTATTCATTTAAACAAAAGGCAATTGACAATATTAATTAATATATAGACCACTAATGAAAATCAATTGTGGAAGTAATAATATTTTATCTCCAATGCAACATGCACTTTTATAAAATACAAGCTTTGAAGAAAAGATTTACAAGAAAAAACTGATAAAAATAATCAGGGAGAGAATCTAATTGTTGTGCATTTTGTTTGGTATGGTTAATTTTTTTCAATGGTACATCAAACTCTTATTAAAAAAAATTAAAACATTTTTATAGACAAGTTAAGAGCTTAAAATTATTATTTAGATATTCAAACTCAAGTAATGATCCATGTCTTCACTTATGTCTATACATTATACTAAAAGAAGTCACTAAACTATATGTATGTGACATGCATTACCAATGGATGCTTATGTCACCATACATTTAGTTGTTTCTTTACTGCAATTCATAAAAATATATACTTTTATCTATTTAAGTACCCATTAATACTTATAAATAATATGAAAAAGTCTTGTTGAGTACAAGGTTATGACACCATAAGGGGTGAGGTCCAAATCTTGTCCCATACAACTTATATGGAATGGATACCCTTTAATCATTTACCCTCAACCAACAAGATCTATATAGATGACTCATGTGTGATACAATTTTGATGGAGCAGATACCTTTTAATCATTCACTCTCAACCAAGAGACTCCCATGTATGAATCATTCCTAACACCATAAAAGATGAGTCCATACATCTTTGATAAGATGAATACCCTGTAATCATTAACTCTAACCCAAAGAGATTTCGACAAATGACTCATACTCGCACCATAAAAATGAGAGGTGGGAATCTTGTCCTATAAAACTTCGATAAAATAACGAATTTCAATTGTGACTGATGTAGCCATTGCATGCAATATCGTAAGACCTTCATTTTTTTTAAGAAATGTAAAATGGATACTTAACTACCTATAACTAAGGTTTGAAGGTGTGGCTCATCATGCAATTCGTTAAAATAGCACGCCTAGTTAAACGTGTATAAAAATTAGCTTTTAAAAGATTCAACCAAAACTTAATCTAAAAATATCTAGTACTTGAATTTAAAAATACCATTTGTTATTAGTTGGTGATTGTATTTCTATACAAAATATGACATATATGCAACTTAAATGGACCATATACCTATTAGTAATCATAAATATTTGTTATATCTAACTTTTAAATCGAACACAAAAGGACCAATGCTTCAACACCAAAAAATTATTTGTTGTTATAAAAATAACACATTATTATATAAAATACAACCTATACCGAACACAAAGGGACCAATAGTTGAACACTAGAACTTTTTGACAATCTCACACATTTCATGGGAAAATACAAGGCATTTTGGTTGTGTTCACCTTTTATATTTGTGATAAAACCAATTATTAATATGAAATATTCTAATGCATAGACATTGCTACCCCAATAGTTGTGCACATCATAATAGTATTTGTGCACTAAGATAACAATACTTGTTTAAGTGGGCATCTTATTTTATTAAGTGGGCATATTATTTTTTAATTGACACACATATGATAGATAAGTATGATATATTATTTGAGACAAAAAGTTATCTATTTCACATGTTTGTGTTATTTTAATATAACATTTATAGGTTCTCATGTGTTCAAGTATTGGTCCATTTTTTATCAACATTTAGAAATTTTTTGTTTTACATTTGGATTATTTAATCACAATATATAGTAAAAATGTGGTGTAAGACTGGATAATATATTCACTAATGACCTCACGACTATTGGACCCCTCACAACTATTGGTCCCTCTCCCCTATATAAGAACATTGTTTTTATTCAAAGGAATAAGGAGTGGCATACATGATCATTGTTAAATATATATTTCTAAATAAAGAATCCAAATAATGTGGTGAAAAAGAAATCTAAATAATGTGGTGCATGTAATTTTAAGTTTTATAAATGAAAAAAAACAATAGTAAATATGTAAGAATAAATAAGATGTATGAAAAAGAAGTCATATAAAAAAGAACAAAGATAGTAATATAATACCTATAACAACAATGAGCGCACGCTCAGATGTTCTTCCCTGACATTTTCTAAATAGACGGCACGAATAATTGGGTTTGTGTGTCGGCATTTGGATTTAGTGGCGGCCCATTGAATTTAAGACAGTATAAGTCATCAATAAGTTAAATCGACTGTACATTCTCCAGTGGACTCCAAAGCCATCATAGTCGACGTGGGGGAGTACTGTCCATTCATTTCAAAAAGAAATATTTGTGTGTTCTACTCCTCTGTTAAAGAATAGCTCTGAAATAGCGACTGCTCCATTGTTCTTCTGCCACGAACTGTCGCAGCAGTTTCCTAAGCTAAAAAGCCAAAAAAAACTGTAGTTTGAGCAATTTCCAAGCAAATGCAGTACAATGACTGATCCAATACTTTACTGCCTCGAAACATCTCAGCAATTTCTCGTCGACTGTATCTCCAATGAATTCTATATATTTTTTTTCTTGTGGTCTGCAGTGTGCACTTTACATGCAAGATTGTCGACTGTTTCCAGGCTTGAATTGTCTTTTCTTGTGGAGTGGGAAGAATTTTTAATTCTTGTATTGTCCTTTATTTCAGTGGGCGGTTTCTGGGTCCATTCCCCTCTGTCTTACTTTGCCCTTTCAATTCTATTCATTTGAGCACGCCTTGCAGTCAAATAGTTTCTGTGCTGGACTTCATCACCGACTTTGTACAATTATCCACGCAATGACGGCAACGGGTACAAGGAATCTTTGCTGTAATCTCCTCTACCGTCCACTTAAGTAATTCATGACATCATTTATGCTTTAAACCTTACATTTTGAAATTTGTGGGGTCTTGCTTGTCAGAATTTCCATAGGTATTCTCCACCGTGTTTCCCACTTCAATTCTCTTTTCAGTCAGGCTTTTTTGGTCCTTTTTGGAAGAGGGGTTGTATTAGGACTGAAACGTATGTCTAGACTAGAAATTGTTAGAAATTGTATTAAGAGTGGGGCTTATTATATTTGGCATCATAGTTAGAAAGTTTACTAGACATTCATATTAAAAAAAAGTTATTTTTATTAAATAGGAAATGATTTTAGATAAGAATGGAATTTGATTGAAATAATCAAGGGTTTAAATTGTATAGACATAATAAATTTAGGTGTTTGAAAATGTAAATTTAGTTGAATGTTGTTGATCTTAGTTAAAAGGAGACCAATACTTGTGTAGTTATGTGGCATCATATGATTAAATGTTTTTTAAATCTAAGGGTTACATTTTATTTAAGTAGTCATCATCAACAATAACAACTTTAAAGTCATAACTATTCATAAAATATTGTCAAAAACATTAAACACAAATAATATCACAACCATTGAAATTCTTTTCCCTGATAAATAATTTTTCTTCCCTTTATAATGGGGAATTGTGAAAAACCATCATCATTGAAGGTTTGACAAAACAAACAACTTAGGAAATCCTCTACTTTTTCTGGGAAGGCTCCAAGTTCATCTAAGAAAGCTGAGGTTTTGCAATCCGCCCTAATATAAGATGCCCTTGTATACAACATAGCCCTCCTGCCCGCCTTCCCCTTCACGCCATCGCTGCAGTGCAAAGATGGAATCTGACAAAACTATGCTATGGTTGATGGGTTTGCTGTCGCTGCAAACAAATGCAATACCCGCATATCTCCACCAACTCTACAAGCTCTGGAAATCTTACAGAGACAATTCAGGCGCTTTCTCCCACATAGAGATCCCTGAATACGAAGAACCCAGCATGGGATCCAACAACGAAATCTACCGTTCTGTGCGAGTGTATTTGAGCAGCCTGGAAGCGACTGCAAATGCGCCCAGCGTGTCGATCAGTCGACCCAGTCGAGCCTCCAAACTGGGTTTCAGTGTGCCTGCTCAATACCCAGTGAAAGACGAATACAGAGGAGCTCAAATGTGTTGGTCGCAGGAAATCAAGGTCGACGAGAAGCAAGGAGCTCAGAACAGAGGAAGCGGATATACAGAGAGAAAATATGTCCTCAAAATCTCCAACAAAGACAAGGCCAGAGTTTTATCAGCGTATCTAGACCACATATCGGGCTTCGCGTACAATCTGCAGAGGCGCAGCCAGGAGAGGAAGCTCTTCAGTAATACCGAGAGCCGTGGAAGATGGAGTTCAGTGGCGTTCAAGCATCCATCCACGTTCGACACCCTGGCTCTCGATCCTGTCTTGAAGAACAAGATTAAGCAGGATCTCGACTGTTTTCAGGAAAGCAGGGAGTTTTACCGCAGGACTGGGCGGGCTTGGAAGCGGGGTTATCTTCTGTACGGCCCTCCTGGGACTGGCAAATCGAGCCTCATCGCCGCCATTGCTAACTACATGAACTACGATGTTTATGATCTGGAGCTCACCAAGGTCCTCGACAATTCGACTCTCCGTGAGCTTTTGCTTGCCACTTCGAGCAAATCAGTCATCGTCATCGAGGACATCGACTGTGCTGCGAATTTGTCCTCCAAGGCAATGTGCAGAAAGTCCAGTAAGTCTCAGAAGGATGGGTCTAAAGTCTCTCGACGGGGTTATTCGACCATTACTCTGTCTGGTTTGCTAAATTTTGCAGATGGGCTCTGGTCCAGCTGTGGGGAAGAGAGGATCATGATTTTTACGACTAATCACAAGGACAGACTCGATCCTGCGCTGCTCAGAAGTGGGCGAATGGATATGCATATTCTTCTGTCTTTTTGTGGGTTTCCTGCTTTCAAGCAGCTGGTTTTTAATTACTTGGATATGGAGGATCACAAGCTTTTTGCGACTGTGGAAGAAAAGATGCAG
Source organism: Chamaecyparis obtusa (assembly GCA_027943335.1). Classification (NCBI taxonomy): domain Eukaryota; kingdom Viridiplantae; phylum Streptophyta; class Pinopsida; order Cupressales; family Cupressaceae; genus Chamaecyparis; species Chamaecyparis obtusa. The sequence goes on along the minus strand of BSBK01001858.1, from coordinate 647,211 downwards.
TCTGGTGGGTGCCTGACACCGGCTGAGATTTGTGAAGTTCTAATTCAGAATCAATCTGATCCTGATTCTGCAATTTGGGCTGTTGTTGCTGCTCTTGAGGGTAGCAAGCGTTTGGATGAAGCAGCAGTTTCCAGTGGAAGTGACAGTTCTGAGGATGAGGAAGAATCGTCATCTTCGTCCTCATCATTGTCAGATGATGAGTAGGAGTTATAGATCCAGAGCCCCCCCTGCTGAAAGAGTTTCGGTTTATCTGGATTTTGCTTAGTATATTGCAACAGAAGAATGTTAATGAAGGTCAGTTCTGCATAAAGAAAAGTATTTCATATTACGCTTTAGAATCCCCATTTCAGTGCTCTGATCGTAATCAGAGAGTCCACAGTAAGCCTGTCATGTCATTGTTCACAAGTTGTTTCTGACTCGACTTAAAAAAGAGAAGCAAAATGTATTTAAAAAACAAGTTGATTTACTTTAACTTTCAAGTACCTTTCTTTGTTGACTAAAGTGTGCGGGTAATATTTCCTTTTCATGTGTTTTCTTTGTGAGCACTTAGTTTTTATATCTGAAACGAAAAAAATATAAGATTCTTTTTATTAAATAAAGAGCCGAGTTTAGAAAATATTATACAAATGTTAGATTGATAAAGATAGTAGGTGTACATAGTGTTGGATGCGATTAGACTAGTAGTTGCATTTTTTAAGGGTGTAAGGGTTATGTTGATAGTATTATATATACTAGTACTTGCACCGAAAGGAGGTGCAAGGGAAGCGCCGACAGGCATTTAATTTGGAACCATGATCAAAGCATTACATAATATAGGTCAGTGTGTAAAAGTGTAAAAAAGAAGACAACACTCTGAAAGCAAATAAAGTAAGAAGACCCTTTTACAATGCTAAGAATTGGAGAGTAGAAAGTCTATGAATCCCAAAGAAGTAACCAGTAATGATTTACCCTTAACATAACAAGGCAATTTAAGTACAAATTAGTTGTTGTTGTATATAATATAATTGAACGGGTAACAATTGTATGTAAAGTATTGGCATCCTTTGTCTTTGGTAGGACCTTGTTGGAAAAATGAAGCAGCTATATTAAGTAGAGTACAACAAGAAATGTTGTATCTTCATAAATGAACATCACAATTTTGTATGTTGTGGAGGTTTGTACCAAAACCTGCAAGAAGGGAAAAAAAATAGTTAAGATGCAAATGGTTGGCATAAATAGGGGAAGCGAAAGAAGAAAACATAATGATTTCACTGTACCATGAGATAATGTATATACATTCCCAGCGTGAACATTTTGAAAATGGAGGTCTGCAATTGCATTGAAGCAAGTGACACGAACTTCAGTTCTCTCACTGTCAATCATATCAAAACTGAACATGTGCCCATTTCCATTTTTGTTGTTGAAGTGGTGCATTTCTTTCTTCATAGTCACATGACCTTGTATTAGCCACTGCATTTGAAATAGATTCAAACTTATGATAGGAGTAATAGTGGTGCGGGGGGGGGGGGGGGGGGGGGGGGTTTGTTTTGCAGCGATGCATGCAAGCCAAACATCATTTTTGAAAGACTTGGTTGATCGGGTGGAACAATATCTCCTACTTCTGTGCATGTGTCATATGAAGTCCCCACATGTTTTTGTTGAAGTTTTTCTGGTTCTTTGAAGAAGAAGGTGGGTTCACCAATGATATCATGGTCGCTGCATATAACCTCTAAGTTGGAGACTACAATCCACCTAAAGAACTCAATTGAATTATAATATTAGTATTGAGGTGTAAGTGCACAAGAAAATGTAATAGAATCCACCTATAGAATTCAATAGATCTATAAAATAAGAATTGAGTTGTAAGTGCAGAAGAAAATGGAATTGGTGTGTTGCAAGAAAGATGTGGTCGTTATAGGCTCACCTTGAATGACAAATGGTTGGAATAGTAAAACATGTGAGGTGAACAATAGAGCCCCTTTTTATTGTCTCAATTGTTACAAGGTCGGTATACTTGCTTGGCAAGGTAGCTTTTTGTAAATGGAGGCTGTCGGAGAGCTCTAATTTGTATCTAGCAGTCAATGCATTTCCTTGCCCAAATGGTGCAATGGAGAAAACTTGAAGTCGCAGATGTACATCTAACTTGTCAGTGTTGATAATCTTTATTGCGTTTTCCGTCAAAGAGTGAGACATAGTTTAAAGGAGAGGTAACAAACCTATAAATTTAAATAACTGTCAAGAGGTATGTCGTTTAGAGGTAGTATCGAGCAACGTAAAATTTAAAGGCAAATGTAGTTGAAGAAAATAAACAAATAACACACTATGCTAGGCAAACATGGGAATTGCTTATGTGGCCCTGTCGAATGTAATGACATATGCAAAAGTGTGTTGGAATAGTAGTTAGGAACATAATTTGTTTTCCATACAAAATGTACAATGCAATGCTTGTAAACAAATCAATTATGTGGACATCCATAATGACAAAGAATAGTTGGGAAAAGGTAACTTGTAGTGATCAAACAAATGGAAAGATTAAAAGGCACACCTTCACCCCAAAAGTAGAGAGGATTCCTTTGTAGAACTGTAGAGTTTGAAGTAGGTATATTCCTAGAGATGGTAAAGAAATTTAAAAAGTGTTAGAGAAGAGCACACTAAAAAGTTATTTGTAATTAAATTTGGGTCCATTACTTTTCCATGTAGTATCAACAAATGTTGGTAAAGAGACAACTCTTTACCAACCTAATCGTCTTTTGAGTGCTTAAAAGTGAGAATTCAATTTGAAAAGGCACATACAAGTCTATAAATGCATAGTTTATAAGTATCCTAGTCCTCCATAAGTATATTTGGATATATATGGACAGGGATGATTGTTGGATATATACATAGCATTGGAACATTTGTAAACACTATGACTTTAAAAATATGAAATAGAATTGTAACTTAAATGCATATACATTTTTTAACACCAATATTTTTGCTAAAAAAATAGTAATCATTGTGTTTCATGGGAGAGATGCAAGGTCAAATTATTACAAGTATAGAACACAAATCAGGTTATAGGAGTATTTAAATCTATGGAAGCATATGGATGAGGGGGCTTTGTAGGAAAAGTGTGGCTAGATTACTTAAACCATCCCAACTCTAGTGATAACTTAAATTAAAATTTGTATTGCACATAGTAAATGGGGAAACTGAGATATCAAATTCAAAAGTGTGTTAAATAGAGATGTTGGTAATATAGATTGTTATTTAAAAGTGACCAAAACACGTGGTTAAGAATGTAATAGAATAGATATTGAGGAAACAACATTTAAAAGTGTGTATTGAACATTCAAATGCATTGTCAATTCATAGTTAACACCATGCAAAAGTGATGGAAATAGAGACCATGCAATTTTATAATAGGTACAATCAAATGTATACAAAGATCACAAAAATCATCAAAAGTTGGAACATGCGAGGAAAGTGTACAAGGTTGTTTCTGATTACAAGAGCCAAAAGGCTCCAAAATTCTTCTCTATGGAAGAGTTGATGCGTAAGTGCAAACAAAGGTAAAGTAGAGAGGAAGCTACATAAATGTACTATGGTCTATGTACAGTTGAGGTAAGCCTGGAACGCACGCCGAATAGTAGGAGCGTTGCCTTCTCCATAGTACTCGCCAAAATAGACTTCCCTAAGGAAAGTGTAGAAACTAGAAAACTTGACATAGTTTGCATGCAGTTCATGCAGCATATCTTCCATAGCCATCAGTTTAAAGTCTTTTACATCACATGCATGAGCACTAGTGACTTTTAACCGTTCAACACTGAGCTAGGAAGAAAGTGAAAGGCTACTTGTTAAGTTTTGAATTTCTGTTTCTGGAAGCCCCTTCCAATTAACAGACACATTAGAGCCGATGGAGGGGTTTGGAACACTGATTTCCGAGGAGCTAGTTGAAATTTCAATAATCTCATTAGGTTGATGTAGATTTGCCATGACCTAGAAAAAAAAGAATAATTGAGTATTTTTTTCTTTCATAGATAGAAAGGAAATTTTCAAATAATAATGATATTTATATTTATATAAATGTAAACATGATTTTTTCACTTTTTAAAATAAATTTTGATTATTCTACAAAAAAAAAAATTGTCTTGTTTCTAATTCAATTGTTCAAAATAAGAAAACTAATTCAATTAGCACTTCATAAGAAATACGAATTAACAACAATTGAAAAAAGTAATTAAAATATCCGTAAATAAAAATACGATGTTTAATTCAAACTGCTTTAGGATAATAACACTAAAGAAATAGCTAATTACATTAACTAACAGTTTAAGTAAATATGACAATAAATTTTACCGTTACAATTAAAGGATTCAAAACGCTAAAATAAGAGAGAATTAAATAAAGTTGGCAAAGGCTGTAATAGGAATGCATTGTATTAGTTTAAGAAATTAAAATAAAATTCGAATAAAATGGAAAAAAGAACTCAACTACCATTTAAAAAAAAAGTATCTATAATGATTAACAAGTCAACAAAGAAAAAATAATATATATTAAAAATATCAAATTGGAACTTTCCAAAGAAAAAATTAAAATGATTAATTCTCAATTCATAATAATAATTATTTTTTATTTTCCTTATATAAGTACTTTCAATAAATTTGAAATCTAGTAATATACAAAATATACAATTGATAAATCAAAACAGAGTAATCACATTAATTTAAAACTGTTAATTTTTAAGATTCTAATATCAAATATAAATAATAGAACTTCTAAAAAGGAATTTTTTAAATAATAATGATATTGATATTTATATAAATATCTCCAAAAACACTATGATTGCTACATTTCTAGAAGAACAAAATTGATAAAAGAATATCCGAAAAGTAAAAGTGGGAGCGAATCCTTCCAGCTTAACAGGAGAAGCATGAAAATAGAAGTGCAAAAAATTATAAGACTAAAATGTGGGATTTCAAAGAAAAATTCACACATTATAGTTTGTTGTGTCAATTTCATATGAATTAAATAAAAAAGAAATTATTCTCAACAACAGAACATAAAACTTTGAAGGTATCCCCAAAAGAAGAAAAATTCAACTCAAATGAGAGGTAAAATAGAGAACATTCTATTGTATTGGGCCTTTCTGCAAGAAAGGAATCCAAGATGGCTCCAAATACATAGTTGACAGGTTAATGGGAAATGAAATGAGGCATGGACGATCAATGATTATTCAAGCCCTGTTCTAAAGAAAAATGGTATCCCTTCAACAAATCATTTGCAGCAAGGAAGAGATTAATATAGTAAATAAATTCACCTCGAGGCACATAAGAAATGGAAATCTTTACAGCCTTCAAAGGAACATATAGACATAATCGTGGTGATTCCCTAAGGTTTCCAACTTTTGTCAAAAAAAAAGTGATGACTTCCCTGCATGTGCCACCTGTAAAAAAACTGTGGCATTTTACAAAAGCAACCATGCACAAAAATTTTAGATTTATAAAGGAAGTTTAATAAAATTTCCAAAGGCAAATTTGCTTAGAAAATCAATGCCAAATTTGATCTATCTTGTTCTATACCAAGAGGATTGATACTGAGCTCAATATTTACAAAGGTGAGTCCTCCAGATCAAGAATTGGATAATAGCTACACATTGGGAGCTAAATGATCTCCTCTAGTTTTTTGCCTTTACTCTAGAATTGTGTATGTCGCTTGGAGATGTTATTTCTTCAAACAAAGTAATAACTTCCTTTGCCCGTTGAAAAAGCATCTCCAGAGTTTTTCATTTTTTCTTCTTGAAAGATGTACACCTTTAACAGAAATAAACTATCGCCATATAAGCCATGAGCTCCAGTGAGCCACTAAACCAATCAACTATCACATTTTATTGGTTACACTTCTGTCCTTCAGGAATCAAACGCTAAGTGAACTATAGCATTTTCTCAAGACCTGTAGCATTATCTTTGCCAACCTACTACCAAAGAAATTCTACATAGTAAATATTGTTATTTTACAAAATTATACACACAAAAGTCTAATTAAAAATACAAATAGAACAAAGTAGTACATATCTAAAAGATAAGAGGAAAGCAGCTTGCCTATACTTCAAAGTTCAAAGACCAAAGATTTCGTTATCAAACAAAAGATTGTGTACTCTATATTGTGCACAAGTCCACCGGCCAATTAAGAGAGGAAACACATGATAGATTTTCAAAACTTCAATGTGGCTCTATGATTTAGCTATAAAGCATGTGTTGCAAAACCATTGTTTAGTCTACTGTCGAGATGCCTTGGTTTCACAATAGATAATCACACATTAAAATGAATCAAAAGTTTCACAAAGAATTATAGAAAAGAGACAGATATAAGAAATCCTACTTGAGACTACAATTAATGCCCAGACAAATGATCACCAAAGTACTTGTAGGATTCGGTTCCCTGGCTTATTCTTTAACCAGATCCAATGCCAAACAATACAATCTAAAAAATGTAAAACCGTCTAATTTGAGTAACATACTTCAAGTAAGAACAAGATTTGACTACGTAGAAAAACCAGAAAAGACCATTTTGTGCTGCAACTTACAATGTAGATACTGCAAAAGTCAGGAGCAACATTTTTGCTAGAAACTTGGCTGGAGACCATAGAATGGTAAAGGTAACTAATATTAAGCCCAAAAAAATCATACATAGAAAAAGGCTTTTGCTTTATTTAAATGAGGTTTTGAAACTTAGATCTAAGGATATATGTATATACCCAAAATAAAAGTAAGGCCGAATACTTAGGTGAGGTGAGTGTTTCTCTGTGTGTGACTGTGGATGTGCAAAAGCTTAAAGGCACAAGATAGAAATTTGAAAAATAGAATTATAAGTTATTTAGAAATTCGCAACAAGAAATTGCCAAAACCTCTACCTATTACATTTGACCCTCTACGAAATCCGATTTCATTTCAAAATGTGCATAAAACACTAAACTGTTCAGAATAAAAAGCGAAAAAGAAGGGGATAAAAGCAGGGTTTATCGCTACTCACCTTAGTACTCCAAACAAAAGAAAAAGCCTGGCTGTTCTGCGGAGCTGAGGATGCCAATGAATTCTTGTGTGCAAGCGATTTGTGCGGAAGTAGGGTTTCTCCTCAATTAAACACTTCTGAAAGGGCAAGCATAAATGCGGGGAGGTGAACTATGCAAGTGCTGGGTACATTTCCCGGACGGTTTCCATAGAAAACCAGGGACATGTAGCTAGGAAATTAATTTGTGCAGGTGCGATGGAGGCAGAGGTGTGGGATACTCCACCCAAAAAATGATGACAAACAGCCTGCAGCCGAAATGGCAGAGGAAGAGGTCATATCAAAGGCAAAGCCATGGCTACTAGCCACACACCTATAAGCATTAAAAGTGACAAGGAAAAAAAAACTAAGTGTTTCCCCTTCCTATGGTTAACATTTTTTGTGGCCAACCTATTTTCTCCTATATTTACCACATAGCATTTAGCAATAGCGGCAGTCACATCTTGTAGTGTTTGCAGATTTGAAGTTCAGTATCTAGTTGTTGTTTTTTTGGCGGTCATCAGACATCATAACTTTAGGCTAGATGTTTTAAAACGGATTAACTGGCGTTGCAGACAGTAAACTTGCACATCACTCTAAACTTGCACATCACTCAAAATTATGAGCAAAAAAACCTATGAAAACCATGACTGGTGATGCCTATCGGCTAAAAAGTTGTCCACTCATTTTTGTACTTTACAAAGAAATAAATAATATTTTACTTGATCCGCCAAAAATATGCGCCAGTTAACATTCCGGGAAGTCAACGGAGATCGAAAGATGACGGAAATAAGAAAGACAGAGACAAACATGAAGAGCAAGAACGTTTGCCACCTCATGAATATCCGGCCCGCGAGTACGCGAGGAGTGAAATGGCGTTTCAGGGCGCTGGACGGAACGGGAAAAGCAACGATCTCACTGTACGAAATGCTATCTAGAGATGTATGGGATAACCTAAGGAAAACCATTTTTGCAATTGAAAATCGGACTTATGGTAGTTTTTAGCGTGAGACAGGTATAAGATCATCCATACGCAAGCAACTAAAAAACCAACATAAAAACACCAATGAGAAATCCATTTTCGGGTGCGAGACAAAATTTTGAGCGTAGTGTGAGACAAATCCGACGAGTGTGAGAAAATTTCGAGCAGGCCGTACACAAGCTTCCCCAAAGGGGAAGCCTATCGGCTAATTAAATGATGTCATTGTATTGTTGATGTAGAAAGATTGCTTGTAATATTGATATGACTATTGTATTGTTTTTTCACACCCGATATTAGTTGTGGTAAGTATCGTAAAAACTTATGTGGTAATGTCTCATTCTAATCAATACATGCATGTACAAGCATGGTAGAATTCAACATTTGTATTAACCAACTTTTCTAGTAATCTCTAGCTTTCTATATATAGCATGCATATTACTTTCTCCCCAAAACTTGCTAAAAATGTGTTACTTCTGTGTGATTCTCTCTGTCAGCCCCAGCTCCATCTTTACAACTATTTATTTCCTCCACATAAAAATGTCATTTTATCGTCTATCTCTTGAGTATCTTAAATTGATAGTCACCATCTTTGGATCTCTTTGTGACTCAATTTGTGGTTTGACTTTTTGAGTGTTGTATATGTTAAATGTTTTTATTGTATTGGTGATATGGAAAGTTTGGTCATTATATATTTGTCACATATTAAAACATAAGGTAGAATATTTTCATCTTTATTGTTCCAAATGTACGAAGTAATTATAATTTGGCTGGACAACTATGCTAAGTTAAATTACGTTATAAACTAATTTCAAAGTATAATTTATTTCAATTGTTAGGCATCTATGCTTTCATAATTGGAAATGAAATAAATCACACCATTGAAAAAGAGAACTCACACACTCTCCCTATCCATTCCTCTACATATTTCTCGTTCACACACATAGACACTCCTTGATTCTCCCTCCCTATCTCTATCTTTTCTTACCCTTCTATACCTTTCATCTCTCTCTCTCTCTCTCTCTCTCTCTCTATTTTTCTCTATTTTTCTCTATTTTTCCCTCCCTATTTTTATCCCTATCGATATTTTCACCTTTCCACCTCTCTCCCCTCTTTCTATTATTCATCTTACTCACTCTCCTTCCACCTCTCTCTACCTCTTTCTCATTATCTCTACTTATATCTCTCTATCCCTCTTAACTATCATTTCCTCTATGAAATGGACAACCTATCTTTTTGAAACAATAATTCAAAATTGACTATATCTCCTCATCTCTATCTCTTCCTATCCATCTTCCTCTATATTTATATATCTTTTTATCTCTTCCTCTCCATCATTCTCTCTCGATCTCCATATCTCTCTATCTTTACCTATCCCTCTACAATATGTAAGAATCCATGAAAATACTCTTGGAATGAAAAACAAATCTCTCTCTCTCTCTCTCTCTCTCTCTCTCTCTCTCTCTCTCTCTCTCTCTCTCTCTCTCTCTCACACACACACACACACACACACACACACACACATCTTATTCACCACCCCCTCTCTACCTCTCTCTCCTTGTCTCTCCTTGTCTCTCCCTAACTCTATTGCAAGTCTAGAGTCAAGCTTTTCCGTGCCAATTTACTTTTAAGATAATAAGTAAAAGCAAAACAAAGACAAAACATTATAGATTTTGTGAAGTGTTTGCCTATCCAAAGTTTCAATTCTAACAAATGAATAAATTGAATCATAACATTTTCAACACTACATCTCACAATTAAAAATAAATAAAAATTTAGTTTTAATTTTAAAATCAATCTCCTTTTGTATAAAAGCTAATTACTTATTTCTCTATTTACTCTTAAATATTTATGTAAATAATTGCACTAAAAAGTTTAACTATTAAATAGTTAACATATAATAAAATAATATACATCTTCTACATAATTTAATCAAGTTTTAGGTAAATTAAATTTAAATTTCTATTCTATTAAATATAAGATAACTTTCAATTTCAAATAAAATTTGATGTGAAATAAAATAATTATAAAATTACTTTTAAATATATAAAATTAAATATATATAATTTATGTAAATTAGTGTGTAATTTTGCAAATTACAATTAATAAGTTTGTACAATAGAATTGGTGCATATATAATAGAAATGGTGCATTTATTATTTGAAGAAATAAAATAATTAAATTGAAAACATAATATGTAGTATTTTCAGTTGAGAATGCTTAAAATTAGGTAAATTCTTTTCTATACAATATCCAATTGTTTACCATACATTGTGAATGTATATAAATAAGCACATTAAAAATAATTTTACACATAAATTATTATAAAGACAAATATAAATGTTTTATAATGTGTATAAAAATTTAAAATAATTAAAATAAAATTCAAAATATTTTAATGAATATTACACTCTTCTTGATCTCTCAAACACATTTAGGTTGCACTCTTTATTGATCAATTTGCTCAAATAAAAAATTGAAAGCCTAAAAACATTTTATGGAAACCATTTTTTCTTTCTTAAATCTCCATAGATATACCCATTACAATAAGATTAAATCAATGATATATTTTGCAGAGCATAAAGTGGGATCATTTTGTAATATGGTCATTTGTTCCTTAAAAATTCTCTGCTCACTAAATATGTACGTACGACAGATCATTACAACCATAACAATAATCATCTCGGTCTCCAAAGTTGTGGTTTAAAAAAATATAATTTTATCTTCTACTGGTTTGAATCAATAGTAATGCAATACAAGCGCTTTTGTCGATCCACACGACCATCCTTGAAGGAGACCCTGCCAATACTCACCGATTCGACAAATGTAAATAACTCTGCAGCTGCAGCCAACGTAATTAGCGAGGATTCTCAGAATTGTTTACATCATCTCGTTCATATTTTGCGACATAAGACTATTGGGAAGTCTTAAAAGCTGGTGAGCATCTCCCCAGGAGAAAGCCTATCAGCTTAATTATGTGTCAATAATTAATTTTGGGATTTGTAAATTAAGTGAATCCTAATAAAATGTTAGATTTTTAATTGTGATTTTATTCTAATATATTCAAAATTTAAATATAGAGGACTCAATTTTCAATGTATATTATCAAATTTCCTTAAAATATACATGTCTTTAATAATCTAAACAAAGTAATTTTAAACAATAATAGTAGAGTTTTCTTTGGTAGGATTGGGGAGTTAACTAGAACTTCCTATCTTAGACCTTATTCAAAAAAATTAATGATTTCGAGTAAGTTTATATGTGTATGACAAGTAGAGTTCAATGTTGTGTGTGGGGTAACAATAAAATTGTAAAACTTCTCCAATTAAACTTCAAAATTCTAGTTATGGTGTACAAGTGGGCAGCTTATAGTTATCATTTTTTTGTTTGTTTAAAGTTACTAATTTGAAGATTGAGTAAGCAAGGAGTGAATGATAAATGGAATATGAGTTGATCCTCTTCCCCAAGTCATGTTAAAATTATAAATTGTCATGACCTACAACTACACAAATAGCTTGAGGGTCTTAGAATAGGATACTTGATGTCACTGCTTTCATCTACTCATAACTAACCATTCTTACCCTGTCAAGCTTATTACAGGAATATAATCAAACAAAAAAACATGTTGTAGTCAATGATGGATCTCCTTTGAATAAATAAAGGAAGGATTTTTAATGCTGATGTGATTACAAAGCATAGGCTCAATTTAATGGAAGGGGTTCCACCTTACAAATGCAGTGGCTACAAAATAAGTGGAAGTGATACTGGATTTAAGTGTCAATTGAACCCTAATTTTGTTTTGACCCTACGCTCCAGTCTTTGACACAATTGTGATACATGAGAAATGTTAATGTAGGGGTTTATGAGCCAAGCTGATGCGAGCATGTTCTAGAAATGATTTCTAAGGTAGTTAAAGTTATTGGGAGCTCTATTTGGGAGGCATTGGTACTGCTCTTTTTAGTAGATAAATTCACCTTCGAGAAGGAAGCGCGAAAGATGAGACAATTGGAATGAAGGCAAGCCTATTGTACGATTTTTTTTGGATAGATTATGTAAGAAGTTTTTGATTAATGATTTGGATCAGACTCTTTGATCCATCATTAGGATGATATAAGAGAGTTCAAGCATAATGAAAAAGTAAGTTGTAGACCCTAACCCAATCTAATAAAGGGGAGAGAGAGGTTAACACGTAGACCAAGGAGACAACTTCTTTCACAATCTATCCAGAAAAATCCTTGCAATAATCTTGATGGATTGTGGAAATCTAATATTATTAATGAAGACAAGCCTTCTAAGTATTTACATATCTATGATGTTTATGCACTACATGATGATTGTATTACTTATACCACTACCTAGTGATATCCCTCTCCATGGTGTTGCAAAGTTCTTTGTTTTCACATGGTTTTGTTGATGCCTCTCTTTCTATTGATGCTAATTATGTTGAATCATCATATGATACTTTATATTCCTAATGATATATTATTTAATCACATACTAATGAACTTTTCATAATCATTTAAATTTTGAAAGGCTCAACTTTAACTAAGAAAGTTGGACATTGTATTCCACTCACTTTATAATCTAAGATGGATGCAATTTATATTTCTTTAAAGCGTAGAATTGAAACAATTCATAATCATTTAACATGGACAATAGAAATTTGATATTGTTGATCTCTCCACTTTATTCATTGAACCATCTTTACATAGACAAACATCATAATTTTTATTATCTAATTAATATTTTATTTACGTTAAGATATTTCTCACAGAATAATAATTCTAAAATTTATTTCATTTCATATTAAAATTAAAAACATACTTATTTTAAAGTTTTATAACATTTCATAACTCTATATATGTACTCTGCCAAACAAAATTTCCTTTCATATATTTAAAAAAAAAATTACGAATAGTCCATGGGTCTTACGGGAGAGGACCCACTAGGGGAGAGGGACCAATAGTCGTGATAGCTAATTTCGTCAACATGTAGCCGTTGCATGGAATATCATGAGACCTTCATTTTTTTTAGAAATATAAAATGGACACTTAACTACCTATAACTAAGGTTTGAAGGTGTGGCTCATCACATAACTCGTTAAAATAGCATGCCTAGTTAAATGTGTACAAAAATTAGCTTTTTAAAGATTCGACCAAAACTTAATCTAAAAATCTCTAGAGTTGAATTTAAAAATATCATTTGTTATTAGTGGGTGATTGTATTTCTATACAAAATATGACATATATGCAACTTAAATGGACCATATACCTATTAGTAATCATAAATATTTGTTATATCTAACTTTTAAATCCAACACAAAAGGACCAATGCTTCAACACAAAAAAAATATTTGTTATAAAAATGACACATTATTATATAAAATACAACCTATATCGAACACAAAGGGACCAATAGTTGAACACTAAAACTTTTTGACAATCTCACACATTTCTTGGAAAAATACAAGGCATTTTGGTTGTGTTCAAATTTTATATTGGTGATAAAATAAATTATTAATATGAAATATTCTAATGCATATACATTGCTACCCCAATAGTTGTACACATGAGAATAGTATTTGTGCATTAAGATAACAATACTTGTTTAAGTGGGCATCTTATTTTATTAAGTGAGCATATTATTTTTTAAGTGGCACACATATGATAGGGGTGAACCCACAATAGTGGGTTACACTTTTTTGCCTAAACGGACACTAAACTCTACATTTTGAGAAAAACTTTCAGATTCGGATGCATATTTTCATTGAACCGTTCAAAATCAGAGGATGAAGTAAATTAGAGTCTTTTAGGATTTTCTATCTAGATTCTAAATAGATATGAATGTGACTCTTTCAAATTTAGTTTTGTAACATCCATACAGAGGGCATGCAATTGGTTTGACGACATTATCACTATTATTGCATATTTTATTAACGCTTCAAGTTTACTAAACCATAATTTTGACGTACCTTGACTACATAGCTTATAACTTATTGTGTATTTATCGAATTTCAATTTTTTTTTAATAGAAAGTAGACTCGAATACGGAGGGCACTGTTATTTTTTTAAAAAAAAATTCATTTTTTTACTATTTTTCATTGAACATCAAACTCAGGTTTATATTTGATAAAAAAACCTACATTCATTTAATGTAAAAAACCATACACATAATAAATTTAAAAATAGTCAAATATATAATCGTTAGAAAGCTAGTTCCGAGTACTTGTTGTATGCAAAAGGACATCTTCTTATTCTTCCATTTGATCAGTGCGCTTGAGGCCCGAAGCCATGAAATTCTCAGAATTTCCTCAAAACTTGCAACCATGGCCTAAACCAGGCACTTTCGATCGAAACTTTTGACTTTTGATCGAAAGTACTTTCTATTGAAAGTACTTTGCTGAAAAATGCAATTTCTGGCCATTACTAAACTACTTTCGATAGAAAGTTAGTTAGTTTCAATCGAAAGTTAACTTTGACTTTCGATAGAAACCTATGTCAGCCTTTTTGGTGGCATTTCCGGTTAATAAGGATTAGGTATAAATAAATGTATATTTTTTTCATTTCATAAATCCGAAAGCTGTAAAATAATTCGCATTTAGGAGAAGGAAGACATTTTGGTACGAAATAATTTTCTAAGTTGTGATGGAAAATAAAAAGAGAAGGCTAAGCAAAAGTACATGACATTATTCAGAAGAGACTGAACAAAGACTACGTGAAGAATCATGAAAAAGATATCATCGTCAGAAACAAGGTATGTCTAAGATGTTTCTCTCTAGATATTTTAAGTTGATGGTCAAGACTTGTCTTAATGTTCATGTAAATGTGATATTGTACCTATTAGACTTAACTAGACCTAACTGTAGACCTATTTGGACTAATAGGACCTATTAGGACTAATTAGGACCTATTCTAGGACTAATAGGACCTATTAGGACTAATTAGGACCTATTCTAGGACTAATAGGAGCTATTAGGACCCAATTAGAATCAATTAGAACTAATTAGCGCCTAATTAGAGTCAATTAAAACCAATTATGACCTATTAAAACCCAATTAGACTCAATTATAATAAATTAGCACCTAATTAGACTCAATTAGGACCATTATACCCAACTAGGACCAATTAGGACCAATTAGAACTAATTAGAACCAATTAGAACCTAATAGGACCTATTTGGACTAATTAGGACCTATTAGAACTAATTAGGACCTATTATGACCTATTAGGACTAATTAGGACCTATTAGGACCTATTAGGACTAATTAGAACCAATCAGACTCAATTAGAACCAATTAGAACCAATTAGGACCTAATATGACCTATTAGAACTAATTAGGACCTAATTAGACTCAATTAGATCCAATTAGACTCAATTAGAACCAATTAGGACCTAATAGGACCTATTATGACTAATTAGGACCTAATAGAACCTATTAGGACTAATTAGGACCTATTAGGACTAATTACTTGGCTAATATGACCTATTAATCCACCCAATTAGAATCAATTAGAACCAAATAACACCTAATTAGACTCAATTAGAACCAATTAGAATCAATTAGGGTCTAATTAGACACAATCAGAACCAATTAGACTCAATTAGATCTTATTAGAACTAATTAGGACCTATTAAATCCAATTAGGACCTAATACGACCTATTAGATCCAATTAGGACCTAATTAGGACCAATTAGGACCTAATATGACCTATTAGACTCAATTAGGACCAATTAAGACCAATTGGGACCAATTAGGACCTAATATGGATCAATTAGACTCAATTGAGACCAATTAGGACCTAATATGACCTATTAGACTCAATTCTAGGACCAATTAGGACCTAATATGACCTATTAGACTCAATTAGGACCAATTAGGACCTAATATGACCTATTAGAACCTAGTTAGACCCAATTAGGACCTAATATAACCTATTAGACTCAATTAGGACAAATCAGGACCTAATATGGACCAGATAGGACCTAATATGACCTATTAGACTTAATTAGGACCAATTAGGACCTAATATGACCTATTAGACTCAATTAGGACCAATTAGGACCTAATATGACCTATTTGAACCCAGTTAGACCCAATTAGGACCAATTAGGACTTGAAAGTAGGACCAATGTGGATCAATTAGGATCAATTAGACTCAATTAGACCTAATTAGACTCAATTAGGACTAATTAGGACCTAATATGGACCAATTAGGACATAATATGACCAATTAGGACCTAATTAGGACCAATTAGACTCAATTAGACCCAATTAGACTCAAAAAATTTTGTTTAATAATTTATACTTCATACATGTAGGAAATGCTCAAGAATCACAAGCTCAACAAGTTGCCCAACCTTCAAAAGTTGGAGAAGGGTCATCACAAGCTCAACAAGCCCAACCTTCAGAAGTTGGAGAAGGGTCATTGCAAGCTCAACAAGCACAACTCTCAGAATATCAAACAAGTACACATCTCTCTCTCTCTCTCACTAACTCTCTCTCACTGTCTCGAATTAGTCTCTTATTGGTGAATATACATTTTGGGTCTTTCACCTTAAGAAGTTATTGTTTTTTTTGTGTACATGCAGCCTTTGATGATGAAAATGTTGGACAAGGGGCATCCCAAGTTGAATCAACCCAAGGTCAAACAAGTATGTGTTTCTCTCATTAGTGTATAAATTCTTATAGGTTTGACATGTTCAAGAGCTTGTAAATATTTATTTCATGAAGGTCCCCTTAAGATGAGATATTAAGATATTTTTATTTTATTTTATTTGCAGTGGAAGTGCAAGAAACATATGTGAATGATAGTATACTCCAACAGTTGAAGAGAAAAATTAATCATAAAAGCATAGATCATTTAATTTAAATGGATGTGGAAAAATTGAGAGATTATGCTAAACAACCCATAAATATTACGAAGAGGGCATTGAATAAAAAGTCTAAGCAAATAATGAAACAATTTGAGAATCTTGGTACACTTGAAAAAACTCAACTGTTATCAATTACACTTCTTAAATATGAGTTAAAAGAGCCATTAAAATTGTTGGGTGTAGATGCAAGTTTCAAAAAGTTAAAATCAAGTAACGTACAAAAAAATATTGTTGATAGTGTTAAGGAAGGTTTGCATTCCATTGGAAAAACAACTAGATCTACAGATAGGTCCATTTCAAGAAGACTGATACTGACATCTATTTTAAATAAAAACATGTCCCAAATAAGACAAATTTCTTCACTTTCATCTCAGATCAAGTATAGTAGGAAGATAATGACACACTATTTGAAAAGAAGAATCAATTTGGATGATACTACATTGGAAGGTAATTGGGCACTAATTTGTAGAGCTCCTTGGTCTGATAGAATTAATGAAACAGTTAGGAACTTAGTTACATCATTTTGGACTGATCATACTCGTCCTTCACCAAATACAAGAGACGTTATCAAGAAGAGGATTGGGCCTAAGGAATATTTCCAGCACAAAAAACATTGGTTGGATACCACACAACATGAATTGTATCTCTCATTTTGTAACTCAAATCCTGACATTAAGATTGGACAAACAATGTTTGAAAGATTAAAGCCATTTTTTGTAAAGATAAATAAATCTTTTGAAACTTGTTGTTGTCGATATCATATTGAATTTGATCACTACTACCAAGGGTTTAGAAAGATGATAGAAGAAAGTGGTGGTTCTCAAAATGATTTTCCTAAACGTCCAAGTCAATTCATAACATCAATCCTATGTAACAAATCAATTGATCATGAAATACCTGAAATAGATTGTGTAGGATTTGAGCAATACAAATCCACAAAAACCGAAGATCACCTACATACAAAAACCTGTTACAAGGAAGTAGAGACAAGAAGAAGGCAAGGGTTTGACTCAAAAATATGAAGAAGAAAATATCCTCAAATAATGAATGAATTAAATGTACAATGGATCATCCTTATAAAGGAGATCAAAAGCCTTGAAAGGCAAACTCTAGTGCATGTAATAATTAATTAAATTATTAATAGACTAATGCATGCAAGTTTATATTTAAAACAACTAGTGCATGAGTTTAAAACAACTCGTGCATGTGTGTTTAAATATAAACAACTAAAGCAAAAGAGTTGACATCTTAAGAAGGGAGAAAAGTCAATTAATATAATTAATACTTTACTCTAACACCCCCCCTTAAGATGAGCAACAATGCAGCTACAAACAATGCAAGATGAAATCAAAGGAAACTAGAGTGCTGAAAGCATAAAAATGGGTCCCGGCAACATAGCCTGATGAGGTGCCCAACACAATCAAATCTCTGTAAAATGAAGAAATAGAGAAAACCTAGTGGGAAAAAAACCCTACTCCAAAAAGAGATAGAAAAATGTAGAAAAAGAAATAGCTCAAGAGACTCTCTCAAAACCATAAGTTCAACCAGCCCCCCATGAGAGAGCGATGACACACCAAAGTCCCCCTAGAATGATGGAACCCCTGTGGAAATGATCAAACCAATGCAACTCCAATGTGGAAGAAACAAAGGCACAGAACAAGGAAACCCATGAATGAGAGGTTGAACTGGAAGGCCTAACTGATGCTCAAAGGAGAAAACACGAGGATCCTGAAAGGGAATCCCTAATGTAGGTGGTGTGACAGGTGTGCTAACACTGTCATGAAAGAGGAGATGAACATCCTCTGTAGAATCCTCAACAAGTGCACCTGGTGGCTCGATGAATGGAGCTAGAGGGTCAGGCAATGCTAAACAAGAATCATGCTGAAGAGAAAAGACCTCAACAGGATGTGGTGTGACAGTCATAGCAGTGATCTCAGGAACAATACAAAAGTTCAAGCGACCTGACTGCACCACATGAGGCTCTCGCGAAAGAGGAGAGTTGTGCTCCAACAATGGAGATGGTGGACCAAAGTGTGAGAAGGTGTAGAGACGGGTGGAATGATCAACTATCCCTGTAGCAATAATGCCTCTTGTCGCACTATCCCGAATGAAGACTGAATCTACAGTGAACTCAATGGTCTTCCTTGATCCACTATGTGTAATCTGATAAATCAAGAGAAGGTTTATAGACAGAGATGGAACATACAATACATCATTGAATGTGCGATCCTGAATGTCTACTGAACCTTTCCCATAGACTATCAGGACAATGTTATTCCCCATGAAAATATGAGGAATGGGAGAAGCCTCAACAGTAGAGAAGACCCCTTGAGAAGATGCCATATGGTGAAAAGCACTTGAATACAGTATCCAAGGGACCTGTGAAGGGGATGCAATGGATGCCCGTAATGCATGACCCTATCCAAAATCTTGTCCAGATGTCGAAGATGTGGAGGAAGATTGAAAAGAAGACCCCTATGAGGTAGAAGAGGATGGAGAGGAAACAGTGCTCTTCTGAAGAAGAGCTTGCAAATCTGCAATATGTTTCTCATAGCCATCAAATCTCTTCTAAAAATAATGTGACTCATCATGAGGTCCCTTCTGACAATAGGAACATGTAGATCTCTCAATCTTCTATTTCTCCTTCTTAGAAGAAGATGGTGGGCCAGTAGAGTACTGAAAAGAGGAATCTAATATCTCCTTTGGCTTCTGCTTCTACTTTTCTTTGGATGGTTTGGCAACCAATGCTTGGTTCTTTGATCCTGTTAGAGAGTCCAGTTGAGTAAGCTTGGCCTTCTCTCTAGTCAAATGATCACATAACACCTCAAAAGTGGGCATGGTGAATGTAGGTCCCAAAGCGTCCATGGTAGAATGAAAGGTAGAAGAGAAGATCTAAAAGTTTCCCCTAAGCTTATAAAGAATCAAATAAATGCACTCTTTATCAGTCTTTTGCTTTCCACATCTGTGTAACAAAGATCTTTACTATTTGAACTTCATCAGAAAGTCCTCAATAGAGGGAAAAGAATCAGGTACAAGAGAGGTAAGCTCTGCCTCAATCTGAAGTGCTCTGAACTCATTCATTGTACCAAACAAGGTGTTAAGCTTGGTCCACATAGCTAGAGGGGTATTGTACCCATCAAGATGAAACTGCAAGCTGTCTAATACTTGTAAAGCAATCAACCCCATAGCCTCATCCATCTTATTTCGATGCTACATGATCTCAAAGGGCCTCTGTAATACTGGTTGCACTGCATCTAGACAAGACCAGAGCCCTTTTGAACAGAGAAGCTGTGTCATCAGGGTTTTCCATGTGTGATAATTATGTGGGGTCAGAAGTTCTAGACAAGAAGAGGTCTCGCCCATATTTTTTTAGAAGGGGTTTTGTTTTGATAAATATCTGGTTTAATTGATAGAAACAAGAAAATAACACCCCCCACAAGCCAAATATCGAACCCCTAACCCTAGAATGATATGCTTTATCAAGAGAAGAGAAAAAAAGTTTCAGATTTGAATCTTGTGTACCTTGAAAAAATTCTGATGAAAATAGATAGAAATCTGGATGGTGCTCGAGAAGAGCTTTTCGACGCTTCTTACGGATCGAAAAATGGAGCTAATTTGAGCAAATTAGCCTCCCTGGAATGCAAAAAGGATAATCTGGCATTGATAGAAAAAAAAAAAGCTAGATGACACAAAATACTAAATTAACATGCATGAGAGCCTCGGTCTTGGAACCAGCTTTCCGGTGATATCTTGTTTGCCCAATTTCGACACCGTATGCTCAAGATATGAGCAAAATACCAACTAGTGCGCAAGAGGGCCCAAAAATGGTGCAAATGATGATGATGCATGCTGACATCATCAAATGACAGGCTTAAATTTGACAGCCAAATGGGCATCGCTGCCCAAAATGGAATTTTTTTTTTTTGAAATCGCATGCGCGCCTCAAGATCAGCACTAGGCATTTTCAAATTTTGTCTCGATTTACATGCCAAATTTTGTTATCTTAATTTGCATGTCAGACAACAAATTTTTTACCTTGATTTGTGTGTCAAAAAAATAGAGAACCATGTCTCAGGAAGCATGTCAATCGGTACAAATTCTATCTCGAGAAGTGTGTCAAGCTATCTGGTACCAAAAAAATACCCCAAAATGCAAAGTTCTCCAAATTTGACATGTTTTATATCGAAATAGGGGTTTTTGGGCATTGCAAGCTCAACAGTGAGGTTCGTTTGAGCTCAAAGTGCAGCAAAATTTAGGGACCCCTAATTTCAATAAAAAAACAAAAAAAAAAGCCCTAATTTGAAACAAATGAATTTCTAAACTCTGAATCCTTCAAACACGAACAAGCTGTAACAGATTAGGCTCTGATACCATGTATGATTTGAGCAATACAAATCCACAAAACCCGAAGATCACCTGCATATAAAAACCTATTATAATGAAGTAGAGACAAGAAGAGGGCAAGGGTTTGACTCAAAAATATGGAGAAGAAAATATCCTCAAATAATGAATGAATTAAATGTACAATGGATCATCTTTATAAAAGAGATCAAAAGCCTTGAAAGGCAAACCCTAGTGCATGTAATAATTAATTAAATTATTACAAGTCTAATGCATGCAAGTTTATATTTAAAACAACTAGTGCATGAGTTTAAAACAACTCGTGCATGTGTGTTTAAATATAAACAACTAAAGCAAAAGAGTTGACATCTTAAGAAGGGAGTAAAGTTAATTAATATAATTAATACTTTACTCTCATAGATTGCATAAGAGGAACTTATCAAACATGGGGGGATTTGGCTAAATTTTCTTTGAGAGTTGAAGATACTGACATGACAAGGATGATAAAATGTAAGAGATACAAGTACATAAAGTTTGAAACAAAAGTCGGGAAAGAATCAACAAGGTTGGAATATGTAGAAGACAAGATACCTGTTGTAACATTTATGGAGAATTTTTGTAAATTGATTCAGCCATACATACGTCATTTTTTTTTGCTAAATGGCAGGCAGAACAATTCTAAATACAAAAAGAATCTTTTCCAGTTGGAACAATTTTATTGGTTGTTGATTTTGCAGAGAACTACTCCTTTGTATCTAAAAAACAACTTCAAGCAGAATACTACTATACAGAGCAGGTGACTATCATGGTACATGTGTCTTATCGACATGCACAATTAGATTTGGATGGTGTTGAAAGTACATATGAAGCACGAGTCATAAAGAAAGAATATCACTTTTACATTAGTGATGATAAAGAGCATGACATACATTTTGTCGAGCATTGCTTTAAGGCATTTTTTGGATATTTGGAAAACAAAGGCATCAAAATTGAAAAGCATTTTGTTTGGTCGGATGGATGTGCAACATAATTTAAATCAGCAAGGCCATTTTACACATTATGTAGATATCATAGATACCAAAAAATACCACATAATTGGAGTTTCTTTGAGAGTGGACATGGAAAGGGAGAGCATGATGGTGTAGGAGCTTGTATCAAACGTGCTTTAAGAAAGTATCAACTAGACTATCAGGGATATCGTATAAATAATGCTCATGTTGTAGTTGAGTGGTGCAAGACGCATTTTATGGTGCCAAAGCGTGATAACACATCATCACGATCAGATCAAGTCATACCCTTCCGAGTATTTTGGGAGATAACAGGCACTAATTTTAAATTTATTGATCATTATTTAAGTTAACTTATATATGTCTTTAATTTTTACATGTGACCTCTCTATTGTTCAGGCGTTGACAGAAGGTCAATCCATGGATGCAAGAGAGTAGACAAAACAAGATCCCTACATTCAGTTATGAGTACGGATAGTAATGTGTGGTCATTGTACACTAGAGATTATTCATGCTTTTATTATGACTGTATTCTGAAAACTATGACGAAGCTATCAACCAAAAATGTGGATATGTTAGTGAATGGAATTTGGCTCCACTAGATGTTACAAACACAAATGATGTTAGTTTTCATCATATGGAAACATTACACTTAAACAATTATATCTTTAAGCATGATTATACTTACAGGCTCGCCATGGCATGGTACTCTGAGAATCTTGTAGACATCCTCTAATGAGATGGATGCCTCTCCAGTGGGCAAGTGAAAGGTGTTATGCTCACTATGCCATCGCTCGGCCAAGGCTGTCAATAGACCATGATCAACCCGGATATATGGGAACCGTAATAAGTATCAGAATCCCATCACTCAGATATCAGCCTCACCCAGATCATCTAGATCTTGGATGCATCTCAATCCCACCACCTTCCGCGCTCTGATGAGTAACGTCGGAAAGTGCTCCTGCAAACCATTAAACCAAGCCAGATGTCAGTACATATCATGATGAATGTCTAAAAATTAGTACAAGACATATACAACATAAACTTGTCTAAACCCATGTTCTTTTTGCTCAAAAATACTTAAAAATATCAATTTTTTAAACTTGGGTGATACTACTTTTGGGACAAGTGTCGTGCGACACTTCTTCCTATAGTGGTGCAATATACCTTTGATTGTGCGATACTTCACCAGGTATTGCGTGATAGTTCACTAGTTATCATGCGATACTGGTGTCCATGCGTGTGCAATACACTTGCGACCCACGAAGTATCGCGCGATGTTTCTCTCTAAAGGTAGTGATACTTCTAAAGTGTCGCGCGATATATCGCCCAGTTCTTGAAAATTGAGATTTTTAAATTTGAAAATTCTTGAAAAAAACATGCTAAATATCTTAAATGCTCATTAATGACTCAAAAAAGTGAAGTTTTTCTGAAAACTCACTAGGGCAGCATAGTGTGAAGGTCGGTTGTGCAACCGACCACACTCAAACCAATGCCTGTGGATGAGAATCACTGCTTGCTGGGCCATTTTCTCTCTTTAAGCTCTCAAAATTCTCAAATAGCTAAATGACAAATGATTTTGAAAATGACACTTTTGCCCCTTATATAGCGTTGACTTTTTGACCTAATTTTCAAAACACCTCAGAATTGCGCAAAAATTGTACCTCTAGCTAATTTCGATGTCCTAGATCCATTTTCGGACTCGAAATCAAAATCTAAGTTCATCTTGATAGTCAAAATCACATTTCAAAATTTCACCCTCATCTACACAATTGGCTAACCATTTGAGGCCTGATCCTTCGATCTTTGTTGGGGCATCTTCATTTCTTCACCCCCATCTCTTTCAAACTCATATTCTATCATTCATTATCACTCACTTCATTTCTCTAAGGTTTGACTTAATTTTTATCCTATATCTTTCCTAGTCAAACCTAGTCAACCTAGGGCATGCCTTCACTGCTTGATGGTTATCCTATTGTCCTATTCTTCGACTATGATTTCTAGTGCTTTGATCAAGTTTATCAATTTCCTATTCTCTTCTACCTGATTTCGATTTTGATTCCGAGGGGGCAGTACCTATCAGCTTTAATCTTTGATTCAACTTTATCATTCAGCTCAACTTGAGATTCTTATTTTTAGACTTGATTATCACCTAGCAGCGACGGTGGTGATTTTGTCTTTCAATTTTTATCTCCTATTTTTCAAACTTGATTATTGCCTAGCAGCGACGGCAATAGTTTTGTCTAAGGCTTGATTTGCACCTAGCAGCGATGGTGTTGGTCTTGTCTTTCAGCTTTCTACTTATCTTTGTCCTAGCATGTTCCCAAAATGAACACACATCTGAGTTGTTTTGTGATCCCAAAATGAACTCACATTTCAATTCTTCTTTGACTGCATGTGTTCCTGAAATGATCACACATTAGTCAAAGAGGGGCAAATGTATGCACCCTAAAATGGTTGCCTAGACTTTGGGCCCCCATTCAGCAATTTATCAAAACCCTGAATCAATATTTTTAAAAATCAACATTTTCAATTATATCAATTTCCTTGATCAAATCCTATTTTATCATTTTCGATTATTTGCCTTGGGCTAACCATTTTATCCTAAGTCTTTATTTGATTGAAAGGAATATTTCCTCCCCTTTTATTAAATAAAAAGCCCCACTTTTCCTCTTATCCTAAGTTGCACAAATAAAGCATTATTTCTATTTTATAAAAAGGGAAAAAGCACTTTTTGTCTCATATGGACACAAAAGTCAACTCTTATTTTCTCATTGGAGGATATTTGTGCACATGGATTGCTCCTCTTTGATGCTCCACCGTTGATCAAGTCTTTTTCTTCTTAATCTCCATGGTCCATTCCTTCTCATTTCCTATAAAAGAAGAGCTCTCTTCTTCATTTGCATAATCCATCTTTTTTATGCTAATGTTATGCTGCAGGTTTTCTAGGTCATTTGGATCTTTTTGAAGACATTCTTGCATTCAAGCTTTAAAGACATTGTCATTGCATTTCATTTAGCTTGCTTTCTTGCTTTCATAGTTGCATAATCATGGCATTCTTAGTGTAGACTTTCTTTATGCTATAGATTAATCTCATCTAGTTTAACTAGGAAGGCTTGGTAATACTTGTACTTTCCTTTTCATAGCATAGCTTGTACTTTCATTTTCATAAACTAGTTTGCATCCTCATTCTTAGCTTACTTGCATTGAATTTCATTTGATTCTTGGGGATATTGGCATTCTTGCCCTTGTCTTCACTTGAATCTCTCATTGTGTGGTTGACTAGCAGGGTCATTAGCTTAATAGCTCTAACTGAGAGCAAACTTAAAATAATCTTGCAACTCCATGCATAGAGAGCTCTAGGTCGCTATTGAAGGTTTCCCTTTCATGGATTTCCTTTGATGTTATAATGACTTAGAGAAGTGCACTACTTTTGTGTGTACATTTCTGGCGCCCAGCGTGGGGCAGAGTAGATTAGCTTTGTCCTTTAAATTTTGCATTTCCATCATATTTTTGATGATTTTTGGACATTATTCACGGTCTCTGGCTTTTTTGTCTCAGAGTATCGTGTGATAATTCTAGGAATATTGCACGATAGTTCTCTATATACATGAGCGATACTTCACCTGTCAGAAGTATCGTCCGCCTGTTTCAGGAACTGTCGCCTGGTCTCAGATGAAGTGTCATCTAGGTATAGAGCAGAGTATCGCTCGGACTAATATTATCACTCTAGTACATTTACAAGTGTCACGCGATAATTTTGGTGTCTACAGTTTGTTTTTGTACTTGGCAGTGAGCCTTTTTGAGGTTTTTTGGCCGAATCTTGATTTAGTTAGCTTGTTGTTTCTATTTCCTGCACTTAGACAAAATTAATTTGCATAGTTGTACTTAGTTTCTTGCACCTTCATTTGGATTTTGGATCTAAAAAGAACCTCTCATGTGTTTGGCTTGAATGTTTACTTGTTTTCATAGGCACATCTCTTTTATGCTCTTAATGGTGAATGAAAGAACATAGATTTGTTTTTACAAGTTTGTGTAAGTGAATGCTTCTTGGTTTCCAATATTAAATATCTCATTGAGTGATTGGGGGCATGGATTCATTCCTTGTTTACATAGGGAGTTAAATGCACCACTTTGTGGACTCACTCTATGTTTGCTTGGAAAGTTATATATTCCATTGATTCACCCCTTTTTCATTTGTGAGTAGTATTGATAAGCAACTTTAGAGTACTTTTGATTGATCTTGTTAGGTAAATTGGGTTGTTGGACTCATTTATTTCTAATCACCCCTCATTTCCACCCTTTGGATGCAATATCAACATTCATATATAAGGGAGGGGTCTACTTGAAAAGAGCGTTAAGTGTTCCACAAAGTTTCTCCCTTTTTATGCTTTCTTGATCTCATTAGTTTTCTAAGGTGTGGACTCACCTTGAGTTTGTGTGAGGAGTTAAATGTTCCACCTTGTGGACTCACTTCACACTCACTTGAAGAGTACTTTTGATTGATTTTGTTAGCTACATTGGGTTGTTGGACTCGCTTATTTCTAATCACCCCTTGTTTTCACCCTTTGGATGCAATATCAACATTCATATATAAGGGAGGGGTCTACTTGAAAATAGCGTTAAGTGTTCCACAAAGTTCTCCCTTTTATGCTTTCTTGATCTCATTAGTTTTCTAAGGTGTTGACTTGCTTTGAGTTTGTGTGAAGAGTTAAATGTTTCACTTTTTGGACTCACTTCACATTTATTTGAAGAGTTAAGTGTTCCACCTTTAGTGCTTTAAATACTTTTGATAGTGGATTGCTTAATTTTTAGAGCTAATTGGATTTTGGATTGTTCTAACCTTTTTGGCCTAACAATTTGTGGTTGTAGGTGCATTAGCTTTGCCATATTGCATGTAAAAAAAAAAAAGGGCTACGAATAGTTTTTGCAGGGCTGCCCTAAGCATAAAGATCAAATCAAGTCCTTATTTAATTGCTTTCTTTATTGAGTGTGGCATATACTAGTTGTTTCATTTCATAGGCACTTAATATCTTGTGGAAGAGATTTTGAGGTGGTAGGAGAAGTATGCTCTTCAACATTGTGGTGAACCAGAAAATCTTGACCCATCTTGGGATTTTGGAAGCAAGAGGGTAATTGAACCTTTCCTTGGTGTGTTTGGGAGAAAGCTTTGAGATAAGGGGAGTATGCTCTTCACCCTTGTGGTGAAACAAAATCCTTGAATCTCATAAGTTGATCCATTTTTGTTTAGATTGTTAGAATCTTTTAGCGGGCCTGCTCTTGAGCAATCAAGAGGAACGACCCAAGTGGGGACAAGCTTATTGCCGGCTATTCTAACCCACTATAAACTCAAGGCTATCAAGGACACAAAACTTTGGTAGACGTAGTGCTTGTCTTCACTTGATGTGAGTACTTGTGGGATTGTGACCATGAGGAAAATGTTGAGCAAGAATGCTTAAGGTACTCTTGAGGCCGTGAGGTCCATTACTTGCTGCAAGGTAAAGAGTCCCTTTGGGGAGCAAGAGGGGTACTACGAATGGAAGACCTTATTAAGAACCATAGTTAGAGGCCACCCTATTTTGTCGCTTAGCTTCTTGGTGCAAGGATTGATCCAAGTGGAATAACTTGGATCACCCCAAGATTACTCACCATATGTGTACCTTTGGTTGTGTCTTTGGCACTTCCATGACAAAGCCAATATCTATTATGGGCAACCACTTTGTGTGAGGCAAGGGAGCATCAAGTGTGGGCCAAGTTGTTAAGTATTGAGCCTTGACTTTCTAGGATAGATATTGCTTGAAGTGTCTTCGATTGTGTAATACCAGTGTTAACGTTCTTGAACATTCAAACAATCGGTAGTATTCATAGGATGTTTTTCTATTTTGATATCACAATTGTTTTTCTTGGCAAGGTTGCTTTTGCCCTTGTTTCAAGTGGTTTAAGACATATTTCATCCCTTACTGTTTGCAAACCTATCGAATTCCTACTGATATTGTGATTGAGATCGAAAACATCAACCCTTAGACTGAAAATTTTGATCAAACAAACCCGAAAATGCACATTTCACACAATTCTGGTCAAGTGTCGTGCAAACTAGCAATAGTATCACCTGCTTTGAGAAGAAATATTGCGCGATAGTTCATTTCTTCTGGATCATCGCCCGACCTTCCTGGAGTCTATCACCTGGTTATTGTGAGGTCTATTGCCTGGTAAAAGGAAAAATATCACCTCAGTGAGAAGTATCGCCTGGTTAACCTGGAAAGTGTCACCTGAGAATTTTCTGTTGTATACCTAGTTTTAGTCATTTCGCAGTTGCTTTTAGTTGGCTAGGTCTTTAGGAAGGTAACTTATCTTGCCGTTTGAAGCCTGTCTTTACTCTGAATTTCTATTTTTAGCTCTCTAGGGGTAGTGTCATTCGATTTACAAAGTCACTTTGGGAAGAATTGTCAAGTTAGAAGATTATTCCTGTTGATAAAGTATATCTCTAGAGTTGTTAGTAACATTCTTGGAGAATTCTAGTACTCTTTTTGTCCAAATTATTTCCATTCAAATTCAATTTTAATTATACAATTTGGCTAAGTCCATCCTCCTGGTTCAAACGTGCAAGGATATTGATCCTTTGATTTAAGCACCTCTTTGACAGTGTTGGTAACGCCTTTTGTAATTCCTATCTTACCATCTCTTTTTGGACATTAAAGAACTTTAATTATCTTAGTTTGGTGTTGACACTTTGAGAGGTCACCTTATCATCAAGACTCATTTTCTTTCATGTCAGTTACAACAAGGTACCAAGTGAATCTAGGAAAATAACCCTCGGTTGTCTTTAATCAATTACCCTTAGTTAAGACTTGTCAACAGCGAAAGGGAAAAGAACCCATTTTCGATCGATCCCCTAAGAGTGAGTCTAAGGTCTATTTTGACCCAAAGAGTAATCCCAACGAATTGAGTTCCTCTTTAGCACCTTTTTCATCAAATATGGACATGAGTTACACCTTCACTAGACAACAAAGAGAAGCAATGAATCAAACTCTTAATGACATGTTCCAACGACATAGGGGTGACACGATGTCTGCTGGGTCTTCTTCTGATAGTCCACCTGGATCACCTCCTATCAACACAAGGTATCTAGATGCTCATCAACGAGATGAGAGACATCATAGGCAAGCTCACTCAGATGCACATTCACAACATGAAGACCAAAACAATGAATCTGGTGATGCTCATATCAATGCAGCTAATGTATCCAAACATTCAAGACAACCTTCTCCACTTAGAGACACCTCATGATACACAAGTGAGAGGTTAAAGAGCATTGAGAGAGAAAACAAGCTTTCTTGGATGAACAAGCTACTAAGAAAGAAAGGTACAAACAATTGGAGGATGAGGAATGAGCTTTGCTAGACATAACGAGAAGAGCCGCACAAGAAGAACAAAATAGGCTCCTAGCACAACAAATCCATAATCAATTCAATAATAGGGGTACCAATAGTGGAACCAACTCTCCACCATCTACTCCCTCACCAAGTCCAAGAGCTACAAGAAGGTCAAGGACCCCATCAAGATCACCTAGTCCTAGAGAAAGAAGGACTTCTCGGTATAACCATCGTAGGAGACAATCATCTCCTAGACATTCAAGAGAACCCTCCCAACGAGCTCATCATGGCTCTCAACATGGAGGAAGTAATGCCAACTTTGACACTATTGATTTCATGACAATGCAACAAGAACCATCCTTTCAACAATATGTGGAGAAGTATGTGGAGCAAAATAAGGATCAGTTCTTGGAAAGTCTAATCAATAAGGGTGCAAAAGTCCCATACAACTTTGATGTGGACCAAAATATTAAGAAGCAAAACCCTTCAACTGATGAGGTGATTAAGCAGATGCAAAAGACTATGGAAAAAATGATGGCTCCTAAGAGTTCCTTCAACTTGGATTCTATATGTCCTAATCCCATTGACAAAAGTGTGTTTATGGTAGATTTTCCTAGAAAGGTTGAAATCCCCACATATGACAAATAAGATGGTAGTGGTGACCCCCATGACCATGTGCTTCAGTTCTATATTATGAGTTTTGAATTCCACTATGAAGATTCCTATCTCATGAGGTTATTCCCAAGGAGTCTAAAAGGTCAAGCAATGGAGTGGTTTACCAACATTACCCCTCCTGTCAAAACTTTTAAAGAACTTGTTCAAAGATTTGTGCAACATTTTGCATATAATTTATCAAGGTCAGTTACCATGCTTGATTTGTGTAAATTAAAACAGAATCAAGGGGAACCCTTTGTGACATTTTTACAAAGATGGAGATGCTTATGTTCCAAATATTCTAGGACCATCCCTGAGGAAGAAAGGATTGATATTATTGTGAGCAATCTAGTGCCAGAAGTAAGATATGAAGTTAGAAAAATGGTCTTTAATTCTTTTGACACTATGGTAGAAATTGCATGTCGCATCGAGGATGTTCTAAAAGAACAAGGTATTTTGGCCAAACAAAGTAACAACAACAATGGCCAAAACAATAACAACAACAATAAGGATAAAAAGAACTCATATTGGAACAAAAATAAGCATGTAGTCAATGACGGAGTTGTTGACTCTCCACAACCTAAGGAACAAGGAGTTCTTAATTTATCTAACATAGTTCAAGCTATGAAGCTGCAGACATCCTTAGACCAACAAGAGCACAAGCCCAAGTATCAAGATAAACCTAAGTCAGGAAAGAGGCAATTCACTAAGCTCGGAGACTCTTATGTAGACATTTTTAAGACCTTTATTGCTCATAATTTGGCACAACCTCAGGATCCTACAAAGTTTGGCATACCGGATCCTAAACCTTATTGGTGGAATGAGAAAGCTTACTGTGTATACCACAATGGGATTGGACATGACATTGAAGGTTGTTTTAAACTCAAACATCTTGTTCAAGACCTTATTGAGAATGGGAAATTACAAGTTGATGGGTTGACCACAAACGCAGACCACAAGGCCTTTAAGGATCCCTTGCCTAAGTATGAGAAGGGGGAGACTTCTAAAAACAAGAATGGCAAGGCCGCAATCAATTATACCTATACAGCTGCAGAAAATGTCATTAATATGCTTGAGGTTGTGGACAATGATGTCAACATGATGAGAGGGAATGATCCCTATGATTATGATGTAAACTCACCTCCAATATTTGATGAAGGACCCGTTGTTGTGCTTAGAGGTCCTCAATCTCGAAGGTCATCTCAACCTCTCAATGTTGTTACTAGGAGTCAGTCACAAGTTCCTATTATCATTAGAGGTCCTAATTCTAGCAAGTCTAAGCAACCAATGTCCAAAAGTGTTCCTCCCAAATCTGCAATTGGTCCTAATATGAGTTACAACCTTGTTGATCATTTATAGCGAACGCCAGCACAAATTTCCATTTTTGAGCTCTTAGAATTGTCTCCTAGACACAAGCGTGTCCTTGAGGATGCTTTGCGTGCAGAAAATGTCCCTAATAATATAGATGTCGACCAATTCCTAAACATGGTCAACCACCTTGCTAGTGCACATTACCTTACATTTTTCGAAGAAGACAATAAAGCCTTGAGCCATCCGCACAATCTTTCCCTTCACATTGAGGTCATGATCCATAAAACCTATGTTAGGCGTGTGTTGATAGATGGGGGTGCTAGGCTCAATATTTGTTCTTTAAGTCTTTTAAAAAACCTAGGTTACTCAGAGCATGCCATTGATACTAGGAAGAAAATTACTATCAAAGTCTATGATGAGACTGAGAGAAGTTCTAAGGGGTTAGTTGTTCTTCCAGTCAGAATTGGTCCTATTGAAAAGGACATTTTGTTTCAAATCGATGATCCTGGTCCTCTAGCATACAACATCCTACTAGGTAGACCATGGATTCATGACATGCAAGCAGTACCGTCTACCTATCACCAATGTGTCATGTTTCCATACAATGGCGTAGAAGTCTACATACTAGGTGATAGTACCTTATCTGTTAATGCCATTTCAGCAGGGGCCCATGTTCCCTTAAATAGAGAAGCGGACAACTTTGGGGCAGCTCTTGAGCAATGTAAGGATAAATTCAAGTCCATAGACTTTGGTATGGGAGGATATCAAATTGACTTCTTTACAAAATTTCCAATTTCACCTAGGTCCTATGGTAAACCGTCACAAGAGATGCGTCCCTCGTCTTCAGCCATGACTCTATTCGATACTTTTGTAGAGTCTTCAGTACCTATTCAGGATGAGAAAGAAGAGGTGGTTGTTAGAGATTGGATATATAGAGAAGAAAAGTACCTACATAATGAGAATTTTTCTCCATCTCCTAAGACTTATGGGAGAGGATACACGTCGGTCACTAACATGGGCTACCCAGGTCATGGCCCTCTCAGTCACAGGTTAGATGCCAAGGCTGAACCACTCAACCATGCTCTTTTTGGTCGTAGGACTAAGTCAATGATTGGCCTGGGGTTTGATAATGGAAAGAAAAAAAGTGTTCCTATCCTAGCTGCAATGGATAGTGACAGTGACTTAGATTATACACCCAATCTTCAAAACCAGCAAGACATGATTGATGATTGGGTGCCTTCCACCAATCTCCTTTGGGGAGATTCAGATGATTCAGCAGCTGAAAATATAGACACCAGAGAAGGAAACTTGACAGATCCTAACTGTGCGATCACCAAAGATAATGCCTTTTGTATCAATAATGTTGAACTAGTCATTGACCTACCCCTTGTAAACCGTCATTTGATTGATTGGTCACAACTTTGTCAAGAGCCTCAACTCCTCACTTTTCACAATGACTATGAAATAGCTTGCTACGTGAATGCTCTTGAACCCATAGTCTCTTCCACCAGTGAACCTACAAAAAGTATGACAGAGCCGGATATTAAGTACCTCAGTCGCAAAATAAAAGAAAAGAAAAAAAAGAGAAATGGTTCTGATGGTGAAAACCACTATGTGGCGGTGTCAGAACCCAAAAAAGTAAAAAGAAAGGATGTATCCGAAGGTGAAAACCTCTTTGAGGCACCTAAGGATGGGGTACTTAATAACCTGCCGAGTTATTTCCAAGACAAGTCATTAGTTCTTATTGAGGCTACACAACCAGTAAATTTGAATATGGAAGAGGCTCCATAGGCGATTCATCTAGCTCAGTCTCTGTCAGTGCAAGAAAAAGAGGCATACACAAAGTTCTTACAAAAGAAGAAAATCAATTTTGCTTGGACATATTCAGACATGCCAGGGTTTGACACTAATCTTATTATGCATCACTTATCTATAGCTCCAGGAATTAAACCAGTAAAACAGAAGTTGAGGAAAATGCATCCTCACATAGCTCTCCTTGTTAAGGCTAAATTAGAAAAGCTCTTAGGAGCAGGATTTATTAGAGCTATCGACTATGCCGAGTGGATCTCAAATATTGTTCCAGTTTCAAAGCATGATGGGTCCATTCGTGTATGCACAGACTTTAGAGATCTTAATAAAGCTTGCCCAAAGGATGACTTTCCACTCCCTAACATAGACATGATAGTGGATATGACTGCGGGCTATGAGATATACTCTTTAATGGATGCTTTTTCCAGTTACAACCAAATAAAAATAGCTCCTAAGGATCAAGAAAAGACAACCTTCACATGTGCATGGGGAACCTATTGTTGGAACGTCATGCCATTTGGATTAAAAAATGCAGGAGCCACATACCAAAGATCTATGACCACAATATTTCATGATATGATGCATAAAAACATGGAGGATTATGTGGATGATACCTTGGCCAAGTCTAAGCAAAGGGATATACACCTAGAAGATTTGGAAGTAATTCTAGATCGAATGGAGCAGTTTTAGTTAAGATTGAATCTGAAAAAGTGTGCCTTTGGGGTTACCTCGGGTAAACTTCTAGGATTTATAATTTCAGCCAAAGGAATATAGGTGAATCCTGAAAAAGTTCAAGCTATATTAAATATGCCTTCTCCTAAGAACATTAGTCAAATGAGAAGTCTTCAAGAATGACTCCAATCCATATGAAGGTTTATTTCACAGCTTGCAGATAGAGCACAACCATTCAACAAGACATTGCATAAAGGAACCACATGTGCCTAGAATGAGGATTTCCAAAAGAGCCTAGATCAAATAAAGCAATACTTGGCTAATCCTCCAATTTTAATGCCTCCTATCCTAGGAAAACCATTAATTTTGTACATCTCAGCAACATAATCTTCCTTGGGGGCATTGTTGGCTCAACTTGATGATACTGGGAAGGAAAGAGCCATCTACTACATTAGTCGTACTCTAGTATCTTATGAGATCAATTATAATAGTATTGAAAAGTCTTGTCTTGCGGTAGTGTTTGCTTCCCAAAAGTTGCAACACTACATGCTTGCCCATACTATACATCTCGTTGAAAAAATTGATCCTCTTAAGTATTTGCTTGGTAAGGCTACTCTCACGGGTAGACTCGCTAAGTGGATGATGGTTTTGTCAGAATTTGATATAGACTACATTGAGCATAAGGTTATAAAGGGGCAAGCTATTGCAGATCAACTTGTTGATTTCCCAATCAAGGATAGCATGCCTATTCAAGTAGAATTCCCAGATGAGCACATAATGTACATGACCACACGTACTTGGAAAATGTTCTTTGATGGTTCAAATATGCAAAATGGATCAGGAGCTGGAGTATTGTTTATTTCTCCTCATGGGTGCAACATACCTAAGTCTTACAAAATTTTGTTCCCATGCACAAATAATATTGTAGAATATGAGGCTCTAACCAATGGACTTAAGATGGCTATTGAGTGGAATATAACAGAGTTACATGTCTTTGGGGATTTGCAATTAATTATCAACCAAGTGAATGGAGAATACCAAACTAAGGATGATAAGATGATACCTTACAAAAGGATGGTTGATTCATTGTGACGCTATTTCACATTTGTGACATTTCAACAGATCCCTAGAGCTATGGCTACATTAGCTTCACTCCTTCAGTTGGAACAACATGAATCAAGATTTGAATTCCTGGTGGAAGAGCTACATCATCCCATCTTTGACTCCTCTAAAAGCCACGTCATTTGTACCTTGGTCACTCATGAGTCTTCCCGTTATGGTGCTATCTATTCATATCTTCGTGATGGCATCATTCCTGAATCCTTTAATCACTATAAAAGAAGAAACCTTGTCCGTAATGCCTCTCACCATACCCTTATCTCTGGTGATCTGTATAGGAGGGGTTTAGATGGGACACTTCTTAGGTGCTTGGAAAAGGATGAGTCCAACCGAGCGTTAGTTAACATCCACGAGGGTATTTGTGGAGGACATTCCAATGGTCTTGCCATGGCCTGAAGGTTGCTTAGGGTGGGGTACTATTGGCCCACAATGCAGATAGATGCTATAGCTTTTTCCAAATCATGTGAAAAGTGTCAGAAACATGAAAACCTGATTCATGCTCCAGGGAGGGAGCTTATTCCTTCTATTTCTCATTGGCCATTTCAGCGCTAGGCCTTTGACCTTGTTGTGAAGATTCATCCCAACTCATCAGGTGGACATAAATTCATTATTACTACTACTGACTACTTTACCAAATGGGTAGAAGCCGTTCCACTATCTGTTTCTTTGGGAAAGACAATCTCTTTGTTCATATTGAATCACATCATTTGTTGATTTGGGATACCTTCTGAGATAATCACTGACAATGGAGGTCAGTTCAAAAACAAGGACCTTACACACATCTGCAAGAAATTCAAGATAAAACAACATTGGTCCTCCATTTACTTCCCACAAGGAAATGGACAAGCAGAGGCCTCTAATAAGACCATTCTCAAGATTCTCCACAGAACAGTTCACAAGAATGGTCGAGACTGGCACTTACAGATCAATCCAGCCTTATGGGCCTACAGAATGAGTATTCGTACTCCCACAGGGGCTACTCCTTTTGTCCTCACTTATGGTGTTGACGCAGTATTATCTTTAGAAGTTGAGATTCCCTCACTTAGAGTCTCTCTCAAAGGTTTGATTACAGATGAAGATTATCGTGCCATGAGATTGCAAGAATTGGAACTTCTTGATGAGAAACATAGAACATCTTTTGATCACATGAGAGTTTACCAAAAGTGTATGTCCAAAGCATTCAACAAGAAGGTTCACCCTAGAGAATTTCAAGTAGGAGATCTTGTCCTGCGTGAGAATCCTAAGAACCAACAACATTGAGAACAAAAGAGAAATTTTGAACCTAATTGGCTTGGACCATACATTATTACTGTTGCTTTTGGGACCGGTGCTTACTTGCTATCTGATGAACAGGGGGAACAACTCCCTAATCCTATTAATGTTTTGCACCTAAAGAAGTTCTATCCATGATGCCTATTCTGTCTGGGGGCATCCTTTGTACATATTTATTGATCCTGAAAAAAAATTCCAAAAAAATTCATATATGATGCTGAAAAAATCTTAAAAAAACATATAAAGTCCTGAAAAAATACAAAAAAAAAAAAAAAATGCAAAAAATTCAAAAAAATAGAAAAAGTGCCTTGGTGAAAACCTAGAAACAGCCGCCTTGGTAGCAAAAATACAAAAAAATTAAAAATAAAAAATAAAAAAAATCTCCAAGTGGTGAAAACTTAGAAATAGGCGCTACTTGAGGCCTTTGCACCCTTGTCTTTTAGCATGCGTCCTCGACACTTAGCCATTCTCCATCATGCCTTGACCTTATTTGACTTGGTCTAGAATTGGTCTTTATTTTTTTCTAGGGGGCATACCTGTTCACATAGGTCCTTTAGGTGCGTTTGTCTCTTGGGGCATTTCACAAATAGGTGTTTTTCAACACCAGCCCAAACTGTGTTTTTCAACACTACCCTAGCGTCGAGTGTTTCTCAACACTTATCAAATGTCTTACCCACCAGTCTAAGTATGATGCGATATCGCTCATTAGCAAATTTGATAATCAAAGTTTGACTCTATGACCAACACACACGCACTTAAACAATCAACTTAGTTGAGATATGTTGACTTTATTTTTCTGTGTGTTGTCTATGAGAATTTCTTTGATGAGTGGTCTCTCCCTGAGAAGTTTTCGATGATGCATAGCTAGAAGACTGAAGGTATGAGAACATTTTTTATTTATTTATCTGCTTATGGGTATATTTCATTGATCCTAACTGTCATGAGCATTTATGATGGTCTTACTTGACACTAGGGATTGACAAGGTATTATCTTTGACTGTTTTGCGAGTGCATGCTTATAGCCATCTTGACCTTCTTATGTCCTGATACAAGCATAATCTCGCTATAGTAAACTTAGGTAATCTCACTGCACTAGTCATCTTGACCTACATGTCTTTGGTGCCTAGGTGGGATTTCCACATTTCATCTGATATAGATCATATTCATATACCCATAGTCATACTAGTGTGTATTGTATGATCTTACGACGCTACCAATAAAAGCTCGATGATGATAATTAGATGTCTATAAGCATTGTGACCCTGCAAGTCAACCACTTTTCATAGTAGCTTGCATTTTTAGGGTCATGTTAGATTAGTTTTGCATCTTGCATACGGAAAGAGCTCTCCTTTTCATCTTACGTGGACCTGTCGGTCAACTGCGCTCATCTTCCCTTTTCTCAATCATGTCTTTCGCTCCTTATCTTTCATCACGACCTATTCTTGTCATCACAAGGGGTTAATCATATCATCATATCTATATCTCAAAAATGTCATTTTTAGAAACATGAGTCTATATCATACACATGAGAATCAACCATACATCTATGAGAGAGAATATACATGAGCATTTATAACATACATTTTGAGCAAAATGACAAGATAATACATAAACTGATACATCCATCACAAGTGAGACGTAAACACAAGATATATCAAACTTCCAGTAATCTCATATATATAACAATGTCATCATATAATATACAATATGAGATCCCAAAATCTGGATCACAAAGTCTCATGATATGTCCAAAACATCTAAACCTAAGCCCTAAACCTATGACTCGCTCTCCCCATCACGTGGACCTAGTGGTGGGGGAGGTGGTGCTGCATCTAGTACCATGTCTGATTTGCCTGCCCTTTGAGAGTAAGATGGTGCTCTCTGATCCTCTGGCACAGCCTATAGGTAGAGTCCATGATAATAGGCAACTCGTACTATCTCTCTCTAGATCTCTGCTGCATCTACCTGTGCCACCCTCTCTTGGCATGCTATCTCTTCCCTAAGATCCGTAATCTGCTGATCTCTCTCTGCCCTCAAATCAGCTAGTTATTGATCTCTCACAGCTATAGTGATCCTCAATTGCTACATCTTTGCCTCTAGAGCCTGTATCCTAGCTCTCAGGTCCTCCCCTCCCATAGGAAGATCCTATTGTACCTCTACCTGTCGATGAGCTGGTCTCACCTCATCCTCAGGACTCGTCAATCTTCATCCCCATGACCATTTCCAGCCACTTGATCTAGAGCCCTCACCTCTCTCCATCCCTCTCCCTCCCCCTCTCCCTCTGTCTCCTTCGTCTCCCCCATCATCCCCATCCCCACCCTGAACTGCTATCGGGGCATCAGGTACTATGAAACAAGGGAATGGTGCCCTCCGCCACTCAGCCCTATATGCTACATTAGATCCTGCATCAGCCATATCGAGAAGGTACTCCCAAGGCTCCCTCATGATGTCATATGTCTCCGTAATGGCCAACTGATAGTCTAACATGGGTAGCCACCCATGTCCCTCCTCATCCCTAGACCTCGCATAAGTGGTGGTCTCTGCTGAGACTCGTTGCTGCCACCCGAACTGTCACCATACCCGAGTGATGCAAAATCTCTCGACTATCTCTGCATGTCATCCTACTAATGGCTAGCTACATAGCATGTAGCTCAGATCATCCTCTGCATCACCCCAAGACTCAACCTCCCTGTATGGCCTCCATATGAAGGAGGTCATCTCATCCAAGATCTGTCGGTAGTATGTCACATCCCTAGTATGGGAATATGATATAAATCCTCTGTACCTATATATGTATGGATATCTTTTCTCTCTCGGCTAAACCCTGGGCCGCACCACAGCAATGTGCTCTCAAGCCCACACCTGTGCCAAGATGGCATCGCAAGCCCATCTCCAACCATCCCTGTAGATGATCTCATGTAACTCATGATACATCTCTGCAAGTATGGCAGGTTCCCATGCCATGCGCTGAGGTTTGCCTACCAAGTCAACCAGTAGTCTGCCCCATCCGAGAGGGAATCCCTTCTAACTATGATCAGTCATCAAGGCCTGTGAGATGATGGAAGAAATAATGCACGACACTGGGAAGTCTCTACCAAAATCATCCATTAGTCACTCCCAGCTGACGTGTCTATCAACAATATTGACATCCTGAAACATGCCCTGGATAGCATGTCGGCCCTCGGTGGCATCCTGATCATAATATACCTGTGCCAGAAAATAGTCATGTTAGTTTTCATCATATGGAAACATTACACTTAAAAGATTATATCTTTAAGCATGATTATACTTACAGGCTCGCCATGGCATGGTACTTTGAGAATCCTGTAGTCATCCTCTAATGAGATGGATGCCTCTCTAGTGGGCAAGTGAAAGGTGTTATGCTCACTGTGCCATTGCTCGGCCAAGGCTGTCAGTAGACTGTGATCAGCCCAGATATATGGGAAACGCAATAAGTATCGAAATCCCATCGCTCGGATATCAGCCTCACCCGGATCATCTAGATCTCGGATGCATCTCAATCCCACCACCTTCGGCGCTCTGATGAGTAATGCCGAAAAGTGCTCTTGCAAACTATTAAACCAATCCAGATGTCAGTACATATCATGATGAATGTCTAAAAATAAGGACAAGACATATACAACGTAAACTTGTCTAGACCCATGTCCTTTTTGCTAAAAAACACTTAAAAATATCATTTTTTTTAACTTGGGCGATACTGCTTTTGGGACAAGTGTCGTGTGACACTTCTTCCTATAGTGGTACGATATACCTTTGATTGTGTGATACTTCGCCAGGTATTGCGCGATAGTTCACCAATTATCGTGTGATACTGGTGTCCACGCGCGTGCAATACACTTGCGACCCACGAAGTATCGCGCAATGTTTCTCTCTAAAGGGAGCGATACTTCTAAAGTATCGCACGATATATCACCCAATTCTTGAAAATTGAGATTTTTGAATTTGAAAATTCTTTAAAAAAATGTGCTAAATATCTTAAATGCTCATTAATGACTCAAAAAAGTGAAGTTTTTCTGAAAACTCATCGGAGCAGCATAGTGTGGAGGTCGGTTGTGCAACCGACCATGCTCAAACTGATGCCTGTGGATGGGAATCATTGCTTGCTGGGCCATTTTCTCTCTCTAAGCTCTCAAAATTCTCAAATAGCTAAATGACAAATGATTTTGAAAATGACACTTTTGCCCCTTATATAGCGTTTTGACTTTTTGACCTAATTTTCAAAACACCTCATAATTGCATGAAAATAGCATCTCTAGCTAATTTTGACATCTTGGATCCATTTTCGGACTCGAAATTAAAATCTGAGTTCATCTTGATAGTCAAAATCGCATTTCAAAATTTCACCCTCATCTACGCAGTTGGCTGACCATTTGAGGCCTGATCCTACAATCTTTATTGGGGCATCTTCATTTCTTCACCCCCATCTCTTTCAAACTCCTAGTCTATCATTCATTATCACTCACTTCATTTCTCTAAGGTTTGACTTAATTTTTATCCTATATATTTCCCAGTCAAACCTAGTCAACCTGGGGCATACCTTCACTGCTTGATGGTTATCCTATTGTCTTATTCTTCGACTATGATTTCTAGTGCTTTGATCAAGTTTATCAATTTCCTGTTCTCCTCTACCTGATTTTGATTTCGATTCTGAGGGGGCAGTACCTATCAGCTTTAATCTTTGATTCAGCTTTATCATTCAGCTCAGCTTGAGATTCTTATTTTTAGACTTGATTATCACCTAGCAGCGATAGTGGTGATTGTCTTTCAATTTTTATCTCCTATTTTTTAGACTTGATTATTGCCTAGCAGCGACGGTGATAGTTTTGTCTAAGGCTTGATTTGCACCTAGCAGCGATGGTGTTGGTCTTGTCTTTCAGCTTTCTGCTTATCTTTGTCCTGGCGTGTTCCCAAAATGAACACACATCTGAGTTGTTTTGTGATCCCAAAATGAACTCACATTTCAATTCTTCTTTGACTGCATGTGTTCCCAAAATGATCACACATTAGTCAAAGAGGGGCAAATGTATGCACCCTAAAATGGTCGCCTAGACTTTGGGCCCCCATTCAGCAATTTATCAAAACCCTGAATCAATATTTTCAATTATATCAATTTCCTTGATCAAATCCTATTTTATCATTTTCGATTATTTGCCTTGGGCTAACCATTTTATCCTAAGTCTTTATTTGATCGAAAGGAATATTTCCTCCCCTTTTATTAAATAAAAAGCCCCACTTTTCCTCTTATCCTAAGTTGCACAAATAAAGCATTATTTTTATTTTATAAAAAAGGAAAAAACATTTTTTATCTCATATGGA
Organism: Chamaecyparis obtusa; assembly: GCA_027943335.1. Classification (NCBI taxonomy): domain Eukaryota; kingdom Viridiplantae; phylum Streptophyta; class Pinopsida; order Cupressales; family Cupressaceae; genus Chamaecyparis; species Chamaecyparis obtusa. The sequence continues at coordinate 605,457 of BSBK01001858.1, read as the reverse complement.
CACAAAAGTCAACTCTTATTTTCTCATTGGAGGATATTTGTGCACATGGATTGCTCCTCTTTGATACTCCACTGTTGATTAAGTATTTTGCCTCTTAATCTCCATGGTCCATTCCTTCTCATTTCCTATAAAAGAAGAGCTCTCTTCTTCATTTGCATAATCCATCTCTTTTATGCTAATGTTATGCTACAGGTTTTCTAGGTCATTTGGAGCTCTTTGAAGACATTCTTGCATTCAAGCTTTAAAGACATTGTTGTTGCATTTCATTTAGCTTGCTTTCTTGCTTTCATAGTTGCATAATCATAGCATTCTTACTATAGACTTTCTTTATGCTATAGATTAATCTCATCTAGTTTAACTAGGAAGGCTTGGTAATACTTGTACTTTCCTTTTCATAGCATAGCTTGTATTTTTATTTTCATAAACTAGTTTGCATCCTCATTCTTAGCTTACTTGCATTGAATTTCATTTGATTCTTAGGGATATTGGCATTCTTGCCCTTGTCTTGACTTGAATCTCTCATTGTGTTGTTGACTAGCAAGGTCATTAGCTTAATAGCTCTAGCTGAGAGAAAACTTAAAATAATCTTGCAACTCCATGCATAAAGAGCTCTAGGTCGCTATTGAAGGTTTCCCTTTCATGGATTTCCTTTGATGTAATGACTTAGAGAAGTGCACTACTTTTGTGTGTACAATTAGAGCCTAGAAATGTGGAAGGTGTTAGTTACTATTTATTACGTTGCTGTAAGGAGAGGATGAAGCTAACACAAAATGAAACAAGTGATAGAATTATGTTTCCCACAGGTTCTAGTACTGTATTTAAGTTTGTTTATATGGTTAGTATTTATCACATCTAGATACATATATATATATTTAACATTGTTGAACTTGTTTGTGCAGGTTCAGTTGTCGTGCAAGGAACATATTTGAAGCAAACCAAAATACTTAAACATGGGATTCATTTTATTGATTATCAACCTAACAATAAGGTTTATCATTATAGTTATCTTGTAATTACCACCGTCCTATCTATTGTTCCTGTGATGGGACGTGGCATTCGTAAGTGGAGACTTGATACTAACGACCATGGGAGAATATTAAATGTTATGAGAGAGAGAGAGATGAACCACTTGATGTGGACTAAATCACACATGAAATATGATTTGAACTAAATTTTTAATGGGTGAGACTAGAGGTTTTCTTAGCTCCATTCTTTCCTACTGGTGCCCATAGTGAATGGAGCTTGAATTAAATTAAAAATTAAGAATATATAGATCTCAAATTTATGTCTTACAAGTGGATATGATATATTAATTATCTACTTGAATATGAAGTACTCTAACTTTGGAATATGAATGTGTGTATGTATTGAATTTGCATGTGTTACATTAGGACATGCATGTTTTAAATATAAAATCTACTTGAAGTACAACAACATTAAATTAAAAGTACATGCACAACTATTATTTAATGTACATTTAAATATAAGTAAGATTCAATGAAACATCTAGGGACCTCAATTATATAGCTCACATGTGTCAAATTTACATCATTCATAACTTTCATTATAAACATGTACAATCAAACACCATTCATGTATGTAATCTATTGAATTCAAACAACATTCATGTATGTAATATATTGAAATCAAACATCAAATTTAAGTTAAACATGTACATGTTGTATGCACCCTAAAATGGTCGCCTAGACTTTGGGCCCCATTTATTCAATTTATCAATCCTGAATCATTTTTATCAATAATCAATATTTTCAACATTATCAATCTCTTGATCAAGTCTTAATTTCGATCATATATTAGATTTTTATCCTTGGGCTAACCATTTATCCTAAGTCTTTATTTGATTAAAAGGAATATTTCCTCCCCTTTTGATTAAATAAAAAGCCCCCACTTTTCCTCTTATCCTAAGTTGCACAAATAAAGCATTATTCTTATTTTATAAAAAGGGAAAAAGCACTTTTTGTCTCATATGGACATAAAGTCAACTTTTATTTTCCTATTGGAGGATACTTGTGCACATGGATTGCTCCTCTTTCAAGCTCCACCGCCGATGAAGACTTTTTGCCTCTTAATCTCAATGGTCCATTTCACCTCATTTCTTATAAAAGGAGAGCTCTCTCCTTCATTTGCATATACCATGTTTTTATGCTAATGTTATGCTGTAGGTTTTAGGTGCATTTGGAGCTTTTGAGGATATTGAAGACTTGTTGCATTTCATTGTAGTTTCATATTTCCTTTCTTAGTTGCATGATAATGGCATTCTTAGTATAGATTTCCTTTTATGCACTAGAATAAGCTCACATAGTCTAAATAGGAGGCATTGTAACCCATTGCTATTTCCTTTCATAGATTAGTTGCATTGTACTTTCCTTTCATAGCTTAGATTGCATTCTCACTTAGATTTGCATTGCATTGCATATTTGGATTCTTGGAGATATTGGCATTGTTGCCCTTGTCTTCATTTGAATCTCTCATTATATGGTTGACTAGCAAGGTCATATGCTTCATAGCTCTAGCTGAGAGCAAACTTGTAATTTCCTTGCAACTCCATGCATAGAGAGCTATGAGCCGCTTTGTGAGGCCTCATTCTTGAGCAACCTTGCATGCAATGGTTCATAGAAGTGCACCTTTTAGTGTGTACATTTCTGGCGCCCACCGTGGGGCCGAGTTAATTAGCTTTGTCCCTTTAATTCTGCATTTTTCATCAATATTTTCATCAATTTTCGGCTCAGTTTTCAGTCTCTAGTTTTTTTTTGTCTCAGAGTATCGCGCGATACTTCTCAGAAATATCGCGCGATATATCTCTGTATAGCGGTGCGACACTTCACGCAAAAAAAGAATCACCCGCCAGTACTGAGAATTATTGCCTGTTATCGGGCGAAGTATCGCCGCCCATAGTGAGAAGTATCGCGCGACTGAGAAATATCGCCCGACTATAGGAAACTGTATCGCGCGATACTGGTGAAGTCTGAGAAATATCGCCTGGTCTGGCAGAGACTTGCGTTTCCAGTTTTCTTATCCGAATTTGATTATTTTAGCTTGTTGTTTTGTTTTGCTGTGTTTAGATAGGTCTAACCTGCATCTTTTAGCTTAAATCTATCAGATTATTGCACATTTACATTTGGATTTTGATTTTGCTAACATTGTGGGTCTAAGAAGTCGTGTTTGTAGGTGCTCTCCTTTGCTTGAAAATTGCTAAAAACGCATGTCAAAGAGGGCTACTAATAGTTTTTGCAGGGCTGCCCAAGCATAAAAACAAAAAAATTATTTCTTGCTTGTTATTTACTTTCCTTTCAAGTGTGGCATTCACTAATTGTATTAGAAATCTTAATACCTTGTGAAAGGGATCTTGAGGTGGTAGGAGAAGTATTCTCTTCACCTTTAGATGAATCAGAAAATCTTGACCCATCTTAAGGTTTTGGAAGCAAGGGAGTAATTGAATCTATTTGCTTGGTGTGTTTGGGAGAGATCCTTGAGATAGGGGAGTATGCTCTTCACCCTTGTGGTGAATCAAAAACCTTGAACCTCAAGATTTGATCCATCTTTTGTTTAGTTTAGGAATCCTTTAGCGGGCCTGCTCTTGAGCAATCAAGAGGAACGACTCAAGTGGGGACAACCTTGTCATCATTTTCCTTGGTGGCAAGTGATTCCAACTCACTATAATCTCAAGGCTATCAAGGACACCAAAAACCTTGATAGACATAACACTTGTCTTCGTTTGATGTGAGTAGCTCATGGGATTGCGACCATGGGGAAAATATTGAACAAGAATGCTTAAGGTACTCTTGAGGCCGCGAGGTCCTAGTCCTTTATGAGGAGCAAGAGGGGTGTTGTGAACGGAAATCCTTATTAAGAACCATTAGATAGAAGCCACCTTATTTTAGCTGCTTATCTTCTTAGTGCAAGGATTGATCCAAGTGGTTTACCCGGATCACCTTAAGATACTCACCATATGTGTCCCTTTGGTTGTGTCATTTGACATTTCCATGACAAAGCCAACATCTCTTGTGGGTAACCACTTGGTGTGAGGTGAGGGGGCATCAAGTTGTGGGCTAAGTTGGTAAGTATTGAGCCTTAACTTTCTAGGATAGATCTACTTGAAGTGTCTTCGATTGTGTGATATCAGTGCAAACGTTCTTACATACAAACAAGCGGTAGCATTCATAGGGTGCTATTTCAATTTTGATATCACAAGTGTTTGTCTTGGCAAGGTTGCTTTTGCCCTTGTTTCAAGTGTTTGAGACCATGTTTTGATCCCTTACTATTTGCAAACCTGCTGAAATTCTACTGATATTGTGACTGAAATCGAAAACATCAACCCTCAGACTGGAAATTTTGACCAAACAGACCCAAAAATGCAAATTTCACACAATTCTGGTCACGAGTTAAACAATTCTACAATAGTATCATGCCCTGTAAAGTGAAGTATCGTGCGATACTTCACGCATGCTAGAAATATCGCCCGCTTTGAAGAGAAATATCGTGCGATAATTCGCCCCTGACGGACTATCGCCCGACCTGCTGGAGTATATCGCCCGCCAGTATTAAGAAGTATCGCCTGGATTCGGGTGAAGTATCGCGCGGGTATAGGTTTATCACCCCAGTAGCCTGGAGTATATCACCTGGTTTATTTTTGTCGTGCTTAAATTTTGGTCAGTTTCAGTTGCTGTCGATCAGGCTAGGTCTTAAAGTAGGCTTCTCACCCTGACGTCCGAGATTTGTCTTGACTCAAATTTTTGGTTTTTAGTCCTCCGGGATAGCATCATTTGATTTACAAAATCACTTTGGAATAATTGTCAAGTTAGAAATCCATTCTTGGTGCCAAGGTTCATCTTTAAAATTGTTAGCTATATTCTGGGAAAATTTTAGTTCTCTTATTGTCCAAATCGCTTTCATTTTTAGCTCAATTTCAATTATATTTTGGCCTAGTCCAACCTCCTGATTCAAAAGTGCAAGGGTAGTCACCCTTTGATTTGAAGCACCTCTTTGACAGTGTTGGTAAAGCCCTCTTTTTCTTTTCATTTCTCTTTGGACAATAGAGGACTTTGATTATCCTAGTTTGGTGTTGACACTTTGAAAGGTCACCTTATCATTGAGAGTATCTCTCTTTCATGTCAGTTACGACAAGGTACCAAGTTAATCAAGGGAAGCGACCCCCTATTGCCTTTAGCCAGTTACCACCCATCAAGACTTGTCGACAACCTAAGGGAAAAGGACCCCATTTTGACCAATCTCCTAAGAGTGAATCCAAGGTTTGTTTTAATCCGGGAGCTAATCCTAGTGAAGTGAGCACCTCTTTTGTACCACTTTCATCAAGTATGGACATGAGTTACACTTTCACCCGACAACAAAGAGAAGCCATGAATCAAACTCTTGAGGATATCTTCCAACGACACAGAAAAGAGTATGGTGGTTCTTCTCATGCTAGTCCACCCGGGTCACCTCCTAACAACGTGAGGTATTTTGATGCTCATCAACGAGTCGAAAGACAGCATAAGCAAGCTCACTCAGATTCAGGGTCACAACATGAAGACCAGAACAATGAATCTAGTGATCACCACATCAATGCAGCTAATGCAATAAGGCATTCAAGACAAACCTCCCCACTTAAAGATACCTCTCGATATGAAAATACATGATTGAGAAGCATTGAGAGAGAGAAGCAAGCCTACTTAGATGAACAGGCTGCTAAAAAAAAAAAATTCAGACAACTAGAGGAGGAGGAACGTGCATTGTTGGATATACAGAAAAGATTCACCCAAGAAGAAGAAGATAGACTCTATGCACAACAACTCCAAAGCCGATTTAACGGAAGGGGAGCCAATAGTGGGACCAACTCGCCCCCATCTACCCTTTCCCCTAGCCCTCGAAGAAGATCAAAGACACCCTCACGATCCTCAAGTCCTAGAGGAAGAAGGGCTTCAAGATATGACCATCATAGGAGACAGTCGTCTCATAGACATTCAAAGCAACCCTCCCAACAAGCACATCATGGCTCACAACATGGAGGTAGTTATGCTAAATTTGATCATATGGACTTCATGACTATGCAACAAGAACCATCCTTTCAAGCATATGTGGAGCAATATGTGGAACAAAACAAAGACCAATTCTTGGAAAGTCTTATCAACAAAGGCACTAAAGTTCCATATAATTTTGATGTTCACCAAAAGATCAAGAAACAGAATCCTTCAACTGATGAGGTGATCTTACAAATGCAAAAGGACATAGACAGGATGAAGGCTCCCAAGAGTACATTTCATTTGGACTCCATATGTCCTAACCCCATTGACAAAAGTGTGGTGATGGTAGAATTCCCTAAGAAAGTTGAATTCCCAACATATGACAAATATGATGGCACTGGTGACCCTCACGACCATGTTCGACAGTTCTACATAATGAGCTTTTCCTTTCACCATGAAGACTCCTACTTGCTGAGATTATTCCCAAGGAGTTTAAAAGGTCAAGCCATGGAGTGTTTCACGAACCTTTCCCCTCCAGTAAAGACATTTAAAGAACTTGTCCAAAGATTTGTTCAGCATTTTGCTTACAACTTATCGAGGTCAGTCACAATGCTTGATTTGTGTAAACTTAAACAAAATCAAGGGGAATCTTTTGTCACATTTTTACAGCGATGGAGGCGATTGTGTTCAAAATACCCAAGGACAATCCCTGAAGAGGAGAGAATTGATATCATTGTGAGCAATCTAATACCAGAACTCAGATATGAAGTCAAGAAAATCCCATTTAATTCCTTTGATACTATGGTAGAGGTGGCATGTCGCATTGAGGATGTCCTAAAAGAACAAAGAATTTTGGCTAAACCAACAAATAACAACAATAGCCAAAATAACAATACTAATGGTAACAAGGACAAAAAAAACTCCTATTAGAACAAAAACAAGCAAGTGGTCAACGACGGAATTGTTGACTCATCCCAAGTCAAAAATGAAGGAGTTCTTAACCTGTCTCATGCAGTTCAAGCTATGAAGCTGCAAACGTCTTCAACACAACAAGACAAACCTAAGTATCAAAGGAGATCTAAAACGGAGAAAAAGACAATTTACTAAATTGGGAGAATCTTATGCAGATGTTTTCAAGACACTAGCTGCTCATAATTTGGCGCACCCACAGGATCCTACAAAACATCGAATACCAGATCCTTTACCTCATTGGTGGGATGCTAAGGCTTTTTGCGTTTTCCATAATGGGATTGGACACGACATAGAAAATTGTTTTAAACTCAAGCATCTTGTCCAAGACCTTATTGAAAAAGGAAAATTACAAGTGGATGGGTTAACCACTAATGCAGACCATAAAGCCTTTAAAGAGCCCTTGCCTAAATATGAAAAAGGAGAGAATTCTAGCAGTAAGAATGGCAAGGCGGCCATTAACTATACATACACACATGCTGACAACGTGATTAACATGCTTGAAGTGGCTGACGATAACATCAACATGGTGAGAAAGAAAGATCCTTATGGACATAATGTGGATTCAACTCCTATGACTAATGAAAGACCCGTTGTGGTGATAAGAGGTCCTCACTCACAAGGAATGCCCCAGTCCCTCAATGCTGTCACTAGGGGTCAGGCCCAAGCATCCATTATCATCAAAGGTCCTAGCACTAGCAAGTCTAAACAGCCTGTGTCCAAAGGTGCTCCTCTCAAATCTGTCGTTGCTCCTGATTCCAATTATAATCTTATTGACTAGCTACAACATACACCCGCTCAGATATCCATTTTTGAGCTTTTAGAATTATCTCCTAAGCACAAGCGCGTCCTTGAGGATGCTTTGCGAGCAGCCAATGTCCCTAATAACTTAGATATTGACCAATTCCAAAACATGGTCAACCATTTGGCTAGCCCTCATTACCTCACCTTCTCAGAAGAAGATGACAAATCCATTAGTCACCCACATAATTTGGCCTTACACATCGAAGTCATGATTCATAAAACCCGTGTTAGGCGTGTACTGATAGATGGGGGTGCGGGGCTCAATATTTGTACCCTGAGTTTGTTACTAGCTCTAGGATATTCTGAGAACGTCATTGACACAAAGAAAAGGATCACAATCAAAGCATATGACGAAGCAGAAAGAAGTTCTAAGGGATTGGCCGTTTTACCTATTCGCATTGGTCCAGTAGAGAAAGATATCTTATTTCAAATTGTTGATGTTGGACCTCTAGCCTACAACATTTTGCTAGGTAGGCCATGGATTCACGAAATGCAAGCAGTCCCATCAACATACCACCAGTGTGTTAAGTTTCCCCATAACGGTGTAGAAATTTGCATCCCTGGAGATAGTGCTCTATCAATTAATAACATTTATGCGGGATCACATGTACCTTTGAATAGGGAAGCTGACAGTCCTAGTAGTTCACTTGAACAATGCAAGCAGAAGTTCAAGACCATGGATCTTGGGATGGGAGATTATAAGATTGATTCTTTTACAAAAATGCCAATCTCTCCTAGGTCTTATGGGAGACCATCACCAAGTACAAAGCCTTCGTCATCAGCAATGACATTATTTGGGAAATTTGTTGAGTCTTCGGTCCCCATTCAAGAAGAGAAAGAGGAAGTTGTTGTAAGGGACTGGATATATCACGAGGAGAAATACAAACATAATGAGAATTTTGCTCCTTCACCTGAAACTTATGGGAAAGGGTATACACTGGTTAAAAATATGGGATATCCGGGATTTGGTCCCCTTAGTCATAGGCTGGACGCTAAAGCTAAGCCTCTTGATCATGCTCTTTTTGGATGAAAGAACAAGTCCACGATTGGCTTAGGTTTTGAAGATAAGAAGAAGAAAGGTGTTACTGTCCCAGCTGCGACGGACAGTGACAGTGATGCAGATTATACGCCTGATCTTTCCAACCAACAAGATGTGTCTGATGATTGGGTGCCCTTAATGAATCTCCTTTGGGGAGATTCCACAGATTTGATGCTTAATAATCCTACTATCCCAACTGCGACAGATAGTGACTGTGTGACTGCTAGATCGACAAAGGAAAGTGTTACTGTCCTAGCTACGACGGATAGTACCAATACTAGCACTAGAGAGGGGGAAACCCTTCCTAACCTTGAGGCTTCTACATCACGAGGCCTAAATGATGACTCAAAGATAGACTCCCATGAATATGAATGGGATTCACTTTCAGATGCAACAATTGATCTGGACGTGGATACTATCCATGCCTATAGTACCCAACCTGATGCGACTAACGATCCTAGTGTCGGACTAGAGGATTGCCCTCCTCAAATCGCCTTAGTAGACGACACTTCGTTTGATAGGATGAGTCCTAATTCGGGTATCTTAGGAGAAGACTTGATGAACTCTTATTATATGGTCACCAGAGATGACACCTTTCGCATAAACAACATTGAACCAGTCATTGATCTGCCCCTTGTTCACTTTGACCTAATTGACTGGTCTCAGCGCCATCAAGAGCCCACATTCCTCACCTTCCACAACGATTACGAAATTGCTTGCTATCTGAATGCTCTTGAACCCATGGCTTCTTCCACCAGTGAACCAACAACCAGCATGACAGAGCCTGATATTAAGTACCTCAGTCTCAAAACAAAAGAGAAAAAGAAAAATAGGTCTGATGGCGAAAACCACTTTGTGGCGGTGTCAGAACCAAAAATAGTAAAAAGAAATGACGCATCCGAAGGTGAAAACCTCTTTGAGGCACCTAAGGATGGGGTACTTAATAACTTGCCGAGTTATTTCCAGGATAGATCATCAATATTGATTGAACCAACAAAGTCGGTCAACTTAAACACAGAAGAAAACCCTCAGATAGTCCATCTTGCTCAGTCTTTATCAGAGGAAGAGACCAAGGCATATGTACAGTTTTTACAGAAAAAGAAAATTAATTTTGCATGGACCTACTCAGACATGCCAGGGCTTGACACGAATCTCATAATGCATCACTTATCTATAGCTCCAGGAGTCAAGCCAGTAAAATAGAGATTAAGAAAAATGCATCCACATGTAGTTCTACTTGTCAAAGGAGAATTAGAAAAACTTTTGAGAGCTGGATTTATTAGAGCCATCGATTATGCAAAATGGATCTCAAACATAGTACCAGTCTCCAAACATGATGGGTCCATTCGTGTCTGCACAGATTTTAGAGATTTAAACAAAGCATGCCCAAAGGACGATTTTCCACTTCCAAACATTGACATGATAGTGGACATGACGGTGGGCTATGACATATATTCTCTAATGGATGGCTTCTCGGGGTATAATCAAATCAAAATAGCTCCTGAAGACCAAGAGAAAATAGCATTCACATGTGCATGGGGAACTTACTGCTGGAACGTCATGCCATTCGGGTTAAAGAATGCAGGAGAAACCTATCAAAGAGCTATGACGACTATCTTTCATGATATGATGCACAAAAATATGGAAGATTATGTGGATGATACCCTGGCAAAATCAAGAAAAAGGGACACACACCTCAATGATCTGGAAGTAATTCTAGATCGTATGGAACAATTTCAACTCAGATTGAATCCAAAGAAGTGCGCATTTGGCGTCACCTCAGGCAAACTTTTAAGATTCATAATATCAGCAAAAGGTATCGAGGTTGACCCCGAAAAGGTCCAAGCAATATTAGATATGCCACCTCCTCGGAATATCAGCCAAATGAGAATTCTTCAGGGACGTCTTCAATCAATTAGGAGGTTTATTTCTCAGCTTGCGGATAGAGCGCAACCCTTCAACAAGACATTGCATAAGGGTGCTTCTTGTGTTTGGAACGAGGATTGTCAAAAGAGCCTAGATCAGATCAAACAATACTTGGCCAATCCTCCGATCCTAATGCCTCCTATTCCAGGGAAACCATTGATCCTATATATTTCAGCTATAGACACTTCCCTGGGGGCATTATTGGCTCAATCAGATGATACTGGGAAAGAACGGGCCATCTACTATATCAGCCGTACTGTAGTCTCCTATGAGATCAATTACAATAATATTGAGAAGTCTTGTCTCGCGGTGGTGTTTGCTTCTCAAAATTTGTGCCACTACATGCTTGCTCATACCATACATTTGGTTGCCAAAATTGATCCCCTTAAATACTTGCTTAGTAAGGCTGCCCTGACGGGTAGACTTGCTAAATGGATGATGGTCCTAACTGAATTTGACATAGAGTACGTTGAAAGGAAGGCAATAAAAGGGCAAGCTATTGCCGACCAATTAGCTAATTTTCCAATCTAGGATAGTATGCCAGTCCAAGTGGAATTCCCAGACGAACACATCTTGTATACAACTACTCGCACTTGGACAATGTTCTTTGATGGTTCCCGCATGCAAAATGGATCAGGTGCTGGAGTGTTATTTGTTTCTCCACATGGGTACAACATTCCGAAGTCTTACAAACTATTATTCCCATGTACCAATAATATTGCAGAATATGAAGCTTTAACTAATGGCTTGAGAATGGCTATAGAATGGAACATCATAGAATTACATGTCTTTGGGGATTCCCAGTTAATCATCAACCAAGTCAATGAAGAGTATCAAACCAAGGATGACAAATTGATACCCTATAAAAAGATGGTTGATTCTTTGAGACGCTATTTCACCTTTGTGACGTTTCAACAAATCCCTAGGACAGAGAACAAAGCTGCAGATGCCATGGCCACATTAGCTTCACTTCTTCAGTTGGAGACACATGAATCTAGATTTTAATTCCTGGTGGAAGAGCTACACCATCCCATCTTTGACTCGTCTGAAAGCCATGTCATTTGTGCCATTATCACACACGAGTCTTCCCGATATGGTGCTATCTATTCATATCTTCATGATGGCATCATCCCCGACACATTCACCCACTCTGAACGCTGAAACCTCATCTGTAACACCTCTCGCCACACCCTCATCTCTGGTGATTTATATAGGAGGGGTTTAGATGGGACGCTTCTTAGGTGCTTGGAAAAGGAGGAATCCAACCAAGCGTTAGCTGACATCCACGAGGGCATTTGTGGTGGATATTCTAATGGTCTTGCCATGGCCCGAAGGTTGCTTAGGGCGGTATATTATTGGCCCACCATGCAGATAGACGCAGTCACCTTTGCTAAGGCATGCGAAAAATTTCAGAAACATGGCAACCTGATTCACGCTCCAGGTAGGGAGCTGATCCTTTCTATTTCTCATTGGCCATTTCAGCGCTGGGCCTTTGATCTGGTTGAGCAGATTCATCCCAACTCATCAGGTGGACACAAGTTCATTATTACTGTCACTGACTACTTCACAAAATGGGTGGAAGTTGTGCCACTTTCTGTTGCTTCAGGAAGGACCATTTCTTTATTCATCTTGAATCATATCATTTGCCGATTTGGAGTGCCTTCTGAGATCATTACTGACAATGGAGGTCAATTTAAGAATAAGGACCTAAAGCACCTATGCAAAAAGTTTAAAATCAAGCAACATTGGTCCTCCATCTATTTTCCACAGGGAAACGGACAGGCAGAAGCTTCTAACAAAACTATTCTTAAGATCCTTCATAGAACAGTGCACAAGAATGGTAGGGATTGGCACTTACAAATCAATCCGGCACTATGGGCTTACAGAACAAGCATTCGCACACCTACAGGAGCCACTCCTTTCTCTCTCACCTATGGCGCTGAAGCAATATTGCCTCTAGAAGTCGAGATACCATCACTTAGAGTCTCACTCAAAGGTTTGATTACAGATGAGGATTACCGTGCCATGAGGCTACAGGAATTAGAACTTCTAGATGAGAAGCGTAAGGCTTCCTTTGATCATATGAGAGTGTATCAGAAGCGTATGTCTAAGGCATTCAACAAGAAGGTTCGCCCTAGAGAATTTCAAATAGGTGATCTTGTTTTACGAGAGAACCCTAAGAACCAACAAAACAGAGAGCAAAAGGGCAAGTTTGAACCTAACTGGCTTGGACCATATGTCATCACAGCTGCTTTTGGTACTGGTGCATATTTACTGTCAGATCCTAATGGAGAACAGCTTCCTGATCCCATCAACATTGTGCACCTCAAGAAGTTCTATCCTTGATGCCCATTCTGTTTGGGGGCATCCTTTGTACATATCTTATTGATCCTGAAAAAATTCTAAAAAAATTGATATATGATGCTGAAAAAATCCTAAAAAGCATATAAAGTCCTGAAAAAATACAAAAAAAATTAAAATATTCAAAAATCAAAAAAATAGAAAAAGTGCCTTGGTGAAAACCTAGCAATAGGCGCCTTGGTAGCAAAAATCCAAAAAAATTAAAAAATTTTTAAAAAAATTTTTAAAAAAAAAGAATTAAAAAAAAAAAAAAAAAAAAGAATCCAAGTGGTGAAAACCTGGAAACAGGCGCTACTTGAGGCCTTTACACCCCTATTTGTTAGCATGCGTCCTCGACACTTAACCACTTTCCATCATGCCTTGACCTTATTTGGCCTAGTCTGGAATTGGTCTTTGTCTTTGTCTAGGGGGCATGACTGTTAGCATTGGTCTTTTAGAAATGTTTGTCTCTCGGGGCATTTCACAACAGGTGTTTTTCAACACCACCCCAAATAGTATTTTTCAACACTACCCTTGCGTCGAGTGTTTCTTAACACTTATCAGGTGTCTTACCCAAACAGTCTTGTATGATGTGATATTTCTCATTTACTCAGAATTTGACTCTATGACCAACACACACGCACTTAAACAATCAACTCGATGACGATATGATGACTTTATTTTTCTTTGTGTGCTGTCTATGAGGATTTCTTTGATGAGTGATCTCTCCCTGAGAAGTTTTCGATGATGCATAGCTAGAAGACTGAGGGAATGAGAACATGTTTTCTTTCTTTATCTGCTTGTGGGTATATTTTGTTGGTCCTACCTGTCATGAGCATTTATGCTGGTCTTACTTGACACTATGGATTGACAAGGTATTATCCTTGACTGTTTTGCGAGTGCATGCTTTTAGCTATCCTGACTTTCATGTGTCTTGATACAAGCATAATCTCGCTATATCAAATTTAGGTGATCTCACTGCACTAGTCATCTTGACCTATGTCTTTTGATGCCTAGGTGGGATTCCCACATTCCTATCTGATAAAGATCATATTCATATCCACATAGTTACGCTAGTGTGCATTGTATGATCTTACGACGCTACCAATAACGCTCGATGATGATGATTAGATGTCTATAAGCATTGTGACCTTGCAAGTCAACCACTTTCATAGTAGCTTGCATTTATAGGGTCATGTTAGTCTAGTGTTGCATTTTGCATATGGAGAGAGCTCTCCTTTTCATCTTACGTGGATCTGTCAGTCGACTGAGCTCACCTTTTCTTCTTCTCGATCATGTCTTTCGCTCCTTGTCTTTTTCATCTCGAACCTGTTCCTGTTCATCACAAGGGGTTAATCATATCATCATATCTATATCAAAACTTTCATTTTCAAGAAACATAAGTCTATATCATACACATGAGAATTAACCATACATCTATGAGAGAGAACATACATAAGCATATACATAAGCACATACATAAACATTTTGAGCAAGATGACAAGACAATATATATAAACTGATACATCCATCACAAGTGAGACAAATACACATGATACATCGAACATCCAGTAATCTCATAAATCTATATACAATGTCATGATATACAATACAATATGAGATTCCAAAATCTGGATCAAAAGTCTCAAAATATGTCCAAAACATCTAAACCTAAGACTCGCTGCCACCCTCGTGAGGAGCTCGTGGTGGTGGAGGAGGCATAGCTCTCCTATCGAGTACCACGTCTGATACCCCTGCCCGCTGAGAGTATGATGGTGCTCTCTCACCCTCTGGGATGGCCTACAAATATAACCCGTGATAATAGGCTACTCTCGCTGACTCTCGTTGGAGCTCCAGTGCCTCGACCTGTGCCATCACCTCACGGCGTGCTATCTCTGCTCTGAGATCAGCTATCTGCTGATCCCGCTCTGCCCTCAGATCCAAGAGCTGCTGATCTCTCACGGCTATAATGGTCCGCAGCTGCTGTATCTCTACCTCCTGAGCCTGTATCTGGGCTCTCAGGTCCTCTCCCCCCGCAGGCTGCTCTTGTTGTGCCTCTGCCTGCCGGCGAGCTGGTCTCACCTCCTCCTCAGGTGTCGCCGATCTCTGTCCCCGTGACCATTTTCAGCCACCTGATCTTGACCCCTCTCCTCTCTCCATCCTCCTCCCTCTCCCCCTCCTGCCATCTCCTCCATCCCCTCCCTCCCCTCCTCCCTCTCCTCCGTCCCCTCCGTCTCCTCCCAGCGCTGGCACCTGTACATCTGGTATTGTAAACCGAGGGAATGGTACCCTCCGCCGCTCTTCTCTGTAGGCTCCATCAGCCCCTGCGTCTGCCACATCTAGGAAATAATCCCAAGGCTCGCTCTTGATGGTTGTTGTCTCTGCGACAGCCTACTGATAATCTAACATGGGTAGCCACCCATGTCCCTCCTTGTCTCTGGCCCTGGCATATGTGGTGGTCTCTGTCGAGACTCGCTGCTGCCACCCAAACTGCCGCCATACCCAAGTGATGCAGAATCTCTCTACGATCTCTGCATACCGACCTACCAGTGGCCGACTACACAGCATGTAGCTCAGCTCATCAGCTGCATCTCCCCAAACCTCAACCTCCCTGTACGGCCTCCATGTGAATGAGGCTATCTCATCCAAAATCCATCGATAGTATGTCACATCCCCAGAATGGGCATGTGATATAAACCCAAGGTACCTGTAGATATAGGGGTACCTCCTCTCCCTCGGCTGAACCCTGGGGTGCACCACATCAATGTGCTCCCATGCCCATACCTGTGCTAGGATGGCACCACATGCCCATGTCCTACCATCCCTGTAGACGATCTCGTGCAGCTCATGATACATCTCTACCAGGATCGCAGGCTCCCATGCCATCCGTCAGGGCCTGCCTACCAAGTCTACCAATAACCTACCCCATCCAAGCGGGAATCCCTTCTGACTGTGATCAGTCATCAGGATCTGTGAAATGATAGATGCCACAATGCATGGTACCAGATAATCTCTGCCAAAATCATCAAGCAGTCGCTCCCAGCTGACATGCCTGTCCAGGATAGTCGCATCCTGAAACATCTCCTGAATCAATCGATGCCCCTCAGTGGCATCCTGATCATAGTACACCTGTGACAACACATAAATCATGTTAGTTTTCATCTTTTGGAAATATTACATTTTACATGACTATCTCAAAAACATGATTATACTTACAAGCTCTCCGTGGCATGGAACTCGAAGGATCCTATAGACATCCTCCAGTGTGATGGATGCCTCACCTGTAGGAAGGTGGAAGTTGTTGTGCTCGTTGTGCCATCTCTCGGCCAGAGCAGTCAACAACCCATGGTCCGCTTGGATATAGGGGTACCTCAATAGATACCGGAATCCCATCGCCCTGAGGTCGGCATTGCCCGGATCGTCTAGATCTCGGACACACCGCAATCCTGTCACCTTCGGCGCTCTGATGATGAGCGCCGGAAAAAACCTCCTGCAAGCCAAAACCAAGCCTGTTGTTAGCACATATCATGATGGATGTCCAAAAACTCAGTATAAAACATCTTAAAAACGTAACATTGTCTAGACCCATGTCATTTTTGCTCAAAAATGCATTAAAAATCAATATTTTATGTTGGGCGATATTCTTTTTCTGGAGAAGTATCGCGCGATACTTCTCCCTATAGTGGGGCGATAAACCTTATATCGCGCGATACTTCGCCCAGTATAGTGCGATCTTTCGCCCAGTATCGTGCGATACTGGTGCCTAAGGTCGTGCGATACTTTAGGGACACGTGAAGTATCGCGCGATACTTCTCCCCAAAGTGCGCGATACTTCTAAAGTATCGCACGATATTTCACCTAAGAAAAAATTTTAAAATTTAAAATTTAAAAAAACGTGCTAAAATAAGCTATTAAATGCTAAAAATGACCAACAAGCTCAAGTTTTTCGAAAACATACCGGGGCAGGATAGTGTGGTGGCTGGTTGTGCAACCGGGCGCGCTCGAATCGATGCCTGTGGACGGGAACTCCTGCTTGCTGGGCCATTTTCTCTCTCTAAAGCTCTGAAATTCTCAAATTGCTAAAAGACAAATAATTTTTGAAAATGACATTTTGACCCTTTTTATAGTCTTTTGACTTTTTGACCTCATTTTCAAAACACCTCAGAATTGCACAAAAATTGCACCCCTAGCTAATTTCGACATTCTGGATCCATTTTTGGACTCGAAATTAAAATTTGAAGTCATCTTGATAGTCAAAATCGCATTTCAAAATCTTCCCCCCCTTCTGCGCAGTTGGCTGATCTTTTGAGGCCTAATCTTTTGATCTTTGTTGGGGCATCGTCATTTCTTCATTTTCATGTCTTCCAAACTTCTAGTCTTTCATTCATATTCATTCTATTCCCTCATTTCTCACGTTTGACTGCATCTTTTCAGTCAGGCTGGGGCATGTTTTATTGCCTAATGGTTAACCTATTTGACCCTTACATTCGATTGTGATTTTATTATGATTTGATCAACCTTATCAATTTTCTGTCTCTCCTCTACTTGATTTTGATTTCGATTCTGAGGGGGCAGTACCTATGGGATCCTCATCCCTGATTTCCTTGATTTTCCTGATTCAGACATCTTTTGTGAGCTTTTGCTCAAATTTGAGATTCTTATCTCCCATTTTTAGACTTGATTATTGCCTAGCAGCGACGGTGATAGTTTTGTCTAAAGCTTGATTTGCACCTAGTAGCGACGGTGTTGGTCTAGCTTTCATTTATACTTGTCCCGATGTGTTCCCAAAATGAACACACATCTGGGTTGTTTTGTGATCCCGAATAGACCTCACATTTCAATTCTTCTTTGACTGCATGTGTTCCCAGATCGATCACACATTAGTCAAAGAGGGGCAAATGTATGCACCCTAAAATGGTCGCCTAGACTTTGGGCCCCATTTATTCAATTTATCAATCCTGAATCATTTTTATCAATAATCAATATTTTCAACATTATCAATCTCTTGATCAAGTCTTAATTTCGATCATATATTGGATTTTTATCTTTGGGCTAACCATTTATCCTAAGTCTTTATTTGATTAAAAGGAATATTTCCTCCCCTTTTGATTAAATAAAAAGCTCCCACTTTTCCTCTTATCCTAAGTTGCACAAATAAAGCATTATTCTTATTTTATAAAAAGGGAAAAAGCACTTTTTGTCTCATATGGACATAAAGTCAACTCTTATTTTTCTATTGGAAGATACTTGTGCACATGGATTGCTCCTCTTTCAAGCTCCACCGCCGATGAAGACTTTTTGCCTCTTAATCTCAATGGTCCATTTCACCTCATTTCTTATAAAAGGAGAGCTCTCTCCTTCATTTGCATATACCATGTTTTTATGCTAATGTTATGCTGTAGGTTTTAGGTGCATTTGGAGCTTTTGAGGATATTGAAGACTTGTTGCATTTCATTGTAGTTGCATATTTCCGTTCTTAGTTGCATGATAATGGCATTCTTAGTATAGATTTCCTTTTATGCACTAGAATAAGCTCACATAGTCTAAATAGGAGGCATTGTAACCCATTGCTATTTCCTTTCATAGATTAGTTGCATTGTACTTTCCTTTCATAGCTTAGATTGCATTCTCACTTAGATTTGCATTGCATTGCATATTTGGATTCTTGGAGATATTGGCATTGTTGCTCTTGTCTTCATTTGAATCTCTCATTGTATGGTTGACTAGCAAGGTCATATGCTTCATAGCTCTAGCTGAGAGCAAACTTGTAATTTCCTTGCAACTCCATGCATAGAGAGCTATGAGCCGCTTTGTGAGGCCTCATTCTTGAGCAACCTTGCATGCAATGGTTCATAGAAGTGCACCTTTTAGTGTGTACACATTTATGTAATCTATTGAAAGTATTGAAAATTTAGAAGTTCATCACACATGCACACGTATCTAGAGTGAAAGTGTATATATATATATATATATATATATATATATATGCATGAAACATCAATCATGTGTAGATCAAGTACTGTAAATATGAAACATATGAATCAATCATGTGTCAAACATTCTATCAAAAGGGTCTAGAAATGAAATATAATATCAAATGCATCAATCGGTCTTGTAGAGTCTAGAAATGAAATATAGTTCATCAAACACATGTGAATATATATATATATATATATATATATATATATATATATATATATATATATATATATATATATATATATATATATATATATATATATATATATATATATATGAAATATGTCTCTGATCAAATATGAAAGTGCCTAGGACTCATCATGTCGACTCCTCACTAAGCGGTCACACCCAGACTGACTATCATGCTGTGAAGGATGTGCAGATCCCTACAAAGAAAGAGATATATAAATTAATATATAAACATTGTACAAAGATCTTAAGTTTGATTTTAAATATTGTACAAAAAAATATGTTATAAAGTGTGTGCACACAGATAATAAATTAAAAACTCACCTGTCGACTACTGATGTCATCATTGAGTGAGTCTTGACGACGTACACGATCAGTACCCAAAGGAGTAACAAGAGGCATATCTTGGTAGATAAAAATATATATATCATATATATACGTGCATGTATATATATATATATATATATATCAATTGATTAAAATTTTGAAAATAAATTTAAGTTTAATTGTAACATTAAATGCATGTATATAATTTGATTTATACCTATGTAGGTGGTGGAAACTGATAGTACTTAGATTCGTTGGTCTCAATCCTATCAACCAAGGTATCAAGATTTTGCTGTGTCTGGTCCAAGCTAAAATCTGCATCTGCAACATGAGTAGACCACACAAACCTCTCTAATGATGAATGCAATGGACTAACCAAATGAGATGGCATGGAAGTCGTATCATCATGTGTCAAAAAATCTAGATAACCTATAGTGGTCATGTTGAACTCAACATCATCAAGGCCAACATCAGAGAATTGATGCCTTGCACTGAATGAAGGGTATGTATGTTGTGCCTCTCCTTGTGTAGCAATAGAGTGGTTAGTAGGTGGATCCTCATGGGCACTGTCACTATGGCCACGGTCTAGGTGAGAAGGATGTGCCTAAGCGTATCTAACAGTACCCGCATGAGATCTAACCTCGAATATGGGGATATCATGCTCTACTGCTATAAATGCATATGCATCCAATAGATCCTTAGCCAAGCTAGTCAATGTCACATGTATCATCTATCCTATAAGTCTCTCTAGGCTAGAAAGTGAAGGGATGTCTGCTGCAGTGTACATGTCATCTGCGGTCTTACTAGTGGATGCTCCACCTGACGATCTAGAGTGTCGTCGAGACATCAAGTACTAACTAACCTGATCACTAGATATGGATGTGGTAGCTACTACAATGTCCCCCACACTATCAATTACAACTTGAAGCTGGGTGCTATGAATAACATCATCTACAACAGGACCCAGTGAAGGAGCTATAGCAGGTGCCCTCTGACCAATAATGGCCCTGTGTACTGGTCTCTATCGATCAGCTCAATGAAAAGCATCTCTATTAGCAAGCTTGTCACGCCCCTATCCTAGATGAGTTGGCAAATCAATGTAATTAACAACATGACCTAAACGAACCTCAGCCAAAATATGTTGTGCAAAGTACAGTGGAATCTGGTCGTTATTCAGATAACGACCATGGGCAGCTAGAAATCTAGGGTATATCAATGTTGATATAGCAGGATCCTCACACCTGGTAACCTGATACCCCTTCACATAATTTTTATCTACATAAGATGGGAAAACTTCCCCTTTTAGGGTCTCTTTAGGCACTAAAGCATGTACCTCCTTAAGAGAAAGACCAAAGCCAACCTCTTGTCTCTTCCTCTCAAGTATGGCCTCTATAATATCTGGGGCATATGGAGTGGTACCATGAATGTCATCCCTAATAATAATAAAGCTATTAAGGATGGACTGACACGTGCTCTTATAGACACTAGAGCTAGACAGATTATTTATAGATTCTTGCAACCGTTCAATCTCTATATTAGTGCATGCAAATAGTTCTGCAAGGGGAATCGATGCATTTGCCATGTGTGATGTGCAATAATATGTCTGATAGATCTAGAATATGTATGTACTTGAAATATTTTATTTACTGTCAAATAAAGTCTACATATATGTACGTTTTCCTAATTTAAATAAAAATAAAACTAAATACTATGCACATTTCGCTACATTATTTGAAAGTAAAATCAATTACATAAATTACATTTAAATGTAAATTATATTTTAATAGGTCTAATGAGGTCTTAAGGGGTCATATAACCTATCATAGGTCCTAATAGGTCCAATTAGGTCATAATAGGTTTAATTAGGTCTAATTGGGTCTAATTAGGTCCTAATTGATCTAATTGGGTCTAATTATGACAAAATTGGTCTAATTGGGTCTAATTAGGTGCTAATAAGTCTTAAGGGGTCATAATACTCATAGTGGGTCTAATTTGGTATTAAAGGGGTCATATAACCTATTATAGGTCCTAATAGGTCTAATTAGGTCATAACAACTAATTGGGTCTAATTAGGTACTAATAGGTCTAATTAGGTGCTAATAGGTCTTAAGGGGTCATGTTACTCATAGTGGGTCTAATGGGGTCTTAAGGGGTCATATAACCTATCATAGGTCCTAATAGGTTTAATTAGGACATAATTGGTTTAATTGGGTATAATTAAGTCCTAATAGGTCTAATTTGGTTGAATTAGGTCCTAATAGGTCTAATTGGGTCTATTTAGGTGCTAATTAGGTCTAATTCTGTTGTAATAGGTCTTATAGGTCTAATTAGGTTGTAATACATCTAATTGGATCTAATTAGGTCCTAATAGTTTTTAAGGGGTCATATAACCTATCATAGACCTCTTAAAATAGACCTAGATAACTAGGAATTATGATGTCCTAATAGGTCTAATTGCATCTAAGCAGGTCTAATTAGGTTCTAATAGGTCTACTTTGGTCTTAAGAGCTCATATTAAGCATATTGAGTCTAATTAGGTCTTAAAGGATCATAGTATGAGTATATTAGGTGTTAATTAGTCTTTAAATTCGATCTAACTACAAGGTTAGAAGGGGTCCTATTACTCATATTACATAGATAATTAGGGCTTATTATGACTAATTTGGTTTAAGGGGTCCTATTAAGTTCATAAATATGTCCCTAATTAGGCACTATTACTATTCAATATTAGTTCCTATTACTTATATCAGGTCATATTACTCACATGTATTTAAAGGTAAATTAAATAGTATAAAATTAGGTATAATTTAAAGGTCTTGTTATGGGTTAATTAGTCTAATTATGCCTAAGGGATCCTATTGCTCATATTAGGTGTACTAGCAGGTCCTATTACTCATGATATTAGGTGTTAATTAGTCTTAATTAAAGGTCTAATTAGGTCTTAAGTGGTACTCTTATGTCTTATTACTAAATTTAACAAATTAGGTTATAATAGGTCAGCTATTATATCTAATTAGGTCTTAAGGGGTCCTCTTACTCATATTAGGTATACTTGGGACTAGTTACACGTGTCTTATTAGGTGTTAGTTGGTCTTATTTGGTCTAATTACGTCTTTAAGGCCTATCTTATTAATGATATTAGGTCCTAATTTGGGTCTTATTACTCATATTAGGTCAGGTAATAGGTTAAAAATTAGGTCTTAATGGGTCACAATTTACTCATTAGGTCTAATTTTAGGTATATAATTATGTCTTCTTAGTCTTATTAGGTCTAATTAGTCTTATCTAGGTCTTATGTACATACACATGTATACATAAAAATCTATCTATACACATGTATACATACATACATATACATGTATACATAAAAATCTATATATATGTACATGTGTATACATGTGTGTGTGTGTGTGTATATACATGTATACATGCATATATATACATATATATACATATATATACATGTATATATATACATATATACACATGTAGATATATATATACATATACATATATATATATATATACATATACATATATATATATATATACATATACAGATATATATATATATACATATATATATATACACACACACATATATATATATATACATATACATATATATACACACACATATATATATATATATATACATATACATATACATATACATATACATATACATATATATATATATACACATGCATATATATAATAATGAAAAATCTATATATAATCAATACACATGTGCATATATATACACATATACATGTGCATATATACATGCCTATATATATATGTGTATATATGTATATATACACACATGTATGTATGTATGTGTGTGTGTGTGTATATATATATATATATATATATATATATATATGCACATATACACATGTATACATGTATATATACATATATATATGCATATATACACATGTATACATGTGTATATGCATATATACATATATACTATTTATCCATCTATCAAAAACTGAAAATAATAAAAATGAAATATGAAAATACCTGAAAACAACATTTGCAAATTTGAAAACCGTCCACGAGTTTCACTGTCGCTGAAAGTGATAGTGAAAGTCACTTTCGATGATTATATTTACGCCAAACTTTAAACCTAATTAAAGACTTTCGATCAAAAGTCACTTGCTAAAGACTTTCGATTAAAAGTTCTTAATTAACTTTCGATCGAAAGTTACATAAGACTTTCGATCGAAAGTAACTTGCGATCGAAAGTCTTATGTCTAAGGACTTTCGATCGTAAGTTTTGTACTTATGATTGAAAGTTCATCATAGTTTCTATCAAAACTCATTAACGAATTTTTGGCTGAGTTCGCTTTTCGGGCCGAATTCGTTCCTCCCAAAAAGTGTAACCCACTATTGTGGGTTCACCCATAGATAGCTATGATATTTTATTTGAGACAAAAAGTTATCTTTTTCACTTCTTAATGTTCTTTTAATATAACAGTTATAGGTTCTCATGTGTTCAAGTATTGGTCCATTTTTTATCAACATTTGGAAAAAAATTTATTTACATTTGGATTATCTAATCACAATATATAGTAAAAATGTGGTGTAAGACTGGATAATATATTCACTAGTGAGTGCTCGACTATTGGACCCCGCACAACTACTAGTCCCTCTCCCCTAGTTGAGCACCCTAACTTTGCCCTTCTCATATGTGGAAATTTCAAATCACTCCCAATTTTTTTTAGAGTAGCTTACTTGGTAAGTGTTGGCTTATAACTAAGGTTTCAAGTTCACATCAATTTTAATGGCATTACAATATGCTTTTTGCCAAGGTGTTTAAAATAGACCAAATAAAAGTGAGACCAATAGTAGTTCAAAAAGGGTACCCATACTTGTACATCACCAACAACTTTAAAGACACAACTATTGGTGCAATGTTGTAAAAAAAAAAGGACATTTAGTGAACAAATATAAATATTAAATTAATAAATATGGATATCAAATCAACCACTTCGATAGGCCATTAGTTTGTGTTCAGTATTGGGTCCAAGATTTTTTTTAAATCTACAGATCGACGTTGACGATGATGTCACCCGCTTCCGTCTGCTGCGAGCATGCGGCAACGACTATCCAGCCATATCATTCGATATGGTTGGATGCCCATAAACACTACCATGAATGTCTGTGTCCTAGGCTCGCGTGCCCCCATACTCCTGCTGCATACTGACAGCCTACAAAGAAAATAACAGATTTGACAACCTCCACGCATATTTA
This sequence comes from Chamaecyparis obtusa, assembly GCA_027943335.1. NCBI lineage: Eukaryota > Viridiplantae > Streptophyta > Pinopsida > Cupressales > Cupressaceae > Chamaecyparis > Chamaecyparis obtusa. Next base: position 580,641 of record BSBK01001858.1, on the reverse strand, counting down.
ATGGACACTTAGTTTTTTATTTTCAAACCCAGCCTAAGAAAAAACTTATTTAACCAAGGTGGACACTTAGTTTTTTTTTAATGCTTCTAAATTTTAACTAGTTTGTTTTTAATTACCGTTTTAAATTTTTAGATTTATTTTTACTTAATATTATACATATGCATATTCATTATCTATTATGTGTATAATATGTAAATATAAAATTTATTAAGTAATATAAAATTTATTAAGTAAAAATAAATTTAAAAAATTTAAACTTTAATTTTTTTAATTTTAATTATCTTATGCTTATATGCCAAAAAATATTATATGAGAATTTGTTTTACAATTTTAAAAATGATTTATTTTTAATTTTTTAGTTAAGTAAAATAGTAAATTAAAATATTAATAAAACTTCATTTTAATAATATTTATATATTTAAAGTTTAAAATTTTTTACTTTATTTTATGTGTATAATATGTAATGTATAATTTATTAAGTAAAAATAAATTAAAAACTTTTATAGATGAAGTTGTTTGGAAATCGTATAAAAATCTAAAATATAAAATACAAATGTAAGTTTTTTATCCACATGTATGTACTCTCCTGCATAGAGAACTCTATGTATAATATATTATATTATATTATATTTTGTTATAAACAACTTCATCTATTAATCTATAATTTTTGAAAATCTAATATAACAAATTCTGAATATATAAGATAAACAACAATTTAAGCATCCAATTAAAATAATATAGAAAAATTAGTGTACTAAGATATTAAATTTAAAAATCTAATATAAAAAATCTTAAATTATAAGATTAAACAACAACATAAACACTCAACCAAAAAATATACAAACAACTTTTAATTTATAGAACTTAACAACAATATAAATACATTAAAAAAAAAATTATAAATTATAAAACTTAACAACAATATAAATGTCAAAAAGAAATTTTAAATTATAAAACTTAATAACAATATAAATATTCAACAAAAATAAATTATATTAAAGTTACTTTTAGGAAGCTGCACTTATAGTGTTTTTGTATTTTTTGGTAATTTTTTTTTTTTTGAATTTAAGAAACTCCCTCTGCAATGTCACAACAAATCCCCTTCCTTCTCCTCTATTAACAAATCAATATAATATTTCTATTTAACCTTTCAAGTTATGCAACAACTTTGCACTCTTCTCCACATGTATTTCAAGGAAACATGGCACATGACACAACATTGATATTGATTGGATAATATACATATTGAATTTGTTGCATGGTATATATTATATTAGGTGTATTGCATTAAACTAAACTCATTAAAAGCCATTATTTCTGCCAGCTATGCCATCAATTTGTGCAAACTACTAGCATGCTTCAAAAATCATAATCTCCACACGGCATACATGTTATGCATCAATCAGAATAGTTGAAACTTTTCTTTTTTTTTTCTCTCTGTTGTTTGCATACATGTTGATGCTCTCAACTGACTTTTTGTTTTATAATTTTCATTTAAATTACTGGATCATGAAAAATTGTATAGGTCAAAGAAAGAAGAGAAACTAGGAGCTAAATCAATTGCACTTGGTTTGTTCTACCCACTATTTCATTAGCATATGGTGACCTTACTTTTCCTGCACACAATTTCAACGAGGATGAAGATTAGAGACAGTGGTAATTCTGGAGTGGTGAAATGTGTTGTGGACTCTGGGAAGCATAAGATTCTTGATTAGTCTCAATGTTGTAGATTACTTGCTTATACCTATATTTCTTCCAACTAGTATTTTAGATATTTTAACAATGATTTGTTGTTGTGTATCTAGACAATTTAATTTCACAGGATTTGATTTTTAATGGTGGAAGATTTGACTTTGCAGTCACAATTTTCCTAAAGCTTGATTTTTTGTGCCGATAATTTTTTTGTGGAAAACCTGCTTTCTATTTTATTACATTGATTTTATATTGTATCTAGCTAAACAATTTGATTTTGCAAGATTTTATTTGTAATGCTCCAAGATTTTATTTTGTAGTAATAATTTTCATTTGTAGAAAGAATCTCCCTAAAGCTTATTTTTCAAACAGATAAATTATTTATAGAAAACCTGTTTTCTATTTTTTGGCCTAATTTACTGGATAGTATAAGGTAGATTTCTAGCTCAAGATAGGCTTTGTGTGAAATGGCTAATTTAAAGTTTCATATGGGTTCTATAGGAATGACTAATATGTTCAACTATATGTGCATACCCTCCTGAATGAATTCTACAAAAGAAAAATGAAGAATTGAATTTGGATCACTAAGACATGAAAATCAACAACCTGCAACTAGGTAAAAAGAATGCAATTTTAGAATCATTTTCAATCGGTTATAAACTAAAATAGTTAATCGGAAAATAAAGAGATGCTTAGGTTAGATGAAGATTATCACATATGTAGTTTGTGAACATGGTTGCAAGTTGCTTTGCAATTACCTTTCTTAGCCTATCACAAGCATACACAAAATAAATTGAAATAGTTAATCAGAAAATAAAGAGATGCTTAGGTTAGATGAAGATTATCACGTATGTAGTTTGTGAACATGGCTGCAAGTTGCTTTGCAATTAGCTTTCTCAGCCTATCACAAGCATACACAAAATAAATTCCAAGAATTCTTTGATGTGAATACTAAAAGAGAAACATGGATAAAATGATGAAGGAAAATAGATAGAAAAGCATTCCAGGTCTACAAAATTTTTCAATTATCTAAAAAATCAACAAAGTAAAAAATAATTTGCCCCACTATTGCTTTTGCACCTTCAAAATACTTTGCATCACCTGTGGATTTTTCTAGTCCCAATGGCTGACTTGTCTAAATCTTTTAGTTTCTAATGTTATATTTCTAATCCGTAAATTGTGTCAATTCTATTATTGGGTGAGGAATTTTCAAATTAGTATTAGGATATGTGAAATTACTGTCAAAAAAATTAGATAGACAATGATGTAAGAATAGTATTTCAGTCATTAAATTATAACAATTTCAGCATTAAAACATGACACATAAATATACAAGTGCAAATGATTAATCTATAACATTTTTCCCCCATTTAATAGAAATAACATATCCATAGCCGTCTTAGCCCTGAAGGCCCTATATTATCCCTTTCTTTCTATTTGACTCAGTTTTTTTTCAATTTGATGTATGCTTCTTATAAGGTGGTGACAGTTCGAAGAGAAATAAAAGAAACTTTGTGAAAAATGATAACAATTAATTGTAAAAGGAACATTTTTAAAAATTTACTTAGAAGTTATCTTTGTACTTCATGATAGGGCATGGGATAGGGAAGATTGAGCCAATCCACCTTTTCTAAGCCCTTACTAGTAGCTTCTACTAGCTTTGTTGGGTTAATAATGCCTAACAGATGAGGAGGAGCAGGGAGTTAATCATGTGAAAGGATTCTTGAAAAAAAATTAAAATAACTAACAAGGCTGAATGCATGTACAACTCACAAAATTCAAACAATTTTCAAAATTCAAACAGACAACAAAATCTTTAGACATTGCAGAGAAACAAAACGGAAACAAACTTAAGAACAATCATAACCTTTCACAGAGAAACAAAACTAAAAATTAAAACAAACTTAGGAACAATTATTACCTTTCATAGACAACAATCCTTACCTTTCACAGATAGATGGTCAATAGACATCGGACAAGCATATACTACCTAGAATTTTCAGGTCTCAGAATTTTCAAATCTCAAAAGGCTTGCAAAGAAACAATACCTTGGCATTGCTCAAGCGCTTGACATAGTACTCTAAGAAATAAGATTAAACAAATTTATAATGTGCAATAGTTTTAAGTATGCATTTAGGAGTCCAGTTCGATTCATAAATGGAAATTAAGAAGATCGTACTTGAACTGTCGAGGATCTTTTGAAATTTCCTAATTAAAATGTTCAAGAAATGATTTTTCTCCTTACGAAAATTAGTGGGAGCCAATAAAAACATGAATAAATACTATTATTTTTAATTTTTAAATATCTAAAATTTATAGAACTATAGGAAAAACCAATAAGCTTAAAAAATACTCAAATTTGATTGGTCAGCATTAAAAAAATTGCATCTAACAGATGCAGTAGTATCCTGCCTATGACAGGAACTAATAAAGAATATTATACAAGATATAAAAATAATTAAATGTTAGATTAATAAAGACAATTGGTGTACATAGTGTTGGATGTGATTAGATTATGTGTCAATAATTAATTATGGGATTTGTATTAAGTGAATCTTAATAAAACGTAAGATTTTTAATTGTGATTTTATTTTAACACGTTCAAAAGTTAAATATAGAGGACTCAATTTTGAATGTAATATCTAATTTCCTTAAAAATATACATGGTCTTAATAATCTAAATAAAGTTATTTTAAACAATAATAGTAGAGTTTGCATTGGTAGGATTGGAAAGTTGACTAGAATTTCCCATCTTAGATCTTATTCAAATTTTTGAATGATTTGGAGTAATTTTGTATATGTATGACAAGTAGAAGTCAATGTTGTGTGTGTGCCCCAGGGTAACAATAAAGTTGCACAACTTCTCCAATTAAAGTTCAAAATTCTAATTATGGGGTACAAGTGGGCAGTTTATAATTATCATTTTTGTGTTCATTTAAAGTTACTAATTTAAAGATTGTGTGAGCAGGGAGTGAACGATAATTGGAATATGGGTAGATCCTCTTCCCCAAGTCAAGTTGAAAAATAAATTATCATGGCCAACAACTACACAAATAGCTCGAGGGTCTTAGAACAGGATACTTGATGTCACCACTTTCATCTACTCATAACTAACCTTTCTTACTTTGTCAAACTTATTACGAGCGTATAATCGAACAAAAGCATGTTGTAGTCAATGATGGATCTCATTTGAATAAATGAAGGAAGGAATTTAATGATGATGTGATTACAAAGCAGAGGCTCAGTTTAACGAAAGGGATTCCACCTTATAAATTTAGTGGCTATAAAGGAAGTGGAAGCAATAGTGGATTTAAGTGTCGATCATGCCCTAATTTTTTTTCGACCCTACACTAGTCTTCAACACGATTGTGACACATGTGGAATGTTAATGCAAGGGCTTATGAGCCAAGTTGATGCGAGCATGTTCTAGAAATGATTTCTAAGGTGGTTAAAGTTGTTGGCAACTCTATTTAGGAGGCACTAGTACCACTCTTTTTAGTAGAGAAATTCACCTTCGAGAAGGAAGCACATAAGATGAAGCAATTGGAATGAAGACAAGCTTATTGTACGATTTTTTTTTGGGTAGATTGTGTAAGAAGTTTTTCATGAATGTTTTAGACCAGACTCTGTGATCCACCATTAGGATGATATAAGAGAGCTCAAGCATAACGAAAAAGTGAATTGTAGACCCTAACCCAATCTAATAAAGGGGAGAGACAAAGGTTAACACGTAGACCAAGGAGACAACTTCCTATAAAATCTACCCAGAAAAATCCTTACAATAATCTCGATGGATTGTGGAAATCTGATATTATTAATGAAGACAAGCCTTCTAAATATTTACATATCTATGATATTTATGCACTACATGATGATTATATTACTTATACCACTACCTAATGATATCCCTTTCCATAGTTTTGCAAGTTCTTTGTTTTCACATGGTTTGGTTGATATCTCTCTACCGCTAATTATGTTTCATCATATGATACTTTATATTCCTAATGATATATTATTTGACCTCATACTAATAAACTTTTCATAATCATTTAAATTTTGTAAAAAAAAAAACAAACTTTTCAATGCAATGACTTTTTCTTGAAAGGCTCAACTTTAACTAAGAAAGTTGGATATTGTATTCCACTCACTTTATAATCTAAGATGGATGCAATTTATTTTCCTTTAAAGCATAGAATTGGAAGAATTCATAATCATTTATCATGGACAATAGAAATTTGATATTATTGACCTCTCCACTTTATTCATTGAACCATCCTTAACAAAAATTATAATTTTCATTATCTAATTTATATTTTATTTACATCAAGATATTTCTCACATAATAATAATTCTTAAATTCATTTCATTTCACATCAGAACTAGAAACATACTTATTTTAAAGTTTTATAACACTTCTTAACTCTATATATGTACTATGCCAAACAAAATTTTCTTTCATGCATTTTGAAAAAAAATTATGAATAGCTCACAAGTCTTAGGGGAGAGGACCCAATAGTTGAGCACCCTAACTTCACGCTTCTGAAAATCCTACGTGGAAATTTCAAATCACTCCCAATTTTTTTACAGCAATTTAGATCGCAAGTCGTTTGCTTATAACTAAGGTCCACATCATCAATTATGATGCCACGTCAGCATACTTTTTGCCAAGGAGTTCAAAATATCATAAATAAAAGTGAAACCAATGGCTGTGCAAAAAGGATACCCAGGCATCACATCATTGGGTGTTTTTTATTCATTCAATTATGGGTATCATCCTAAGTTGGCCTAGTACATCATGAGTTCTTGTACTCTTGAAAGAGAGGTCACAAGTTCAAATCCCACAAGGGGGTAGGGTTGTACGCCTTGTTTGTAGGGCAATTAGGTGCCTCTCACAAGGAGTAAGAGTGGTTCCTTTCCTTTCCTTTCCTTTCATTGTACTAACAATTTTAAAATCACAACTATTGGTACAATGTTACCAAAAAAATTGAACATTAAGTCAATTTATAGATATTAAATCAATAAGTATAAGTATCAAATCAACAACACCTATCACAACTATTAGAACACCTTCATACTTGCTCACCCCTAGACTAGAACTTCTTTTTCAATCTACAGATGGACGTTGACGATGATTCACCGCTTCCGTCTGCTGCGAGGATGCACCCTTCCATGAAATTTCGGATGACGATCTTAAACAATTAATTACTCGCTTTGAATTTCCAAGAACTTTTCGGCGGGGCAGAATTGAAACTATTAAAACGTCCTTCTTGAGTAGGATTTTACTCATACCTACCCTTCTTTGCCCCTGAAGCAATGACAGCCTGGTAATTCTTGTTGCAGAGATGGAATCGGACAAGAACATGTTGTGGTCGATGATGGGTCTCATCTCCCTTCAATCCAAAACTCTGCCCGACCTCCTCAAAGAACTTTACAGGCTATGGAAGAAGTATAGAAATAATTTGAGCGCATAGTCTTTCATAGAAATCCCCGAATTCGAAGAATCCTCCCTTAACTCTTCCAATGAAATATACTCTTCTGTGCGAATGTATCTGAGCAGCCTCGATGCAACAGCAAACGTCCCCAATGTCTCCATCTCGCGCTCCAAAAGAAGAGAGAAGCCGGTGTTTAATCTGCCCCCTCAACACACTGTCAATGACGAGTTCCGAGGAGCGCAAATGCGGTGGGAGCACGTTGTCCAGACCGAGGAAAAGCAGGAGACGAGAACAACAAAGAGAAAATACATCCTCAAAATCTCCAAGGAAGAGAGCGCGAGGGTTTTATCATCCTACATCGACCGCATTTCAAAGACGGCAGACGACATGAAGAGGCGCAGTCGGGATAGGAAGCTCTTCAGCAATGACGGTCGAGAAAGCTCTGGAAGATGAAGTTCTGTTTCTTTCAAGAATCCCTCCAGTTTCGAAACCCTGGCCCTCGACCCCTCGCTTAGAGAAAAGATTAAGCAGGATCTCGACTGTTTTAAGAAGAGCAGAAAGTTTTATCACAGAACAGAGCGAGCATGGAAAAGGGGTTATCTTCTGTACGGCCCTCCTGGTACGGGCAAATCGAGCCTCATCGCCGCCATTGCTAACTATATGAATTATGATGTTGATGATCTCGAGCTCACTGGTGTGTGGGACAATTACGTTCTCCGTCAGCTCCTCCTCGCGACTTCAAGCAAATCTGTTATTGTTATCGAGGACATCGACTGTGCTGCGGATTTGCCTAGCAGATCAGTCTGCAGGGGATCCTCTGTGTCTCAGAAGAACAAATCCAAAGACAATGAACGGGGTTCTTCTTCTTCGTCGACCACTACTCTGTCTGGTTTGCTTAATTTTGCAGATGGGCTCTGGTCCAGCTGTGGGGAAGAGAGGATCATGATTTTTACTACTAATCACAAGGACAGACTCGATCCTGCGCTGCTCAGAAGTGGTCGAATGGATATGCATATCCTTCTGTCTTACTGTGGGTTTCCTGCTTTCAAGCAACTGGTTTTTAATTACTTGGAGAGAGAGGATCACGAGCTTTTTGCGACTGTGGAAGAGAAGATGGGGTCTGGAGGGTGCCTGACGCCGGCAGAGATTTGTGAAATTCTTTTGCAGAGTAAATCTGATCCTGATTCTGCCATTAAGGCTGTTATTGATGCTCTGGATGCAGGAATTTCAAGTGGATGTGAGAAAGCTACCGACTCTTCTGAAGATGAAGATGAGGAAGAATCGACATCGTCTCCGTCGTCGTCGTCATCAGAGGAATCTGTGGACTGTGTGTTGAATGTCGATCCAGGTATGAGTCAAAGGAGTTGGAGGTTATTTTCCCATTAGTTCAATATAGTCTAATGAGTCCTACTTGGGCAAGTAATCAGCCGGTCACATACAACAAACACAAGTCATGCGTTCTTCTTGGTCCATGTTAGTAACCTTGGGAAGCAAGATACATATGTACAATATATATAAACCTAGAAAAGTTATCTCTTGAAGTGTCATTTCTGATTGACTGAGAGGGCATTGATATGTTTTGAGTGATTGAGCAAAATGATCATGGGTGTGAATTGGGATTGGGTTTGCTGATTAAGTTGAATGGTTCTTACTGAGCTCAACACTAATTAAGTCTTATTCAATATCGATGAAGTTGGAATTGTACACTAGGTAAATTTGGCAGATGGATTCCTCTGAGTCCTTGACTTTTAATTGAAGAGGTTTCAGCTTCAGACTTGTGCTCCTATATTAAGTAGCTAAAACAACTTTGTGAATGAAAAATCCTCCATAAAAAGAATGATATCATGTAAGATCAATTTAAATTTAGTATTGTATAAGATAAGTTGTAAACAATATGAGGTTGTCGTACAAAAGGAGTCATAAAAAATGGTGTAGAAAATCAATTCTATAATGTCACAATGGAAGTACAAATTGATAAATAAGGATAAATTGTACAATTTGATGAGCAAAAACCATTCTATTTCTTCAAAGGGGGTTGAATAGGGAGTGGCTTAAATATTATAATAAATACTTCTTAATAAGAAATCTAAACAATGTGGAGTATGCATAGAGAAGTATTACAAATGTGAAAGAGACTATAATAAATAGGGAATAAGACTTAGTAGTTGAGGCCATATGACTTTGTATTAATATCTAATATTTTGTCAATATTGCACCAATAGTTGTGACTATAAAGTTTTTATTGTTGATGATGACTACCCATAATTGAATGAAGTGTATTCCTTAGATCTAAAAAGCAACAAATCGTGTGATGCCACTTTAAATTTCCAAATATTTTTTTTGTTAATATTTTTCAATTCAAATAGTTACTATAGAATTCAATACACAATTTCAATGATCTTCACCTAAATTTTTATTCTATTGTTGAAATTTAACTTTATTTACTGATAGCATATCATGATTATTAGTTACTTTAGAATCATGTCACCAATCTTATGTTGCCACCATTAATTTAAAATATAATTTAATGACCCTAATTGTGTTCTGTGAAGCAAATTGTATTTACAAATTTTAATGCTCTTGGGGTTGAAATTGCTATTGGATCATTATACAAACTATAGGTACATTTCACCTTACAAAATACAATGATATTCTTTAGTTTATATTTTAAATCAATGGTGGCAATTATGCATTACTTGTGATTTTCAAGATCATAAAGCAAAACATAGAAATAAAATTTTACAAATTAAAAACACAAAAGAAGCTAAATGATATTATCAAGAGATGATATGAATGTACAAAGTAGACTTGTGTATATAGACAAGCTATAAATGATATTGTTGCTATTGAAGCCAACAAGCATTTAGATGAAACATTTTTTGGTGAAAGTGACATTTCTAAAGATGAGGATGTGGAAGAATAGTCATTGTCATCTTCATCATTGTTAGAAGATGTGTAGGAAGAATATGCGAAGAGTGGTTGATTTAGAGTTTCCCAAGTTCTCTAGTAAAATAGTTACAAGTAAGAGGAGTTCAAATGATCTGTATTTAGCTTAATATAGTGTAACAAAATAATGTTAATGAGAGTGAACTTGTTGAATAAATACAAGTATTTCACATTACACTTTACAATCTATCACAAAAAGTCATGTCATTGAAAAAATACTATACGAAACATATATAAATAAAGAAATGAACTTGATAAAGAAGGTTAGATGTACCTACCATTGGATGTGACAAGGAAATGTGTCGTTTACTATGTCTCAATAATTAATTATGGGATTTACATCCATAGAATCCTAATAGATTGTAAAAACCTCATTTTTTTAAAAAATTATGGTTCAAATATATTGACCTACTAGCTTGAGCCCCACACCAAAAAAGTAAAAAATCCAAATATAGTGGAAGCAACCTTGAACCATATCTCATTTCCTAAAAGAGGTACTTCCCTTTAATAATTAAATAAAGTAAGTCTAGATAATACTAGAAGAGCTTGTTTTGGTAGGATTAGGAAGTTGACTAGAACCTCTCTCTCTCTCTCTCTCTCTCTCTCTCTCTCTCTCTCTCTCTCTCTCTCTCTCTATATATATATATATATATATATATATATCTCTCTCTATCTCTCTAATTCTCTTTGTTTCTCCCTACCTCTCGTCCCCTTTCCATCTTTATTTCTATATATGTTTCTATATATCTAATTCTCTTTTTTTCCCTCTCGCTCGTCCCCTTTCTGTCTCTCTTTCAATCTCTTTGTATTTCAATGTCTCTCTTTTGCTCTATATCACCTTTTATGTACCAATCTCTCTCCATTTTTACCTATCTTCTATCAATCTCCCCCGCCCCCTCTCTATATATCATTTTTCTCTCATTTTCCTTTTATCTATCCCTCCATTGATTATCTTTTTTCTCTCCTCCCCAACATTTTTCTCTTTATTTCTCTATTCCTATATCTAGTTCTTTCCTCCACTCTTTTTGTAATTGCCTCTTTTTGTCCCTCTACCATTCCCCACCCCCGTGTTCCCTCTACCTTTCTCTTGAACTCTCCCCTATCTCCCTTTCCCTTTATCTCCAACTCACACCATTTATCTCTAATTTATATTTCATTTTTATCACACTAAAAAAAAAATCTAAATAATTAAATTCATTTCATATTAAAATTTAAATCATATTTAGTATTATCTTTGTAACACTTATTCTCAAGTGAAGTTAAAATTATATATTTAATGCACTAAACCAAAAAAATGTACAATAGATCTTTAAAAAAATTAAATTGCAATAACCTACAATTTCACGGTTATTCTCTATACACTACCATACACACATATCTGTTAAAAATTAACATTTGCATATTATAATTTAGATTTTGTAAGATTTTCACTGGTGTGATTCTCGTAATCCGCCATCACAATACTATTAAAATTAAAAACTCGACAAGCAATCCGCCATTGTTTGCACCGACAGATCGACGTTGAAGATGATGTCACCGCTTCCGTTTGCTGCGAGGATGCAGTCAACTTCTTGTGTCCTTCCATGAAATTGCGTTAGAATTTCATGACGATCAAAGACCACACAGTTACTCGCTATGAATTTCCAAGAAATGTCGGCGGCTCGGGATTGAAACTATTAAAACGTGCATCTTGATCAGGTTTTATACTCATTTCCTTCCTTCCTTACTCCTGAAGCAATCTCAGCCTTGTTGCAGAGATGGAATCCGACAAGACCATGTTGTGGTCGATGATGGGTCTCATCTCCCTTCAATCCAAAACCCTCCCCGACCTCCTCCTCCAAATTTACAAGATGTGGAAGTCGTATCGAGAGAATTTAAGTGCATATTCCAACATAGAATTCCCTGAATTCGAAGACTCCCATTTGGGCTCTTCCAATGAAATATACCGCTCAGTGGGAGTGTATCTGAGCAGCCTTGATGCCACAGCTAACGCCCCTAGGGTTTCCATCACGCGCCCCAACAGAAACACCAACCCCGTATTTAACCTGCCCTCTGAACACACTGTCACTGATGACTTCCAGGGAGCTCAAATGTGGTGGACCCAAGTTATCAACAGCGAGGAAAAGAAAGAGAGAAGAGACAACAAAACCGGCAGAAGAACCGAAAGTTCCGAAAGAAAATATGTCCTCAAAATTTCCAACAAAGATAGAGCTAGGGTTTTATCGGCCTACATCGACCGAATCTCAGGGTTTGCAGAGGATCTGCAGAGGCGCAGCGAGGAGAGGAAGCTCTTCACCAACGACAGCAGAGAAGGCCGTTCGAGATGGAGCTCCGTGGCGTTCAGACATTCCTCCACTTTTGAAACCCTAGCCCTCAAATCCTCGCTCAAAGCGAAGATTAAGCAGGATCTCGACTGTTTTCTGCAAAGCAGGGATTTTTACCGCAGAACAGGGCGTGCCTGGAAAAGGGGTTATCTTCTGTACGGTCCTCCTGGTACGGGCAAATCGAGCCTCATTGCCGCCATTGCTAACTACATGAACTATGATGTTTATGATCTGGAGCTCACCATGGTCTTGGACAATTCCGCTCTGCGTCAGCTCCTGCTCTCAACCGCAAGCAAATCTGTTATAGTCATCGAGGACATTGACTGTGCTGCCGATTTGCCCAAAAAGGTAATAAACAGAGGGCCCTCTGAGTCTAAGAAGGATGAATCCAGTGAGAGTAAAAGGGGGTTTTCGACCATTACTCTGTCTGGTTTGCTGAATTTTGCAGATGGGCTCTGGTCCAGCTGTGGGGAAGAGAGGATCATGATTTTTACGACTAATCACAAGGAGAGACTCGATCCTGCGTTGTTGAGAAGTGGTCGAATGGATTTGCATATCCTTCTGTCTTACTGTGAATTTGAGGCTTTTAAGCAATTGGTTCTTAATTATTTGGATTTGGGGGATCACTTGCTGTTTCCGTCCGTAGAGGAGAAGATGAAATCCGGCGGGCGCCTCACACCGGCGGAGATATGTGAAATTCTAATTCAGAATAAATCTGATCCTGATTCTGCCATTAAGGCTGTTATTGATGCTCTCGATGCAGGAATGTCCAGTGGAAGTGAGATTTCAATCGACACTTCTGAAGATGAGGAAGAATCGTCTCTGTCTCTGACATCTTCTTCATCGGAGGACTAATCAAAGTGGGCGTGAAGAGATCAAAGCATGAGGTTAAGTAATTCAAGCTATTTTGGGTTTAGATTCATATATAGTTTAATGGAGGAATGCTATAAATGCAAGTAGTTTCAGAAAACAAAAACATCAGAAATGTCACTGTTTGGGTAGTGTTGGGGTAAATGTGAGAATGAAATTGGCATAATGTTGTATAAATCAATTATGAGATTGTGACCAAGCTGGCATTCGGTCACGTAAAATCAAGAATGAAATCGAGATAAAGTGGCATCTTCTAATGAATGCATAAATATTGATTGGAGGGGTAGAGAAAAAGGTGGGATGACCAAATTCTAGAATGTTATGCTACTGGATCTAAAATTGTAGCATATGATAGTGAAAGATCAAGTTTCCCCAATGTGGCCTGCCAAACATTAGTACGAGTTAAAAGATATTTTATCAAAAAGATCATATATAAAATCTAGTATTGTGTAAGTTAAAGAGTACATAAACATGTTTATGTAATAAGTATATCTATATTTTTTAAAAATATGTAAACGGCTTTGAGAGATAGTATTGATGAGGTAAATTGAGATCATATGCTTAAGATTAATATATCTTTTTGATATTTTGAAAAGGTTTGATGAGGAGTGTTAAAGATTTTCAATTATATTTCAATGTGAGTGACTCTAATAACTAGAATTATAATGCTTTTGAACAAAGATATGAGAATATTGCATCATATAGTTATTGCACCAACTAACAAGACACCATAATTCTTATAAATCATTATCTAGTCAACTTTCAAAAATTATGAAACAATATCTTAACTCACAAAAGTTTCATTAAATTAAAGTTTAGAAGAACTTTAGGCAAGTGGAGGAATAAAATAAAGGGGAATGAAGGGGTAATATATGAAATTTAATTTAATATATTAAAGATAGTAATAAAATAAACTTTAAATACAAAGAGAGAATGAATTTACATAATTAAATAAATAGAAGAATATAATAATATGGCTAATTAATTAAAATCAACCATAATGTTAAGGGAAATTATTAATAAAAATTAAAATTAGAATGCAAAGAACAATTTTAGGTGTCTACAAAAACTACACAATTGAATCCTAATAGCAATATCACATTTTGAAGTGTGTTTAATTTTGTTAAAAAATATTTCAATTTTTATTTCTCATTTAGTATATTTTTTAATCAGTAATACATGATAATATTTCATTAATAAAAAATGCATTTTACATCGGCATATGTTGATTAAATCATCAAGTCATGGAGAAAGCTAAACCATACAATTCTTCCTACCAATTTCACTACATAGTTATCAATAGTTATAGGGATAAATACAAAATGTCCAAGGAGTATAATTGGACTTTACATGATAGTTAGACTAATATAGAATACTAAACATTCTAATAGCTACTAACCAAACTTGAAATTCGTTACTATGACCCTAATCCAAAACTAGAAGGCACCTTAGACAAAGCCAACCTCAACCTCCTCCTAAATTCTCTGCATCTTTGACTTGTGAATTTCAGCTCCCAAAGACGAGCCTTCTAGGATGAACATCCTGTCACTCCCCTTTCTCTTTTGACTTTTCATCGAGGTCTTAGATTTACGTATGCTCCTCTTCATCCTCCCATGGCCTTGGGCCCTATTCTTCTCCACCATTTCTTTCTCTATCACATACTCATTTAGTAGGTTCCAGTTGTCCCTAGCTTCATAAATTTGAATCTATTTCCTTGTTTTAATGCTTTAGACCAATAAAGGTTGGTAAGAGGTACCTAAGAACCTTCAACCAACCTCCATCCATCACTCTACACAAGAAATACCAGGCTTGGCTCCACATATGCAAGCATTTGCACCATATCCCTTAACTACTCTGACTTCACTATAGCCCTCATTATCAAGAGAGATCTTCCCCTGTGCCCAACAAAAGGGCCCAAGCAAAGACTACCGATGAAATATCCACATTAACTTGATACCTATGATCGGCGGTCATGAACTCTTTACCCAGTAATACATCCAAAATCTGCAAAAAAAATGGCTTCCTTGAATATGAAAATTCTTTTCAATCTCCTCCTAGATATCTCTCCACATAATGGCCTCTATTGATGGAGTGTTTTGAGAGTGAATTTCGCCTCCATTGATTTTTCTAACCCATAGTTATCCCCAAATCCTCTATGCACTATTGTGAGAGGTCAATCACAATGGTGTCGAATTGATTGCTCTTATCATAATGCCTTGTTCTAGAGGCTTCCACTCCCTCATCATACCACTTCCCTCCTTAAGATTCACAATGTGCTTTGCATGCTTCGACATTTATGCCACCTCCCTTCCAGGTCATCACACCCCTCATCATTATTTGACATGGGGTAGATGATGTCATTCCAAAAGTCTACTTAAATAAGCTTGACCGACATCTATGTTGAGTTAAATTGAAATGATAATCTAACAGTTAGCCCCAAATAGTCTATCTACCTGCTACAAATGCTTATAATTTATCTATAGCAAAGAAAGCCTTCCTTCTCAATCTCGACATGCCCCATTCATCTCTCTAAAATCTTCCATTATTTCCTTCCCTAAGTCTGATAGTTTGACTCCTACCTTGGACATATCATCTGCCTCTTAATTCCCTTCTTGCTTTACATGAGTAACCTTATAATTTTCAAACTCCTCAAGCATATCTCTAATAATTTTGATATATTTATTCAAATACAATACATTAGAAACATCATTCAAAATTGTTGTTACTGTGACCATTGAATCACCTTCCAAGTGTAGTTTCGTTACCTTGAATTGTTTGGCTTTTTGAACAGCTAAGAGATCCACCTGAGATTCAACTTCATTGTTGGTTCCATTTAACAATCTCTTGGCCCCAATTCCCAAGGTATTTCCCACCCAATCCCAATCTCGAATGATGTATCCAACTCCAAATGACCCTAGGTTGTCATTAGAGGCCCCATCAAAATTTACTTTAATCCATCCTTCCTCTAGGGGAGGCCAATGTGAACAAATATTTATCTCCAATGAGTGATTAGGCCCCCTTAGCCCCTGAATGAGTCTTTTTCATTTAGTATTAATATAAATATATTATTTAAAAATATATTCTTATTTTAATATTTTAATGTTTAATAATAAATTTAATATTATTTTTTATTATTACTCTTTTACTATTTGCTTTGTTGAACTATAATTTATATTTATTTTATTAAAATATAAAAATATATTTATTTTAACACAAAAATTATTCATACTACTATTCAAAATTTATATTTATAATTATATTAATTTTCAAATGAAATATAATTAATATATAACCAAATTGAAATTCAAAAGTAGAGGTATTTTTAGTAGTTTATATTTATTTATTATCATACTTTATTTATAATATATAAATAATATTGATAATTTATATTTATAATTATATTAATATTAATATAAAATAAAAAATAGTATAATAATTTATGAATATATAAAATAAATAAATAAAACAAAAATAAATATATTTGATTAAATTTTATTTTATTTTAAAAAAATTGAAATTATTTGAAAAAGAAAATTTTATACTTAAAGAGGGAACATGAGCTATTTGCAATCCGATTTTTAGATTACTCATAATATACTAATGCTTAAAGATTCATTTGCTATTTACTAATAATTCTATGAAGATGATCAATCTTATTTAAAATTCTCATAAAATTTCTTTTCTATGAAGATGATCAAGCTTATTTTCTATCCTTCTTTCTCACACGGGTTCTTGACAGATCACGCCTAAGGTGTTTCTTGGTTGCTGGCCAAGCTTATGGTTTGACACCAGTCAAATGAATTTGCTTCTTTGCACAGGATATGTTTAGCTGACAAAGGTTGTGTCAATTATTTGTCTTTGAACCTTCATAGTACCTTATGTCATAC
The DNA here is from genome assembly GCA_027943335.1 of Chamaecyparis obtusa. Taxonomy (NCBI): domain Eukaryota; kingdom Viridiplantae; phylum Streptophyta; class Pinopsida; order Cupressales; family Cupressaceae; genus Chamaecyparis; species Chamaecyparis obtusa. Next base: position 563,490 of record BSBK01001858.1, on the reverse strand, counting down.
GATTGTTTCCCATGACTTATGTTACAATTAAGCTGTGTTGAATCCATCCGGTGCACAAACATGCGAATGGGTTGCTTTCTATTTACACCAGTTGATGGCTTCATTTTCTATAGAGTACCTACAATAGTGTATTTTCTATTTCATGTCAGGGATTATAAAAATATCCTCAGAATCTTTGCATCCCCTTGTCTTCTTTCATATAAGTTTTTGCATTGATCATGATTTTTGATGGGTTGATGCTTCTCTATATGTAAGGTTTTGGGTGAGAAGAAGGTTCGAATCTAAGTTTCCTCTACCCATTTCTTCTAAGGCTTTTTTTCCTTCTCTTCATGAAGAGAAGGGGACCAAAGGAGAGCTTTGACAAGAGAAGCAGAGAAAAGGAGATCAAACTTCCTCCAACAATAGATGATAATGGAGTTGAAGTCCAAGATTTTATCAGCTTGGTGGAGAAATCCAAGAAATGGGTAAGATCTGTAAAAGGAAAAGAATGAATTGCTCTTCTGCATCTTTGGGCAGCCCTGTTATTAGACGTAAATCTCCATGGAAGCCCTTTTTGAGTGGGAGGATTTCTCTGAATTGGTGAGGAAAGCTAGGCCATGCCCACCTAGGGATGTGATATTACTTTTTTACCTGACTTCATTAATAGAACTATTTTTTTAATAAAATTAGTATGAACCATACTTCAGTTAGAATTATGAAAACAACCCTGTATCATTAACCGTGGTTTCCAAAAGAACAACACTACTCAAATCTGATTGGTTCCCCATTGATACAAGTTTGGTCTTACCAAACAATTAGCTGAAAGAAAATTTCTATAGAATTATACCAAAAAAGATTGATCTAAGGGAAAACACATAAGTCTCAAAATATTTAAATAGAAACATTCATCTCAGAAGATTCACATACCAAATGCTTTACTACTTCACTACAGGGTGGGACTTAAGTTCTAGTTGCAAGGAGATGGAGAGAATTTTTTCTAAGACCCTTACCTAACTTGTCCAACTTACAAATAATGAAGCTTTAATCCTAACCAATTCTCAAAACATATTTTGAAATTTGTTTTGCCAAATAGAATTGGAAACTCGTTCTAATTTCAATGTTTTTGGGTACACTAGAGAGGTAAATTTTTTAATTTATAGCTCATTTGAACTCTAAGTCAGAGTGCACAATTATATGTCATTTATTATTATTTATTTAGTAAAGATAACTCAACCCATAAGTGGAGTAAATAACCCTTCTGAAATTCAAATTCTGCAATTGCAAGTTTTTTGGTAAATCCATTGCTTAATCATTATTTTCTTGAGCTCCACACACCTTGTATAATTCTGAAATGTAGGGTTCATCTCCAACCATCATTAAAACATCCCTATAATAGCATAATTCCATCCCATAATTTAGCAAACCATAGAGAAGAACTAAAGATAAAATTTAAAAATTATAATCTTCTTGTAAGATGAAATTATAGTTTATACATTAGGTTAAATATTCTTATTGGTTATAATCTTTGAATCAAAGGCTCTCAAAATATTTGGGAAGGATTAGTTAAATGAACCATGAGATGAAGTGCACATTGACCATGAACTACAACTGTTCCCTTTTCAAAATTGTGAAGCATAAAAACTTAGGGACTCAAAAACAAAACTATTGGAACCAAACATCCAAACCAATGATTAGATATAAATCTAAAACTTGATTTCCATCTAGTCCCCTTTAGCGCTTGTTAACCTCAAAGTGAGGAAGATGTTTGTCCAATAGATGCAAAGAAATCCCATAATGAATCCAATGCAAAACCTTTAGTTCTATTGATACCAATGACAAACTAAAGTTTGATTCCAATAGATTAATCTTGTCAAGTAAATTTTATGATAGCTATTAGAAATTGAACAAGATTTTGTTAAAAGCTTTACCAAGTATGATGGCTCATGTTAAAGAAGTTTGTAAGGAGTGCACATGGAAATGCAGTTATGGTAGTAAAAATAATTGATTAAATCATAAATAAACACTATAGAAGAACCATGATGAAAGGGCAAATAAGAATACATGATTCACAACCATCGAGATTTTGAATATAAGGTCACTTACAAATTCATTATGTCAAATGAAGTTTTACATTATAGAAGGAAACAAATGAGATGAATGCAAGAATATTATAAATAATATTATTGGCCATTATATTTATAGAGGAGTTGCATAGTTGCAAACATGATATTTTTGTTTTCACCGTTTCAAGCTTAAAAAGTGTTCAAAGGATTCTACTTATGTGAAATTAAATATTAATTAGATTTAGAACATAGAAAATAAATAAGAATTTAACAATTGCTATTACATCATAGTAACAAATTCTTGACATTGCAACATCACAACAAATTTCTATCAAACAACTAACTAGAAGAATTAATAGCAACCACTTTTAGTATTTACCTACTAACCTATAAATTCTAAGCAATTATTAATGCCTAAATGCTTGTGTCCATTATTTAGAAACATGTTAAAGACAACACTCACAATCCAAATGATTAAAAAGTAAGAAGTTAAGGTAATGAGCTATCTTTTTTTGGGCCCATCTTGAAGACTCCAAACTATTGTATTGTCTATTCCTTATGAAATTACAACATTCTTTATCATATAGAGCTTGATTGATTATTTTTCATTACTAGTACTCTCTTTTTTTCTTACAAATAAAAAATCTATATGCCAAACTGTACTTTGAACTTTCTTTTGAAGATGGCATGCAATTTCTTTAGATACAATTGAGAATCTTTGAGAAAATACCCCTTTAACACATTTTTCGGGCACAAGAAGACATAATGAAGCTTTCCCCTATGTAATACATTGTGGGCCAAAAAAGTTGGATAAAAAGTAAGTGTCCTAACAACAGAGCATCTTGGTACTTATCATGTCAAGGATTGGATTGGGTCATAATGTAGACAAAGAGTTGGTATATCCACTTTCTTTAATATTTTCGTAGGTATGGTATAAAATAAATTTAACTAATTACTTTATATTGTCTATTTGTAAGAAAACTTCTATGATTTATATTTCCCTTGACTCATCTTTCTAATTCATCTCAACTCAAGTGCAAAGCTTTCTTTGACTGGGGTAGGAAGCTTTTGAAAGAGATTATCTCAAGTAGTAGAAAAAGAATCTTATTGAAATTATGACAAGTATAGTATGTCAAGAGACTTATGGGATACATTTTCTTCTTCTTCATCATCTGTTGTTTGCAATAGTACTATATAATTATCTATTGTCTTCATTTTATTTAATGTAACTTTTTGTTGTGATATTTTCATCATATCATAGTTATCTAAACAATCTACCAAAAAAATCACCAACATAACATTCATGCCCTTTTTAAAAGACCTAGTACTATCTTCCAATGCAATCATAGTTGAATCATTAATGATCATAAAATTCTAAGTTCATCAATTATAACTATACAAATTTTCAAAATTGAAAATGTTACAAAATGTTCCTTCAATTAACCATAAGAAAGCCCATCCTACAAAGATTTTTCAAATGTTTCAAAAAATATTGCAAGTATTTCAAAATTGTTCTACAAAATTATATAAACTATAAATAATGTCTCTTTAGCATACTAATTTAAATGTATATCCTATTGGCCTATCCCTTACAACTTCTTTTGGTGCAAGTGCTAGTTTTAATAAAAATGATGCATCTAATAAAATAGTAGATAAATTAAGTTACATTGATGACATTTTTCAATTAATGAATGGTTTTGGCTCTAGACTTCTTGTTAGAGAATAGACTTCTTGTTAGAGAATAGTTTGAAATAAAATTCAATTTTTTTCCCTCATTGTCAATTGATTCCCTCACTACATCAATTTCAAAATTGGTAAATTAACTTTAATTAGAGATACAAGTAGTCACATCACATTAGCTGACAAACAAAATGATCCATGAATTTTTTTTGAGTAAAGGCTCTAGGTACTAGTTGTACACATAGATATCATTAAACTACAATTTTTACCAGATTGTTAAGAATATAAAGCATTGAAAATATAATGCAAGTGTCATGATTGTGTTGGGGAAAATGAGTCATTTGACAATGACATTACTTTGTGAATGATACACACTTGGTTGCTCTACGAGATGCTTTAGGAAAGAGGGGGAAGAAATCGCACTAGATTTTTTAAAGTAATTTATTCAGTCACTTTATCAAACCCCGCTTTAAATTCTGTTTCTAAACAACTTTCACGAAGCTCTATTACAGTGTGGTAATCTTTGTTGCAGAAATGGAGTCGGACAAGACTCTGCTGTTGTCGATGATGGGTTTCATGTCACTGCAATCCAGAACCCTGCCCGACCTTCTTCAACAACTTTACAAGCTATGGAAAAAGTATCGAAAAAATCCATGTGCATCCTCTAATGTAGAAATCCCTGAATACGAAGATTCTTCCCTCAATTCTGGCAATGAAATGTACCGTTCTGTGCGAATGTATTTGAGCAGCCTCGATGCAACGGCAAACGCCCCCATTGTCTCCATCTCGCTCTCCAGACGAAGAATGAAACCTGTTTTTAACCTGCCCTCTCAACACACTGTCACTGAACATTGAGGACATCGAGGACATTGACTGTGCTGCCGATTTGCCCAAAAAGGGAATAAACAGAGGGCCCTCTGAGTCTAAGAAGGATGAAGTCAGTGAGAATAAAAGGGGGTTTTCGACCATTACTCTGTCTGGTTTGCTGAATTTTGCAGATGGGCTCTGGTCCAGCTGTGGGGAAGAGAGGATCATGATTTTTACGACTAATCACAAGGACAGACTCGATCCTGCGTTGTTGAGAAGTGGTTGAATGGATATGCATATCCTTCTGTCTTACTGTGAATTTGAGGCTTTTAAGCAATTGGTTCTTAATTACTTGGATTTGGGGGATCACTTGCTGTTTCCGTCTGTAGAGAGAAGATGAAATCTGGCGGGCGCCTGACACCGGCGGAGATATGTGAAATTCTAATTCAGAATAAATCTGATCCTGATTCTGCCATTAAGGCTGTTATTGATGCTCTCGATGCAGGAATGTCAAGTGGAAGTGTGAATTCAACCGACACTTCTGAAGATGAGGAGGAATCGTCTGTGTCTCTGACATCTTCTTCATCGGAGGACTAATCAAAGTGGGCGTGAAGAGATCAAAGTATGAGTTTAAGTAATTCAAGCTATTTTGGGTTTAGATTAATATATAGTTTAATGGAGGAATGCTGTAAAAGCAAGTAGTTTCAGAAAACAAAAACATCAGACATGTCACTGCTTGGGGAACGTTGGTCTAAATCTGAGAATGACATTGGGATAGTGTTGTATAAATTAATTACCAAGCTGGCATTCGGTCACGTAAAATCAAGAATGAAATCGAGATGAAGTGGCATTTTCTAATGAATGCATAATATTGATTGGAGGGGTAGAGAAAAAGGTGTGATGGCCAAATTCTACAATGTTATGCTACTGAATCTAAAATTGTAGCATGTGATAGTGAAAGATCAAGTTTCTCTAATGTGACTTGCCAACCATTAGTACGAGTTAAATGATATTTTATCAAAACATCAAATATAAAATCTAGTATTGTGTAAGATAAGAGTACATAAACATGTTTATGTATATTTTTTAAAAATATGTAAAAGACTTTGAGAGATATTAATTATGAGGTAAATTGAGATCTTATGCATAAAAAAGAATCTTTTTTATCTTTTCTTAAAGTTTGAAGAGGTGTCTTAACGATTTTCAATTGTATTTTAATGTGGGTGATTGTAATAGCTTGAATTATAATTCTTTTGAATAAAGATGGGATAATATTGTAGCATATAGTCATTGCACCAACCAACAAGACACCATAATTCTTATAAATCATTATCTCACGAACTTTTGAAAATTATGAAACATCTTAACTCACAAAAACATCAATTATATAAAAATTAAAAAGTGAAAGAGAAATAAATATAAGAAAATACATATGCATTAATTATATGCACATTTTCCTTTAGGGCCCGTTTGGGTGCCGGAATAACAAATGTTGGAAGATGTTGAAATTCTGGAAGATTCTTATCCTGAAAATGAATTCTAGAATATGAGCTAGACCCGTTTGGTCCACCGAAAGATGATTGAGAAGATGGCACAAAATCGACCTAGGAAAGAGCACAACTCCCTTGGCAAAATCCAAGGCATAATACTGACAAATAAAGGCATCGTTTCCTAGACTAGTGGCAGTTAATTGGAATCATTCATTCTTTAGTCACAAAGCTAAGTAACCTTATCCCTTTCATGTATTTTCAGTACTTCAACATTAAATTCAGAATTACACATGCCCACAGAAATGAAAGAGATTAAAGTTCCACAAATTTCCTTATCAGAAACATTGAATGGGATAGTGTGCATGCACTCCGAGCTCTATGGAATGTGCTCCAATCCTTCCATTAAATCTATACCTTTTGTGTTTGGAAATATGCACAATTTTAAAGGAGTTTTCATAGAAATATTGAATAACCGGTCTAGCATAAGTTATGTTGATTTGTAAGCAATTAATAATTTGGCTAGATTGCACATAGGAGAAGTCCATTTCCCTCTACAGCCATATATTATGCCCGATAGGAGAAACGTGTATTGTTGCAGTTGCCAGACATTCTCTATTTCAATGAAAAATGAATGAATAATCTCGCGATTTCGAGTCTTTTTCTCGACAATCTTTGCAATGACCTAATAATGTGCTTGTCCTCTTCGTCGCGGACCCGACCACCAATCCAATTTGGTTTTATAAAATTTTGAATTAGAATTTGAAATTCCAATTTCACCTATTTGGGTGGAAGATGCATATGCCTATTTTGGGGCAAAATTGGAATTTCAAAATTCCAATTCCATTTTTTTTGGATGGACACAAACATGGAAGAAACAAAGTTGGGAATTAGATAATGCCAATTCCAGGCATATTCCAGCAACCAAACGGGCCCTTAACTTGTTTCGTACTTGTGAAAGAATAATATTTAAAATAGAGGACCTATGTGCCTAATAACTAAATTCTTAACTTAATGTTGAAACACAAACATATTATAAATTGTACATAAGTTCATTGAGTACTTTGTAATGTATAAAAATTATGTACCAATTCATATTTATGGGATCCAATTTTGAAAACTCTCTCTAAAAGAAGCTCGCTCCAACCATTATTCCTTCAAATTAAACAAATATGATGAAAAGTGAACATATATTAAACTTGTAAAGTAGGTGAATTCAAACATAAGAAACAAGATTTGTACATTATAGGTAAATATTTTCTTGAATAAATCATAGTAGACAACATACAATACACATTGATAGTTTTTTTTAATAAAACACAAGGATATGCAAGTAAAAGAGGGAATGGATTCTAAAGGATTTAATCCATTCAACTATTTTAACATAAAAGCAAGACCTTTGGTAGTTGAAAATCCTTCTTCCAAAAATGTTTGGTTAGCGATTTGTTTAGTTTCTTTGAAGTTTTTAACATATTATGAAGAATTTATTCAACTAATTTTTAGTTTGAATGTTGGGAACATTATGCTGATTTTTAGATCTTCTTTGGTTTAGTGGCCCCAAACCATAAAAATAGTCTAATTCTTTATGTAAGGACAAATCATATTATTTTTAGAATAGGAGATACAAATCTTGAGCGAGTTGTTCAGATAATTTGTACCATGTCTTGAATTATGATACACTTGGTTATCCTTACCTCCTTTACAATGTCAAGTTTAAATTATGCAAAAAGCTAAAACAATCGCTTGGCTTGCATATTTCTTAACTGCATCTAGTGATTGGTATTTGTTGTCATTAAATTGGGTTCCATCTCCATTACATTGTTTGGATGCTTTCATTGGAAACATTCATAATTAGATACCAATTTTGTTATATAAAAAGGAATGAAAATAGAATTATGACAACATAATTTAAACAAAGTGTGATAAAAAAAGGTTGAGTGTAGGTATGTTAAATTGATTAGATTGGTTGGTTAAGGATAATATAAATGTATGAATATATAATTGATAGAAGAAATTGTCACATAAAAGGGAATGAAAATGAAATTATGAGAATATAATAAACAAGGTGTAATGAAAAAGGTCAAGTGTAGGTATGCTAAGTTGAATAAGGTAATTGGTTTGATTCATTTTTTATTTCTTTCTAGCACCCCTTGGATAACATCCTTCAGAACTATGTTGAGTTGATTGAATTAATTGGTTTGATTTGTTTGACTAGGTTGATCAATTTGATTGGCTTCACTAGATTATTGCTTAGTATTTGAAGGTTTGTTTGATGGAGGTTTGATGCAAGGAGACAAGGTTGTTTGTCCATGTGAAACATGGAGTTGGTCAAGCATATCTTGGATTTGGCTTTGGTTTAGGGATTAGGGGCCTTTTGAGCTTGAAAGATGTCTCCCTAGTTGGCGTCCATACATGGCTCATTTGGATTGAGAGGTTCATTGGTTAATGAATTAGGAATTCAATGTTGATGGATAATTCGATATTTGAGGGTTTACATGGATGAATTTACACTTCATTAAATTAACATATTTAGGGGTTGATGGGTTAGAATTAGTATTAATAGTGATATATATATACAATTTGATGGTTTAATATTTGTAGTAAACAATGGGTGGGTAAGTTGACAAGGACTAGAAGAGTGCAATGGAAGATTTGACATATTGAGATATATAAGAATAAATATAAAAAGATTGACATTGATGGATGTATGTTTTTTTTGTTGAGGATTAGGACCGATATGTCCAAATGAAGGATTAGTCATATATGATTTGTAATTTGGGGGTTTTATCTTACCTAGGTGTTCAAGGTCAAAGTTTGAAGGAAGTTTAGCTCTAATGCTTATATATGGTATCAAATCAGAAAATCATTGTCTTTACTTAACATGTAGTATAGTAGTTCACTCATTTTTTCATTGGGAGGTGACTAGTGGATTTTGGACTCATAAAAAAATGTTATGCTACGATGTCTTGGTCTGTAGGCTCTTAATATTTTATGCTTGGTCAATCAAGGCTTACTAAAATTTTACTTGAGATAATATCATTAGGGTTAATTAGTATATTCATCCTGGTTCACAAGAGTATCATCTTCATGATATTCTTCTTGAGCGGCAAGGTTATCCTCATGATCAAAGTAAAATAAATTTTTATATTGGTTAAAGAAAGGAAGTCGTGATTTCTTTCTTTCCGACTGGATTAGATATATATGAAAAGGTTTGAGTCAAGTTTACTGCATGAGTTTAGTACAAGAAATAAGATAATGATGATGCATGTACACCCTAACTAATCAAGTAAGGGTGTTAATCTTGTAGGTCTAAAAATATACCTTGACCCCATGTGTAACTATTATGTTCTATTGAGCTCATGGCATTGACCACTTTTCATGCTCAAGATTGCTCAAGGTTGAGGAGTGCATATGTGGTTTTCTATTGCATTTTTGAAAGTATAACATGTAAGTAACTTTCTAAGACTAGACCCTTATATGTGCACTACAAAGACCAAATAAATGAAAAGTTTCACTAAACTTATACAAGGTTTTGTAAGGGGATTCATTAATATACCTAAATGTAAGTGATACCTAATTCCATTAAAATGGAGGGCAGGGATGAGGATCGATGGTTTTCTATGATCGAGTGACCCACTCTCCTTCAATTACAAGCTATAAAATTTCTTGCAAGTTTAGCCCAAAATGAAACTTGTGCACCTTCAAGGGAGGATTCTTTTGATTCTCCTTCTAGTTTATATACTATATCAAGATATGAGATTTCAATTCAAGTTAGGGTTACTAAAAGTAAAAACAAAGAAGATGACGCTTTGTTTTACTTTCCAATATCTCCTTAAGTTTTCATGATGAGAGAAAATACACAAGGTTCCTTTGACAAACATGAGTGAAATAGTTACTTTTTATCCTCAAACTCCCCATGTGATGTGAGAGAATATACAAAATTATCCCAAGAATTAATAATGAAAATAAATAAAAGTAAACATGACACACTCAAAAGATTTGTTCCTTCAAAAAGAAATGTGTGAAATATGTCTTTAATTTTTGTATTCTTCAACAAACTTGCAATAGCTGTAAGTTAGTATTTTTAAGGTTAATTTTTTACGCGTGGTGTATTTTTCTCTCAAAATAGATTATTGACAAAAATCTAATCAAGGCTAACTATTCAAAAAAAATAACTTAGTTGCAATGTACTGTAGCTATGCTTAAAACACAAGTTAACTTCAATAAAATAGGTTATTTTTATTCAAATTTAATATGAAAAAAAAAAAAGATTATAGAATGTTATTTTCTATGCCCATATATCTATGTTAAACACCTACTTTTTCCACTAAAGAAAAGTAAATCTTTAAAACCCCACCCCCATCAACATACACACAAAACATTGATTTCTATAAGTTGTTACTCAAGATTTTTCTTGATAAAAGCTAAAGAAAATTATCTTTAGTGCTTTATGATAAGTTGTGAATGGCAACCTCCAATGCAATGAGATAATTCATCAATGAGCTATATATACTCTTATCTTAGAATATTAAATCATCACTCAAGACTAAATTTGAGGATATACCTCACTACTAATTCAAATGTATTCTACTATTAAAACTCCTATCAATTGTAGGAGCTAAATATTAGGTTAGCACCTAAGAGCACATTTAAAAGCATAAGAATCTTTCCACAATAGAGTATGCATGAAATGAGCTTGTTTCATATGATGATATATGAGATATGTTATGAAGTGTACATGGGCCTTACTTGTATAGGTATAGAAAGCGATATGATTAAACAAGATGTTGATATGTGTATAAGTTCTATATTATAAAACAACTCAAAACAAATATGCAAATGACATGTGAAAAAGAAGTAAATGAGATGCACGACTGCATTTATAACTAACTTCTAAATAGAAACCTAGGATTTAAGTTAAATTAACTTGTGAGTAGCCCTACACTATGAAATAAGTTAGGATATAACCTTATTGACAATAAAATTAATAACTTATTGCACTATAATCTATACCACTTCTAGCTTCCACTGTAATATATCTTCAAATTAGTACAAAGAGTGGAGCGGGAGATTCTTATCAGCCATTTGAGAGTGAGATTGTGCAGTTCATGACGGCCTGAGGAATTTTAGTTGAATTGGCTGATAATTTAGGGAGATTTGTTGGAGTTAAAGTTTCGCGGTTGAACCCGCACAAAAGGTTAATTTTTTATGTTTTGACTGTCGTTTTGTGTTGGAATTAATTGACTGAATTGACTGTTGATATTTTCTAGATTAAACTTTAATGTTTTCTGGTCGTTTCCTCGAAATAGGGATGAATTAGAGATTTGAAGGCTTTATATTCTATTCTATTCATATTACTTCCTCCAAGCCCTATTCTTTTTTTTTAACAAAAATGTATGGTTTTGATTTAAAATTAGTTACTAGCAATTTTACCTTGGTGTGTAATAGATACACCAAAGATATGTGGGAGGTCAAATAATCGAATTTGATTTTGTTAATTTGTATGTTTGCTAAATGATAATCAGATTGTATTGTCTTATATTATCTAAAATTATGTTTAAAATATATAGATACTATATATGTTAATTATATGTTATATTTTATATGAGTTTTATTTTTCATGATGTTCTTTGTGCTCTCTTTCATGTTCTGATGATAGATCATGGAGTGTGATAGAAATGTTGATGCAAAAACTTAAACACAATCAAATGCAAAAACACAAGCAACTAAACTTCATGGATTGTGAAAATCTAATAGCATTAATGAATAAATATATTTAAATATACTATTAAAAAAATATGTTTATGATATAAATAGCATGTAAACTTAATTTATATTAAAATAATTGGTATAAAATATAATTAAATTCACTTCAATAGTACATAGATAATCAAAGTGTATTATCTTATATTATTTAAACTTTTATTATATATATAATAAATACTTCTCAATACATTTTTCTCCATTCATATGAACAATCAGAACTGCAACAAATGATATGTTTGTTAAACATTGAAAAATTCAACCTTACATCCGACGCGTGCATGTCTACAAGAGAATTTCCAAGTAAATGTTTAACAAAATGCTCCCTACCAAATATGCTCTATCTATAAATGAAGGTGAGTTGAGCCCTTTTCCCAATTCCAAGCTTTCTTCCTCCTCTAACTTTGGTGATCTCTAAGGATAGAGAATGGGTGAACCCCCCAAATGTTCTCCAAAATTCTACTAAAAAGTCCTCTAACCCAACTCCCAAAATCCTCATAAAGGTGGTCCTTGGAGGTGGGTGACCTAGGACTTCTCCCACAAGGAAGATGGTCATGAAAGTACTTTTTGAGCCATGTGACAAGATCAAACTTTCGCTCAAGATTAATTATGCACTTATGGAGGGGTCAAAAAGTCAATCTTGGGCTTCTCCCATGTTGAAAATGCCCCTAACCCATAGGTACATGGAATGGGTTAGCTAAAAATGCATAAAACAACTCCCTAAGGCCACTTTTAACCCCCTAAAACTCATGATAAAGAGTATGCACGAAAATGGAAGATGGGGAATTCATTATGGGGTCTAATGACAAGTGGGTGTGCTAAGGATTTCCCTCAAAAGGCTTCTAGAATGTGCTCTCACTCAACCACATGGCATACCTTGCTAACATTAAACACAAGTGTCAAGTGACACTCACAAAATCAACTTTACACACAAGGTATGTTTAAATGGTCGCAACACATAACACTTCCTAAACACACATATCCAAACACTGTTACGAATAAAATACTTTACAACGAGGCCTTGGCTTAACTAATTGCACATACATTCAATGTGATTTCCCCGAATATAATTCCATGGTCCTTCCACCTGCAAAACCTTAATGCAACATCAGTAATTCAAGGAAGAAACCAATATAATTAAATATACAAAATACAACATCCCTACAATAATCCCAATCCAACTGCATATGATCATATAGGGTACAATAATCAAATCAATACACTTTCAATTGCATAATTCAATTTCATAATTCAATTGCATCTCTAATGCATACTAATCTCATAATTCAATTGAAATCATGATCATCAATAATCTAACATCATCATAAGGTAGTCATCAATTACTCATAACATCAATGCAGTGAAGATGTCTAACATGATATTCATTTGCAACATAGAATTCAATTGCATTGTTACAATCACTTTCTCATAATTCATAATTCAATGCATACGTCTAATCACTTTCATATAGTGCATAATTCAAATGCATATAATTTTATACACACAAGTTATAATTTCTACTGCGTAATCAAAGTCACATAAAGTACAGTGCCCTCATATAGATCATAATCCAAATGTAGGCTTGCAAACATATAGAATACATTCATTATTTCAATTCAATTCAATCTACATAATTCGATTGCATAACTCCATAGTACTCCTAATCCCAAAGATTCTCAATTTTCCTTAGCATAATATTTAAGATAAATCGATGGTTCAAAATCGGTAAGGGGTAACCATAACAGTCGGGTCCTATAAAATTCTTATCACAAGTATGATTAAATTTCCTAATCTAGGAAAACAAAATGCAGAATAATCCTATTAGTCCAGGATCTAACAAATCCTTGTTCAGGGTTCTAATAATATCACCAAAACATCACTATGGTATAACCATATAATACATCATCAAAACATTACTCATCCTCCTCGTAGGAGTTACTAGAATCATCACATCAACTATTAATTTAATCCAAGATAAACTTATGACTTAACACATAACTAAATTGGCATTTACATCTCAACTTCTTGAATCTAATCCTTTCAACAAAATTACTCAATGGAACCTTAATAGTCTAGTTGGATCTATGATCTGCAGGGTAACATACTGCATCCAAGATTCACTTACACAATTAACCCAGAGATATCACCTCTATCATTGTGACACTTAGTTGATAGGTACTGATATGAAGGTACAATATATAGGTCTATCTCGAGGTACAATTTCGTTAGGGATTTACCAATCATCCAAATACTACAAAACCCCTTAATCCTCCGACACCGAAGTGTCGAGGAAAAGGTGGAAACGGGGTGGGGTGGGCCTTACAATATACCCAATAGTAACATTCAAAAATCAATAATCAAATAGAAATTCAACTACTCGTCTCGGCGGCGATGTGGTTGCAGAATGGTGGGGGTGGGGGCACTCGGGTACTCCAAGTACTTAGTGTGGCTCGATGTCCTAGGGATGGGTACTTCGAGGTTTTGGGGGGAGGGGGGGGGGTGCAAGTCCCTAGGTTTCACTAGTATGTATTAATTTTGATTGACATATTTTAGGGACCTTTTATAGAAAAGACATTGTCTTCTTGGCCTTGGTCTTATATTTTGAGCTCTAGATCCTACTAATTTTCATAGAAATTTCGGACATGATTCACATTTTAGTCATTCTTTACTCTTTATTAGAATATTGGGAACCTATAATTTCTAGATGTATAGTAGTGTTTGTAGATTCATCATTATAAATTATTATGTGTATTTACATATTCATCATAAGATGTAGTATAATTAATTTAGATTATGTTAGATATAAATAGTCTACATTTTATACATCCAAATAATTAGCTATGCTTTTATATGGTATATTAAAAATATAAAAAAAATATGATGGACAGTTTGTGAAGTTTATTCAAATTGGTAACCTTCAAATAGAAGATCAATTGTTTTGGCATTAAATTAGAATGTAACTATGTTTATAAAGTGAATATTATATAAGAAACAAATTGAAAACTAAGGTGTTTTTTTTAACATGCTGAGGTTTAATAAAATATTGATTTGTTGTCATTTTAGAAAATTTATATTTATATGTTGTATTTCCTTTCTAAGATAAACTTATGTTAGGGCACATTAAGGTTAGAGTTAGTGTTAAAATTCAAGTACATGATTACCATTCTAGAATAAAACTTGGTGTTAGGGTTATAGTTGAATTTAGGTTAGGATTAGCATTAGGGTTCATTTAGTGTTATGGTTAAGGTTAATGTGTGTTACATTATAGTTAGGATGTAATTAAGGTGTTTTATCTGCAATCCTAACTACCCTAAACCTAACCCTATTTTCAACCCTCGAACTCAATTCAAATTGTAAATTATTATCACGATTTCTTCAATTTGTTCCCTCCAATATATTATCTATTTAACTATATCTTATTATCGACGTAACCATTGCACCTCCTTTGAGCGCAAGTGCTAGTATGTAGTTGCTTTAAGTATGAAATATGTTAGCTTCCTAGACATTTAACAATTGGAGCAAGTGTAGCACAATTCAACTATTGTGATATGCACAAACAATTACAAAATGTGGTTCTAAAATGACATTTATTAATATTTTTTAATTTAAAAATGACGTGGCTAATAAAATTGTATGCAAATTAAGTTAAAAATATAATATTTATATTAGTAATATATTCATGATCAAGATGACAATACATTTTCCCTAAGGTCTTAAATATGTCACTAAAAGGGGAAAAGTTTGTATACATGACTAAAATACAAATATACCTTACGAAGATTAGTAATATATTTGTATACATGGGTTAAATATAAATACACAAATATACCTTTGCCCTAAGGTATTGATTTTGTGTCGTGATGAGCCATATAAGACAAATATTCATTTGTGGCAGAATAGCAACATACATTCTCCTCTACTTTAAACTCTAGAGGTACTTTTAGAAGCCACTAATCATCTTCTACAAAAATTTCCATTTACAATTAATAAAAATTACTATGCTTAAAGTTTATATTTTGAAAGGGTCAAGACTGTCTCATTTAAAGTTTTTATAGCTAATACGTATTTGAATGTCTTAAGCAATGATTAATTTTGATTTTAAATAAGGCTACATCATGTCCATTCATTTCAAAAACAAATATTTGTGTGTTCGACTCTTGTGTTAAAGAATGGCTCGAAATGACTCAGCAATTTCCCGTCGACTGTATCTCCAATGAATCCAAACTACATTATATATTTTTTATTCTGCTACTTTACATGTAAGATATTCGTACTCTTTTCAGGCTTGAATTGTCTTTTCTTGTGGAGTGGGAAGACATTTTAATGCTTGGATTGTCCTTTTTTGGTGGACGGCTTCTGGGTCCATTCATTCAATTTTTTTATTGATCGATGTTGATTACAATTAAACAGAATTGCAAATAAGAGAAATAATAACAAATTTCAGATATCAATTATTTGTTACTGTAAATTTTAGCCACCGAGTTTCAGTAAAAAAGAGAAACATACAACAAGTACAATATCTGGACTAGGAACTTAAAGAGTTTGTGCAACCCTCTTGAATTAACATCTAATTTGAAAGAGATTCTGGAAGTTTTCCAGTCACCCTAATCAAGAGAGTTAAAATCCCAACTATCACTAAATCGTTGCACACCTTTCTTGAAAAGGTGTTGAGCTTGTTTAGGGAAAGTTACCGCAAGTGGCTGACCATGATATAGAAATGATTTGTTCCACCAAATCGAAGAGGTTGCAAAACTAAACTCGAGTTGAAGATTACTGACTTGTTGCCAAGACTTCTAAATAGATTGCAAAGGAAAGGACGCTATTATACATGGAGCCATCAAGATCTTATTTGTCCACCCCACACTTTACCATTTGTTATTCAGAGTAGCAAACTAAAAATTTCCTTGCTAATAAACAAACTACTTGAGTTTTGGGGTCCAATAATCCCAGTCCACCCTTACTCTTAGGTTGTATGCAGTGTAACAAAGGTGAAGCTTTAAAACCAACCTTGCCATCCTAATTTGACCACAAGAACCATCGAACCATTTTGATTAGATCATCATAACCCTTTTTGGAGGGCATCCAACAAGAAGGGTAGTAAACATTAGAAGCCAAAAAGATTTAGGTAACCACTTGAATCTTGCTAGCCAAAGAGAGATATTTGATCCCCCAATTAAAGATCTTGTTTCTCAATTTGACAAAAAACTAATTCCAAAACCAAAGGGAATACCCAAATCTTTTATAATCTAACCATGTCTAATTTGCTTCCATTCTTTGGGTATCCAACAAGGAACAATATATGCTTTGATCATGAGAAATTATGTTTTCTAATGGTATCCAACAAGGAACAAGATTTACTTCCTATTTTTGCTTCTTACACATTTAACAATTAAAGCTAGTGTGGTACAATTCAATTATTGTGGTATACATAAGCAATTATAGAATGTGGTTCTACAATGACATTTATTCATAATTTTAATAAAAATGGTGCATCTAAGAAAATTGTAGACAAATTAAGTTACAAATAAAATATTTGTATTAATAATAAGTCGGACTAACTAATGTGTCAATTTAGAATCTTAATGTAACACCAATTTATATGTAGCACACCACCAACATACATTCTCCACTACTTTAAACTCTAAGGATACTTTTAGAAGCCATTTGTTGTCTTCTACTAGAAATTGACAAACGATTATGCATTTACAATTTTAAAAATCACTTTTAGAAGTCACTTATTATTTTCTACTAGAAAATGAGAAAGTTTACACAATTACAATTAGAAAATTACATTCCTTAAAGCTTATATTTTAAAAGAGTTAAGAATGTCTTACCTAAATTTTTAATAGCTAATGCAAATCAAAAAATGATTATATTGAATTTAATCAAGCCCACTATTTAATCATGAATTTGAATTAATCATTATATATAGATCTTAATTATAATAAATTGTTATATTAGATAAAATATGATGATTTTAATCAATACATATATTGATAATAAGAATCTTAATAAATAAAAGGAAACATTGATGACATTTTCAATTAATGAATGGTTTTTACTCTAAGCTTCTTGTTAAAGAATAGTGAGAAATAAAAATCATTTTTTTCTTGAATTGTCAATTGATTCCCTCACTACATCAATTTCAAAATTGGTAAATTAACTTTACTTAGGGATATAAGTAGTCACATCACATTAGCTGACAAACAAAATTATCAATGAATTCTTTTTGAGTGGAAGCTCTAGGTACTAGTTGTACACATAGATATCACTAGCAGTCGCATGCTTTTGTACATGCAACGGTGCACCGATAGGAAAGAAATGAGTGCCACATAGTGGCAAGTACTTGTCGTAATTGTATTGTAATACAATAAGTGATATAAGATTAGTGAATTGAAGTTCGAGGTGAATGATATTGTAGTTGTTCAAAGTTGAAAAATGATATTGTAACGTTAATTATAATTGTAGACCTAATTGTGAACCTAATGGTCTTATTTAAATAACTTAAATATTGTCTAAACAATAAACAATTTAAATATTGCATCACCATAGAGTAGAAATGCTTTACATTTGTAATTAGTTAAAATGGTATTCTTAATAATTTTCCATTTACTTTCACTTTTTTTTTAATTTAATTCTTTCATTTAATAACATGAGTACAAGTGGCATAATGTTTGTTGAAAGTTGAAAGATCAATTTATTATAAACTAACAAGTAGATATATTTTTTTGTATAATTCTATGCATTAAACATAGAATTTGTTATACCTATAACATTTCCTATTCTTTTCATTTTATTTTGGTTCTTATAATAGACATAAATTCAAATTTAATCATATTTTAATATGAATCATAATTCCCACCTCTTTTCACATTATAAATGACACACCCAATATGGTAACTCATGAAATTTATAAATGAAGAATCTGATCTAATATAGAAAATTATTTATCTTTCCTCAACATTTCAATAAATCACTACTATAAATTATTTTTCTATATTTTAGAAGTTGATAGAGAAATTGGAAACTTACTATTGTAAACATTTTTTTCTAAATTTTAGAAGTTGATAAAGATCATTTTTTCTATTTTAAAGACATAATATCTTTAGAAAATTTTACAATAATTATGTTAGTTAAAAACTTTTCATATTTCACATTAATTACTATCTTGGTAGTGGATAGAAGACATTTTACTCAAACTTCTAGAATTTATCATTAATTGTACGATTATATATAAAAAGAATTAAAATAATCTTTCAATGTTAAAAAATAATTAAAAATAAATGAATATTAAAATTATTTAATATTAATTTTCATTGTTTTAATATAAGGTCACTATTTTATTGCTCTTTCTAAAATAATTTATTGTTTTAATAATTAAATTACATAAAATATCCTATTTAAAATTCTTAACATCTAAACAATGTGATATAATATAGAAAATCAATTATCTTTCCTCAACAACAAATTACTACTATAAAATTATGTTGCTAATAAAAGATTGTTTTTTTCTATTTTAGAGACAAAACAACTTTAGAAAGTTTATAATATAGAAAATTATTTATCTTTCCTCAACAACAAATTACTACACTATAAAATTATTTTGCTAATAAAAGATTATTTTTCCTATTTTAGAGATAAAACAATTTTAGAAAGTTTTGTAGTAATTATGCTAGTTAAAAAGATTTCATATTTCAAATTAATTACTATCTTGCTAGTGGATAGAAGATATTTTAATCAAACTTCTAGAATTTATCATTAATTGTACAATTATATAAAAAAAGAATTAAAATAATCTTTCAGTGTTGATAAATAATAAAAATAATGAATATTAAAATTATTTAATTTTAATTTTTATAATTTTAATATAAACTCATTATTTTAATTCTCTTTCTAAAAATTATATAAAATATTCTATTTAAATTTTGTATTATCTGAACATTATGTTATAATCAAATAAATTACAATGTTGTATTTAAAGAATGTAAATATAAGTAAATACAAATTAATGAAATAAAATATATACCAAATGTCCTAATTTTGTAGAATTTAAATTTAGTTATATTAACCATCCAAACAAATCAACATAATATCTAATTTCCTACCTAAAAGAATATAGTTTAGATAAAACGGAGCAACCAAATGCACTGACCAATAAACAAATACAAGATACAATTCAAAAAAAAATCGTTCAAACTATGTAAAGATGAAAACAAGATACAATTCAAAACAAAATCGTTCAAACTATGTAAAGATGGAAAATCTAGTACAAAGGGTTGTCGAGAGCTACGATAACAAGAGGACACACAACTTGATGAATGTCTGATAGAGACAAAGAATAGATCTATAAAAGATGTTGCACAATTGCAGTTAATGGGAGTGAAAACAATTAAACCTGGTGTTGGCTCACTAAAACACAAATGTTAGATGACAAGAAAACACCAGCAAGCAATAAAAACATTATAAAAAAAAATTAGATACATAATGTGACTCTTAAGCAAAGTGAATGTGAGATCTCAATCTCAACTCCAAAAATTTGTCCTCCCCAAAAACCAATCTAGAAGTTCTTAAATAACCGTGCAAACCAAAAGACCATAAATCTAGGAATTCTAATTGGTAATAATACTTTCTAATGGAAATATGATGACATTTATAAATCATAATATCAATATTTTCTAAAATATTAATAGTACTTTCTAATAAAAAATTTCTTATCGGAAAAAAAAAAAACTCAATTAGAGAGACTGACAATTTTTCGGCAAAAAAAAACATTTTAGAGAGCAAAGCTCCCACAAAAGCCTATCGGCTTAATTACTAGCAGTTGCATGCTTTTGTACATGCAATAGTACGCCGATAGGAAAGAAACGAGTGCCACATGGTGGCAAGTACTTGTCGTTATTGTATTGTAATAACACAAGTGATATAAAATTAGTCAATTGAAGTTTTGAGATGAATGATATTGTAATGTTAATTATAATTGTAGACCTAATTGTGAACCTAATTGTCTTATAAATAATTTAAATATTGTCTAAACAATAAATAATTTGAATATTGCATCAACATAGAGTAGAAACACTTTACATTTGTAATTAGTTAAAATGGTATATTTTACAATTTTCCATTTACTTTCACTTTATTTTGATTTAATTTTTTCATTTAATAATGTTTGTTGAAAGTTGAAAGATGTAATTTATTCTATACTAACTTAGATATATTTTTTATATAATTATATGCATTAAACATGATTTTTTATATACCTATAACATTTCCTATTCTTTTCATTTTATTTTGATTCTTTTTTTCTTTTTCTTTTTTATAGGTAATAGGCCAAAGCCAAGATCAACATGGGGCTCACAAAGACTTGAACCCAAGACCTCCCAAATGAGAGGCTCACAACTTTGCGTTGTGGGGTGTTCCCCCAAGTTTTATTTTGATTCTTATAATAGATATAAATTCAATTTTAATCACATTTTCATATGAAAGTGATAAATTTATCTCACCTGAAATTATAGGAAAAAAATATTGTTGTAGTTGTTATAAGGAAAAACATGAGAAGGATGCATGCATAAAATACATAGCTCATAACATTCCTCCTAATTCTCATCTCTTTTGACACTATAAATGACACACCCAATATGGTAACTCATGAAATTTATAGATTAAGAATGTGATCTAATATATAAAATTATTTATCTTTCCTCAACATTTCAGTAAATCACTATTATAAAATTATTTTGCTATATTTTAGAAGTTGATAAAGAAATTAGAAACTTACTATTGTAAACAATTTTTCTAAATCTTAGAAGTTGATAAAGATAATTTTTCTATTTTAAAGACATAATTTTTTAGAAAATTTTGCAATAATTATGTTAGTTAAAAACTTTACATATTTGAAATTAATTACTATCTTGGTAGTGATAGAAGACGGTCCACTCAAACTTCTAGAATTTATCATTAATTGTACTATTATATACAAAAACAATTAAAATAATCTTTTAATGTTAAAAATAATTAAAAACAAATGAATATTAAAATTATTTAATATTAATTTTCATTGTTTTAATAGAAAGTTTCTATTTTTATTTTTATTTTTATTTTATTTTATTTTTATTTTTTTTTGGGGGGGGGGGTAATAGGCTGAAGCCAAGATCAACATGGGGTTCAAGAAGACTTGAACCCAAGACCTTCTAAATGAGAGGCTCACAACTTACCATAGCATTGTGGGGTGTTCCCTGATAAATTCACTATTTTATTGCTCTTTGTAAAATAATTTATTATTTTAATAATGAAATTACATAAAATATCATATTTAAAAATTTTAATATCTAAACAATGTGATATAATATAGAAAATCATTATTTACCTTTGCTCAACAACAAATTACTACTATAAAATTATTTTGCTAATAAAACATTATTTTTTTTCTGTTTTAGAACAAAATATCTTTAAAATTTTTTGTAGTAATTATGTTAGTTAAAAACTTTTCATATTTCAAATCAATTACTATATTCCTAGTGGATAGAAGATATTTTATTCAAACTTCTACAATTTATCATTAATTGTATAATTATATAAAAAATGAATTAAAATAATCTTTTTTTTAAAATTAAATAATTGATAGATTAAAAAGAAGGTACAATAACAAAATAAGGGGGAGGCGAGCCTCAACCACCTAGTTCAACTGAAGACCATACTCAGTCAACTATCACAATAAGTAACAGTTTAACGAGATTACAAAAAAGAACAATATAGAAGCTAATCCAAAATATCATCTTGGTCATCAAACCAAGCTGTCCATCCCAGCTCTCCTTCCATCCACACAATTTTCTTCTTCTCAAGGATTTGAGTAAAGAACTCAAGTCTATCTGAAAAGGGGCCTCTAGTATCCTGCATCTCTTTGAGTAGCTCCTTAAGGGCTTCCTCAAAAGCAACCTGATTGTCAATAATGCTGGCCCATTCAAGCCCATGTTTCATCTCGTATATGAGCATCGTAGCGAGCCCATCATGAAGAAATCTTTTCAACTTGTCTTTTTCAAGCTTCATAATGCAACAAACCTGTGAGACAATCTTAAAACGTATAAGTTTCAATTGAAACAAAGTAAGGGATCTACTAACATCTTGGAATATGTCCTCATTTCTACATTTCCATATAAACCAAAGGATATGGGAAGAAAGAATATTCCAAAACAAATTAGCATCCCTCTTAAGACCAGATATATTTCCAATAATAGCATCAAGAATAGTGACATGATCAGCTATAGATATTCCAAAGAAATTCCATATAGATTTAGCAAATTGGCAAGTAAAGAAAATATGTCTTAAACTTTCAGGAGTCCTGCAAATAGAACAAGAGTCAGTAACACCAATCTGATTTTTAAAAGGCAGCCTATCAAGAAGAAGTTGCCATTTAAAATGCAATAATTTGGGAGGAATATGAGACTTCCAAAATTTGTCAAGAATCTTTTGCCATTCAATAGAGTCCAGGTTCACATACCAGATGGTATTCAGGTGTGAAATAACAGAGTGATCTTTGTTAAGCACCTTATATATATATATATATATATCTTTAGCTTTGATATTATGCAAGAGGGATCCATCATCCCAACGAAAAGATAGAAATCTATGGGAATCCGCATCACATCTACGAGGAAGATTAAGATTACGACAGGCATTGGCAATCATACTATAAGTACGCTTATGAGAGTCGGAAAGATTGAATTTAATTCTGATATCCTGCCAGCTGGCAAGGTTATCATTCTCCAAGATATCAATGAGGCTTTTGACACCCTAGTTGTTCCAGAATTTTGCAGAACATCCTTGAGTCATGGCAAGAGGCTTACCATTATGTTGCAGATTCCACCATATAGATCGCTCACCATGAGTAGAGTTATTGTTATCAAAGTTAGAATTATAAATAAAGCCCCTCACAAGTTCCCGAGCCTTCCAAATAGACTTAAAAACCAGTGATCCTTGGACAGAGACAGGGAACGTTCCAGCAACAAGGTCAGCAAAAGGAAGATTCTTCCAATACTTGGCTTGCTTAGGATGACCAGATTGAATATTATTTCTAAGGAGAATCTTCCAAGGCTCCTAACCATCAAGATCTTGAAAGATCCACTTAGCAACAAGAGAAATACCTTGGATCCTAAGGCCTTTAAGGTCTAAACCACCAGCTTTCTTATCAATGTGGCACCAACTCCATTTAACAACGTGCTTCTTTTTGTTACCTTGGCATCAGACCATAGGAATCTTCTGATGGCCTTCTGAATTTCAAACAATTGGTAATTGCTGAACATCCAAACAGAAGAGTAATATATACTATAAGAAGACAAGATTTTCTGGCAAACCTGCACTCTACCAGCAAGTGAAAGAACCC
Source organism: Chamaecyparis obtusa (assembly GCA_027943335.1). Lineage (NCBI taxonomy): Eukaryota > Viridiplantae > Streptophyta > Pinopsida > Cupressales > Cupressaceae > Chamaecyparis > Chamaecyparis obtusa. Next base: position 539,335 of record BSBK01001858.1, on the reverse strand, counting down.
TATTATCCCACTTGTAAAGCTTCTTGATAATTCTATCCTTAACCCAAATCCACATGTCTTTGAGTGAAGGGGAGATGGAAAAAGGAACCCCCAGATATCTCACTATTTTATTAGGTCCGCCCCAAGAGTATCCAAATTGGGGAAACCAATCTGGAGGTTCCTCATTTCCAAGCATGATAGATTTGGATTTAGAAATGTGAGCACCTGAGATGGTTTCAAACAAGTCAAGCTTTAGATTGAGATGTTGGAAATTAAGACAAGATAATTCAATGAAAAGTGAGGTATCATCCACAAATTGGATATTGAGGAGCTCAGAGCTATCAGGGAGAGAAATGCCATTAACTTTGGGAGAGATAGTATTGTCTCTGAGGATATAATACAAGGCATCAAAAGCTATGACAAAGAGAGCAGGAGCAAGGGGACATCCTTGACAAATAGATCGGGACAGGGGGATAGGATTAGATAAAAAACCATTGAGTTCAATTCTAGCAGAGGAATCTTTAAACAGGACTTGAATGTACCTAACAAATTCATCAGGGAAACCAAAGGCTTGAAGAATAGAAAGGATGAAATCCCATTCAACGCGGTCATAAGCTTTCTCAAAATCTAAAAGAAACATAGCAGAGCTCTGATTCGAATTTTTGGCCCAATCCATAGACTCCCAGCTGGTAACAAGGTTTTCAAGGATATAGCGTCCTTTGATGAACCCAATCTGGGTAGGACAGATAAAGTTAGGCAAAATATTAATAAGTCTGGAGGCCAAAGCTTTGGCCAAAATTTTGTAAGAAACATTAAGCAGAGTAATTGGCTGCTAGTTCTTGATGAGGGACTTGTCTCCATCCTTAGGGATAAGTTTAATAATCCCCATATTGATAGAATTGCCAAGAGTGCCACGGTCATAGGCTTCTGAATAAAGATCAAATAAATCCTTGGCAATCCAATCAATATTGGATTGGTAGAATTCAGCAGGAAGGCCATCCGGCCCAGGCGCTTTATCCTTTTTAAGAGCAGATATAGCATCAGAGATTTCTTGAATTGATACCCTATCCCTGAGGATGAAGACATCCCCCTCATCAATTTTCTTGGGAATAAGTTCCTTACATCTATTCCGAAGATCTTTAGCATTGTTGTTGTCTTCAGAATTGAATAGAGCTTTATAAAACTTCTCGAAGGCAGCAGCAATGTCATTGATATCAGTAAGTTCTTGATTATCCACAACAATTCTATCAATTTTCTCTTTACTCTGCTTTTGTTTAAGGTAATTAAAAAAGAATTTGGAGCCTTTATCACCATATTTCAACCATTGCTAACGGCTTTTGACAGAGGCCCCAATGGTTTTAACATGTTGATGCTTCCTCAGAGTATCCCTGGCAGTAGAGACACGTTCAACATGTGAAATAGAAGTGGGATTAGCTTGAGCCTCTACTTTAGCCGATTGCAATTGTTCATTCAAAGCATTTTCCACTCTTCTATAATTCTTAGCCTTCCTTTGCCCTAAGGTTTAAAATATTTTCCTCCACGAGGTAACATTGCTATTCCATCTATCAATATGAGAAGAAGAGTTATTAACAAGGTTAAACGTTCTAACCATCTTAACAGCAATGTTAGTATCTTGATCATTAAGCAACGAGGTGTTAAGGATAAATTTATCATTATGATGAGCAGAAGGAGCAAGAACATTTCTAATGTTCATAAGAGCAATTATAGGGAGGTGATCAGAAAGGGTAGAAGCAGAAGCAAAAATAGGGGCATGCTGTTGGTTAGGAGAGAAGGAGAAAAAATTAGAATTCACATAAAATCTATCAAGCCTGGAATAAATCCTCTTAGTCCCCTGTTGAAAGTTACACCAAGTATACCAGAGGCTGGAAGTATCTCTTCTATGCCCTTCCATAGGATCAAATAAATTAAATTTATGTTTACAGCGATCCCAAAAGACCTTCTCCTAATGTTTCCAAGCAAAAGGAAAACCCCCGAGCTTATCATCTTGATTCTCAACCATGTTAAAGTCCCCAGCCAAAATCCAGGGAATGTCAGAGAGGTTATATAGCTAGTCCCAAAGAATGATCCTATCTTTAACCTCATTGGGAGCGTAAATGGAGCAAACGCCAAATGATGAACCGTTAAGCTCAATAACAACCCAAGCCACACGGTTGTAGGGGGAGCAACCAGCAGATTTAATATATTTATCCCAGTAAGGATTAATAAGCAAAGAAACACCACCTTTCCCTTTAGGATGATTAGTACAGATTTTAATAGCATCCCTCCAGATAAAATCTAGAGAAGAATTAAGAAGAAAATTAACAGCCTTAAGCTCTTGCATCATAAAAAAGTCTAAGTTTTTGTGCCCCATTAAAAATCTCTTAATGATCGATTTCCTATCAGGAGACTCTAGGCCAGTAAGAGGAGCCAGAGTCTCCCCGTTTTTCTTTTTATTTTTTGAACCTAGGGGCCTTCCCTTCTTTTTGGAAGCCAAAGATCCCCAGAGAGGGTCCTCCTCATCCTCACCATTATTCGGTTGAGAGAGATTGGACTGGGAGCCAATCATATCGAAATCACCAATAACATGAGAACCATCCAAAGTACGGGTCATCATGCAAACATGATTCCCTATATTCCCATTAATATTATGTTCAACCGGGTTTTGTATTCTAGCATTATCAGAGCCTTTATTAGCAAGTATAACTTCAATAAAAAAATCATCATCTAATTCATTAAGACCAGAAATGGGGGGGCTGATGGTGTTATCATCAGAAGGGGGGACTACATTCAGGTTAGGGAAAATTTTACTGCTAACCATGTCTGTAGGGACCTCACTCATGGTAACATCACCAGACCTACCATTCTGTGAGTTCTGTCCTTTCAACAAATTTTTATCAGAAATCATACTGTCCATAGATGGTCCATTTTCAATTAACAGAGTAGGGGATGCCAAAGCAGCAAAGGGGTTCGATTTGGAGGTAGCACGGATCTGTTCATTAACCAGTTGTTGAGCATTATTTTTCCTAGGCTTCTTATTTTTCACTGTTTGAAAACCCTCATTATCTCTCAAACTGTTTCTTTGGTCTGAAACAACAGGGTGTTGAATCTTACTAGATTGATTAACTATAGGGTTAATAAAATTAGATTTATTAGACCCTTTTCCAGAGTGTGAATCAGAGAAGGAGCGATTAGGAATCAAAGTATCGGGGATAATGGCCAATTCCTTGCTACTGGGATTACCATCTGCAATGTTTCCCTGAGATGGTTCATTATTTTTCTTGTTAATGATGGGGCAATTTTTCCAAATATGCCCTTCCTTTTTGCACAAAAAACACGTGTTGAGACCCCGGAGGATTTCAACCGGGCAGGAGATGGTTTCACCATGGATTTTCAAGGTAAGCTTTTGGGGAATATCAACCCCGGGTTTAAGAGATACCAAAACCCTAGCATCAAGATTGGACACAAGCCTGGAAGTTTCATCAATTCTGATGATAGAGCTAAACGGTGCAAGCAATTGTGTAAGGAATTTCCAAAGGAAAGGGGGGACTTCTTTTAAAATAAGCCATCTGGGTGAAGACAGGGTGAGAACTTCTTCACAAATAGCATCATGTGACCAAGCCAAAGCCCTAAATGAAGTTTTACCAACATTCTAGTATTGTCGTTTTAGGGCTTCTACCTGAGCCTCATGATTATTAAAGAAAATAATGAAAAATCCTTTTTGAATCTATCTACAGAATGAGATTTTAAGCCCTAATTTTAAATTCCATAGATTATGAAACCAGTTGTCCAAGAATTTCCTAGGAGGGCATTTCTCAATATCAACTCATGCAAAGAAAATTGCGGTGTCACAGAGCTGAGACTTCTCCAGAGCAATTTCCTTAAGCATGGCGTCGTTGGGTGAGACAAAAAATTCATTCAACATGTTAGGAGATTCCTTACCTTCTTCGAATGATCTCTTGCCTCCAACCACCTACACAAATCTCGCATCAATGGAGACCCCATGATTGCTATGTGCCATCATTTCAGCGAACATCTTCTTTTGAGGTAAGGTTGAAGGGCTAGGGCTAGGTTTAAAGGTCGAGGGTGCAGATTCCGAACCAGAGGGCAAGGTGGAAGATCCGAAAGCCAAAGACACATTGGAGGGCAAATAAGAGACCAAACTAGAAGCAGGTTTAATGGAGCCATCAGAACCCGTTTCCATAGGACAGGGAGTAAATGCAAATCAGAACACAATCAAAGAGTTAAGGTCGAGAGATTTCAAACCGAAGTGGAGGAGTGTTCTCCTCCACACACAATCGCCACGTCCTCAGGAACACACATCACATTCGAGCACCAAGGACATAGCACATGCCAGTACAATCACCGCTAAAGCCCTGCTAAAATTCGCTCATCCGCTCAGTTTCATTAAAATAATCTTTCAATATTAATAAGTAATAAAAATAATGAATATTAATTTAAAGAGTACAAAATGAAAAATAGCGAGCAAAAAAATGCAGACTTTATAAACAAAGATGTCGAGTCTTCGGAAGGGTGAAATATCCCTAATCCCTATATAGGTTCGAAACATGGTTTGCAGTCAAAAAAGAAACCTGCAGATTACCCTAAGGGCAAGAGCCTCCCTCCATATTGCTTTAACTGTTGGCTTTATGGGCACAAGGAGGCAGATTGCCGAAAAACAAATGTTGTTCATAATAACTACGACCACTTGGAGTCCTTCATTGCAGAGCAGAAGAAAAAGAGTCAGGAAGCGGCCAGGACAGTCGTGCTAGTCCAGGAGCATTGCGCAAACAAAAGCCCCAAGGTGTCACCCATTGGTAACTCCCTAGGTGACCTGCGGAACAAGTTTCATCCAAAGCGGTACACAAGACTCCCCACATCTGTAAGAAATCAGGAGCCTCCCGGTCATGTGCAGAACATAGACAAAGATCGACTAGCAAAAAGGAGAGACCGTCGCTGGAATAACCAGGCCCGGATTTACAAGGAACCAGTTCCAAAATCCCCAATTGTTTATCAGCATACAAGAAAGACTGGATACAGAAATAAGATTATTCATGTCCCCTCAAATCTGCATCAACATGCCTCATTATGGGATCCAATGTACAAAAAAAGATCAGAACCGGGGCATGGCTCTAGAAAACAACTGACAAAGAATGTTGGTAAATCACGGATAGAAAAAGATGGAGGATTTAAGAAGAAAGCCCAGGTAGGGGATTTTGAAATTTCTAACCTAGAATTATCAAATCCCTTTCTCCCTTTAGAAAATGCTGAAGTGTTGGACAAGGCAAGAGATGGGGTTGAGATCAAAGAGGACAATTCAACCCCTGCTATGAATAGTAACGTTGCAGAGAGGAAAGAGACTAATAATCAGCGCTCAATTATATTTACCACAGAGATATTAGACCAGCAATTTAAAGTTTTCAACCTTACAAAATATGCAAAGCAAGGAGCCCGAAATTGTTCCAGATCCAATGGGGTCGAACCGTCTAATAACAACAATGGCTTGGTTCCTCCAATCCATAATCAGTCCCCAATGTATATTCCTCCACACCGACGGAGAGAGCAACCACAACACAACAAGATTCATACAAGCCCTAATAAAGTTATTGCACCTAAAAATGAGGATAATGTGGTCATTATCAGTAACCCTTTCAGTGAAAATAGATGGAAAGAATGCCAAGATCTTGGCATATATGCTTACTAGAACGGGCCTAAGGAAGACTTCCCCAATCTCATTACCTGGCTTAAAGACTTCTGCATCGATCAGGTAAGTATATCTCACTTTTCTAACAGATTACTTTATATGCACTGTGGTAGTCCTCTGATTAAGAAGGAATTCCTGCATTTGTCTGAATCTTTCTTTAAAGGTTATGTTATCAAATTTTTTGAATGGATCCCTAACTGCAAGGAGGAAAATCTAGATTTCTATATCCCCACATGGATCACCTAGCAGTCAATTCCACCTGAACTTATGCATCTAGAAATCCTTAAAAAATTAGGTTCCTCTCTGGGAGACCTAATTGGTATCGATGCAATTTATGAATCCTGTAATAGCATTAGGTTATTAATTAAATGTAAGGTCAATACCTTCTCTTTTAAATCAATCAAAGTTATTACAAATCATGCCATTTATAATATCAATTGTCATAGAAAGAATTCAGAAATATGTGTAATTACTAGATTAGATTCTGATCATATGAATGTGAGCAGTCCCACTCAGCTGACCACAGATCTAGAGGAAGCCCTTCCTTTGATTAAATATAAAAGGCACAAGGAAAATAATCTAGACCTCTTGAAGCCCAATGCAATCAGTGAAACCAGTCTTAAGAAGACAGGAAATTCAGAGCAACCGTCTCTAGATATGGAGATAAATACAGAAACAGACTACATTAGGAAAGGTCATCCTAAAAGTAAGGAAGTGGACCTACAGCAGAGGATCTGTGTGGACAAACAAGAGCAGGCTGGAAAACTCAAAATTAGCAGAAAGAAGAAAAAACATAACAAAAAGACAGAGAAGTCTAAGAAGAAGACTCCTCCTACTTTAAGCAGAAAAGAAAAAAGCATAGAAATAGTTCACAGAAATGAGTACAAGGAGATCATTACCAGCAGCACAGAGATGGTATCAAATAAGGCAGATCCAGTTCTAATCCCAGAGGTGGCATCTGATGAAACTCCACTAGTCAGAGCTAACAAAACTTTATCCAAATTTTGGCAAACCCCTGAGAATCAGAGTATCAAAGGGTGGAATGAAGAGCCAACCAACAGAGATCTGGAAATTGGAGAAATATTTCAAGATTTCAGCAAATTTTTGAATGATGATATCAGCTTCAATGAGGTCTCAGACATGGAAGACATAGAAAATGAGGAAATAGAACTCCTTACTAAAGAACTACTCCAAGTTTTCAATCCAGATAATGTTAATGAAAGTACTATTCTACAGAAAGAGAATCTTCTCAATAAAGTCCTCAAGCTAGGAGGGGAGAACTACACCTATGATGACTTAAGGAGAGACATTTTGAGCATAGAACAGGAAGACTACCGACAGAGGCCAAATTTGAATGAAATACCTGAGGAACGGGAAGCAGCAGGCATCAATGGAACCGATGAGGATCAGAACATCATAACTGATAAAATCCTCTTAGAACTTGCAGAAGAGGAAAGAATCTTGATGGACAAGGAACAACACAAGGATATCACTACCCAAAATCAAGTACAGTTAGGGATTTGCATGAATCAAGAAGGCATCAGAACTCCCCGATATGGGCTAACTAAATCCAAAAGAGGAAGAAAGTCTTTAAAAGAGCTAAGAGAAGCAGACAGCCAAGCCAGAGAACAACAAAAAATTAGTGACATTTTCAATGCTGGGAAGGGGAAGGTCCTTCCCAAAGCACCATGAAAATCACTACATGGAACACTAGAGGCTTAAATGCCTCTAGCAAACAAAGGCTTTTAATCCAGAATTTAAAAGCCTTTGGATCTGAAATCATATTGTTACAGGAAACAAAACTTAACAAAGAAGAAGGGATGAAATTAGAAAATAAACTAAGAAGTTGGAGTATGCACCTTCAAGAATCAAGAGGGGCTTCAGGGGGTCTGGGCTTCATATGGAATCAAAGGAAGGTAAGCCTTAAGATCATTGAATCAAGGCATTTCTCGATGAGCTGTCAAGTCAAAGGTATTGTTACTGACCTTCAGTTTTTGTTGATTAATGTTTATGGTCCCATTTATAATTTCGACAAAAAATCTGTATGGGCAGAATTAAGCAATTTCATCCACAGCTATAATAATGAAATCATTATCATTGGTGGAGATTTTAATACTATAATTAGTTTAGAAGAAAAAGTTGGAGGTACAAAACATATACATCCAGCCTCTATAGATTTTAAAAACTGGATAGATAAGAATCACTTAGCAGACATCCCTACCTTCAATGGAATTTATACCTGGAATAATAGGAGAAAGGATTTTAACTATATCGCTGAAAAATTAGACAGATTCTTCATAAAAGGAGATCGAAGCCACTTCCAATTTGATATTTCTTCCCTGATCCTGCCAATAGTTGGATCAGATCATTTCCCAGTCCAAATTTCTATAATAGAACCCAAAAAACCACATAGAAACCCTTTCAAATGCAAAAAGATGTGGTTCTTAGATAATAGCTTCATGAATCTAATTAAAAATTGGTGGAATGAAGAAACCTATAAAAGATCAAAGATGTTCTCTTTCGTATCTAAAATGAAACATACCAAAAAAAGGATCTTAGAATGGAATAAAAAACATTTTAGAAACATTTTCAAAGAAAAATTAGTTATAGAGGAAGAATTAAATAATCTAAATTTGGAAATTATTAAAAATGGTATGAACAATGAGTCTTACCTTTTGGAGAAAGAACTACTATATAAACAAGAAGACATTCTAGCAAAAGAAGAAGTCCTCTGGAGACAGAAATCCAGAGAAAAATGGCTTAACGAAGGAGACCGCAATACAAAATTCTTTCACAATAGCATGATTGCTAACAGAGCCTTTAAAAGTATAACAAAGATCAGAGATGGATCAGGTAACCTAACAGAGAATCCAAACCAAATTGCTGAAATTATGGTGAACCACTTCCATAAAATTCTTAACAATTTTGAGAGTTCCAACATGATAGCTCAAGATAAAATGTTGGCTACTATTCCCTCTCTCATATCGTTGGAGGATAATAAGAATTTAAATAAACCCATTACTCTGGATGAAGTTAAGACTGCACTCTTTAGCATGAATCCAGATAAATCCCCAGGCCCTGATGGCTTCCAGGCCTTCTTCTTCCAAAAATGTTGGGATATAATTGGGACTGATTTATGGAAAGCTATAGAAGCAACAAGAAATGGCGGATCCCTCTTAACTGAAATCAATTTTACATTCCTCACTTTAATCCCCAAAATCAAAAATCTCGTTAACCCAGGAGATTATAGACCAATTGCACTCTGTAATACGATCTACAAAATATTCTCTAAAATCCTCTCCTCCCGCTTAAAACTCTTATTACCTAAACTTATATCAGAAGAACAAACTGGCTTTGTACCAGGACGCTCCATTTTAGATGGTATTCTGATCATACAAGAAGCAATTCACTCAGCTTCCAAAAGAAAAACCCCAAGTATGTTTATCAAACTTGATTTCCAGAAGGCATATGATATGGTTGACTGGAGATTTTTGTGTAAAACATTGGAAGCATTTGGTTTTAACTGTCAATGGATCAATTTAATATACCAATGTATCTCTACTACTAAAATTTCCCTTTTGATAAACGGCTCGCCAGAGGGCTTCTTTGAGACCTCACGAGGATTAAGGTAGGGAGACTCACTGTCTCCCTTTCTTTTCATCATTATGGTAGAAGCCTTTGGTCGAGCTTTCTCAAGAGCCCAAATCGAAAAGAAAATCAATGGAATCCCTGTAACAAAAAATTTTCCAAACATTACCCACCAACAATACGCAGATGATACAATTCTCCCTAGTGAAAGCACAACAGCTGAAGCAACAAATATCAAGACCATTATTCAATCATACTTGGAAGCATCTGGTCAAAATATTAATGCAGACAAATCCGAAATATTCTTTTTAAACACTGATCCTAGTATAGAGAAACAAATCTGTAGTATTTTGGGTTTCAAGAGAGGGGATTTCCCCTGTAAGTACCTAGGTATAGATTTAGCAAATGGTAACAAACATAATAAAGTATGGCAGCAAGTACTGTCAAAATTAGATTCCAAGAAAGGAATCTGGAAGGACAAATGGCTATCAAAGGCTGGTAAAATAACAAAAATAAAAGTTGTTCTCTCTGCTTTACCCATTTACCCCCTCTCGTGTCTCCCACTCTCTAAATCCATTAACTCTAAACTTGAAACAAAACTAAGGAACTTTTTGTGGAAAGACTGTGAAGAGGATAAAAAGATGGCCCTCATCAAGTGGGAAAAGATTAGTCAACCAAGAGAGTTGGGAGGTTTAGGGATTAAGAATCTAAACTGGCAAAATGAAGCATTCGGGGCTAAATTATCATGGAGGTTATTTAAAGAACACAATAAAAAATGGGCCAAAATTCTATACAACAAATATCTGGATGCAGATAACCCCGAATCTATATTTAGGATGAAAAATCTTCCCAAAGGTTCGGCTAGTTGGAACTTCATTGCGAATAGTAGGCATCTTATTACAAACCATCTATCTTGGGACATAGGCAGGGGTCAAGAAGCACTGTTTTGGGAAGACTCATGGGATGGATTACCGCCCATAGATTCCCTGGAACTTCCTGATAAGTGTAAAAATCTCCTCACCAACTTATGGGGAACTAAAGTCAAAGATTATATGACTCTCAATAAAGATCAAGAATGGACATGGAAATCAATAGAGGGATTAGATTTAGATCCGGTCACAATAGCCTCTTTCAATAAGATAATTAATAAAAGGAAAGCTAAACAAATCAATAGGGAAGATAGATTGATCTGGGCTGCTTCCAAATTGGGCCAATACAATGTAAAAGAGGGGTACAAATCTATTATCAACTCCCAGAAATGGGAAGACATTAACATTCCTTTACATCTCTGCTGGGACAAGTCCTGCTTACCCAAGGCAGGTTTTTTTCTGTGGTTAGCATCTCAAGACAAGATCCTTACTGCTGATAATCTTCAAAAAAGAGGAATTCAAGGTCCTTCTCGTTGTGTCTTGTGTAAACAAAACTCTAAGGATGTAGACCATCTTCTTTATAACTGCTCCTATGCCAAACAATGCTGGGAATGGTTAAAACTTAAACTAGATTGGATTTTTCCGTTGCCAAGATCCTACCAGGATCTTCTAAATGGATGGCCCAAGGGCCTTGCCAAGGGCATTTACAATAAAATTTGGAACATTAGTCCGTCCATTTTGTCTTGGGAAATTTGGAAGGAAAGAAATCGGAGGATCTTCAAAACTTAAGAAATGCGGGTTGACATTCTCATTAACAAAATTGAAGCCAGTATAATCGAAACTCTTAATACCTTTATTAGGAATGCTAGGTTTGAAGAAGGTTCCTTTTCCTCTTGGGATAGCAGGATTAAAAATAATTGGTCCAAGCTAATCAACCCTCCCCAAGTCTATACCACTAAAAACTCTGAGGCTAGGAAAAATTGTAAATGGACTCCCCCCCCTCCTGATTGGCACAAACTTAATTTTGATGGAGCTTCACGTGGAAATCTAGGCCAATCTGGTATAGGTTGTATCATCAATAATGAAAAAGGGGTTTGGATTATTAAAAAAGCAAAAAATATAGCCCCCATGTCAAATAATATGGCAGAACTTGAGGCCCTCCACGAAGGTATTAAAATTTGTCATAAAATGGGAATAACTAAAGTTATCATAGAAGGTGACTCACAAATAGTGCTAAATGTTGCGCGTAATAGATCAACCCTTAATTGGGTACTACATTCCAAACTCAAAGAAATTCTCTTTCAACTAGACAAATTAGAAGCTTATCAAATTACCCACATTTTTAGGGAAGGTAATCAGAAAGTTGATAGACTAGCTAACATGGGTGTGGACGGGTTAGATATCCTTAAAAGCAATTTCCCCTCTTAGTAAGTTTTCTATACCAATTTCCCCTTTCCTTTTGTAGCTTATAAGTTATTTCCTAGCCCGAAGGATCCCGATCTTTACTTTTGGTTACAAGATATTAAACTGAACACATTTTATCTGGCTTTGTAATTGTGCTAGTAGATCTCTCAACTAGAAGGACTTTGTTAACATGTGTATGGAAAAATTGAGTTTATAAACAGGTGATAGGGTAAGATTTACCACCACAGCCAAGATGAGTAATATAGTTTCTTTGTTTTAACATTTGCAGCCTAAAGAAATCTGCACACTCCCTGGATAATGAACTCTATTGCCTGCTGGGCTTTGCTATTTCCTATATATTAGTCCAGTGCTATAAGGAATGGTACAAACAAATAGATGTAATATCTAAAATACTCCTCTGTAGATGTTTTTTTATTTTTTTTATTTTATTTTTATTTTTATTTATTTTTATTTTTTTTATTTTTATTTTTTATTTCAATGGTTTGGCATCATCTTTTTAGACAAGGTTGGACCTCCCCTTCTGTTTATACTGCTTTGTTTAGACCCTCCTAGGTTTTGCTTATCAAGTCTTTTCACTTGATTATATGCTCCCAAACTGATTACATATAAACTGGCTTTGTATTTATGCCAGATTAGCCTTGTTAACATATGTATGAAAACAGAGCATTTCAATAGGTGGAAAGGCTAAGTATTTTCGATTCTTTCAAAGATGAGTATTAGCTTCTACGTTTGTCCACATGCAGCCAAAGAAAATTAGTGCATTGGTGCATATAGACAGGGGTAAAATCTAAAGTACCCATCTGTTGGCATGTATCGGAACTGGTTTTCAAGCATAATTTCTATAGATTCTACTCAGTAAAGGTCCTTCCCCTTATCCCAGTTGGTCTCTCTTCTTGTCCCATCTGGAATGGCCGATCATGCCTCTTTTTCTAGGGAATTATTAGTTTGTTGTTTTCTGCTTTGGGCCATTTGCATTCATTATTCTAAATTTATCCATTACATGTATTCTTCTTCCATCTAGTATATGACTCTATTAAAGCTAGGAGTCAATTAGGAATTGAAGGTGCTTATTATAGGTAAGGTGTTTTGGCTGGTATCTCTCAACAATGAACAGAAGCAGCTCTAGTTTGATTCCTATTTATAGTAGAATATTTGAATAAGCTCTGTCAGGTCAAGGGTTTTCTTAAGTATTCCTCAAGAAGCATGGCTTTTACTTATTAAAAATAACTTTATCTATTTTTAATTCTCTTAAGTAGATTGTTTAAATAAGGACTCATATCTGTTATGCACCTTTTTGGTATTGACATCTAAGTTTAAACGTTTTTCTGATTTAGTCTCTCCCTGGCTTAGTGGCAACCTAGTTATGTTATAAATACCCTAAGTTAGACCCATAATGTTTTTTACAAGCTCTATTAGTAGAATAACTATTCAAATTGTTATTTTGAAATTATTACTAACCAGGCTAACAAGCTCCTCGCTACTTTAGTTTTCTGGATGGTTTTATGCTGCCTTTCCAGGTCAAAGGATTATTGACTGTTCAGATAGGAGCGGCTCAAGACTTGGGATTAATTCTTTTGTAATCTATTGTAAATTTGAATTGTAAGGCTCTAGAGGCAGAAGGCTTTTTATGTTAGGGGTATGCCCCTTGGAAACTTTGTATATCATGACCCTAGGAGGGCCTTGGAAAGGAAAATTCAGTCTCTGCAAAATTGTAATTATATGGTTAGAACTCAATAATTATCTCTAGGTATAGGGATACGAAGCAGGGGTATGCCTCTGGAATTTTGTATTTTTGGACATTTGTCTCGGGCAAGACTAGAGGTTTTCTTTCCCGTTCTTTCCTACCAGTGCCCGTTTGAACGGAGGACATGTAAATTCTATTTTATAATAATAATAAAATATATTATGGCTTCGGCCGTTTACCGATCAAAAAAAAATAATAATGAATATTAAAATTATTTAATATTAATTTTCATCCTTTTAGTATAAACTCATTATTTTATTTCCCTTTCTAAATTTTTTTATTATTTTAATAATAAAATTATATAAAATATTCTATTTGAAATTTGTATTATCTAAACATTATGTTATAATCAAATAAACTACAATGTCTTATTTAAAGAATGTAAATATAAGTGAATCCAAACTAATCAAATAAAATATATACCAAATATTTTACCCAAACCTAATTTTGTAGAATTTAAATTTAGTTATATTAACCATCCAAATGAATTAAGTAACATAATATCTAATTTCTTAACTAAAAGAATATAGTTTGATCTTTAAAAAAAATTGTAGTAATTATGTTAGTTAAAAACTTTTCATATTTCAAATCAATTATTATATTGCTAGTGGATAGAAGATATTTTATTCAAACTTCTACAATTTATCATTAATTGTATAATTATATAAAAAATGAATTAAAATAATCTTTCAATATTAATAAGTAATAAAAATAATGAATATTAAAATTATTTAATATTAATTTTCATCCTTTTAATATAAACTCATTATTTTATTTCCCTTTCTAAATTTTTTTATTATTTTAATAATAAAATTATATAAAATATTCTATTTGAAATTTGTATTATCTAAACATTATGTTATACTCAAATAAACTACAATGTCTTATTTAAAGAATGTAAATATAAGTAAATCCAAACTAATCAAATAAAATATATACCGAATGTTTTACCCAAATCTAATTTTGTAGAATTTAAATTTAGTTATATTAAACATCCAAATGAATTAAGTAACATAATATCTAATTTCTTAACTAAAAGAGTATAGTTTGAATAAAAAGGAGCAACTAAAGTTGTAAGTAGAGGAACATACACATATAACACAATTTCATGCTTGCTTAAAATTATAAATAAATACAAGATACAATGCAAAACAAAATTGTTCAATCTATGTAAAGATGAAAAATCTAATACAAAGCACTGCTGAGAGCTGAGATAACAAGGGGACGCACAACTTGTTGAATGCCTGGCAAAAGAAAAAAAATAGATCTGTAAAAAATGTTGAACAACTGTAGTTAATAGATGGGAGTGAAAACAATTAAACTTGGTATTGGCTCGTTAAAACACAAATGTTAGATGACAAGAAAAAACCAACAAGCAATAACAACATAAGAAAAAAAAATAGTTACATACTGACTCAAGAATGTGAATTGAAGCAATGTGAATGTGAGATCTCAATCTGAACTCCAAAATTTTTGTCCTCCTCAAAAACCAATCTAGAAACTTCTTAAATAACCATGCAAACCAAAAGACCATAAATCTAGGAATTCTAATTGGTAACAATACTTTCTAATGGAAATATGATCAGATTTATAAATCATAATATCAATACTTTCTAAAATGTTAATAGTAGTTTCTAATGAAAATTTTCTTATCGGAAAAATAAAAGTTAGTTAAGAGACTGACAATTTTCCGGCAAAAAAAAACAATTTCAGGAAGCAAAGCTCCCACACAAAGCCTATCGACTTAAAAATACAATTTTTAGTTGATTGTTAAGAAACTACAACTTTAACATAATATGTATGAAACTACAACTTTATCTTCGAAAGTGTTTTTTCCCATTCACTCAGAGGGCAACTTAATTTCTTCTTATTGGCTGATTCTGCAAAATGATCATTCATGTATCAAATATTATCATATAATATCAATTAAAAAAACTAGTATTGGGCAATGTCTAAACAGCATACTAAAATGTATATCTTATCAGGGGCACTTAGTACTTTTTTTTGAACTTTCTTTGTATATTTTACATTTTAGTTTGCTGGATAGTCGCTATTGAAAATATATTGTCTAATGCGATAGTTCAACTGTAAATTACATGTGAGGTAATATTGTCATATAGAGCATGAATGGTACAATATGATGTATATAACAACATTGTTCTTCAAAGGAATAAGGAGCGGCATACATGATAATAGTTAAATATATATTTAACAAAAAAAATAAAGAATCAAATGATGTGGTGAAAAAGAAATCTAATGATGTGGTGCATGTAATTCTAAGTGTTACAAATGAAAAAGAGACGATAATAAGCATGCAAGATTAATAAAGATGTATGAAAAAATGATGATGAAAAAGAAGTCATATGAAAAAGAACAAAGATAGTATTATGAGGAACGAATAAACACAAGGCAATCAAATAGATAAAGCAAGCTAAGTAGAAATAAGCAAAGAATGATGAGAATTAATTATGAACTAAAAACAAAAGGGGGCTATTTTTCATCAATATGAATGGAATATAATATATAAAGTCTATCTAAAGAGAACAACTATCTCGTGTATGTGATATATTCTTAACTAAAGATGACTACTAGCCCATACATTTGGGATAATAAATTTATTCTAATTTATTGTATGAGGTTACTTATGATGCATATGCACCAAATCTAATACTCCCTAATATTAATACACATCAAAATAATGGTTGATAACATTGCATCCCCCTTCTCAAAGCTTGATACTATGAAACTCTTATAGATTGTTGGTTTGTTTGCCAAGGGACATCTTTAGACTACTTTACTTTCTATTGCACCAAAACCTTCTTAATGGTGTCATTAAAAAGTTGTATTGTGCATTTATCTAAGACTACCTTTGGTTTCAAAAAGATTGAGCCATTCTCATTTGATATGAGATTTTATGTCGACATTTGTGTGGCTTTCCTAATAAATCTCTTAGGCAAAGAGAGATGAAAAACTAGGTAGATTGTTACATAGGAGGGGAATGTGACCTTATATGACACTATGCCTATGTGTTGCACCACTTGATAAGGACCACAAAATTTTGCACTTGACAACTTATGACATACCTTTTTGGACAAAGAGGACAACTTGTAAGCCTATAATGACAAAAAATCCTAATAAACTTGACTTCACAACTATGCAAAGACCTCTATTGATCACTTGGTGCTTTATATAGTTTTGTGCCTATTACAAATTGTCCATCTATTGATGTTGTTAAATCTAGAAGAATAAACAACATATGAAGCAAGAATGTGTAGGTTGACTATAGAGAGCCTCATAGAATCATATTGTCCAAGCACTATGATAGGTGGTATTATACAACCACTATTAACATTCCACAAACACATAATTTAAATAACAACATTATCGAGTTTCAATATTCAACTTAAATATTATGAAATTTAAATTATATCACTATTCATGCAGCAACAATATTATTATACATTATAAATCTAATATCACTATCCTTTCTAGATTGAAGATTCGATCTTGGGCGTCAGCCACCATCTTATGAAGTTGGTCAAGATTTGTTAAAGGGTTGTTGGTGGCACCTAACCCCTCAAGGTGGTTCAAAGAATTTTCCATTCCTTCAATTTAATCACCAAATTTTAACAAAAGGAATTTTTATTATATTCCTATAATTTATTCATCTATTCATTTATAGCAAAGAAAGATGGCACATCAATTGGAACAAAACAAAGCTTTTTATTGATCTCAAAACATATTGATTACATCAAGATTATTTATAGATTACAAAATTTCTTAAAAGTGTTCGCTTCATGAGTCACGATAATCTATGATGGGTTCTTCTTGCCCATCAAAATCGGAAGGTATGAGACGACATCTAAGGGTAGGTACACAATAATGTGAGGGCTTATTGGAGGCTACACTCTTAGTTGGAGGTTCTTTAGTCTTGAATACCTTAGAGCTTTCTACAAGTTTCTCAAAGTTGCTCTTGTCTAAAGACGATGATATATGCCTGTCCCTACAGAATTGACATAGATAACGAGCTAGGGTAGATCATTTTCTCCTAAGAGCGCTACTCCAGAAAGATTGTATTCGACACAAATCATCCATAGCCACACAACATTGGGGTCACAAACTTTCTTGCAAGGTGTACATAAGATCCACATCCTATGAATCATCGATGGTGGTTTCAGTTTACTAGGTGTGATGACGTGAACTCCCAAGTCCAAAGTTGAACCCCCTTGCACTGATACCATGTGTAACAACTAAACCACACTAACCTAAGAAAATTAGGAGATATATAGGCTTATTTGTAAGGCCACCCATATTTTGGTTTTGTAATGGCATGTAGTAAGTAAGGAATGGTTGATTGGAGTAGGCAGTTTGAGATTAAGATATTGGGTTGTGTAATGTCAGATGATAGGGAAAGATTTCATAGTGGTAGACTCCTTAGATGAAATAGAGAAGAGAACCTCAACGATGGGAGAAGAGAACTCCAATTTTGGATGCATATCAATGAAGAAGCATAGAGCAATAGAAGTTGGTGAGCAGGGAGGTGGCTTTTTAAGTTGGTTTTTTTAGCAAAAGCTGACCTTGTATTTTGACAAGGCTGAGGATTTTGTGGTTTAATGTTAATGCAGTTGGTTATATCTGTAAATCTATAGTTTTCATTATCAAATGCTTTTATATACACACTTGAAATGTAATTCCTTGCTTTATATTAATAAAATATCACTGTTACCAACCAAAAGAATAATGTATTATATATTTAGTTTAGATAAATAAGAAGTAAAATTAAAAATTTATTATTTAAATTATTAAATATATAATTTTAAAAATAGTTGTATTTATGAAAAACTTACTATTATATATATATATATATATATATATATATATATATATATATATATATATATATATATATATATATATATATATATATATATATAAGTTAAATGATAATAATATTAAAATTCTCATATAATATATATCTTAAAATCCTTTAGTTATACATTATAGAGGCCGATGTTAGTAGCTCGGATCTTATGGTGGATGCGGGAGGCGAAAGCATGAGGGTACCAGTATAAGGGGTTCAACTTGGGTTAGACAAGGGTAGAGCTAAGGGCTCAAGGAAGCGTGCTAGGTGCATCGGAATAGGTAGAGCCAAGACGGTTCGACATGCACTTCTATTTCGCAAGGGTGTATGCTTATCTAGACAGTCAAGTGATGGGTGCTTAATTAAGGAGAAGACGTAGTCTGGGAACAAAAAATTGAACTGTCCGCAATAGGAACCCCGAATAAGGCTTACCAATGCCGCACAGTGTTGGAGATTCTCAAAGAGATGGCTCATCTGAGCACGAGCTAAATCCAACCCCGTGACATATATACCTTCTATTTCTAACGATCATGTCTCTTAATATAAACTGACACATCCTTGTATTTATTAATTCCTTTATTTTTTTTACATTGGTCAAATTACTTGTTCGCACCTTTCCTTTAGTACAAACTTATCTCTTAATGAATCGGTTTTATCTTTAACAAATTACATCATTCAAATTTGTGTCTATTATAATCATTATCATTATCATTTGTATCGCTGACTTTGAAATATATTAGTCGATAACCATGGTCGGCTTTTCCACATGATTGATAAGTATTGTTTATTATCACTTATTTCTTATTTTCTAGTCGTCTCATAATTTGTCTAATAATTCACAGCCTTCACATAATTAATAATGTTGTTCTTTAAATGACGTCTTTTCTTATAATGGAGATTCACTGCTATTTCTTATATTCGCTGTTCATTATTCCTTGTCTTGGGCGATGTAAAACATTTAGATGCATGATTGATTTTCCGTGAGTCAACCAATATCAAAACAAACGTGAAGTGCTGCCTTTGTGAGGATATGATTGCCATATCTTATTGAGTGACTTGGAAATGGGAACGTAATATTATATTAATTTTTATATTTAATATTATTATTCAATTAATGAATTTTCTTTTAGAAAAGAGATATCAAGAAGTTCTTGAGGAAGAAATAATCTTGGCCATTATTGATTATATTAAACCTTTATAGCATGTTTGTCTTATTTTGATCTATCTTAATGATGTTGTTATACTTTGTGAGTACAATGAAGGGCATAAAAAACCCATTGTACCTACCAACAAATATTAACATGATGTTAAGTTGAGATATGAATCATTGATTGGTAGGATAATATCCAAGGAAGCTATGTGTAACAAATGGTTCAAATGGTTTGAATTAGTTCCTGAATTAAAAGATTATAGTATGCTAATGTTTTAGAGTTGGCAATGAATATGTTACTAAATGGAATTGAAGTCCTTATGAGATAGGGTACACCAAATATTCTAAATAGCTAGCTCTAGTTTTGGGTAATAGAAAACCTAGGAATTTTGACCCTTGTGGCTTGGTCCATATGAAAATGTAAGTCTAGGTGAAGTGGAAGTTAATGAGATAAATGTCAATTGTGCATCTATCCATTATCACCTTAAATCTTATAGAGAAGTACGAATATTTTATTTCATCTAGAAAAGATAAATTATCCTATTGGAATTAATGAAAATCAACAAAGAACACCTAATTAATAGTCTAAAATATGTGTTGATGCATAATGATTTTATATGTAAATATAAAAATGGGATACAACCTAAATCAAATTAGTGAAGAGTATGGCTTGTGAGATAAGCATAATAATTATTTGAGTATGGTCATAGTGCATGATACCTCAAGAGTTCAACCAAATATTTGATGGAGCTATTGGTTCATGACACAAGATTTAGCATTACTTCTTGTAGTTACTAAGTTTTTCCCTACACATAATTTGAATTATGTTTTTTTCCCTTGTGTAATTATGACCTCAATTGGTCATGATGTAAATATAATTATCTCAATCTCCTCGTCATCATTTTTGTAGTTTACGAGCTTAGAGATATGAATTCTTATTATGCTTCAAAGATACACATGTATTTCCAACCAAAGCTAATGTTGGCACTAAATTTGACAATATCAAATTTTGCTTGAAGCCCACTACTCTTATTTGTTTGATCTTATTTACCATCATATATAACCAATTTGAGAAATACTTAAATAAATTTCTCTTGGTTAAATTTCCGTAAATGTAGTTCCTCATCATCCCCCATGCTCCTATTAGTTGCTAGAAGTTATATAAATCTAAGAATGTTCTAAGTTTGGGAATTTTTTTGTCATTTTTTGTAATCTTATAGATTCATAGATTTTTGATGGAATTCTAGACATCTTCTATTTATCCAACCTCCTATCATAACCATCACACCTTTATTGAGATTCTAAAATTCTATCAACTTTCTTCTCTTCCTTTACTTCATTCCATCAATTCGCAATCTTCTGATGGCTATGTATACTTATTACTTGTTATGATGTCCTAATCTTCCATCCTTATTTTTATCTCTAAAATATTACGTAGTTACCTCTACTTTGTGGACTCGGATCTAGATTTCTAATTTAATTTTTCCATTTTCCTATGATCTTGACCTCCAAACCCCCTATCAAGTTCTACCTTTCATCCTTGCACTTTATTCACCCTTTTAGACTTGCAGGGTTCAGTTGGACTTCTTCTCATTCCATTCGTCATACTAACCTCTAGTTATTTTTAGCTCCAAATACCTAGAAACCTCACTCTCTATTTCCCTTCTTTGTTCTCCACTTCTAGCCATTGGTTCCACATGTTTTTTCTTCACCCATTTCTATTCTTCATGTAGATTTATAATAGGCTTCTTCCATCTTTCTTACTTATCCCAACATCCTTTCCTAAAAAATTCCCTTATCCCTTTCATCTTGTTGTGGAGTTTTGATGGGCTTGTAGAATTTCATCCTCATGTCTAGTTATGAGCTCTAGTCCAACAGTGAAACTTTACACATTTCATTCTTCTATTTTTCTTCTTCTTTTCTTTAATCCTTTCTTATAGAGTTTTGGTAACTTCTAGGCTTCTATTCTAATGTCCCATCATAACTGAACCACTTATGTCCAAATTCTTGTAAAGTTCTCTCACTCTTTTACCATTCATTTCTTCCTATGCAGAATTTACTGACTTACAAACTTCTATTTTTCCATAGAAATAATCCATCCTAATCTCTAGTTTTACACTTCATCACCATATTCTTCATCCTTATACAAAGTTTAAGAAGTCACATGGAGCAAGAAAAAAATGTGATACATCTATTTAAATGAGGGAAACTCTTCAAGAAGCACTAGTCTTAGTAAGTCCAAATCATTCTAATCCTTTCTAGATTTGCTCCTCTGCTCCACATCATACTACTAATGTTATTTCGCTTTAAGATGATGCAAGTGGGTATGAACAACCTATTGCATGTATTGGCAAATACTTATATGATGATAGGTGGATATACGCACCATAGAATAATAACATATTATCTAAGGGAGATATTGGGAAGAACTTATTTGAATCGAATCATGAACGATTTTAGATAAGATACTAATTAGCTTAGCAAGCTACTAGTGTATGTGTTTAAACATTCAAGTCGATCAATGACAATGATTCAGCTACTTTTTCCATCGCGTAATGTTTGCCTCTCGAATTGCACCTTTCTCAATTTATATTAATTAAAAATATATATAATGTGTCTTCTTTTTAATTAATTAAAAATCATACTATAATTTATTTTTTATTTTCAATTAATTAATAGATAAGATTGATATGTGCATCCTCGTATTCTGAAAAACTTTCCTCTCATTTTTATTTCGGAAGATCTTAAGACTGTTGTATAGAATTATGTCTTTCAAACAATGTTGTAAAAATGAAATAAAAAAGATGGTGTTAGAAAGCTATAGAACTGCAATATCAACAAAATAAAATGGTAAAAAGAAAGCACATTATGTTGAAGAATTCAATTTCACATAGAAGCAAGATGAGAAAACATATTTGAAGGTTGCAATAGAGGGGAAGGCTAAAATTTTAATAGTGCAGCTGAGGACCATCTCTCATCACCTTAGATGTGAAATAGGTAGATGCACCACCTCCAAAAGAAAAGTGGGAGGACAAAATTTGGGTCTTTTGTAACAAAGATATGGTTGAAATCAAATAGCATTTCATCGACATATAAGGATATCCATAAGCAATTTGAAGATACCTCGAAGGTGGACAGTCTACCCATGGTGAGGAGAGAATTCTACCTCAGGACGGGGCGGGCATGGAAACGGGGTTATCTTCTGTACGGTCCTCCTGGTACGGGCAAATCCAGCCTCATCGCCGCCATTGCCAACTACATGAACTACGATGTTTATGATCTCGAGCTCACCATGGTGTGGGACAATTCCGTTCTCCGTCATCTCCTCCTCGAAACACAAAATGGATGACATGGAGCTGCTCTAACCACAGATATGGAGCGTCTTATGACAGTTTGCAGTGGCATCGGCTTTTGGACAGGCTGGTTGACAGTTTGAATCATGCCTCCACTTATTTTTCAGAAGTCGTGTTTCCTTAACCAAACTCAACTCTTGTCTAGCACACCCACTCTCTGCTGCCATTGACACTGCTGCTTTCATTTTCGGTTTCACCAAGAGAGTTGCCCAATGTCTGGCTAAATTATGTCAATTCTATGAACTGTGCCTTTATCATTTTAATAAGTTTTTAGATGTTATGTCAAGAATAAGATATAGTTAATTCCTGAATTTCTCCGGATTTTACAACACCTCTTTGCCTACAACAATGAATTTGATGAGTGTGGAAGGAGAGTATGGATTTTACGTGCTCGCCTGCTACCTCCCCTCTCTACTTTGAACGAGAAAAATATAGCCCTAACTAATTTGGGAGAGAGTGTGTCGGATATGGAACTAGGGCTTCCATGATTTCACAAATGGGGAAGTAGCGTGGAGATGAAATCTAATCTTCCACCAATTTGTCAGTTTTGGATCATTTCATTTAATATAGTTTTTTTTTTTTTTAATTCTAGAGTTTTGTTAATTTAACCTGCATCGTCGATATCGCATCAAAATTTAGTCAAAATCATGAGATAAGACACTTGCCATGGTTTTAGTGAATTTTATTTTTCAAAACTTGTATATAATTCATTCTATTTCCATTGCATAGAATCCCAAAGAAAATAAAATCATTCTTCTTTCAGTCTCTGTTGTATGCACGTGAGAGCTATTTCAGTCTTTGTTCATAATTCATTTTATTGTGAGGAATTCTATTTTGATATTTTGATATTTCTTCGGAATAGTGTGAGAGCATTAGATTCGTAACCTTCATCTGCATATCATTCTCTTCGTGTCCATTATTCACAAATTACATCTGTCAATTATTTACCAAGATACAGTTGTCAATTATTTACCGAAATACAACTGTCAATTATTTACCAAGATAAATTACATTTAAAGGAATAGCTCACGATTAAATTATCCAAGGAAAAATGAAAAATAAACTTTAATAGAAAAGATCTTAAAGAATTTAATGAAAAAATCAAACTAAATTTTGGGTGAAAATATGAGTGGAAAAAACTCTAGGATTGAAGAAAATATAGTTAGTTAATTAGTTAAGTAATCTAAGTATTCTTCATCGTAGAATATCACGTGTATAGAATTCTCTTTCTTGATCTTATTTATCAATTTATTTAATAATAATAAAAAGGAAGATTGTATTGTCACTATTGAAGGATTGCAGGGAAGGAGAAATAACAAAAACATTAACTTGACTGAACTGTTTCTAAAGAATCTAGACACCTGATAACTTTTTTGATTGGATATACCCAAGTTTAACAGAAGGGGAGGGGAGAGATAAGAACAAGTAGAGGTGTAGTCCCTTAGCACTCTAAGTGATCCCCTTTTTCATTCACCTTTCTACGGGGAGATTAAAAGTAAAATTTAACAGAAGGGAAGACAAGAGCACAACAAAGAACAAGTAGAGGTATAGTTTCTTAGCAATCCAAACGATTCCCTATCTCAATCACCTTTTCATAGAGAAACTAAAAGTAAATTTCATTTCTATGGGGGAATTGGATATGGCAAGATCAACAATACCTTCCCAATTTGTTTGTCTACTTCCATCACTTTAAAAAGATATGTTCATTGTTGACTTTGAAAAGAAGCCACATTATTCACGATACAGAACAAACAATACCTTTTATCAAATTTCTATGAGATTAACCATTGCAGAGTTTTATTCTTTTCATATTTCTATTTATGTTATAAACGACAATAAAAAAATTATTAAATATATTTTAACTTATTTAAAACTAATAGAAGAAAAGTTCTTAAATTTTTATTTTTAAATTAACTTTTTACCTAAAAGTTGCATGTAATTATTTTTAAAAAATTAAAAAATTTATAATTTCATTCTTACTATTAATTTATTGAACGTTAAGTTTATTTCAAATATAGTTTTAATATTTTAAGATTTGAGATTAGAGAGTCCATAAATCACTCCATGCTATCAGGTTATTTGAAAGTGATAATTGGGTATCTCTAGAATCAATATACAACATAAATTGATAAGTTGCTTTGGTGAGATATTTGATTACCACAAAAACAAATATATACCTTATATTGTTAGGATGTTTGGGTGTTATTGGAGTGAGATGTGTCTAGAAAGAAATCACACTCCATGTGTGATTTTTGGGTTGGTGCTCACCTTAATTTGTTTTTAAAGATTAGTTTTAATAGCTACTATATAGGTTGAGGGCTCAATAGAGGTTATAAAAATGGCATAAAAACAAAACATAATATGTATTAGACACAAGATATTCCATTTTTAGTTTGATTTGTATTTTGATACAAGTAAATGCTTATTTATTTTTAGTTAAATCAAAGTCCACTTGTAAGTCCTTATCAATTTTTAGCCAGAGGATAGATGCTTAATTTGTTTTTAGCTATTTCATTTTCAAGCAAACATCAACCTATTGATTTTAAAACATCAAAGTAAAACTCTATAAAAATAATTTATATGAACTATTTAATAGAACACAATGTATGAACTATAATATAATTTGTTAGAGAATTTATTATTTTTTACAACGTTATCATTATAGAAATATTATTTTACAATTTTGTAAGATTTAACTTAATGGTCCTCTTACAATGCATTGAATTACTTAAAAATTTCTCACCGCCCTTCAATATATATTAAAAAAAATTTGGAGAAGATCCTTCAATTTATTAGCCTAATATATCTTCCTATCAGCCTAACCATTACAACTTATTGAGGTGCAACTGCTTGTTGTATTATCATTTGGAACCACAAAATGACAAATTATATGTGAGATATTATCATTATTAGTTCTTGCCTATGGCAGGATACTATTGTGACAATTAATTTTTAAATCAGCCAATTATTTTTAAGTATTTTAAAACTTTGCATACATCTTGTATAGTTCAAATATATATCTATATTTAAATAATTTAAATAAATTTATTTATATGTTCTCTCATTGGTTGTAAAGGGAATGGTGAGTAGAAAAATCAAATTTAATTAAAAAGACAATAAATTATAAACTAGTGATCATGACAAGTACAAAAGATAGGCTTGCAAGCATATGCATCTTTAAAGCACCATTAAATGATTATTACTTGTATACGAAATTCAGTTGTGGCCTTAATTTTATTTTTATTTTATTTTTAAGCCAAAGTGGGGTATCCACCATATTTATATTAATATAAACTGATTCAATGACTCCCCCGTGGAAGAACCAGGAAGAAACCCCGGGATCATAGTCATATATAAGTTAGGAAATATATCAATTTTTACATTTGGATTTGCACATGCAAACCACGAATCCTTGGAGGATGATACATTAGAGCAAAAAAGTCCCCAAAATTTTGGCAGACCAAACCTATACCAGGGATAACATTTTATATGTCGATAGTT
This sequence comes from Chamaecyparis obtusa, assembly GCA_027943335.1. Classification (NCBI taxonomy): domain Eukaryota; kingdom Viridiplantae; phylum Streptophyta; class Pinopsida; order Cupressales; family Cupressaceae; genus Chamaecyparis; species Chamaecyparis obtusa. The sequence continues at coordinate 513,164 of BSBK01001858.1, read as the reverse complement.
ACAAAATTTCAAAATAGGCCTATCAAACATGCCTATGAAATACAACAGGTGTACGACATTTTATTGACTTATTCATCCATGGGAGAGGATGATCGCCAAGCATTTTCCCAACCAGCAAACAGAGCCAAGACATTGCCAACTTCCCAGCCATCGAGCATGATCTGAGTTGCTGGTCGAGTGTTAGAAGAGTGGCCCGGCAAGAGAGGAACATTCAAGCCAGGGACCTATTTTGAATTACCAGGGAGCAACTTATTGCAGGGCGGAGGTTGAACCAAAGGAAGTGATGAAAGCAGCAGGTCCCAAATCGCATGTGCCAGTCTTCGAATTTTATCCACAAGAACTTTCCCAAGAGTCAAACCCACAATCTACAAATTGTTGCTGACTATTTGGTAGCTCTTCTTCTCCATGGCCCATTTGAAGCTGTCATATGCCATCAGGTGCTCATGGCTCGCCGACTATGAGAATTGAGTGCGCAAGGTGTAGTGATGGATTTGTTGCACATGTAAATAAGCTAAATGAGAATGATTTCAAATTGAATACTTTACCAATTAATTTATTTGATGTTAAATGTCAACATATAGTGATTATATTTATTTTAAATAATGGCTCGCCATAATGTCCTGATGTAAAAACAATCCCCCAATCAACGCGATACTTGACCAAAGGCCATACCTTTGGAGTGCCACCATGAGCCGAGCACGATGGATAAAATGAGGCCGAACAACCTTATTGGTGATGTAAACTACTAAATCCACCGACTGCACCAGGTCCATTAGATTGGAAAGGAAAATCGACACCAGCTGAGAAGGAAATACCACTATTTTTGTCCTTGGAGACAACATGTTTTCACCAATAACTTGATGAACAGCCCTGTAATGTAGCATGGAGTTGCAAATAAAAACTTGTTCAAGCTCTGAACCATCAATTATGTTAGGGAATGGGAGCTTGGAAGCCTGCGGGGGGATGTAGACCCTATAATTCCTAGGCAGGAGCTCATCGTGAAGATCTTTGCAAGTTTGGCATGAGGGAAGCTCCATTTGTAGCATTATACACTCACACAAAGTATCTGCACTATATAAAACTCAAGAAGCAATGCAAGAGCCTGTTTGAGAGAGTAGGGTATTTATAGACCGCAAGTGAACATTTGAATTTCGTGCCAATTAATGGAAAATCTCCCACAATCTGTTGTTGAAGTATGATGGGTACAGGGCACATTATAAAATAGGGTGCGTGTCATGCGATCACACATTTCATTTAATTATCAGCTTGCAGGCCAACTAAGACCATGTACTTTGAATGATCAGTGACAACATGCTAATGTGGGATTTTGATACTAAAAAGTTACACACTCATTGAAATAACAACATTCCGCACTATCACACATATTCAGAAGTACAACCATGTGGATCACTGATGCACTATCAATAGCACCCGCCAAGCAATAAGCCCCAATTGCAAATCTGTACAATGACAAGCATCACATCCGCACATTTGAGGAAAATCAATCATATGCCGACCTGTCCAAGTTGAAAATGCAATGTAGTTTGGCATCCTGTTTTAAGATTGCATCAAGATTAAAAGACAATTCCTCATGCCCATCACATCCTTTATTTTCCAAATGATCTGCTAATTGATTGCGCTCCCGCAAAGTATGTGAAATTTGAACTTCTTGAAATGAGTCTAATAATTGCCAGATTTGCTGAAGAATGTATGTGAGTCTCCAATTATGAGATACTCGATTAATACATGTTGAAATTATAATCATCAAATCACCTTCTATGTGGACCTGGTGAAATCTGCCATTTTTGGCCAGTATTAATCCTTCAAATAATGCCTGGGCTTCTACCATATTATTTGTTCTGAATGGGAGTGGGCAACATTTTATTGCTAATAATAAACCTTGGTGATCCTGAATGCATACACCTGCCCTAGAATTTCTCGGGTTACCTCTTGAAGAGCCATCAAAATTTATTTTACTAACCCCTTTAGATGGTTGTATCCATTTGACTAAGGCTCTATCATGCACCTTATTAGATGTTGTTTGGAGGCACCAACCAAAAGGTACATGGATTTGTTTCCATTCTCAAAGTATAGATGAATCCCACGAAGTCATAACCAGATTATGTTTAAGTTTATTGTGACTAGCATTAACTAATTCAAATACCGATCTCTCTAGTTGAATTGTAACTGCTTGAATTGGCGAGGAAGTTCTGCAAAAAATTCGTTTGTTTCTCTCCCACCATATTGCCCACACAACTAACGCTGGTATGCACTTCCAAATAGTAGAGAAGAGGGATGAAGAGTATAATTGTGGCCATGACTCAAATAGATCCCAAAGCTTGCATGGAAATGGTGTAGAATAGTGTAACTTTTCGAGGACAAAAAACCAGCAGTCCTGTGCAAATTGGCAATTTAGGAATAGGTGATCTGTATCTTCCTGTTGATTATCACATAGAAGGCAGTTGAAAGGTTGAGCTATGTTGAGTCTGTGTAACCGCTCACTAGTTAATGCCCTGCTATTCAATGCTAACCACACAAAGCAACCTACCTTGGGTAGAGTCAGTTGATTCCAGCAGAAACTGTAGGCACGTGATGGTTTTAAGTTTGCATCTCTCTATTGGATAAGCTTGTACCCATCCTTGATGGTGAATTTACCATCTGACCCCGGAGCCCAGATCAATTTATCCTCCAAACTTGATAGGTAGACTAAATTTTGTGAGAAGATTTTCTCCAAACTTTGAATCTCTTGAGGGGATAAGGACAGCTCATGAGGATCTTTCCATATCACCTTTCTTGAATATAAACATACTGCTGATACATAGTCACTTAAATAGGTACCCCAAACATTTTCTGAAGTAGTAACAATGGTCTCTATATCATTCATTCGAATTAAAGGTGGTGCACCATTCCATGAATCACACCAAAATTTAACTGATAGACCATTGTTCACTTCCCAAGTAATGAAATTGCATACTATTTCTCTGGAAGAAATCATGAAGTCCTAAATGGCTGAACCTTTAGGGAGATCTGATACAGTGAGAATTCTAGCTGGATTAGTATCATCTAAATACTCCTTTTGCATAATTTGGCACCAAATGTTATGCCTTAATATTTTTAGGGTGCAAATTTTGATTATTTGTCACTTTTGCTTCACCATTTTCCTTGTCAACAGTGGTTGAACCGCCATTCTCCAACTCTACGATAAAAGATAGTTATACCAAAAAAGATTTATGATCTTTCAATTGTTTATCATTTCCTACAATGTGCTCTTGGTGGCTTCTTAAATTGATAGTGACTGGCAGTGTTTCTCGTGCTTGTAGGTTATTGTTGGTGTCATCTCTTAGCTGTGAATCCTTTTGAAATTATATCTCCACTAGCATTAGGAGTCAAAGGACCCAGTTCATGTATGTTCATAGATATTTTTCTATGTATTCATAAAAGGGCTAATATGTTTAGACCTAAACCCCAAATGTTCATTTTAAATTGATCGTGCCATAAAAACCAATAGCTAATTAGATATTAATAAATTATCACCAAAAAACAAGAAATTGTTATTTTTTATTCTATTCAATATTATATTTTTATAAAGTAGAGAGAGAAAATGTCAACTTTTATAAATTTTCAAAATTATTAAAGAAGAATTTTTCAAAAGTCAAAATAATATTCAATTTGTTAAATATGCATCATAGTCTTGTTAAAAATAGTAATAATCTTGTTAAATATGCATCCTAAATTTTCTTAACTCTCAAACATTACCAAAATTACTCTCTATTACCAAAATTTTAGCATTTGCAACCGTCACATTTGTGGAAATATTAATGAGCTTAATTTTAATTAAATATGGTGTTTACTAATTTAATTGAAAAAAGATCTTGAAATGATTAAAGTGGTTGGAAAACAATTTTGCACAATATTTGAGAAAATTACAGGTTTTTCCCTACCATCCACCGTACTCCTTGAGCTGTGTGTGAGTTATTCTAGTTGATAACTGACAAGTCTGCGGTGAAGAGGTAAGAGGCAACAACTATCCAACCATATCATTTGATATGGTTGGATGTCCATGTCATACATGACTGATGTAAGTATGCAGGGTTTGTCCACTATACCAGTGTTGAGTGTAAATTTGAAACTAAGAAATATAGTTTATTTAATAAATTTTTAACTTAAACAGTTTACACATAGAGTAACTCTTCATTTTTATGTATGGGAATTTATTTTCTTTTAAGTTTTTAAATAAATTTTTAAACTTTTTAAACTTCTTATTTATTATATTATATAGTAAAATAATAAAGAAGTAGTGGCCAGTATTTGGTGAGTTAATTTTTAATAATAATATTTTTTTATTAGTCAATTTATTTGTGGAATATCAATTGTCAATCAAATGATGGAGAAATAATTTTTATAAATTATAAAGTTAATAATATTACATTTACACTTTATAAATTATAAAATTTATAACAAAATATAAAAGTTTAATATACATTTATAATGTTAATAATATATTATATATTAAATTTCATTAAATCAATCAATTTTTTGTATTAATATTATTTGATTTTTTTTATATTAGAAATAGTTTACCAAGAAGTACATAACTAATTGTTCGCCTTGTCTATTAACTACCCCTTTTTTAGGCAGTGATCATTATATCATTACATATCCATTTTCACATCAAAATTATCAAAATAACTATAACAATCTATGAGAAGTAAACTACCCAATACAAAAAAGACTAGATAATCGAGAGAGTTCTTGACTGATTAATTAGACTAATCCTAGACTTTAAACATCTCATTGTCCTACAACATTGTTACTACCCTTAGTCCAATCTATTTCAAATCTTCCCAAGGGGGGTGTATCGTCAGTGAACTTTGGGTTCTTGTTTTCCTTATCAATGTCCTTGTATGCATTGAAAAAATGGGCAGACTTGATATTAGATTTGCATTATTATTTGATTTTTAAAAATACATATATAAATATTGTATTGCATAAAAATGACATAAAAGAACAAACTTACATATTCATGCAAACCTCAAAATATGGAGAAATAAACATGTAATTAAGAAACCGGCTTAATCTATTCAAAATAAAAGCAATGCAAACCTCCCAATATGAAAAGATGTTGATTGATTTGTTGAAGAGGGTATGTGGTTGGTCAAATCCTGCAGTATGACAATGCATGAAAAAGGCTAATTGAAAGAGAAGAAAAGCTCTCAATTTATAGGATTTTGAGGGAAATTAACGGTTTGGATTCAAAGTTGGATGAAGGGCTAGGATTCTTTAGAATCAATGAGGTGGCCATGAGGTGGAGGCCAAGTAGATGCCATGTAGATGACATTTGGATAAGGGTTTGACCATTCAAAGGGGAAAGATTCTCACATATGTGTGAGAAATTTTTGAAAGTGACATGTCCATGACAAATTGTAAGAGGGTGTAAGAAGGTGTAAGAAGGTGTAAGAGAGCCAAAGTTGCTCACACATGTGTGAGCAACTTGAGAAAGTGATGGCTCAATGACAAAGGTCAAAGGTTGTAAGAGGATGGGAGAACCAAGGTTGCTCACACATGTGTGAGCAACTTTGGAAAATGACATGGGTCAAAAGGTGGAAGAGAAGGGGAGAACCAAGATATTGGAAAGTGACATGTAAATGACATGTGGGAGACAAGTGTGTAAGGGTTTGTAAGAGTGTGTAAGATTCACATGTGACTTGGGTTTGGGTTAGAATTGCTTAATTCTTAGATTAAGGTTGTGCAAACAATTAGGGATTGATTAGGTGGGAGATTAGAATTAATTAGTGGGAAAGTGGGTTGACTTGGGTTAGAAGGATGGGCTAGGTTAGGGAAGTGAGGTTAGGTGAGGGTTAAAGTTGGGAGCCGTGTGCTCAAATAGAATTAAATGCAATATTTAATTCCAAGTGGCTTAAGACGGGATTAATTAAGTAAACAATATCATTTACTTAATTAAATGGAGGATTAGGATGAGGGGAAATGGGATAGAATTAAATAAATGTAAATTTATTTAATCAAGGATACGGGATAAAGAGGAGTGTAATTAAATAAATGTGAATTTATTTAATTAAGGGTAAGTGCACAAAGATGTGGGACCAAAACAATGTCACTTTTCTTTTTGGTCCCAAATCACGCATAGTGCGTATGCACTTAAAGGTGTGTGCCCTATAGCGCGCATGCCCTATGGCTTGCGTGTGCCAAATAGGGAGCACGCGCTTTGTAAAACTCCAAAATTTCCACCCCCTGTGCGCCCTATGCAAAGCCACAAAAGTGTAATCTATATTCTTACATAGTGCTTGCACGCTATGAAAAACTAGAAAGAGAGAGAGAGATAAGGGATAGAGAGGGGGTGATAAGGGGGGAGAGAGAGGGGGGGTAATTTATACAAATATAACATTTAAGTATAAGTTTGATTTATTTAATTTCTTATACTTTAAGTTATATTTGTATAAATGATAAAATATAATACTTCCAAGATGTTTGGGATAGGTTCCAGCTTCATAGGAGTTAAGATGCAGATTCTAGATTCGAAAAATTTTAGACTTAGCCAAATTTCAGGATTCAGCAAGCCTTCTGTAGGGTTACCTCCCACAATCCATCATGGATTTCTAAGGTCAAAATGAAGATGGCAAAAAGATTCCCAAAGGGTTTTAACTCATTTTATCACAAATCACTTGGTTTCAACCCCATCTCTACGATAGACTTAGCTTAGCTCTCACCCAAATCTCTCTCTCTCTCTCTCATCACTATATAAATCTATGTCTTACATATTGCGCACGCCCTATAGCGTGTGCGCACTATGTAAATCTATGACTTTCATAGCTCTCTCTCTCTCTCTCATCACTATATAAATCTATGTCTTACATATTGTGCACTATGTAAATCTATGACTTTCATAGCTCTCTCTCTCTCTCTCTCTCTCTCATCACTATTTAAATCTATGTCTTACATATTGCGCACTATGTAAATCTATGACTTTCATAGCTCTCTCTCTCTCTCTCTCTCTCTCTCTTTCTCATCACTATATAAATCTGTCTTACATATTGCGCACACCCTATAGTACACACGCCCTATAAGGCATGCACACTATGTAAATCTATGACTTACATAGCGCACACATGCTATGAAAGTCATAGATTTAAACAGTGTGCACGCCCTATAGTGCATGCGCACTATGTAAATCTATGACTTGCATAGCACGCACGCGCTATGAAAGTCATAGATTTAAATAGTGTGCACGCCCTATAGGGTGTGTGCGCTTTGTAATGCATTTGAATTTACCGATCCTAAGGCTTGGATTTGCCTTGGAGATCCAACCCAAAGGCTTGGATGATTGAAATAGGGCTGAGACGTGTTTTCCAGTAGACATACAAAAAAATAACATCTTTTTTTGTGTGCTCCTCGTCAAGTTTACTTGTGGCTCAAGAACATAAAAATCAGACAACGTGATATTGCAGATCTCTCTGTTAGCTGTCTAAGAATATAATTTATTTTGAATTCTAATTATGTTAAGTTTTTCAACTCTAATTTCTTTTGTGTGTATGTCCATTTTTTGTAAAAAACCAACATGCAGTATTTTGGGCATAGATTTTGGCTCGTTCATCGAATTTTGCAACAAGTTAAATTTTTAGAAACTAGACTCCATTCTACACACTTTAAAAAAAGAAAATTTAATTTTTGATTAGTTTTAAATGATTTATAGGGGGAGCACACAGAAATTTCATCTTTTCAGGATGTGTGAACTTCGTAAATTCATCAAAAATTATACGTTCATCAAAAAATTACCAAAAAAATTTGGGATAAACTACGTGGTGTTAGATAACTTCTCACTGGAGCGATTAAAAAAATTCAAAAAAAAAGTTAACATTTTAGGGAGAGCACACCAGACGCTATGTTATGTTTTTTGACAAAAAATAGGACCACTTTTTGTGCTCCCCCTTTTTTAGGGCCTTAATCTGCACCATTTTCAAAATAAGTTAGTATTTAAAGAACTAGATTCAGAGTATTACAACTCTTGTTTTTGTCGCATCTTAAAATTTTGAGTCTAACTATCTTCAATTTCTTGTTGAAGTTCAGAGTTTGCTGATTTCAGAAAAAAAAAAAAAAAAAAAAAAAAAAAAGTGGCATCTTATACCCCCTTTTTGGTCCCACATCTTTGTGCACTTACCCTTAAGGTAGAATAAGGCTAAAATTAATTAAATAATAAATATCTATTTAATTGGCTAGAATAAGGGTAATTGTTAGGACAATTTTAGGTGTCTACAAATATATATCAATAATAATAAATTTGTAATAAATATAATTATCTTTAAAATTATATATTTAACATTTTTTTTAAAGAGATTCATATATATTATGTTGGTGAAAGTAAGGCACACAAAAATAGATTACATTAGGTTTTCATACAATTTTAAACTAACTTTTTCCACTTAGATTAGGTTCTTATGCAATGATTTATTTAACGCTATTGTTCTTCTTCAAAAATAATTTATTTTAATCTCTCTTTCAAATACATTACCAAATTAATAAATATAATACATAATATTAAATTATATATTTAAGTTTTAAAATTATATTTATATGTTTAAATTGTATTGATATTTTATCAAATTTTATTTTTTGTAATAACAATTATATTAAAATATACAACATATAATATATTAATTTTAAAATATATATTATATAAAAAAATTAATAAGGTTATGTAACTTTTAAAAATAATAAGTTTTGTAAATGGATTAACAAAAAGTTGTGTAAATGGAATAATAAGTTTATTTCCCTTGTTGGCAGAGTCCATGTTTGCCAAAAAATCCTCTCTACCTGTAACATCTACTTCTCCTCTACCTGGATGTTCAACAATTATCAAATTTTTGAGATTCAAAAGTTCATTAGACGCTTTCTCTGGTCTGATGGGAAAGGTGGCAGGAAAAAGCATGTTGTTAGATGGCAATGGTGTTATGTTGAGAAGAAGCATGGGGGGCTGGGGTTAAAGGACCTTAGGCTTCAGGCGTCTCCCTTGCTGCCAAATGGATCTTTAATTCTCTCAAGGGCCAGGAACCTTGGAAAATTCTTATTAGAAGCAATATTGAGAGAGTTGTGCCTAAGTCTTTTAGTGACATCATTGTCGGTAGCTTCCCCGTTGCTGTTCAAGGCTCATATGTGTTTAAATCCATATGGAAGGCCTGGGAGATTGTTAGAAAGTTCTTAACTAACACTAAATTTTACAATAATAATCTTGTGCATGGGGAAAGATCCATATGGTGGAATCTCACCCATGCTTCCAAACCTTTGGCCCTCACCTGGGGATGTTCTGCCAGGGCTTGGGATCTTAAAGGTATTTCCTATCTTTCTAATATCTTGGAGGATGATGTCCTCATCTCTTGGGAAGATCTCATATCTAGATTTGACCTACCCCTTCACAAAAAAGAACGTATAAACTTATTCAATTTGCATGTTCCAGATTGGGGCTCCCTAAGTACTATGACATGGATTCTCACAGCTTCCTCTCCTACAAGTGGCCTGATGGCACCCTTTTACATAAGATCAAAGTGTGCAATATCTACTCTACCCTTAATTTTTATGACTCCATCATTAAGCACCTTAACAAAGTTTGGTACGATGATCTTAGTGTTTCCCAATGGCATAAAGTCCTTGACAAGTTTTGGAAAATATCTATTGCTCCTAAAATTAAGTGCTTTAACTAGTTGCTACTTATTGATAGACTCCCTCTGAGAAAGGATTATACCTCCCCTGATCTTTGTTCTATTTGTAAGATCCATGATTCTAGTAGGCATATCTTTTTTTATTGTATTATTGCTAAAGAGATCTGGCTTCTTTTTGGCTTCTGCATTCCCCATTATGTTAACATAATGGAAGTTATTACTGGTTATGCTAAAGGTCTTAAAAAATATTCTAACCTCTTTTGGTCTATTCTTTCTGCTAATATTATGTGTTACATATGGAAAATTAGGAATGAGGACCGTTTCCAAGATTGGACAAGGACCCTTACTAAGTCTTTTCGAAGACTAACATTTTACAATGTTGTTATGCAGATCTCCATTATCTTAGACGTTGAAAAGAATAAGCTGCTTAGATTCCTGAAAGACGGATCAGCCACCATGTTCGTGTACGAAATGACAGATGGTTACAAGTGGATGAGATGTGCTCAAGACCTTGTTGCTTTTGACAAAGCCCTTAAGAAGTTGCTCGAAGACATTAAAGAGTCCAGGGAACCTTTATTTGCTCAAGTTGATATGTTGGCCCAACTCTCAAGGATAGGAAGAACATTGTTTGGATGGAAGGGGTTGCTGGCTGGACCACCCAGGTTGACTATCTGGACCATGTGCTTCACTAGGATGTGTATTTACATGTCTTTATTTTATCCGATATCTTGGATTCATGATGTTTATCTTTCGAATCCTCTTTTTCACTCATGTACATTCTCAGTTTTTGTGATGTAATTTTTTGCCCTGGTTGAGGCCTCGCCTCCCCGATACTCTCTTTTTTGATACTATGTAAATCTCAATTTTTAATATAAATTTTTAAAAAATAAATAAATATATTGATAAATAATAGTAGGTTTTTAACAAATATACTTATTTTAATTGTATATTTAAATATTTTTAATAATATATTATATGTTTAGTTTAGATAAATAAAAAGTAAAATTTATTATTTATTATTTAAAATTATTAAATATATAATTTTAAAAATAGTTATATTTATGAAAAACTTACTATTATCTATATATCTATATATATTTTTAAAATTTAAATAATAATAATATTAAAATTCTCATATAATATATATCTTAAAATCATTTAATTATACATTACATATATTTTCATATAATTATAAAATAGATATAAATTTAAAATTTAAAAAATTTAATATATACTTTATTACTATTTTTTTGTGAATATATGTTTACCTTTTAATATATTTTTTATTTTATTTTTATAATTTAATAAATAATTTATTTTTTTTTAATTATTTAAAACAATAGAAGAACACATTCGCATAAGTAGAAAATGAGTAATTGTGCTAAGTGTAAAATGTTTTAAATTCAAAAGTTAATTTTAAATGGTCTTTGTTAATTTTTGAAACTGTATGTTGTAGATATTCTTGTTTATCGTTTCACCAACAATACATTTTCTAACAATCATTCTTGTTAATTACTTCACCAATAGTACAATGTGCATTTTCTAACAACCCAACTTTTGATAAGTACTAAGGTCATGCATGTGCCCATCCAGCCATATCAAATGATATGACTAGATGGTTGTTGCTGAGGTAAGATGATGGATGCCATGGCATCACAGGCATGGGCATGGCATGACTTTCGACGATGCAAATATGTTGCACCGTAGTCGGTCGTGTAATAGAAGAATGTTGCACATGCAAATAATTTCATAAATGAAAAACATTAGAGATATATTTCAGTGTTAGGAATCTCATTTTCTTGGTGAGTGTTGTTGTTTATAAGTTGTAAATCTAAGACTAGAATGGTGATAAATTTGTGTAAGGTAATTATGAGATTGTGACCAATGGTATAGAAAATTTATTGTATTATCATTTGGACCCACAAAATAACAAATTATATGTGAGGTAGCATCATTATTTAATTTATTAATGGCAACGTATATTATATTAAATTAAAGTGTGTAAGATAAATGGTATATCATGACATGTAAAGATTATACTTTTCTTCATATGGAGTTGAATGAATTGTTTGGTATGTATGGTAACAAATAATAAATGCTTCTAAATACATAATTCAAATAATGTGATGTATGCAATTATTATAAGTGTCATATATATATATATATATATATATATATATATATATATATATATATATATATATATAAGGATATTAAAGAATTATGAAAAATATAAGTCAAACAATGTGGTGTATGTAATTATAGCAAGTGTAATAAATGTAAACAAGACATAATATATAAGGATAATGAAGATTTATGAAATGTGTGTCAAATAATGGCCTGTATGCAATTATGACAAGTATCATATATATAAACGAGAATTAATAAGTACATAACAATAATGAAGATTTAAGAAAAGATAATTGATAATAGAAAATGAGTCATGTAAATAGGTATGAAGATGACATTATAAGAATACAATAGACAAGGTGTTTTTAAAAATGTCAAGAAAGCTAAGTAAAAATAAGTGAATATTGACAAGAATGAGAAAAAAATACATAATTATAATGGTTCGTTTAAAATACAACATATACAATTTTAATATCAACAAACGGGTGCCCGTTTCTTTTTCTTCTTTTTTTAATGACTAAAAATGCATTTTAACATTTCATTTTTCTTTTAAGAAATGGGTGCTCATGTTTTGAATTCAAATAATGGGCACCCATTTCTTAAGACATGAGTGGGAAACACACATCCGCCTCGGATTTTATTTCAAACTAGGTTTGGTTTAGGCTTGGTGGAACCAAGCCTATGCCTTGACCTCCAAAAATTTGGTTAAGGCATTTGAATTCCAGATTTCTAACTTGTCGTAATTTTTTGAGGGCCTTCCTAATGGTATTTTTTTACGAAATAAAAACCCATTAGAGTTCTCACTCTCCTGATTTCAAAAATGTAAATTTCATAGTGATATGATAATTTTTACTATTTTTGCATTATTTATTAGTTAAAAGTGGTACCTAAATGTAAAATAGTGAGGCTCACTAAAACTTTAATAACTTTTTTGTTTTTAGGTTTTTTGGAAAATAAATTATATGACATCAATCTACATACAATTATCTTGAACATAAAAAAAAAAAAATTTAAAAAAAAAATTGAAAAAATATGAAATTTTCATCAAATTATGGTGGTCGTACACCAGAGGTTTTGAAAATATGTTTTTATAGTCAATTAAAAATTAATTTAAAAAAATATTCAATAAAAAAATAAGAAATCATATGTTCATCAGTCTTTGGTGTCTTAGGTATATTGTCCCAAAAGGATTTGCAAAAATTCATTTATTTAGATCAAAATATGGTGGTCGTACACGGTTATGGTATGGTCCTGAAACAGGCATTTTGAAAATATGGTTTTTAACATTCCTACTAAAAAAAAATTTATACCATGTGGGTATTTAAATAAATTACATATTTGAAAAGTAGACTCTATTTTATATTACTAAAAAATTTTGAGATTCAATATCTAAGTACCTCAAATTTAGACATCAATTGACAGGAATTTTTTTTTATAAAAAAAACACTTCCACTTTTTGCCCAAAAGTGAGACTCAACTTCTTGCAACCACCTCTCTCTCTCTCTCTCTCTCTCTCTCTCTCTCTCTCTCTCTGTTTGTGTGTGTGTGTGGGCATGGTTGGCAAGTGAAGAAGAGTTGTTGTTGACATTGATGTCAACAAGGTGAAGTGCACTATCAAAGGGGGATTTAGATGGTTAGATTATAATGGATATAGTTATCATATTCATGAAGGATGTGCTCATGCAAGAAGATGAGTTTGGTTCAAATGAGTTTCATTGTAGAAACATGATTAAATATTGGATGTTTGCATAGATGTTGAGGCTATATGTGTCATTTGCAAAAGGTTGATGCTTGTCAAGATTATTTGAATAATTTATCATAATGTTTTGTTGAAGCCTCAATGTAGTCAAATCACTTGGAGTCTGTAATTAAGCTCTTGAAGTATAATTTTATGTTTCATGTCACCAGAGTATCAGGATCTTGTATAAAAATACATACTTCATGTCACCAGTATGGCATGAACCTATAACTTCCTGCTAACGGGAATAGAACAACGAGAACCTTATTTTCTTGACTTAATAAATTACGGTGACAAATATTATTGTCTTTATTTATTATATAATACCAAAGGTTGGTATTTATTTTTTATTATACATGGGAGGCTTATCTTGTACTAAAAAATAATTATTTTTGAACTCAAATGGTTGACTACCTAGGCAATTTTTCAGCAGTCAATTTTGTTGGTTAACAGCTTGTCCTTTGGTATCATGAAAAGTGTTGGAAATAAATCAGGATAGATTTGAGAGATTTGGTAGATGAGAGAAAAAATAAAGAAGAGTTTGCATTTTCTACTACTACAGAAAAAGAACAGGTTATTCATGATTAGAAAATTATTAGTAAGGGTTTTGTTGCAACAAATTGTTGTATATATGTTCATATAATGATGAGATGATTATTCATGGCAGTGAGTGAGGGTTTTAAATGTAATTGAGTTTTATATATTTATATTTTCATGATTTTATTGGTGTGGAGATATTGAAGATAAGAGAATAATGATTGGGAAGATTTCTAAGAGGAGCGTGATATAATAGAGACAAGATCTTTGTGATAGTTTGTATTATATGCTTGACAACGAAATATAGTAACCCTCTATGTTTAAACCTTATTTCTTTAATGTGATGTGTATTTAGGAAGTGAGTTCTTCTATAAAAACACACTATGTGGGGAAGTGTGGCTATGTGAGGCATTTGTTTTGCTAGCGAAGTATAATAAAAAGATTATTATAGTGGTTTTTTACCCTTTAAGGGTTTTCCACTCAAAACATTATGTCAAGATTTCTTGTGTTTTTTTTGTTCAATATTTGTTGGTGAGCATATCATTTATCTTTTTTGTCTATGAAACTTCCTAATCCATCCTAATCTCATTATGTGAAATTAACTTGATGTATAGTTTTGTTTTTAGACCACTTATTCACCTTCCCTCTCAGTGGTCAATTGTATTCCAACAAGTGGTATCAAATCAAGGTGTCTTTGGTCTAACAACCTTAGGATAGTCTTGGTTGTGGAATAATTATTAGTTATGGCTCAAGATAGTTCATTAGTTACTAAGGTTCTCTTGTTTGATGGTTTTGATTATGATTTTTGGAGGATAAAAATGCAGGGTAAGTGCAAAAGATGGGGGACCAAATATTTTCCACTCAAATTTTCGGTCCTCAAAAAAGCATATGGCATGAGCCCTATATGTTGCATGCCATATGGTTTGGTATTTTTTATTTCTTATACTTTAAGTTATATTTCATGTATGTATTGGTAGGATGTTTGAGAGTGGTTTCGGGTATGTAGGAGTTATAATTTAGATTCTAGATTTTTGAAGATCATATAAAATTTCAAACTTAGTCAAATTTTAGTAATCAACATGATTAAATTAGAATTCACTTTATCTCTTTGTATCAATATCTTTATCTCCCCAAAACTCTCTCTCTCACACACATTACCCCCATCCTTTTTATTTCCTATCTCCCCATCTCTTCATATCTTTCCCTTTATTTTTTATTTATTTACACTATCTATTCATTCTCTTGATTACTACGTCTCACTCCTGTATGGTGAAAATGTGACCACACTTTTATGAATCTTTACATGCAAGAAAACTCAACAATGAGCTCTCACAAATCGATCCATAGCTCTATATGCATGGAGTTGCAAGATTTATAAAATTGCTCTCAGCTAGAGCTATAAACTCATGACCTTGCTAGTCAACCACACAATGAGAGATTCCAAATCAAAGACAAGGGATACAATGTCAATATCTCCAATGAAATCAATATGGATGCAATGCAATGCAAACTAATCTATGAGAATGAAAGATGCAAGCTATGCTATGAAAGGAAAATAACAAAGGATTACAACCTTCCTAATTAGGCTATGTGAAGCTAAATCTATTGCATAAAAGGAAAATTACTCTAAAATGTCATGATATACAAACTAAGAAAGCAAATATGAACTAGATGAAATGCAACAATGATCTTCAAAGATTGTATGTAAAAAGTGTCTTCAAAGAGCTCCAAATGACCTAGAAAACCTGCAGCATAACATTAGCATGAAAGAGATGGATATAAATAAAGGAGAGAGCTCTCCTTTTATAAGAAATGAGGTGAAATCGACCATTGAGATTAAGAGGCAAAAGACTTAATCAACGGTGGAGAAAAATGGAAGCTTGATCCTTGTGCACAAATATCCTCCAATGAGAAAATAAGAGTTGACTTTTGTGTCCATATGAGACAAAAGGTACTTTTTTTCTTTTTATAAAATAAGAATAATGCTTTATTTGTGCAACATAGGATAAGAAGAAAAGTGGGGGCTTTTTATTTATTAAAAGGGGAGGAAATATTCCTTTCGAATAAATAAAAGCTTTAGGATAAAATGGTTAGCCCAAGGATAAAAATTGAATATATAATCAAAATTAAGATTTAATCAAAAAATTGATAATGTTGAAAATATTGATTATTGATAAAACTGATTCAGGATTGATAAATCAAATAAATGGGGCCCAAAGTCTAGGCGACCATTTTTGGGTGCATACATTTGCCCCTTTTTGACTAATGTGTGATTGATTTGGGAACACATGTAGTCAAAGAATGAAGTTGAAATGTGAGATCGATTTGAGATCACAAAACAACTCAGATATGAGGTCGATTCGGGATCACATTAGGACAAAGCATAAACAAAAGCCTTTGAACATGAGGTCGATTCTGGATCACACTCAAAGTAAGAGATAAGAATCTCAAATTTGAGCAAAAGCTCACAAAAGATGTCTGAATCAAGAGAATCAAGAGAATCAAGGATGAGAATCCCATAGATATTGCCCCTCGGAATCGAAATCGAAATCAAGTAGAAGAGAGACAGCAAATCGATAAGGTTGATCAAATCATAATAAAATCACAATTAAAGGTAAAGGATAACAGGATAACCATTAGGCAACGAAACATGCCCCAGTGAGGATGTAGAAGAATAGAAATAAGAGACTAGAAATAGAGTGAATGAAAGACTAAAAAATTTGAGAGACATGGAAGGAAGAAATTCCACCGAAAATCAAATTATGTCTCAAAAAGTCAGTCAACTGCTCAGAAGAAGAGAAAAATTTGAAATACAATTTTGACTATCAAGATGACCTCGGATTTTGATTTTGAGTCCGAAAATAGATCCAGAACATTGAAATTAGCTAGGGGTGCAATTTTCACGCAATTTTGAAGTGTTTTGAAATTTGGTCAAAAAGTCAAAATGCTATAGGAATAGAAAAGGATGTGATATGAAAGACAAGAAGTGAAAGACATGATCTAGAGGAAGTGGAAGGTGAACGCAGTTGTCCAATAGGTCCACGTAAGATGAAAAGGAGAGCTCTCTCCATATGCAAGATGCAAAACTAAACTAACATGAACCTAAAAATGCAAACAACTATGAAAGTGGTTGACTTGCAAGGTCACAATGCTAATAGAAATTTAATTATCATCATCGAGCGTTATTGGTAGCGTCGTAAGATTATACAATGCACACTAGCATAACTATGTGGATATGAATATGATCTTTATCAGATAGAAATGTGGAAATCCCACCTAGGCATCAAAGACATGGAGGTCAAGATGACTAATGCAGTGAGATTACCTAATTTTAATATGGTGAGATTATGCTTGTATCAAGAAACATGAAAGTCAGGATAACTAGAAGCATGCACTCGCAAAATAGTCAAGGATAATACCTTGTCAGTCCATAGTGTCAAGTAAGACCAACATAAATGCTCATGATAGTTAGGATCAACAAAATATACCCACAAGCAGATAAAGAAATAAAACATATTCTCATACCCTCAGTCTTCTAGCTATGCATCATCGAAAATGATCATAAGGGGAGAACACTTAGCAAAGAAATCATCATAGACAGCACACAAAGAAATAAGGCCAAGCAAGTCTCAGCAAGTCAAATGTTTAAGTGCATGTGTGTAGGTCATAGAGTCAAACTCTGAGCATCGCATCTGCAAATGAGCAATATCGCATCATACTAGACTGTAGGGTAAGACATCTGATAAGTGTTAAAAAACACTCGATGCAAGGGTAGTGTTGAAAAACACTATTTGGGGTGGTGTTGAAAGACACCAGTTGTGAAATGCCCCAAGAGACAAATGCACCTAAAGGACCTATGCGAACAGGTATGCCCCGTAGACAAAGATAAAGACCAATTCTAGACTATGCCAAATAAGGTCAAGGCATGATGGAGAAAGGTTCAATGTCGAGAGCGCATGTTAAGAAATAGGGGTGCAAAAGGCCTCAAGTAGCACCTGCTTCCAAGTTTTCACCACTTGGATTTATTGCAATTTTTTCTTCTTCTTTTTTTTCTTTTTTTGTATTTTTGCTACCAAGGTGCCTATTTCCAAGTTTTCACCAAGGCACTTTTTCTATTTTTTTGAATTTTTGCATTTTTTTATTTTTTTATATTTTTTCAAGACTTTTTATGCTTTTTAAGATTTTTTTCAGCATTATATATCAATTTTTTTGGTATTTTTTCAGGATCATAAAATATGTACAAAGGATGCCCGCAGACAGAACGGGCATCAAACTCATGAGCAAGATCACATCGTGTAGTCCCAATGTCAAGCAAGGTGGAGAATAAGAGGGATTAGGAAGCTGGTGAATGAGATGGAGGAAAGGAGAATGAAGGAGAGTGAAGGGAAGACATCCTCAAAGGCAAACTCCTCAAGAGTACCCAAGCTAGGGAAAAATTGTCATGTAAAGCGCATTTGGACAAGCAATGAGAGGCTAGCATAGGATAAGTCACAAAAGCGCACTGCAAAAGAAGGAAGGATGCAGTCCAAAGGAGTAGACATGTCAAGAGGCTTCATAGCATCGTGTTTACTCTTTTTTTATATTAGATCAAGACCAAAGGGGAAAAGGATAGCGGAAGGCTAGAATTAATGGAGGAAAATAAATATGAAGGCTAAACATGAATGAAATGCAAGCAAGATCATCGTAAGATAGCTCACAAGATAGCCAATTGTTCATGTATAGGTCAACATTGTCAAGATCAAAGAGATGACGAAATAGATGAAATATGTAGAAGAACTACGCATGATGCTTGATTACCAGGTTTTCATCACGGTACTTATCCAAGGTGCCACAAGGGAGTGGTTTTCACCATAGGATGAATTTATTTCTCTTTACTTTTGCTACCAAGGTGCTTGTTTTCAGGTTTTCACCATGGCACATTTTCAATTTCTTCTTTTTTTTTCTTTTCTTTTTGAATTTTTTTCTATTTTTTTAAATTTTATAATTTTTATTTTTTTTAATTTTGTCTTTTTGGGAAGAAGGCAAGCTTTTTAGATAGTGCACCTTGAAAGGATAAACCATGATATGCTAAGGATTCAAAATGATATGTTCAAAGATGCTAATAGGGAAAGGAAGATGGAAAAGAAAAATGGAGGATAAGGTTTCATGTAAAGCGAGTGAGGTTGGAAGATATGAGGAATAGGAAAATGAGAAAAAAAGATAGAAGGTAGAAGGATAATGAACGAAAGGATTGTGAAATGGTAGATAGAAAGGAAGGCAAGATCAACATCAACACACACCTTGAAGGGTGGCGAGAGTATAGAAGAAATGTGAATGAAAGAATACGAGAAGGAATATGGTGAATATTTAGTAGAGGTTGCGGTTTAGGCACATGGAATGAAAGAATATTTTTGGAAGAAGATGAAGCGGAAGCCTTTGGAAGCTTGAATGTCAACTTCACATTTTGCTCAACATTAGCCTCTTTCAAGAGAGACTTTGGAATCCATATAGCCTTAGGCTTTTCATTTCTTTTTGAAAAGTTAGAGAGAATATCTTCAATGATGGATTTTGGAACCCATACTTGTCTTGTAGTTTTTTTCTTAGATATCTCCTTTGACTTTATGTATCCATGTCGATTAGAGGAGACATGGTGATCTTCTTTTTTTGATGGCTTCTTGTATTGATTCTTTTTCTTGTTTTGAACATTCAAGTTACTTCCAAAAGACTTGGGACTTATGGAAGAAGAAGGATATGACTGGTTTAGATGAGTTGGTGGATGATATGGATTCAAGGGTATGCATCTATGTTGATATTGAGGAAAGATAGGAGATGGAGGGACGTAAGGACCCAAGATGGATGATGAATTAGGAGAATTAGGAGGGGAAAGTGAAGGGACATAAGGACCCAAGATGGAAGGAAGACATGAAGCCCTTAGTATTGGTGGAGGAGGTCCAAGGATGGACATGGAAGATGCAAAAGGATAATCAATAGTTTCATCAACATCTATATGACAACCAAGGATATCAGCATCTTTAGAGTGAGTATTAGAGTTTTCAATAGGATCATGCACATCTTGAATAGGAGCACCTTCTTTGATAGGATCATTCAAAGCTTGCGAAGACTTAGGAAGAGAAGAAAGTGGAAGTGAACATGGAGTGGTAGAACAAGAAGATGGAAGACTTTGATCTTGACAAAGAGCTTTGGATAGCATAAGCACGTAATTTTTTTCTTGATTTTTAATAGGCTTAACATCAAAAGTAACAACACCATTGTTAATAACCTTAATGGAAGTATCATCTTTGGAAAGTGCAAGTGTAGTAAAGTTATTTTGATTATCAATAAGCTCAACAGTGTAAGTAGTAGCTTGATCTTGCTTAGGAGATGGTGGAATGAATGCGGAAGAGCGTAAAAGATCAAAAGAACCATGAAACGGATAAGAGACATCATGAAAAGAATTGGATGACATGGAGGGTTCTTGATCTTGATCTTTTTTTATATTTTTTTCTTCATCATTTTTAGAGTCCTCTTGACATGGAGCCACTTCTAAGGACAAGGAAGCAGGTTGGAATTGTATGGAAGACTTTGGAAGAGATGGTGAAGGACCAGCTGAAGCAGGCATTATAGCACACAAAGGCTTAGGCTCTTTGGGTTTAGCATTATCGAAATTATTTGCAGCCAAGTGAAGGTTATCTTGAGTTTCTTTAAGAGGTAGCCCTTGAGGATAATTATAGGGAATTGCATGAAAAGCATTAAGATCTTTGTTGGATGAAAGATTTATGACAGATTTGAAAGACTTAGAAGCTTTAGGAAATGTATGGGTATTGGAGGAAGTAGGGGATGGAAGGGAACCATCACAAGACAAAGGTTCAACATTAACATGATCTTTCTTGAGAGTGTCATCTTTATTTTTAGCATGAATGTTCTTAGAGGAGAAATGCTCATAGTATCTACGTTTATAATCAGCACGAAAAGCTTTCTCTTCCTTAATAGAAGTAGATGTATCATATTGTTCACAACAAATATCATAATTTCTCTCAAAATTAGAGTCATATGGATCACCATCATGATCTTTCCAATATGAGGACCCATTTCCAGTAAGCACAAGGACACGACTAGGAGGACTCTTAGGAATAGAGATGTCATAGGTATCACTACATTGTCCATCATCATAGTCATCATAGTCATCATAGGTGGGTGCGTCACTCTTCGTGGAAGAGGTATTACAAGGACTATCACATTGCTCGTTATGGTATGTCTTGTGAAGAGAAGTAAGACTCTTTGAAGAAGTAGAAGAAGAATGAGATCGTGAAGAAGAGGAAATTGAAGACTTAGTGTAGGAAGAGGACTTGGAAAATGAGGAATTCGAATAATGTTTAGAAGATTCATGATAAGATTTGAAAGATGAAGAATGTGAATAGTGTTTAGAGGAATAGTGATAAGATTTAGAAGATGAGGAATGATGAGAAAATTTAGAAGATGAAGAATATTTGGATGAGATCATGAGTATGATTCTAGCAAAGGCATCTGATTTAATCAATTTTTCTTTTATTTTTGTCATAAATTCATCACTCATGAGAATTTTGGAGGAACAACACTTTTCAAATACATCAATGAGCTCAAGATCATCTATTCTTAATAAAAGTTCCAAAACCAAATATTTGAGATTCATGGTTCTAGAAGAAGAAGAATCAAGCATAGGAGCAACAGAAGAGATACAATAGAAGAAAATAGACTAGATAATAAGAGGAAAAGAATCAAGAAAAAGAGGAAGAAGAATTTCCCATGGGAATAGAAGACTTTAGAAGAACATGGGAAATGGAGAAGAAAGAAGAAGACTAAGATTCATCTTGTGCAATCGATACCATAACGTTCATTGAGATTTTGAGCAACATGACAGCACTTAGGATCTGAGATCTAGACTGACCAAGGAAGACCAGGCTTCTAAGGAGACCTCACTATAATAGGATGAAACTCAGTTTCAATATTCCAATTAGATCTTTCAAAAGATTTCGCAATGATGATCAAGCACATAGAATAGCAACCAGGGAGTTCAAGCAAATAGTCTTCAAGCAATGGACAAGGGACAAAGCAACCTTCCGCATGAACAGAGATAGTGACTTAGTATGCTACTCCTTAAAGATTCCACTTGTGTATGTTCTTGAAAATATTTTAGCAGGCACATAGAACATAGCAACACCTTAACAAGCTGTCTACAAGGATATACATGGCTTTCTAAAAGGATTCATCGATATATGCAAGGTACGTGAGGCCCAAATCCGTAGATGAGAAGAATCCAAAATCACACAGCCGGGGGGAGACGGTAACCCAAATCTCCTCCTTCACTTCTCAAAGGTATAAAGTTCTTTGAGGCTTAGCCAAGAGTGATATCAAACTCAATTCCCAAGAGAGGTGCCTTTCGATTCACCACCCGCTATTTATACTTCGTCGGAACATGGGAGTTAAAGTCATCCCTTGAGATGGTGTGTCCCCAAGAAGACCTTCTAAAAATAAAATTAAGTAATTCACTATCAAAATTATTTAAAGCACTAAAGGTGGAACACTTAACTCTTCAAGTAAATGTGAAGTGAGTCCAAAAGTGGAACATTTAACCCTTCAAGTGAATGTGAAGTGAGTCCACAAGGTGGAACATTTAACTCCTCACACAAACTCAAAGTGAGTCCAAAAGTGGAACATTTAACCCTTCACACAAACTCAAAGTGAGTCCACACCTTAGAAAACTAATGAGATCAAAAAAATATAAAAGGGAGAACTTTGTGGAACATTTAACGCTCTTTTCAAGTAAACCCCTCCCCCATGTATGAATGTTGACCTTGCACCCAAAGGGCAAATAACGAGGGGCAATTAGAAATAAGCAAGTCTAACACCCAATTTAGCTAACAAGCTCAATCAAAAGTAATATAAAGTTGCTTATCAATACTACTCACAAATGAAAAAGGGTTGAACAATGGAATATTTAACTTTCCAAGTAAACATAGAGTGAGTCCACAAAGTGGTGCATTTAACTCCCTATGTAAACAAGGAATGAATCCATGCCCTCAATCACTCAATGAGATATTTGATATTGGAACCAAGAATTACTTAAGGTTTAAACACAAGCATTCACTTACACAAACTTGTAAAAACAAATCTCTGTTCTTTCATTTCCCATTAAGAGCATCAATTGAAATGTGTCTTATGAAAGCATTTAAAACACTCAAGCCAAACACATGAGAGGTTCAATTTTAATCCCAAAATCCAAATGTTGTAGAGATGGAACAAAGTACCTCAAGTCTAACACAACACGCTTAGTAGATTTTAAGCATTTTCCATGAAAGCAAGAGCACCTTCAAAATAACTTGTTAGACCAACAAAAGGTTAGGAAAATCCAAAATCTAACAATGGTTAGCACATAAAAAAATTAGATAATCTGCAAAAAATAACTGATCAAATGACAAAATCTGAAAATGAAACCATCATGGTTGGATTAGGCTCGGAAAGACCTTTTCAACGATATATCACACTTTGATTTTCGATACCGTTTGCAAAAAAATTTCAAAAATAGGTACCCATTTTTTAGAGTGCACAAATTTGAAAACGCTGAAATTTTTTTAAAATTTTTAAAAAGATAGCAAAGAACCCGAAACTTGCAAGATAAACAAAATAGCTCAAAAATATCTCATTGTCAGGTACAAGCGACAGTACAGTCACTAGAAATGTCATGCGACACTTCATTGTATACGGGTGCGACACTTTATTTCTAGATGATAGTTCGCGCTGCGGCAAGCGACATAACTCCTCAAACAATGCGACACTTTCTGTCAAACGGGGTGACACTTTTAACTGGTAAAGTGTCGCGCCACTATACAAGAACTGTCGCACGACATTGGTAAAATGTCACACGACACTCTGAGACAGAAAAACTAGAGACCGAAAATAAAGCCGAAAATTGATGAAATTTTTTATGAAAATGCAAAAAATAAAAGACAAAGTTAAGCTACTCTGCCCCACGGTGGGCGCCAAAGATGTATGGTGAAAATGTGACCACACTTCTATGAATCCTTACATGCAAGAAAACTCAACAATGAGCCCTCACAAATCAATTCATAGCTCTTTATGCATGGAGTTGCAAAATTTGTAAAATTGCTCTCAGCTAGAGCTATAAACTCATGACCTTGCTAATCAACCACACAATGAGAGATTCCAAATCAAAGACAAGGGCAACAATGTCAATATCTCCAATGAAATCAATATGGATGCAATGCAATGCAAACTAATCTATGAGAATGAAAGATGCAAGCTATGCTATGAAAAAAAAAATAACAAAGGATTACAACCTTCCTAATTAGGCTATGTGAAGCTAAATCTATTGCATAAAAGGAAAATTACTCTAAAATGTCATGATATACAAACTAAGAAAGCAAATATGAACTAGATGAAATGCAACAATGATCTTCAAAGCTTGTATGTAAAAAGTGTCTTCAAAGAGCTCCAAATGACCTAGAAAACCTGCAGCATAACATTAGCATGAAAGAGATGGATATAAATGAAGGAGAGAGCTCTCCTTTTATAAGAAATGAGGTGAAATGGACCATTGAGATTAAGAGGCAAAAGACTTAATCAACGGTGGAGAAAAATGGAAGCTTGATCCTTGTGCACAAATATCCTCCAATGAGAAAATAAGAGTTGACTTTTGTGTCCATATGAGACAAAAGGTACTTTTTCTATTTTTATAAAATAAGAATAATGCTTTATTTGTGCTACATAGGATAAGAAGAAAAGTGGGGGTTTTTTATTTATTAAAAGGGGAGGAAATATTTCTTTTGAATAAATAAAAGCTTTAGGATAAAATGGTTAGCCCAAGAATAAAAATTTAATAAATGATCAAAATTAAGATTTAATCAAAAAATTGATAATGTTGAAAATATTGATTATTTATAAAACTGATTCAGGATTGATAAATCAAATAAATGGGGCCCAAAGTCTAGGCGACCATTTTTGGGTGGATACAACTCCCACCCTCTATCTCTCTATTCCTAAGTATCTCCCTCCATCTCGACTTCCCTACCTATCTACATCTCCCTCCCTATCTCATTAACCATTTCTCTTTCACATTCTCTTCTACATTTCCTGCTCGTATCTTGTAACCCTCTATACCAAGGCGCTCTCTCTCTCTCTCTCTATATATATATATATATATCAACCCTCTAATTCTCTCTCTCTCTCTCTCTCTCTCTCTCTCTCTCTCTCTCTCTCTCTCTCTCTCTCTCTCTCTCTCTCTCTCTCTCTATATATATATATATATATATGTATATCACTCTCACCATCCTTATCCCCTCCCCCCTCTCTCTTCATCTCTCCCTCACATTTATCTAGGGATAGAGTAAGAGAGGGAGATAGGGAAAGAGGTGGAGAAGAGGGAGACAAGGGAGAGGTGCGGGGAAGAGAGAGAGAGAGAGAGAGAGAGAGAGAGAGAGAGAGAGAGAGAGAGAGAGAGATCATTTAGAACTTATGACTATAGGGTTTATGGTTTAGTTAAAGAGGGGGTAGATGGGGGAGAGGTCAAAAAGATAGAGAGAAGGAAAAGAGGGAGAGAGGGAGGGAGATGTGGGGGAGAGTTAGGGAAGATGGACATAAGGAAAATAGGGAGAGAGTGAAAGAGGGAGAGAGAGAGAGGAAGAAGGAAGATATGATTTATGGTTATAGGTGTACACACTAAAATGGTGCACTTCTATGAACCATTACATGCAAGGTTGCTCAAGAATGAGGCCTCACAAAGCGGCTCATAGCTCTCTATGCATGGAGTTGCAAGGGACTATGATGTATTTGCTCTCAGCTAGAGCTACAAGCTTGTGACCTTGCTAGTCAACCATACAATGAGAGATTCAAATGAGGATAAGGGCAAGAGTGCCAATATCTTCAAGAATCACTATGAAAATGCAATGCAAGCTAGTCTATGGAAAAAATGCAATGCAACTAAGCTATGAAATTGAAAGAACAAGTGTTACAAATCCCTCCTATTAAGCTATGTGAGGTTATGCTATTGCATGAAAGGAAATCTAAGCTATGAAAGCCATGAAAAATGAAACTACTTATGCAAGAATGTAAACTAAACTATAAAGCAAATGAAGAAATCTAAAGTAGGATGCAACAATGATCTCTAAAAACATGATGATATGAAAATGAAGGAGAGAGCTCTCCTTTTATAAGAAATGCAAAGGAATGGGCCATGGAGATTAAGAGGCAAAAGTCTTAATCAGCGGTGGAGCTTGAAAGAGGAGCAATCTGTGTGCACAAGTATCCTCCAATAAAAAATAGGAGTTGACTTTATGTCCATATGAGACAAAAAGTATTTTCTTCTTTTTATAAAATAGGAATAGTGCTTTATTTGTGCAACTTAGGATAAGATGAAAAGGTGGGGCTTTTTATTTATTAAAAGGGGAGGAAATATTCCTTTTAATTAAATAAAGACTTAGGATAAATGGTTAGCCCAAGGATAAAAATCCAATATATGATCGAATTTAAGATTTTATCAAGAAATTAATAATGTTGAAAATATTAATTATTGATAAAATTGATTCAAGATCAATAAATCGAATAAATGGGACCCAAAGTCTAGGCGACCATTTTTGGGTGCATACATTTGCCCCTCTTTGACTAATGTGTGATCGATTTGGGAACACATGTAGTCAAAAAATGAAATTGAAATGTGAGATCGATCTGGGATCACAAAACAACTCAGATGTGAGGTTGATTCAGGATCATATCCGGACAAAGCATAAACAAAGGCCTTTGAACATGAGGTCGATTCAGGATCACATTCAAAGTAAGAGATAAGAATCTCAAATTTGAGCAAAAGCTCACAAAAGATGTCTGAATCAGAAAAATCAAGGAATCGGGGATGAGAATCCCATAAATACTGCCCCCTCGGAATCAAAATCGAAATCAAGTAGAGGAGAGATAGAAAATTGATAAGGGTGATCAAATCATAATAAAATCACAATCGAAGGTAAGGGTCAATAGGTTAACCATTAGGCAATGAAACATGCCCCAGTGAGGAAGTAGAAGAATAGAAATAGAAGACTAGAAACAGAGTGAATGAAAGACTAGAAAATATGAGAGACATGGAAGGAAGAAATTCCACCAAAGATTGAAGAATTATGCCTCAAAAGGTCAGTCAACTACGTAGAAGAATGAGAAAATTTGAAAACATGACTCAGATTTTAATTTCGAGTCCGAAAATAGATAGAAAATGATGTGATATGAAAGACCAGAAATGAAAGATATGATCAAGAACAATCAAAAAAATGAGCACAGTTGACCAACTAGTCCGTAGATGATAAGAAGGAGAGCTCTCTCCATATGCAAGATGCAAAAACTAAGCTATGATGAACCTAAGAATGCAAGCTACTATGAAAGTGGTTGACTTACAAGGTCACAATGCTAATAGACATCTAATTATCATCGTCGAGCGTTATTGGTAGCATCATAAGATCATACAATGCACACTAGCATAACTATGTGGATATGAATATGATCTTTATCAGATAGAAATGTGGAAATCTCACCTAGGCATCAAAGACATATAGGTCAAGATGACTAGTGCAGTGAGATTACCTAAGTGTGATATGGCGAGATTATGTTTGTATCAAGACACATGAAAGTCAAGATAACTAGAAGCATGCACTCGCATAAAACAGTCAAGGATAATACCTTGTCAATCCATAGTGTCAAGTAGGACCAGCATAAATGCTCATGACAGTTAGGATCAACAAACTATACCCATAAGCAGATAAAGAAAGAAAACATGTTCTCATACCCTCAGTTTTCTAGCTATGCATCATCGAAAACTTCTCAGGGAGAGACCACTCATTAAAGAAATCCTCATAGACAGCACACAAAGAAAGATAAAGTCATCATATCTCAACAAGTTAATTTTTTAAGTGCGTGTGTGTTGGTCATAGAGTCAGACTCTGATCATTGCATCTGCAAATGAGAAATATCACATCAAACTTAGACTATTGGGTAAGACATCTGATAAGTGTTAAGAAACACTCGACACAAGGGTAGTGTTGAAAAATACTATTTGGGGTGATGTTGAAAAACACCTGTTGTGAAATGCCCCAAGAGACAAACACACCTAAAGGACCTATGCGAACAGTTATGTCCCCTAGACAAAGATAAAGACCAATTCCAGACCAAGTCAAATAGGGTCAAGACATGATGGAAAGGCTCAGTGTCGAGGACGCATGCTAACAAATAGGAGTGCAAAGGCCTCAAGTAGCGCCTATTTCTAGGTTTTCACCACTTGGATTTTTATTGCAATTTTTCTCTTTTTTTCATTTTTTGATTTTTTTGTATTTTTTAAGGACTTTTTATGCTTTTTAGGATTTTTTCAGCATCATATATCAATTTTTTTGGTATTTTTTCAGGATCATAAAATATGTACAAAAGATGCCCCCAGATAGAAATGGGCATCAAGAATAGAACTTCTTGAGGTGCAAAATGTTGATGGGATCAGGGAGCTATTCTCCATTTGGATCTGACAGTAAATATGCACCTATACCAAAAGTAGCTGTGATGACATATGGTCCAAGCTAGTTAGGTTCAAACTTACCCTTTTGTTCTCTATTCTGTTGGTTCTTAGGGTTCTCTCGCAAAACAAGATCACCTATTTGAAACTCTCTAAGGTGAACCTTCTTGTTGAATGCCTTGGACATACGCTTCTGATACACTCTCATATGGTCAAAGGAAGCCTTACGCTTCTCATCTAAAAGTTCTAGTTCCTGTAACCTCATGGCGCGATAATCCTCATCTGTTATCAATCCTTTGAGTGAGACTCTGAGTGATGGGATCTCTACTTCTAAAGGTAATACCGCTTCAGTGCCATAGGTAAGGGCAAAAGGCGTGGCTCCTATAGGTGTGTGAATGCTTGTTCTGTAAGCCCATAGTGCTGGATTGATTTGCAAGTGCCAATCCCTACCATTCTTGTCCACTGTCCTATGAAGAATTTTAAGAATGGTTTTATTAGAGGCTTCTGCCTGTCCGTTTCCCTGTGGAAAATAGATGGAGGACCAATGTTTCTTAATTTTAAACTTCTTGCATAAATGCTTAGGTCCTTGTTCTTGAATTGACCTTCGTTATCAATGATAATCTCAGAAAGCACTCCAAATCGGCAAATAATATGATTCAAGATGAACAAAGAGATAGTCTTCCCTGAAGCAACAGAAAGTGGCACAGCTTCCACCCATTTTGTGAAGTAGTCAGTGGTAGTAATAATGAACTTATGTCCACCTGATGAGTTGGGATGAATCTTCCCAACTAGATCAAAGGCCCAGCGCTGAAATGGCCAATGAGAAACAGAAGGAATCAGCTCCCTACCTGGAGCATGAATCGGGTTTCCATATTTCTGACATTTTTCACAAGACTTAGCAAAGGCTATTGCATCTATTTGCATCGTGGGGCAATAATACCCTACCCTAAGCAACCTTCGGGCCATGGTAAGACCATTAGAATGTCCACCACAAATGCCCTCGTGGATGTCAACTAACGCTTGGTCGGATTCCTCCTTTTCCAAGCACCTAAGGAGCGTCCCATCTAAACCCCTCCTATATAAATCACCAAAGATAAGGGTGTGGTGAGAGGCGTTACGAATGAGGTTTCGGCATTCAGAATGGTTGAATGTGTCGGGGATGATGCCATCGCGAAGATATGAATAGATAGCACCATATCGGGAAGATTCATGTGTGACGAGGGTACAAATGACATGACTTTCAGATGAGTCAAATATGGGATGGTGTAGCTCTTCCACCAGGAATTCAAATCTTGATTCATGTGTTTCCAACTGAAGGAGTGAAGCTAATGTGGCCATAGCATCTGTAGCTTTGTTCTCCGTCCTAGGGATCTGTTGAAATGTCACAAATGTAAAGTAGCATCTCAATGAGTCAACCATCTTTTTGTAGGGTATCAATTTATCATCTTTGGTTTGATACTCCTCATTGACTTGGTTGATGATTAACTGAGAATCCCCAAAGACATGTAACTCTGTTATGTTCCATTCTATAGCCATTCTCAATCCATTGGTTAAAGCTTCATATTCTGCAATATTATTCGTACATGGGAATAAAAGTTTGTAAGACTTTCGAATATTGTACCCATGCGAAGAGACAAATAATACTCCAGCACCTGATCCATTTTGCATGTGGGAACCATCAAAGAACATTTTGCAAGTACGAGTAGTCATATATAAGATATGTTCATCTAGGAATTCCACTTGAACAGGCATACTATCCTTAATTGGGAAATCAGCTAATTGATCGACAATAGCTTGCCCCTTTATGGCCTTTCTCTCAATGTACTCTATATCAAATTTAGTCAAAACCATCATCCACTTAGCAAGTCTACCCGTGAGAGCAGCCTTACTAAGAAATTACTTAAGAGGATCAATTTTTGCAACCAAATGTATAGTATGAGCAAGCATATAGTGTCACAACTTTTGAGAAGCAAACACCACTGCAAGACAAGACTTCTCAATGTTATTATAATTGATCTCATAGGAGACTAGAGTACGGCTGATATAGTATATGGCCCTTTCTTTTCCAGTATCATCTAATTGAGCCAACAATGCCCCCAAGGAAGACTCTTTTGCTGAAATGTATAAAATCAATGGTCTCCCAGGAATAGGCGGCATCAAAATTGGAGGATTAGCTAAATACTGTTTTATTTGATCAAGGCTCTTTTGGCAATCCTCATTCCATACACAAGAAGCACCCTTATGCAGTGTCTTATTAAAGGGTTGCGCTCTATCTGCCAGCTGTGAGATAAACCTCCTAATTGACTGGAGTCAGCCCTGAAGACTTCTCATCTGACTAATGTTTCTTGGAGGTGGCATATCTAAAATTGCTTGGACCTTTTCGGGATCAACCTCTATACCTTTTGTTGATATTATAAATCCTAAAAGTTTTCCTAAGGTGACACCAAATGCGCACTTCTTTGGATTCAATCTGAGTTGAAACTGTTCCATGCGATCTAGAATCACTTCCAGATCATCGAGGTATGTGTCCCATTTTCTAGATTTAGCCAAGGTATCATCCACATAATCTTCCATGTTCTTATGCATCATATCATGAAAAATTGTGGTCATAGCTCATTGGTATGTTGCTCCTGCATTCTTTAACCCAAATGGCATGATGTTCCAGCAATAGGTTCCCCATGCACATGTGAACGTTGTTTTCTCTTGGTCTTCGGGAGCTATTTTAATTTGATTATATCCTGAGAAACCATCCATTAGAGAGTATATTTCATAGCCCGTTGTCATGTCCACTATCATGTCAATGTTTGGAAGTGGAAAATCATCCTTTGGGCATGCTTTGTTTAAATCTCTAAAATTTGTGCATACACGAATGGACCCATCATGTTTGGAAACTGGTACTATGTTTGAGATCCATTCTACATAATCGATGGCTCTGATGAATCCAGCTCTCAAAATTTTTTCTAATTCCACTTTGACAAGGAGAGCTACATGTGGATGCATTTTTCTGAGTCTCTGTTTCACTGGTTTGACTCCTGGAGCTATGGATAAGTGATGCATTATAAGATTTGTGTCAAGCCCTGACATGTTTGAATAGGTCCATGCAAAATTAATTTTCTTCTTTTGTAAGAATTGTATATATGCCTTGGTTTCTTCTTCTGATAAAGACTGAGCAAGATGAACTATTTGAGGAGCTTCTTCTGTGTTCAAATTAACTAGTTTTGTTGGCTCAATCAATACTGATGATCTGTCTTGAAAATAACTCAGCAAGTTATTAAGTACCCCATCCTTAGGCACCTCAAAGAGGTTTTCACCCTCAGATACGTCATCTCTTTTTACTATTTTTGGTTCTGATACCGCCACAAAGTGGTTTTCGCCATCAGACCTATTTTTCTTTCTTTCTTTTTCTTTTATTTTTAGACTGAGGTACTTAATATCAGGCTCCGTCATACTTGTTGTCGGTTCACTGGTGGAAGAAGCCATGGGTTCAAGAGCATTCAGATAGCAGGCAAGTTCATAGTCATTCTGAAAAGTGAGGAATCTAGGCTCTTGATGGCGCTGAGACCAATCAATTAGGTCATAGTGAACAAGGGGTAGGTCAATGACCGGTTCAATGTTATTTATGTGAAAGGTGTTATCTCTGATGACCATACAATCAGGATTCATCAAGTCCCCTCCGAGGATACCCGAGTCAGGATTTGTCCTACCAAACGAAGCGTCAGCCACTAAGGCAATTTGAGGAGTACAATCCTCTAGTCCTACACTAAGCTCATTGGTCACATTAGGTTGGGTACTATAATTATGGACAACATCCATGTCCAAATCAACTATTGCATCTGAAAGTGAGTCCCATTTGTACTCATGTGAGTCTGTGTCTGAATCATCATTTGGGCCTCGTGATGTAGAAGCCTCAAGGTTGGGAAAGGTTTCCCCTTCTCTAATGCTAGCATTGTTACTCTCTGACGCAGCTAGGATAGCAACACGTTCCATTGTCAATCTAGCATTCATATAGTCACTATCCGTCGCAGCTGGGATAGTAGGACCGTCAATTATCAAATCTTTTGAATCTCCCCAAAGGAGATTTTTTGAAGGCACCCAATCATAAGACATGTCTTGTTGATTAGAAAGATCAGGTGTGTAGTCTGAATCACTGTCTCTGTCTGTCGCAGCTGGGACAGGGACACCTTTCTTCTTCTTATTTTCAAAACCTAAGCCAACTGTTGACTTATTCTTTCATCCAAAAAGGGCATGGTTAAGAGGCTCAGCTTTAGCATCCAACCTATGGCTAAGGGGACCATATCCTGGATAACCCATATTCTTAACCAATGTATACCCTCTCCCATAAGCTGTAGGTGAAGGAGCAAAGTTCTCATTGTGTTGGTATTTTTCCTCATGATAGATCCAGTCTCTTACGGCAACTTCCTCTTTCTCTTCCTGAATAGGAACTGAAGACTCAATAAATTTTCCAAATAATGTCATTGCTGATGATGAAGGTTTCATATGTGGGGATGGTTTCCCATAAGACCGAGGAGAGATTGGCATTTTTGTAAAAGAATCAATTTTATAATCTCCCATCCCAAGATCTATGGTCTTAAACTTTTGATGGCATTTTTCAAGTGAGATACTAGAACTATCAGCTTCCCTATTCAAAGGTACATGTGATCCAATAGAGATATTATTAACGGACAAAGCACTATCTCCAAGTATGCAAATTTTGACACCATTATGGGGAAACTTAACACATTGGTGATACGTTGATGGGACTGCTTGCATTTCGTGAATCCATGGCCTACCTAGCAAAATGTTGTAGGCTAAAGGTCCAACATCAACAATTTGAAATAATACATCCTTTTCTACTGGGCTAATGCGAATAGGCAAAACGGCCAATCCCTTAGAACTTCTTTCTGCTTCATCATATGCCTTGATTGTGATCTTTTTCCTTGTGTCAATGACTTCTTTAGAATATCCTAGAGCCTTCAACAAACTCATGGTACAAATATTGAGCCCCGCACCCCCATCTATCAATACACACCTGACACGGGTTTTATGAATCATGACTTCGATGTGTAAGGCCAAGTTATGTGGGTGACTGATGGATTTGTCATCTTCTTCTGAGAAAGTGAGGTAATGAGGGCTAGCCAAATGGTTGACCATATTCTGGAATTGATCAATATCTAAGTTGTTA
Organism: Chamaecyparis obtusa; assembly: GCA_027943335.1. Taxonomy (NCBI): domain Eukaryota; kingdom Viridiplantae; phylum Streptophyta; class Pinopsida; order Cupressales; family Cupressaceae; genus Chamaecyparis; species Chamaecyparis obtusa. The sequence continues at coordinate 479,400 of BSBK01001858.1, read as the reverse complement.
GGGACACTAGCTGCTCGCAAAGCGTCCTCAAGGACACGCTTATGCTTAGGGGACAATTCTAAAAGTTCAAAAATAGATATCTGCGCTGGTGTACGTTGTAATTGGTCAATAAGGTTATAATTGGAATCAGGACCAACAACAGATTTAGGAAGAACACCCTTCGACATGGGCTGCTTAGACTTGCTAGAGCTAGGACCTCTGATAATAATGGGAGCTTGAGCCTGACCCCTAGTGATAGCATTGAGGGATTGGGGCATCCTTCGTGAGTGAGGACCTCTTAGCACCACAACGGGTCCTTCATCAGACATAGGAGTTGAATCCACATCATATCCATAAGGATCTTTCCCTCTCATCATGTTGATATTATCATCAGCCACTTCAAGCATGTTAATAACATTTTCAGCATTTGTGTATGTATAGTTAATAGCAGCCTTGCCATGCTTGTTGTTAGAATGCTCTCCTTTCTCATATTTGGGTAAGGGTTCTTTAAAAGCCTTATGATCCGCATTAGTAGTTAAACCATCAACTTGTAATCGTCCACTTTCAATGAGGTCTTGGACAAGATGTTTAAGTCTAAAACAGTTTTCTATATCATGTCCAATTCCATTGTGGAAGACACAAAAGGCCTTCTCATCCCACCAATGAGGTTTAGGATTTGGTATGCGGTGTTTGGCAGGATCCTAAGGTTGTGCCAAATTATGAGCAATTAGTATCTTGAAAATGTCTGCATAGGAGTCCCCAAGTTTGGTAAATTGTCTCTTTTCCTTTTTAGTTTTCCCTTGATACTTGGGTTTATTCTCTTGTTGTCCTAAGGATGCTTGCAGTTTCATGGCTTGGACTACATGAGAGAGATTAAAAACTCCTTCATTCTTAGGTTGTGAAGAGTCAACAACTCCGTCATTAACCACCTGCTTATTCTTGTTCCAATAGGAGTTCTTTTTGTCCTTATAACCATGATTGTTGTTGTTTTGGCCATTATTGTTATTAGTTGATTTAGCCAAAATTCTTTGTTCTTTTAGGACATCTTCTATGCGACATGCCACATCTACCATGGTATCAAAAGAATTAAATGGTATCTTTCTTACCTCATACCTTAATTCCGGCACTAAGTTACTCACAATGATGTCGATTCTTTCCTCCTCAGGAATTATCCTTGGATATTTTGAGCATAAACGTCTCCATCTTTGTAGGAAAGTGACAAAAGGTTCTCCCTGATTTTGTTTAAGCTTGCACAAATCAAGCATTGTGACCAACCTTGATAGATTATAAGCAAAATGCTGAACAAATCTTTGGATGAGTTCTTTAAATGACTTTACTGGAGGAGTAAGGTTGGTGAACCACTCCATGGCTTGACATTTGAGACTCCTCAGAAATAATCTCATCAAGTAGGAGTCTTCATGATGAAAAGAAAAGCTCATTATGTAGAACTGTCGAACATGGTCATGAGGGTCACCAACACCATCATATTTGTCATAGGTTGGAAACTCAACTTTCTTAGGGAACTCAACCAACACCACACTTTTGTCAATTGGGTTGGGACATATGGAGTCCAAATTAAATGTGCTCTTAGGAGCCCTCATCCTTTCGATATCCTTCTACATTTGCATGATCACCTCATTGGTTGAAGGATTATGTTTCTTAATCTTTTGGTGGACGTCAAAATCATATGGAACTTTAGCACCTTTGTTGATAAGGCTTTCTAGGAATTGATCCTTGTTTTGTTCCACATATCGTTCCACATATGATTGAAAGGATGGTTCTTGTTGCATAGTCATAAAATCCATATGGTCAAATTTGGCATAACTTCCTCCATGTTGTGAGCCATGATGTGCTCGTTGGGAGGGTTGCTTTGAATGTCTATGAGGTGATCGTCTCCTATGATGATCATATCTTGAAGCCCTTCTTCCTCTAGGGCTCGGGGATCGTGAGGGTGTCCTTGATCTCCTTCTAGGACTTGGCGAAGGGGTAGATGGGGGTGAGTTGGTCCCACTATTGGTTCCCCTCCCATTGAATCGGCTTTGGAGTTGTTATGCATAGAGTCTATCTTCTTCTTCTTGGGTGACTCTCTTCCTTATGTCCAATAATGCACGTTCCTCTTCTTCTAGTTGTCTGAATTTCTCTTTTTTAGTAGCTTGTTCATCCAAATAGGCTTGCTTCTCCCTCTCAATACTTTTCAATCTCATATTTGCATATCGAGAGGTATCTTTAAGTGGAGAGGATGGTCTCGAATGCCTTATTGCATTGGCTGCGTTTATGTGGTGATCACTAGATTCGTTGTTCTGGTCCTCATGTTGTGACCCTGAATCTGAGTGAGTTTGCTTATGATGTCTCTCAGCTCATTGGTGAGCATCAAAATACCTCGCATTGTTGAGAGGTGACCCGAGTGGACTAGCATGATAAGAACCACCGTACTCTCTCCTATGCCGTTGGAAGATATCCTCAAGAGTTTGATTCATGGCTTCTCTTTGTTGTCGATTGAAAGTGTAACTCATGTCCATGCTTGATGAAAGTGGTACAAAAGAGGTGCGCACTTCACTAGGATTAGCTTTTGGATTAAAACAAACCTCAGATTCACTCTTAGGTGATTGATCAAAAAGGGGTCCTTTTCCCTTATGCTGTCGACGAGTCTTAACGGGTGGTAACTGGCTAAAGGCAATAGGGGATCGCTTCCCTTGATTGACTTGGTACCTTGTCGTAACTGACATGAAAGAAAGATACTCTTAATGATAAGGTGACCTCTCAAAGTGTTAGCGCCAAACTAGGATAATCAAAGTCCTCTATTGTCCAAAGAGAAATGAAAAGATAGAAAAGGGGCTTTACCAACACTGTCAAAGATGTGCTTCAAATCAAAGGGTGACTACCCTTGCACTTTTGAACTAGGAGGTTGGACTAGGCCAAAAATATAATTGAAATTGAGATTTAAATGAAAGCGATTTGGACAATAAGAGCACTAAAATTTTCCAAGAATGTAGCTAACAAGCCTAGAGATGAACCTTGTTACCAAGAATAACCTTCTAACTTGACAACTATTTCTAAAGTGACTTTGTAAATCAATTAATGCTGTCCCTAGAGAGAAAAAACTAGAGATTTAGAGTAAAGACAGGCTTCCAGTGATAGGGTAAATCATCCACTAAAAATCTGATCCACCAAGAACAGACTGAAAATGGCCAAAACTAGGCAGACTCAAAAAAAGTTTCAGACGATACTTCGCCCTAAGCCAGGCGATACTATTGCAAAATTGTTCAACTTTTGACCAAAATTGTGTAAAATTTGCATTTTTGGGTTTGTTTGATCCAAAAAAAATTTGGTCTGAGGGTTGATGTTTTCGATCTCAATCACAATATCAGCAGGATTTTGGTAGGTTTGAAAACAGTGAGGGATCAAACATGTCTTCAAGCACTTGAAGCAAGGGCAAAAGCAACCTTGCCAAGAAAATCAATTGTGATATGAAAAAGCACCCTATGAATGCTACTGATTGTTTGTATGTTGAGAATGTTTACACTAGTGTAGCACAATCGAAAACACTTCAAGAAAATCTATCCTAAAAGGTCAAGGCTCAATACTTACCAACTTAGCCCACAACTTGATGTCCCCTCGCCTCACACAAAGTGGTTACCCACAATAGATGTTGGCTTTGTCATGGAAGTGTCAAAGACACAACCAAAGGAACACATATGGTGAGTATCTTAAGGTGATCCGGGTAAACCACTTGGATCAATCCTTGCACTAAGAAGATAAGCGGCTAAATAAGGTGGCTTCTATCTATGGTTCTTAATAAGGATTTCTGTTCATAACACCCCTCTTGCTCCTCATAAAGGACTAGGACCTCGCGGCCTCAAGAGTACCTTAAGCATTCTTGTTCAATATGTTCCCCATGGTCGCAATCCCATGAGCTACTCACATCAAACGAAGATAAGTGTTATTTCTACCAAAGTTTTTGGTGTCCTTGATAGCCTTGAGATTATAGTGAGTTGGAATCACTTGCCACCAAGGAAAATGATGACAAGGTTGTCCCCACTTGAGTCGTTCCTCTTGATTACTCAAGAGCAGGCCCACTAACAAATTATAAATCTAAACAAAAGGTGGATTAATTCTTGAGGTTCAAGGTTTTTGGTTCACCTCAAGGGTGAAGAGCATACTCCCCTATCTCAAAAACTTCTCCCAAACACACCAAGCAAAGAGATTCAATTACTCCCTTGCTTCCAAAACCTTAAGATGGGTCAAGATTTTCTGATTCACCTAAAGGTGAAAAGCATACTTCTCCTACCACCTCAAAATCTCTTTCACAAGGTATTAAAGTTCCTAATAAATGAAACAACTAGTTTTTGCCACACTTAAAAGGAAAGCAAATAAACAAGCAAGATTTTTTTTTGTTTTTATGCATGGGCAACCCTACAAAAACCATTAGTAGCCCTCTTTGACATGCGTTCTTTTGGAAAAATATCTCAAGCAAGTGCACCTACAACCACAACTTGTTAGGCCCACAAGGTTAGCAAAATCCAAAATCTAACAATGGTTAGCACATGAAAAATCAGATAATCTACAAAAATAACTAATCAAATGACAAAATCTGAAAATGAAACCATCATGGTTGGATTAGGCTTGGAAAGACCTTTCCAATGATATATAACAATTAAAATTTTGATATCATTTGCAAAAATTTCTCAAAAATGGGCACCTGTTTTCCAAGGTAGCATGGATTTGAAAACGCTAGAATTTTCAAAAAAAATTGAAAACAGCAAATAAACTAGCAAAATTCAACAGACAATACCAGACAATATTTAATAGCTAAAACGCGACATTTAAAAGCTGGCAGGCGTGATTAAAATGTGCACAGGTGTGAGCAGAATATGCAGACGCGTGAATAAAAAATGTAGACGCGTGAACAGAATGCTCACAGGCGTGAACAGAACGTGCAGAGGCATGAACAAAAAATGTAGACGCGTGAACAGAATGTGCAGAGGCGTGAGCAGAATGCTCACAGGCGTGAATAGAATATGCAGAGGCGTGAATAAAATGCTTGCCTGCGTAAACAGAATACTCACAGGCGTGAATAGAATGCCTGCAAGCGGTGTTTCACCTGTTTGCGCAAAATTAATGAAAATAAATGACAAAAATGCAAAAAATGAAGGACAAAATAAAACTATTCTGCCCCACGGTGGGCACTAGAAATGTACACACTAAAATGGTACACTTTTATGAACCATTACATGCAAGGTTGCTCAAGAATGAGGCCTCACAAAGTGACTCATAGCTCTCTATGCATGGAGTTGCAAGGGACTATGATGTATTTGCTCTCAGCTAGAGCTACAAGCTTGTGACCTTGCTAGTCAACCACACAACGAGAGATTCAAATGAGGACAAGGGAAAGAGTGCCAATATCCTCAAGAATCACTATGAAAATGCAATGCAAGCTAGTCTATGGAAATGAAAATGCAATGCAACTAAGCTATGAAATGGAAAGAACAAGTGTTACAAATCCCTCCTATTAAGCTATGTGAGGTTATGCTATTGCATGAAAGGAAATCTAAGCTATGAAAGCCATGAAAAATGAAACTACTTATGCAAGAATGTAAACTAAACTATGAAGCAAATGAAGAAATCTAAAGTAGGATGCAACAATGATCTCTAAAAAAGCTTCAAAGTCTTCAAGGATTCCTGCAGCATAAGGTTAGCATAAAAACGTGATGATATGCAAATGAAGGAGAGAGCTCTCCTTTTATAAGAAATGCAAAGGAATGGGCCATGGAGATTAAGAGACAAAATTCTTAATCAGCGGTGGAGCTTGAAAGAGGAGCAATCCATGTGCACAAGTATCCTCCAATAAAAAATAGGAGTTGACTTTATGTCCATATGAGACAAAAAGTGTTTTCTTCTTTTTATAAAATAGGAATAGTGCTTTATTTGTGCAACTTAGGATAAGATGAAGAGGTGGGGCTTTTTATTTATTAAAAGGGGAGGAAATATTCCTTTTAATTAAATAAAGACTTAGGGTAAATGGTTAGCCCAAGGATAAAAATCCAATATATGATCGAATTTAAGATTTAATCAAGAAATTAATAATGTTGAAAATATTGATTATTGATAAAATTAATTCAAGATCAATAAATCGAATAAATGGGGCCCAAAGTCTAGGCGACCATTTTTGGGTGCATACAATAGGTTGTATAGTTTAGGAGAGAGAGAGAGAGAGAGAGAGAGAGAGAGAGTTTAGGGTTCATGGTCATTGATGTAGATCACTCACCAAATCATATTATACATTGGAATAAAAACCCACCCTTTAATAAATTTGATGAGCACAACCTAAAAAGGATAAAGGGATGCTAATGCAAGATCTAGGTAAAAGGGGGATTTGGGTATTTCCTTATTGAGTAAAGTGTGATTGATATGTAAATCTGATATGTAAAATTAAGTGCAAGAGGAAAAGAGGAAGAATGAACTCACCTTGAAAGTTAGGAGGGAACAAATGAACTTTAGATCTGGGTTTTACTCTCAGGAACAAAAACTGTTATGGATCTGGAACCCCGAGACCTATATTTTATGACTATGAAATTTGTAGATTCCCAAGACTATGCCAACTCAAGTCACCTTGTCCCAAAAATTTGGCCTTGTCCTAGAGAATCCAAATCAGGTGAATTCTATGAAGGATTTGAGATTGGTTCTGAAACTTTGAATTTCTAGATTCAAAACTCCAATAACCTTTTCTTGCACACAATAAAAAGGGAAAAAGGTTGTGGAAAGGGTCTTTCCTTGGTCAAGCTCTTGTATAGGAAATAACCTTGAAATGAGATTGAAATTGCATAAGGAAATGTAATCTAGATCTGAAATACAAATCACCTTATATCTCAATGATACAATGCCTTTTTGGAGATGATCACAAGTATTTTTGCAAGAGCTTCGACTCCACATAATCTAATAGGCAATAATGAAACCAAACCCTTGAATGATGAATGTTTTAGTTTTCCACAACGTTGGATTGAGAAAGAAAGAGAAGAAGAAGACTTGATGGATGAATGTAGATCTCTTCCTTTGATTACAAACTCCTTTGTCTGACCTCTAATGGGGAAAGAAGCTAGATCCATGGAAGCCAATGCATGATGGAAATGATGGATTGAAGACTTAAAATGCTTAATGGCTTCCTCGCACTTGAATGCTTGATAATGTATGCCTTCACTAAAAGGATACTTTCTTTCTTGCTTAAATGCACAATAGATTGCTCGATAACACTTGCATGAAGATGAGATGTGAAAATGTGAGGAATAGGTCTCTTTTTATACACATTTTGGGACTCAATTTTTCAAGGTCGACCCCAATTAAGCACCTAGGAGAAACAACCCTGCATTGGGCTTGGAGCCCTCTAAATTGAAAACCCTAGGACAAGGCTAACTTGGGTCGGCCTACTCTAGGATAAGGCTAACCTAAGTCAACACTGTCCGAGGTCTTTTTTAAAGTTATCATGAGACCATGGTTGTGTGCTAAGAGGGGGGATCTAAAAGCCTTAGTTTATCAAGAAATCAGTGCAGATCCCAAAATATAAAATGCATGTAAAAGGACCTAGGAGGAAAAGTGAATTATGAATGAATGAAACTGTAAAATTATGCATAGAACTTAGAGCCATTCTTGAGTTTTGAATAAATAATTTTTATTTGAAGGATGCCAAAGGGCTAGAAGGACGTGAAATTAATGTGGGAACTCATAGATGCTAAAATGGGACTAAAAATGAGCACCTAATAAGGGTACTTACTTCTTAGGATGGTATATGTATCCCTTAATTTAGTGAGAGCATGAGTCCACCTCATGCTCACGGTAGAGAGAGAGAGAGAGAGAGAGAGAGCATCACTAAGTTCAAGGAAATAATCCAATCCCCCAAACTAAGGATCTTAACTCGTACATCCATATACAAGGATACAAAAAGTAAAAATAAATGCCTAAAGCTTACTACTTTTCCAAGTCAACTAGTTGAAGAGACCTTGATAGAGAAAATATCTCAGCTGCTAGCATCGCTCTTAGACAGCTATTTCAAGAGCACAAGTGGTCACCTAAAAAGAGCAAGAGCATAAATTAAAGATAAGATAAGACTCCATGATCCAATCCAATAGAAAAGTGTGTTATGCCATGGAACCATGGAGGAGATATCAAGACAATCACAGATAACATTGTTAGCTTAACTCATGTAGTGATGCTAAGTATTGTATTGATGAAGATTGGTACATATTTAATGACAGGTGAATCAGTTATTTGGTTGTCATTGATGTCAATTGATTGACTTAGTGTTTTCAGTATGTTATTAGATATTGTGTGACTGAATCATGAGTTATTGTATGTTTCTGAAGCTACTATTCTAATAGAAGAATATGTTATGTGTTGTGATGTTAAGTTTGCAATCGCGACTTTTGATATGAATTATTGAGTTGGTTAGGTTTGAATGGGATCAAACTAGGTAACTCCTAAAACATTTAGTAACTAACAGTAAGTGATTTGAATTTTGTTTCAAATTAGAAAAGTTTTGGTTGGAGTAGTCATATAGGATATGATTGATAACAATGTCTAAATACTATGTTGAGGATCGCGACTCATAATGTTGATAGGTGAAGTTGGTTTAATTGACTGGAAGTGGTATTGACAAAATGAACAAATAAACAAGACAAAGTTCTTTAAAAAGTGATGAAGATTTGTGAATCGGTGAAGAATTTTAAAGTGGCAATGGGATCAATTATGTTTGTAGTGAAGTAGTAAGGCAGTTTCATGATTTGTGGAAAGTGTTTGATATCACATTTCCCTAGGTATGTGTTTGAGGTGGATTCTTCAAGAATTTTCTTTTGGTCAAAAGAGTTTTTGAAGATGGTTCAATTTCCAAGGTGAAATCTATATGGAAGCCAACGCGATCAAAGAAAAACATTTTATGAGTTGTTAGATACATTATATCTTACCTAACATGATCAAGATCGTTCATATCTTAGATCTAGGGTTTATTTCAAGTAGGTGGAAGAAAAACTATATATTAGAAAGTTGGAAAAGGAGTTAGTTGATCAAGATTAAATTGGGAATATACTTAAATATATTTTTACAAATTTTCCTATGTTTTAGTAAACTACATTTTTGAAGGTCTTCGGAGCATTTATGGGCTTGGATGGTGCTCGGAGGTATCAACATAGTGCTACCTCTGAAATTTGATTCTAGATTTATTGAATGCCTTTTCAATGAAGTAAATTGTTCACAATGCGAAGCTAGGACTATAAAGTTATGCCTTCTTCAAGTGGACCTAATTTTTATATATAGTTTTATGATAAATTTTGATAGTTTGAATTGTTTATTTATTATAAACATTATGATGGTTCTTCATTTCATTTCCAAGGGATTCTTGTGACCCTTTGGATCCATCAGATTTGTATAAAATCCAATATTCGAATAGAATGGATCAATTTTTGGTTTGCAACCTTGTTGTTAATCTTCTTAGTTTTTATGTTGAATTTAACAATACTGCAGGTATCACACCAAGTATTGTAATCTGGTTTCATAAATCAGATCATTAGTTATTGATTGTGAATTACAGAAGGGTGTAGTGATAAAGTAAGTAAAGGAATCAAGTGTGATCAAGCCAAGAAAGAGTATAGTGTGTGGAGAAGAGTTTCAGATCTTAATAGGATCTAATTATGCAGAGATAGTAAAATTTCACAGATCATCTTATATGTTTCTTTCTAACCATTGTAACAGTGAAATCCCTTAACTGGGTAGATCCTAATAGATCTTTGTGGTAAATCCTCTAACAAGGTGACATTCATGTTGAATGTTTAAAGTCCTCTAACAAGGTTGCTCCTAACAGGGAAAAGATCCTAATAGGTCTATAGGAAAACCCCTTAACCAAGTAGCACCTAACAGTGCTTTTGTAAACCCTTAACTGGGTAAGCTCCTCACAAGGCATATTCTAGAAGAGTACAATTTTAGTGGATACCAAATCCCACCATGGTTTTTCCCATTTGGGTTTCCAAGAGAAGAATATGGTGTCTTCATTGTGTGATTGATTTGGTATTTGTGGATGCATGCTTTGAATGTTTATATCTATATGAGTTGATGTTGAATTTTTTGGTGCATAAGTTTAAAGAGTTTTAAATCAGAGAATGTTTTGATTATTGATTCACCCCTCCCCTCTCATTTTTCAGACCTATATTAACAATTGGTGTCTCAGATCTGACAAAGGAGGTGAGTTCACCTCACAAGAGTTCACAATATTTTTTGAAGAACATGGAATAAAGAGACAAATGTCAGCACCAAGGACACCTCAGCAAAATGGAATTGCTAAGAGAAGGAACATATCCATAATTGAATGTACAAGAACACTTTTGATACAAAAAGGAGTGGCTCAAACCTTTTGGAGAGAAGCGGTAAGTACTTTTATCTATACTTTGAACTGGGTACAACTTAAGAAAGGTACAAATAAAACACCTTATGAGTTGTGGTATGGGCATACTCCTAGTCGGTTATTTTAAAATCTTTGGAAGCAAATGTTACATAAAGAAGGATGAGAAAAATGGTAAATTTGATTCTAAATGTGATGAAGGGATATTCATAAGATATTCTACAAGAAGTAAAGCTTATAAATGTTTGAACAAGAGTACTAACAAGATGATTGAAAGTGAAAATGTTAGAATTAATGAATTTTTTGTGAGAAATGAAGAAGATAGAAAAAAGGAGCCAAAAGATTATGACAGGTTTATTTATGTTCAAGTGGTGGAGCCAGATACAGTACCTCAAATAAATGAAGTGGTGAATGGTCCACTACCGGTGAACATTCCACAATCGGTGAAAGATCCACAACTGGTAAATGATGATGAAGGTAACCAAATAGAAGAACTGGTACTCCCAAGGTATGTGAAAATTAATCACTCTCAAGATCAGATCATTGGAGATAAAAAATGTTGGAGTGATGACAAGGAGTAAGGTAAGGGAAAGTACTTGTTTACTATCTTAATTAGAACCCTAAAATTGTAAAGATGCTTAGGAAGATGATGATTGGGCTAAGGCTTTGAAAGAAGAATTAGAGAGAATAGAGAAAAATAATACATGGACTTTAGTACACATGCCTACTAACAATAATTTTATAGGTACTAAATAGATCTTCAAGAATAAGTTGAATGACAAAGGAGAAGTAATCAGAAACAAGGCAAGGATATTTTGCAAAGGGTATGTGCAAGAAGGGTTGGATTATGGTGAGACCTTTGAAATTGTTACTAGAATAGAAGGTGTAAGGATAATTTTGGCTTATGTTGCCTATTAAGGTTTTAAAATCTATCAAATGGATGTAAAATATTATTTTCTGAATGGTGTGTTAGAAGAAGTATACATTGAACAGCCTGAAGGCTTTTCTACTAAAAAAGGTAAATGGTATGTAAATTACATAAAGCTTTGTATGGACTGAAACAAGGTCCAAGAGCATGGTATGAAAGGATACATCCTTATCCTATTCAAATTGGTTTCACAAGAACTAGTGATAATAGAAATGTATATATAAAATCTGAAAGTGAAGATAGGATGTTGATTGTTGAGATTTTTGTTGATGACATAATATTTTATGGAAATGAAGCATTGAGTGGGTCATTTGCAAAAGAAATGAGGAAGGAATTTGAAATCTCAATGATAGGAGAGATCAAATTCTTTATTGGTCTTCAAGTACATTAGATGAAGAAAGGGATATACATAAGTCAATCCAAGTATGTGAAAGAGATTCTAAAAAAATTTGGCATGGAAGACTCAAAATCAGTGGGAACACATATGGTCATAGGTTGCAAACTATCTAAGGAGGATGAATCCAAAGAGGTAAATGAAATTCTATACGAATCCATGATCAGTAAGTTGCAGTATGTAGTTCACAATAGACCGGATATTGCACATATTGTTGGTATTGTTGCAAGGTTTTCTTCAAATTCAAAGGACTCACATATGGTTGTGATGAAGAGAATCTTTAGATATCTCAAAGGAACTAAAAATTATAGCCTATGGTATGGTAAGGATGGAGATTTTTCTTTGAATGTGTTTATTGATGCAGACTAGGAAGGTAATGTTGATGACAAGAAAAGCACAAGCAGTGGAGCATTCTTTCTTGGTGAAATATTAGTCTCCTGGACTAGTAAAAAGCATAGTTGTATTTCACAATCTACTGCAAAGGCAGAGTATGTTGCTACTGCTATTAATTGTTAGCAAGTGATTTGGATGAAATAGATTCTTGAGGGAATTCATGAGAAGGTCACAAAATTGGTTGTTATCTATTGTCATGACACTAGTGCAATAAATATTTCCAAGAATCCAATGATACACTCGAAGACAAAACACAATGCAATAAAATATCACTTTCTAAGGGAACGGGTACATGAGAAGGAAGTAAGGCTTGATTATGTGTCTACTAAAGAACAAGTTTCTGATAGACTCACCAAGTCATTACCAAAGGATACTTTTGAGTATCTTAGAGGTAGATTAGGGTTCATTCCCATAGCTAAAGTTAATTAGAGGATGATGTTGATTGCATCAGTTCATATGCATTTATCAAAATATAATATATATGAATTGATGTAAATGTGGACTACTCCATAAGGGGAGAAGTCTTAGTATGATGTTGTGACATAGTGATGAGAAAAGAACAAGAAAAGAGAAGTCAAGTATAATCAAAGATGACTGAGTGATTACACAACTTTGGCATTACTGTCAAAGGGGGAGAATATGTAAGAGAATATGCAGAAGAGAAGATGTATTATAAAGGGAGAATATGTATGGACACAAGAGAAGAACTATGATCAGAGGTACAGACATAAGTGGAAACATTTTGCAAAAGAGGATTGTCATGAGAAAGACATACTACTTCCAAGAAGAACTCAGAAATGAAGAGGAAAAATTAAGAGTGTTTCCATCAATGCCAAAGGGGGAGATTGTTAACATAACTGATACAGTGATGCTAAGTGTTGAATTGATGAAGATCGATATAGATTTAATGACAGGTGAATCAATTATTTGGTTTTCATTGATGTCAATTGATTGACTTAGTGTTTTCAGTATGTTACCAGTTATTGTGTGAGTAAATCATGAGTTGTAGTATGTTTATGAAGTTGTTATTCTAATGGAATAATATGTTATGTGTTGTGATGTTAAATTTTCAACTGTGACTTTTGATATGAAGTATTGAGTTGGTTATGTTTGAATGGAATCAAACTGGGTAACTACTAAAATAGTTAGTGACTAATAGTAAGTGATTTGAATGTTGTTTCAAATCGGTAAAGTTTTGGTTGGAGCGGTCATAAGATATGATTGATAACAATGTCTAAATACTATGTTGAGGATCATGACTCATTATGTTGACAGGTGAAGTTGGTTTAATTGACTAGAAGTAGTATTGACAGAATGAATAGATAAACAAGATAGAGTTCTTGAATAGGTGATGAAGATTTGTGAATCGGTGAAGAATTCTAAAGTGGCAATGGGATCAGTGATGTTTGTAGTGAAGTAGTAAGATAGTTGTGTGATTTTTGGAAAGTGTTTGACATCACATTGCTCGAGGTATGTGTTTAAGGTGGATTCTTCAAGAAGTTTCTTTTGGTCAAAAGAGTTTTTGAAGATGGTTCAATTTCTAAGGTGAAATCTATATGGAAGTTAACGCGGTCAGAGAAAAATATTTTGAGTTGTTAGATATAGTGTATCTTACCTAACAAGATCAAGATCGTTCATATCTCAAATCTAGGGTTTATTTCAAGTTAGTGGAAGAAAAGATATATATTTGAAAGTTGAAAAAGGAGTTAGTTGTTGATTGTGAATCGCACAAGGGTGAGGTGATAAAGCAAGTAAAGGAATCAAGTGTGGTCAATCCAGGAAAGAGTATAGTGTGTGGAGAAGAGTTTCATAGCTTAATATGATATGATCATTCAAAGGTAGTGCAATTTCATAGATCATCTTATATGTTGCTTTCTAACCATTGTAATAATGAAATCCCTTACCCAGGTAGATCCTAACAGATCTTTGTTGTAAATCCTCTAACAAGATGACATTCATGTTAAATGTTTAAAGTCCTCTAACAAGCATGCTCCTAACAGGGAAAAGATCCTAACAGGTCTATAGGAAAATCCCTTAGCCAGGTAGCACCTAACAGTGCTTTTGTAAACCCTTAATCAAGTAAGCTCCTTACAGGGCATATTCCAGAAGAGTATAGATTTAGTGGGTACCAACTCCCACTATAGTTTTTCCCATATGTGTTTCCATGAGAAAAATATGGTGTCTTCATTGTGTGATTGATTATTTGTGGATGCATGCTTTGAAATTTTATATCTATATTAGTTGATGTTGAATGTTTTAGAGCATAAAGTTTAAAGATTTTTAAATTAGAGAATTTTTTGATTACTGATTCACCCCTCCCCTCTCAGTAATCAGACCTGTATTAACAAACACAAGCTAGGAAAATTATATTACACTAGGTGATGTATGAGAGGTAGAGAGAGAGAGAAGAGAATGTGATTGCCTTAGCCTAGTAAGATTGTATGTCTTACTGTGAACCACACCAAGAAAGAAAAGTGTGACCACCATGCCCAATAAGATTATATGTCTTACTGTGGACCACACAAAGAGAGAACCGCAAAAGATTATATCAATCTATGTTATGCTAGTTCAATCCATCAAGGATCGGTCCTTAAGGAAAGTGTGTCCAATAAGGGATCCAAAAGTCAAATAGTCAAAGGACCAAGAGTTGATAGTCTAGTGAATTGTGTTACACTAGTCACCTCATTGAGCAGGATAGGTCAAATGGTCTAGAAAATTGTGTTATGTTAGTCAACCAATCTTGAAAATGTGAAAAATGAGACTAACTCGGCCCTATAAAAATGCATTATGCTAGTAAAATCTTCCTTCCATGCTTAAATGATAGGTCAAATGGTCTAGCAAGTTGCATTATGCTAGTCAACCCAATCTTGAAAATGTGAAAAAGGAGAGTAACCTAGGCCTATAAAATTGTATTATGCTAGTGTACTCATACTATCATGATCAAAATATATGCAATAAGGAGGGTATATATGCCCCCAACTTAAGATGGAAAAATAACTACTATTTTTGCATCTTAAGAAAATGATGAACAAGGATAAAGAAGTTTTAACACCAAGACCGTATCCACAAGCAACACCCAGTCCAAACCAAAGAGGTCACAACTCCTATGAGGTCATTGAAGGGATGAATTCAAAGAGATAGCATGCAAGAAATGTAAAACGGATCCTTGTGAAGGATGATATATTGTTTAGTCTCTAAGATAAGGGACTTTCTTACCATGTAAATCTAATAGCGAACAAAAGAAAGAGAGTGTGATCAAGGACACATATCCATAATGTAAACCAACATTGCTATGTAATAATGGATATTGAATGATAGAAAAATATCGCTTATGCAAGGGAAAAGTAGATACTTGAAGAGGATGAGAGAGATTGATAAAATGCCCTTGCCCCCAAAGTGTGGAGACAAGGATAAAGAGGGCATGTTATGATACTTACAAAGTATGATCAAACCATGCATTAAAAAGAGCCCCCAATGAATAGGATAACATTGTTACATAGTGTGGAGTAACATAGTAGGGAGTTAGATGTTATTCAAATAAATTGGGATTGAAAAATAACTCATTGTGACACGATATGTGAATAACATCATTATCAATGAGTTGTTTAATTTTTTAATGTAAAGCTTGGCATTCATTAGTTGAGTGGTCATGATATTAGTGATACATGCAAAAAGGAAGATTCATAATATTTTGACTACACTTCTTTTTAGGCCTAGTAATCACCTTAGCATGAAGAAGGTTAGGAAAAATCATTTATTGATTAAAGGTATATGTAGAAGAAGTTTTAGATGATAAAGGAGAGGATGTGGACAAAGAAGGATATTTGAAACCAAATGCTTCAATAGGTTTCTCACTATTCTCAATGCTTTTCTTGTGCACATCCTAAACCATGTTTGGAATTGTGATTCACAATGGTGTTAATAGCGACCATTTGTGGCTTCTTGTAAGGATTAAATCCCAATCCATAAGAATGTTCATGCCCCTCATTTCCTAAAGCCACTTAAATTCCTTGTTCATGTTTTCCACATCCATTCTCATTGAGTCCATGTTTTTCTATTAAATGATAACTAGGGCTATAATAAGAAGCCATATCAAAAAGAATTAATGGGGCCTCATAGATCACTATCTCATCATCATCAAGTTTTCAAAATTTGTTAGGAATGGAAGCAGAAACATTTTTTTTACTAAGGTCATTAGAAAGTGGAGTTGTGGTATTAGATTCTTTATCAAGTTTAGAATGTTTAAGGTTCAATTTTGAGACTTTTTATTCTCCAATATAGGTTGGGGTGAAATATAAGGATCCTCAATCGTCATCCAAAATGAAAGTAGTAGAAAGAGGATCATCATTAGGTTCTTGATCTTGTTTTTCTTTGATCTAGACACATGTTTAGTGCTTGATTCATCATTCAAACAACTATTTGGGTGATCATCCATCATAAGAGTGTACATCAAATTGTTATAGACAAACTTGACTTTTCGATGAAGAGTATAAGGAAAAGCATGCATAACATGTAATCAAGGTCTTCCCAAAATAAGGTTATAATTAAGAGGTCTAGGCATCACATGAATGGGAGTGTCTAGAATAACCAGACCTACCTTAATAGGTAAGGTGATAATGCCCAATATTTTATTAGAAATATTTTCAAAGGCATGAATAGGAATGTAATTAGGTTTAATATTTGAAACATTAGCTTTGATCTCTTTCAACATGTCCATAATAAAAATATTAAGTATGGATCCATTATCGAGTAAGGTCCAACGAATGAGATTACCATTGATAAGGATAGCTACCATAAGGGCATCATATCGATCTTGGACTTCTTTAGAAGGTAAATAATCTTGAGTAAACATAATTTGAGGTGGGACATGAGTAGCATGCATGCATTGCAAAAGGGAATTAATGTTGTCTTGATTAGGTGGTGGAGTTGGAAGAGTGGTTAAAGATTATTTCAATGCTTCATGATCTGTAGGAGAAGTGTGAAGGAGTTCCTAAAGAGATATCTTGGCAGGGGTATTATGAATTTGTTCTATTAAGTCATATTCCTTTCAAAGATTTTGATGAAGATGGGGAGGAGGAGGAAGCATAGGTTGAGAAGGAGGTAGAGAAGTAGGAACAACTGGATTAGTAGGTTGAGGATTATTTCTTGTACGATAGGTGTAAACCACCATATGATAATCCTTAATAAACTCCAAAGATTTTCTAGATTTGTCTTTCACAGTTATAATTGAATTATTTGGAGTTTGAAAAGAACTTTGTTGAATATATCCTTTAATTGTAATCACTAGTGTAGTGAAAGTTTGAGAAGAATGTTGAGGATAACCTTTAACAGTAACCACAAGTTTTTTAGGTGTTTGGAATGAATTTGGTTTAGTGCATCCTTTGAAAATTATCATAGGCTTGTTAACTACCATAGATTGAGTATGAAATAACATTGACTTGATCAAGTTCTTGATTATTCATGGGTTTATCACTAGAAGGAAGAGCATTAAATAAGTTAATAACAATATTATCATCTTCTTCCAAGATGTCTTTAGAAGAGGGATTAGGGACTTTATTTAATTATTCATCTCTAGGAGTGTCAAATAAAGGTAAGATGATATCAAAGAAGGTATTTATTATGTCTTCCTCTTTCTCTAAAATATCCTTATAAAGGGGGTATGTCTTAAGAGAAGGAGAAACGTCAAACATAAATGCATCTTCATTAAAGGAAGAAGAAGAAATGTCAACCATTATATCATCTTATTTTAAGAAGGTTATTCCATGAGGAAGAGAGTAATCAATGTCATTATCCAAGGGTTCATCCCAAATAGGAGAATCATCAAGGGGAGGAACATCTCTATGAATGAAGCTCATTGTATAGGAGAATAACAGTTATGATTCATTGAATCTTGATCTGTAAAGGGGAGGGGGGGGACTTAAAAGAAATAGAAGGTGAAGTATCATCATCCTTAACCAAAGTATCCTCATAAATAAGACTTATATTACGAGAAGAGTTTACATCAATCCTCAAATCTCCTCCCCAAAGAGGAAGATCATGGAGAGAAAGATTAAAGTTATCTTCTTGCTCTAATATATCCTTATAAGGTGATAGAAGAGAGGACAAAGAAACATCACATGCATTAAATTAACTCGTTTTAGTGATAGCATAATGCAAAGGCAAGTTAATCAGAGGATGTTGTTTTATCTCAAAAGTGGTTGAATGGTTTTGGGATAATGTGTTAAATAACTTTTGCAACATGAGAAGAAAGAAAGAAGTGCATACAAATCAATGAAAGGTGACAACTATGTAAATGCAGGTTGTAGAAAAAATGCATATAAAGTAAATCTAGATGCATACAAAGGGAATCTAACTACAAAAATATCCAAATAAATAGATTATAGCAATATGATGAAAATTCATACAAAATAGGTTTAGATGTGTAATTGCATAGAAAGAGGATCTAACACCAAAATTAGAATGAAAATGTCATAAGTCAAGTTTACCAAAATGTACAATAGAAAATGGTGAGAAATGCTAAGATGTAAATCATTGACAAAACCATATTGTGCATTGGAATACAAACCCACCCTTAAACCAATCTGATTTAGCACAACCCAAAAAGGATAAAGGGGTGCTAAAGCGAGATCTAGGTAAAAGGGAGATTTGGGTATTCCTTATTGAATAAAGTGTGATTCATATGAAAATTTGATATGTAAATGATAAAAGAAATACATATATGATATGTAAAAGTAAGTGCAAGAGGAAAAGAGTAAGAATGAACTCACCTTGAAAGTTAGGAGGGAACAAGTGAACTTCAGATTTGGGTTTTACTATCAGAAAAATCTCAAGAATAGAAACTATTCTGGATCTAGAACCTTGAGACATATATTTTTTGACTGTGAAATTTGCAGATTCCCAAGATGATGCTGACTAAAGTTAGCCTTGTCCCAAAAATTAGACCTTTTCATAGAGAGTCCAAATCAGGTGAATTCTATGAAGGATTTGAGACTAGATCCAAAACACTGAAATCCTGGATCTGAAACTCTGACAACCTACTCTTAGAAAAAAGAAAAAGGGGAAAAGGTTGTTGAGAGGGGATTGTCTTGGTTCATGATTTTAGGGTTCAGGGTTTAAGGAGAGAGAGAGAGAGAGAGAGAGAGAGAGAGAGAAAGAGAGTAAATATATGGATGAAATGGAGAAAGGGAGAAAGGATTTAGATTTAGGACTTAATATTATAGGATTTTGGAAATAATATAGGGTTTACTATGGTTATAGGGTTTAGGGTTTAGGGGAGAGAGGTAGGAGAGAGGTGGGGGAGAGATGGAAAGAGAGGGGGGAAGAGATATGGGGAAGGTACAAGAAGAAAGAAGGCAAGGAAGGGGAGAGGCAAAAAGAGATAGGAGGGAGATTATGGAGAGAGGAAGAGAGTAAGAGAGGGGGGAAAAGAGAGGGGAGAAGGTAAAGAGGAGAAACTTATCTTCTCTCACTATTTACCTTCTCTCACTCTCTCCATATTTCCTTTCTCTCACTCTTCCCCACCTCTCTCTTTCTCTCTCTAGAATTGGGAGAGGAGAGCATATATTAAATAGAGATGAGGACATGAGTTACTAACTCACCAATCTATGAATGCCAACATTCCTAATAGGTGTGTGCAAAGTGTCAACATCCTCATGGTGTCAAGCTTGAAGGATGAACAAGGGAAAGCGAAATCCCTAGACTAGTAGAAGATACAATTTGATGTTATAGGCCCTAAGATTGTATATTTGGTGTTTTTAGATGGAAACTTGAATACAAGGATGTTCAATTGAATTTAGGGTTAATTTATTTCATTAGAGAAGTTATATGATTGTATCAAAAAATAATCAAGGGCAATCATGGATGCCCAATATATTAGTCACAATGAAAAATTTGCTAAAGTTTTGGAATTTTATTGCTAGATGATAGGATGTATGAAGCTTGGAAAGATATATATGAAAGTAATTGATGCACATTTGCATTTCAATCGGTACTCTGATTTTAGTTAAAATTGAATCTTGTAAGGATGACCTAGGGTTTTGCAACTTTCAAGTGGTGCTATATTTTTGGCCTATGCAAATGGATCAAGCATTAGTATTGGAGCTCTTCATTTGCAATCATGTGATCAAAGAACAAATTTTAAATGATAGAATCAAATATTATAATGGACACAGTTCCCAATTCTATTATTGCAATGTAAAAGTAAAAATATTGTAAAAGTTGTCATGAGGCTTTACGTTGACATATTTTGAACTTTTTTCCATAAAATAGGGAACTTGTAATGATGTAAGGGATCTAGAACTATTTTGAATATCTAAATCATATAGTAATTAAACCAAATCTATTGTAAATTTTTGCAATCATGAAGAATATTTAATAAGAAAAATGTAGTTCGGAGTTGTAGGTTATATTTTGCATGTGAATTATTTACATTTTGTGTGGAAATTTTATGTTTAGATTAACCTTAATAAAAGCACTTGTGTGTTATTTTTTATTGTCTCATTGGATGTGAGTACTTTCAAGTGAAGATACTAAGGTTTTCTAGGCTTATTAGTATACATTTTCTATATGGTATATATGATCTACTACTTTTATTCAAGAATAGATTCAAATTCTTTGAATGAGATCTGGAGGAATGTGTGTTGTGTTAAGGTATCATTAAGAGTTGCAAATGATACCCTTTCTTGGACATATTTTTGCAATACAATAATATAATTGTTATCATTTTTAAAGTGTGAAATTTTGTTGCATGAAGCATGTAGAGGTTGACTTTGTTACCTTAGACAAGCACCTATCTATGGAAAGTATAATGGTTTAAAACTCATATTCTTAAACCTTAAAGTCAGAAACAAACATTTTACTTTTCTTTTATGTGTTCAAAGTGGTTCCATGTTCTCAACATGTTGAAAAACATAAGATATTAAGGAAATAGCTAATCTAAGATAGAATCCATTCACACCTTAATATAAAAGTGAGAACATTTTACTCCAATTAGTATCTTAGTGTGTAGAGATAAATATTTTAGATATTCAAATAAGGGTTACCCCTTTAGGTCTAGTAGTGCCTAAAATATGGAGGATAAAAATCATTGTCTCCTATTCAATTGTCATTGTTCTAGGAATCCTAATCATTAAAGATATCTACTTTATAGGGGTAATCATGAAATCAGTTAGGAACACCAACAAGTACTTTTGTGAAGTCCAAGAAGATGGCTCTATATTCTTCATTCTTGTTGTCAAATCGAGTTGTGATGGGGACAATTTCTTCTACATCAAATGGTCATTCTTTTCTAGTACCTAAGGGTGTTAATGCTTTAAATATGAAACTCCCAATAGAGAAGACAATATTATGGCATCAAAGAATTGGCACATTGATAAAAAAAAGTTCTCAAAGCCCTAGAAAATAAATGTCCCATAGAGAGGCATGATTACTGTAATCTTTTGTTTGTTTTTTTTTAGTATTGCATTTATGGTAAATTAAATTGTGTTCAATTTTGGTCTAGTCTTCATAAATCTTCTAGGTTGTTGGACTTAATGCATTCTAATATTTTTTGTCATATTACTATTCCTTCAATTTTGAAATCTATGTATTTTGTATCATTGATTTATGACTACAATAGATGGATGTCTATTTATTTTCTCAAGAGTAAATCTAAAAAATTTAGTCATTTTAAGGAGTTCAACGCTCTTGTTGGAAATTGGGCTAGTAGAAAGATTAAGGTTTTTAGGGTTGACAATGGTGGTGAGTTTTTCTTGGTAGGTTTCAACATGTTCTTTAAGGAAAATAGGATTGAGAGGCATAAGACAAATCCATACACACCTCAAGAAACTGGAGTTCTGGAGAGGATGAACAAGATGTTGATGGAGAGGGATAGGAGTATGCTTAATGGTGTTGAACTTGAATTAAAAAATTGGGTTGAAGTTGGAACCCTTCTATCTGGTAAACATATCTCCTACATCAACACTTACTAATAAGACATCTATGGAGGTATGGTTAGGAAAGAAGCCCTCGTTGAGGAATCTCAAATTATTTGGTTGTGAACCTTATGCTCAAGTTCCAAGTGAAAAAGAATCTAAGTTGGAGAACAATTTTGTGAAGTGCATCTATATTGGCTACGGTGTTGGTGTAAAAGGTACAAGCTTTGTGATCTACTAACAGATAAGGTTCTCCATAGTAGAAGTGTTGTTTCCAAAGAGATGAAACCTAATATTATTGAACTACAACCATAGAAAGATGAGAAATAGAATAAGGATATAATTTAGATTCCTTGTACCCCAGAGAGAAAAGAACTAAAAGCTCCAAATAGACCAAATGGTGAAGAGAGCTCTAGTAGCTCAAAAAGTTTAGAAGAAGGCAAAGTACCTCAACTTCAACCTTTGAGGAGGTCTACCAGAACAAGGTGGCAACCAGATAGGTTTGATTATTCATTGCTAGATTACACTTGTATTTTTACTTTGATTGCTAACACAAATGAGCCAAGGACTACTAGAGAGGCTATGGGAATAAGTGATGCAGATTCTTGAATGGAATCCATGAATGATGAGATGACATCTTCAAAGAAGACTACTTCGGATGTGGTACCTTTTCCTAAAGGATGTAAGCCTATGGGATGTAAAATTCAAGAAAATTTTAGGTCTTGATGGTAGTGTTGAGAAACATAAAGCATGGTTGGTCATAAAGGGGTATTCCTAGGTTGAGGGAATAGGTTATGGTGATATTTTCTCCCATGTTGCAAAGTTAACATCCATTTGGTCCTTACTATCACTTGCTATGGTTTGTGATTGGAAAATCAAGAAAATGGATGTGAAAACAACACTACTTCATGGTGATTTGGAGAAAGAGATTTATATGTCATAGCTACAATGTTTTATGGTAAAAAGTTAAAAAAAATTGTATGCAAGTTGAAAAGACTTTGTATGGTCTGAAATACCCTCCTAGGGTGTAGTACCAAAATGTTGATACCTATGTGTTGAGTTTGGGATCTAAAAGGTCTAAATCCAAGCATTATGTTTAATTCAAATTGATAATGGTTGTATTCTTATTATTGCATTATATATTGATGATATGTTACTATTGGGAATGGTTATTTGATTTCTAACTTGAAGTCTCAATTGACATCATAGTTCAATTACATAAAGGATTTTCTTTCTAACTTGAAGTCTCAATTGACATCATGGTAGAACAAAAGAGACAGAGCTAACAAAAAGATTTGGTTAAGCAAGAGTATGTGAATTCAATGTTTGAGAGATTCAACATGACAACTTGTAGTTCAATGATAATTACTATTGCACTAGGAACGAAGTTATCTATGGAGGATTGTCTAGAATCTTCTACTAATGTTGAGGAATTGGCTAGTGTACCATTTGTGACTATTATCGGTAGTCTAATGTATACTATGGTATATACAAGACTAGACATTGCCCAAGAAGTGGGATTCTTAAGTCGATATATGGCTAATTTTGGACAGTTGCATTGGAATGTAGTTTAGAAAGCATTCAAATATTTGAAGGGTACTTGTGAGTATTCCTTGTGCTATCATGGTTATCCTTCTAGACCTCAAAATTATGTGATAATCGATGGACATGTGTATTCAAATTGGGCATGCGACATTAACACTAGAAAATCTACTAGTGGTTATGTCTTTACTATGTATGGTGGTGCTATTGGTTGGATAAGTAAGTGGCAAGTTGTAGTCTTTGTTTCCACAACAAGAGAAGAGTGTGGAAGCTACTCATGCTTGTAAGGAAACCATTTGTCTTAGATTGTTGTGTTCAAATATTGGGTTTGATGCAAGATTGATTACTATTTGTTGTGTCAATTAGACTGTCATTTGCTTAGAAAAGAATCCAACTTTCCATGCCAGAACAAAGCACATTGATATACTATTTCTGGTTTTTTTTAAAGATATGGTAGAGGATGGGAGAGTAAAATTGGATAAGGTTGAAACTTTGATGAATGTTGTAGATGCATTGAAGAAACCAATGAACACAGAGAAATTCAGATGGTGTTTCAATTCGATGGGCCTCTTAGCCCCCTGCAATTGATTGATTGGTTCTCGAAAGGTCTTCATCAAGTGTTAGAATGTTGGAATTAAGATGTCTCAACCTTTACAAGTCCTAATATTGGTATTTGATTCTATTTATTTACTATTTGGTTTAATTTATGAGCCTAAGAGGACAATTTTGTTTGCACATGTTATTTCGTCGTCTAGTGGGAGTTGGCGTGTTGACTTGTCATCATACTGGGAAGGTGACATGGATTATTTTATCCTCACATGGAGGTAGGTGTCCCACTTAGATAACCTTGGACTTTTGTGGTGGTGGGTGACAATTGTCATGTAATAAAAAATTTATGACACACCTACCTATGACAACTTTGTGACACACCAATGTATGATAATTTAAGACAAATTTTGTGATAGAATGGACGAGTGTCAGAGGCATATTTGCATGGTGCAAGGTGGACACTAAAATTGGCTAATGACAAGTTGTAAGAGATTTTGGCATTGTTATAAAGTTATATTTGACTCTCTTGCATTTGTAAGTGTTGTCAATGATGATTTTTTTATGATGGTTGTAAGAGGTGTAAGAACATCTATCATACCTAAAGATAGTGTCCATCTTAGGAGGTTTAAATGAGGAGTCCTTTGGATATGTGCATGTGCCATTTGCATTCTTGTAGGTGGCTGAAAAGTTTGACAAATGTTTTGTGTGAGCCCATATTTTGTCTTCATCTAGAAGCTTCCTCCTTTGTTGCATTTCTCTATATAAGGTGGTCTTGGAGTGCATTATGAATGTTGTATTTTGGAGGTGAAGTGTTATGCTACTAGAATTAATCCAGATCATGGGTTGAATGTTGTAGACTCTTGTTGAAGAAGCTAAGTGTTGGTATTACATTGTAACCATTAGTTTACTAGAATACAAAGTGTTGTGCTCTTAGTGTGGGGTTTTTCTCCCAAAAGAGTCTTTGTCACGATATATCATGTGTTCATTGTTGGATATCTTTATGCACATTCATTATCTCCTTCTGAATGTGGTTATATTTTGTAATAGTTAATATTTGTAGGAAAATTTGCACTATCTTCCCTACTAGATTAGTGTTAGGAAGTGTTTTCCACAACTTAGCTTCCTTTCAAGGAGTGGAGCATATTTTTAAAAATTAATTTTTTTGATGTTAAAAGTTTGGTGTGTTAATATCAAGGTAAGCAATCTCCATTGTTGCCTTTTAGAGAGCAACCTCATGAGTTGTGAACCTTGGTTGTTGGCACTACAAGAAGCCCCACCATTTCGCCAATTTAACATAGTTAGAAAGTAATGTTCAAAAATAAATCACCTATGTGTCAATAATATTAACAATAACATCATTATTCCTAGTTTATGGGGTTGAATCAGTTGATCATGGGTTCTCTCCTAGAGCTAATACCTAACGAGTTCCCCTAGTGTGTGAATGGGTCAAGGTTAGTTTTGACATAGCTTCCAAGGCAACTTGGGACCTTCAAGAGATGGATGTGTGCTAAAAGATCATGATGGGGAAATCTTAGCGTTGGAAGCATTAAAACTCATACCACCAATAATGAGGCCAAGTTCCAAGCAACCTAGCTAGGGATTTATCTGTGCTAGTGGATGATTTTTTTTAAAACTACACTTGGAAGGAGACTCCCTAGTCATGTTAAATTCCATCTAACGTAGAGACACCCAATTGGAAGCTGAGAAAACTATTGCCACTATAGGAGCTATTGGAAAAATTTGATGATTTTCTTATCTCCCATGTGTACTGATAAGGCAACCATGTGGACAAACACTTTGTAAATTGTGTGATCAATATGATGGACACTTATG
This sequence comes from Chamaecyparis obtusa, assembly GCA_027943335.1. Lineage (NCBI taxonomy): Eukaryota > Viridiplantae > Streptophyta > Pinopsida > Cupressales > Cupressaceae > Chamaecyparis > Chamaecyparis obtusa. Next base: position 453,493 of record BSBK01001858.1, on the reverse strand, counting down.
CACAGGTGGAGTAGTAGATAGCTAGCATGAACTTAACACAAATTTGGCGGATGGGAGGACAATGTAAGGGTGAAAAAATTAATGGTTGTTAGAGTAGGTGTATTGATGAAGATTAATTTTAACAGCATTCCACATGTGCTCACTATCAACAAGCTTTATTTATCATAAATACAGCTAGAAATGCTCCCATTCCATCAAAATGGAGATCAAAACAAGCTTAAGTGCTAAGAAGAGGCAAATGTCATATATGGGAAAGATCATTAAGCGTAGACTATAAAAGGTATAGGTAGAGGCCCCACAAGTATTCAAATGAGCATGGAGATGCATACCTGAACTCAACCTATAAATATTGAATCAACACTAATATTGCTTTGATGTTCATGGCATGGCTATTAGAAGTGAGAGAAGACAAAGAAAGTGTAAGGAAGTTATGAAGAAGCTAGTTTGGGACCACTAGCATGAACAAGATATGCACCATTTCCTAGAGATTGCAGTGTTGGGGGTCAGCCTATCACCGCAAGGGGATTAGTGATCGAAAATCAACCTACATTGCAACGAGTTGTGGATTCCTTTCTCACCTAGATGATAGGAATAGGCATGGAGACAAGACAACAAGAAGCTCATGGGTATAGGGTTCCTAAAGGAGGTGGTGGACATTGTGTAGAGCTTGATGGCATATTGGCCACTAACCACTACATTGGATGTTGATGAAGAGAGAGTTTCTAAGGAGATAGTCGATTAGTAAGTAGATATTTGTATAGGTTATGTTAGTTTGTTGGGCATATAATGTAGTCGATGAGAGAAGATGTTTTGGGGTTGATCCCTATTTTTCCTTGGTGATGGTTTTTCTACTCTTCAATGGAACTTAACATTTATATAATACCTATCTTTATATTACCGGAGTGGCCTATTTACCAATTTTATATATCAAAACAAAATATAACATCATTATTGATAAACTTAGCATCTATTTTGTCAAAAATAATAATGGTTTATTGCACTAACTAGCACATATGCACATGAATCAATGTATCACTTAATGTGTGTTTATCAATCACAAGCAACTACCCACACCTTACCAAACTCTCATGAATCGAACCTAAATTATCATCAATGCCTCATATTACCTTCTATTTGCCTACATTATCAAAAAAAATGTGTGGTATAGCAAGTGCATTTCATCCTTATCCACATGTAGCATGGGTGGAGAGATTTGTTAGAGGCATTAAGACCTAAGATCAACAAACTCATACACCCTAATCAAAATGATCAAAGAAATAATTTTTTTTGTAGCAAACGCTTACAATTTCACTTACATAAAGAGGTTACAATAAATGCATGCACTAAGTGCAAATACAAGTGTATTTATTTGGAGACTATCAATGTGACATCTTGATTTGCCAATTGGTTGTCTAGTAACATAAAATTGATTTTTATCAAAAAAACATGCATGTGTTCTTTTTAGTTCTAAAGTGATGGTGAAGATTAAAAAGTTGGGGAGGATCTCACTACTATGACATGTTTTCAAGAGCACTAAATATTCTAATCTCTTTGCTAATTTTAACATTGTATTTTGCATGTGTTTGTGTGTGTCGAAAGGATTGCGATGAGCATCCTAAAAATGTTATGATAGAGATTTAACCTATTAAAGAACGATTGCTTCAATCCTCCACATCTTAATGTCAAAGCATTAAAGCATATAACGTCACCTTCTATTGCAATAAATGTGATTATCAAAACTCTTGAATTTGTTTTTAAAAACTATCTTCAATTTAGTTTTAAAAACTAATTAAAAAAGTTGGGTAGCTCAACTTAGAGTAGTCAATTCTATTTGAACCTGAATTCAAAACAAGTTTTTTTCTTATAAATTATAATCAAGAATTTCTATGTTTTTTTAATTTGTAGTAATCATTTTTTTGTTTTTTTATTGAAGAAGATTTAAACTCAGCATCATCTAGATACAACACGACTTTTGTCATTAAACCAAGTGTTCTTCAGTTCAACAATCAATTTTTAGTCATTTTATACAGATCGAAGATAGTCTATGAAATAATGGACCCTACTTTATTTTGTTTTGTGAAAGAGCAATTTGATAATAAACTCTCCCATTCACTCAACCTTCTCCTCACCTAATAAATTTTACAAAGAAATTGCTGATAATAATGTCTAATAATTATTAACTCTTATGAGATGAAATATACACTGAATGATACAATATGTAATTTATGGTTGTAATTGTATTTCGTAGTTTCTATGTCAAGGAACCCTTGAGATGTGTAATCTACTTAGCAAATTATATTTATGATTATGAATTTAAGGACTTTATGTTTTTACTTCTGCTTGTTTATTCATTATTGTTTGTAAATATTTAAGAAAAAAAAATTATTCTCTAAACTTAGTATTATGTTTTAGGTTAATATCTCCTGAGTCCCTGGAGGAGGCAATGATTTTATAAAATAAAAGTATATATTTGAAAGTTTTATGAGTCCATTGTCATATTAGGCTATTATTATTTTATTATGTTTAGGCTTTAAGGAGTGTAAGGTATTTTAAGCCCTAAGTCCCATGCTTCACAGCAACTATCCAACATGATGGTATGGACATTGCAAAATATAGGAGGTTCTCCCAGTATTGCTATTGACCACCACTTGCTAATTTAATATTGGAGGATGCTTCCATACACAAATCTTAGATTTTTAGCTGCCTTCCCCAAATTTGCCAGTTGGTAATATAATATGATAATGGCCCATTAATCTCAGGACGCAGAGATAGTTATTTAGGTAGTTGATACTCTGATAATATATTATTGTCTCTCAAACAGATGTATAATGAATACTGACAACATTTTCACCCATAACATATCTTGGAGAAATATGATTTGTACCACAATAATTTCAACATTTCATTTATTCTTTTGCTTCATTCAATTAAAAAAAAACCAACATTTCAACCATAAGAGTCAAAAAGTTAAAACAAGAATGTTAGGTAAACAAAAAAGAGTGAAAAAGATGTTTTAAACCCTAATATAATAGGATCGTTTATCAATTGCCATAGTCCCTGCCACAGCAGAAACTAGTAACAAAAGGAAGGCTGAAGAGGACTAATTTACATTTGTATGATTAGCATTCAACCTCTTTCAAATGTATTACAACTCACTATGGTTATTACCATTTGCCAACCCTGTATTCCCACAGTTATCATCGGTGCTGACCAACTTCTGAGAATAAAACCGCCTGTACTTTTCATCTACTTCAGTCAAGTAAAAAGTCCCTGGCCTTAGCAAACTATGTTTAGCAGAAGAAACAAAGCCCTTCGCTCCATATAGAGTCTCCATCAGCTTCAAGTTAACCACAAAATCTTCGGGAGAAAACTGAATACAAGAATAAGAGTAATCAATAAGAAATATAGAATGGTCAGAATTCCATCCAAAGACCTAATCACCAATGCATAGCTAATCCGATGCATAATCAATTCACAAAAACTACTTCCAAAAGGCCAATGTGTTTTTTTGGAACACAGTACATAATGCTCATAATTTTAAAGCACACAAAGACGTGAGATCTTATTGAAGTAAAAACTATTTTTAAAGATTTGGTCGACACAAAAATTTGACAACATTTGGCCTAGCTCTGGCATGGATGGAATACGTTCAAGAAGATTCTATAAATTCAACTCCTTGTTTACCCAAACGTCCATTAGACAGATCACTACATTCAAATGTTCTATTAGTCATTCATCCTTTCCACATATACATATCTTCGCTTCAACTAAGCCTATTGTCATATTATGTCATCACGAAAGTTGTTTCCCATATAATTCTTGCATTCTGAGTTTGATTTTTGTATTTTAACGACAGTGTATAAACATAATGGCATATTAGCAACTGAATATTGTCATTCTTTTAGAATTTCCAGAGAACATTTTCTAGCAGGCTTTTGAGAGTGAAACTGATTGCAAACTGTATCCACGGTAATCTTAGTTAGCATCAAATTTTCCAACACTGCCAACCCTATGGTTCTTACAAAACTGCATATATTTCTACCGCATCTGTACCAGTACACCAAAAATCACATAGTGCATCCATCAGTAGCAGGCAAGGAACTATACTCATGTTTCCTGAGGAAGCAAGAAAGAGGAAAAAATATATCTCCAAGATGTCCCCTTCTGCAAGGGACTGCAAGGGGTGTAGTTCCTATTCCTGAGTCATACCTTGGCTATAAGAAAGGTCCCATTTACCCTTCTGACAAAAGCCACATGCAAATGGATAGTACAAATGGCATGGAAAAGAAAAGCCTAGATATGTAGTTAATTCATAGATACAAATACTATTATGTGCAATTCTTCTAAAAACAATTGTATTCAATTTTTTAATCAATGCTTTGAGTTTGAATCGTACTTCACTATCCATCATCAGGGTAAGGAAAATGGTTAAAGAATTGCAAATTAGCACAATAAGTAGTGTTTGCCAACCTAGGTGACAGAAATAACGAAGGATGTGAAATAACAAATGGCATGGGGGAGGTAGCATACATAACAAAGTAAAAATGTAAGAAAATGAAAGGGGTAAAAAAATATGAGAGAGAATGGTCTCAAATAAGGTTGTTAAAAAGGGAGCAAGAAACCACTTGATAAGTAGGAAATTAAATAAACTACAATAAATAGAGGCAAGCTGTGAAATGCAATGAAAAAATAAATAAACTAAAATTATCATTATAGTTATTAAAAGGTCGTGAAATATTGAGAGGATTGGAAATGCATCTCATAACCTTTTTTAAACATCTTACTATATTTTATTTTATTTTGCACTAAATTTTACAACTTGCCTATATTTATTTATTCAATTTCATACTTCTAGTTCTCAACCAGTTTCCTTCCCCCTTTTATTACAGTCTTGCTTGAGACCCTTCCCCCCTTTCATTTTTGTATTTTACTTGTAATTATACTCATTACCTTACCTTTCTACATATGTTACTTTAATTATACCTCACCTTATTTGCTAGTTATTTCACATCCTTTGTCATCCTTTAGTCTCAATTTCTTTTACCTAGCTTGGCAAACACTACTTATTGGCTAATTAAAAATTATTTTACCCCTTTCCTGTCATGATAATGGATCATGGAGTGTGATCCAAAACATTGATGCAAAAACTACAAACATAGCAGTTCCCAGAAAAATTTTACATGGTTTCATGTACTGAAAATGAATTTTACATGATTTCATGGACTGGAAATAAGTTTCTGTTCATAATAATAAAATTTTCAAATCAAACTCAGTGCAATCAACCTATGGTTTTAAATGGGAAACCTCTCTTATAATTGTTAGAATACATGGAATATCAATCTCTTGGAAGTGGACTCAAATGTGAACACTCTATGTAAAGTAGTGTGGTTGAGTAGAATATATCTATGTGCTCATTTTTCACCATTTTTTACTCTAATTTTTTTAGCAACGGTGGCAGAAGAGTTTGCAGGTGTTTGGAAAGAATTTGCAGACGTTTGAATTGTCATTTCATCTCTTATTCTACATTTATTCACCACACTTTTTAAAGACATTTCAGAGATTGTAACTAAAACACATTTTAAGTTTTTCACTCTTTGTTTTTGTGCCTTCACTATAAATGTTTTGTGCTAAGTTACTAAGGTTTTTTCTTTTGTTTTTGTTTTATTTCTTATTTAATCTTTTTTTTAGTATGTTGATTGTAAACAAGGGGTCCACTCCCCTGTAAGTGCATATTAAAAATCAAAATAACAATAGTCTGACCATCAACCCTTGAAATTACGACTGCAAATATATTACACAGCAACATAAAACCTTCTCACATAACAACTATAACCCTTCCCTGTCACTGTAGCATATTTCCAGTTTCTTTTTCGTTATGTTTTTTTTCTTTCATTCTAATTGTTTTGTGTTAATGATGTGGAACTGTTGATAACTGAGGATGATATGGCTGATTTGGAGAGAGAGACAACAGAAGGACCAACATATGAGGGAGAAGGTGAGCCACCAGTGGGGAATGCATCACATTCAGAGCATGCTCCAATTGAGAATGATATTACTCCTCAACAAGAAGTTGCAGCAGGACCATCCAATTCGAGGACACTTACACAGCAGCAGCCTTTATTGAGCTTTAATCATAAAAAATGAATGATAGCTTATGAATATTGAAACATAAATTATAATTTTTATTTATATTGAAACTTGAAGTTGATATGTATGGAACACATTTTTTACTCTATGATGTGTTTCAACTCTAATTTTGAACTATATAAAACAGAAACCAGTAATGTGTTCCCTAACACAAGTAATATGCACGTTTTTGAAGAATTGTTTTTACAATTAATGTGTTTTTTAATGTTAGGAAAGATCGATGAGATTTTCTGTCTTTTTCCCAATTCCAAGTCTCTGAAAATTTTCTGGTCAGCTGAGATATTGCCAAATCCAACATTTTCAACTATAGTGAAAAAAATGCATCGGAAAAGAAAAAGTCAATACATCAAACTAGAGTCCTTTCAAATGCTATGCATTGTTAGATGAAATATGTAAATCCATCTCACCTAATTGTCCACTCTCTGATCCGTCGATCCTTCTATAACTGGCATCAATTTTGCACCAATATTTAGGACGTTTCTGTCTTTGAAATGTTATTCACCTATTTATCTAAGATCCTGAACTTTTCAATCAAAGAATCTCCCATTTAAGTTTTTAAACGCCTATATTTCCAATATGTAAGAAATATTAGCTATTTTTATATCCTTTTAATAATAATTGACTGTAACTTACACACACATGATTCAGCAGGGAAGTGATGAAATGGCTTACAACATGATGTGAGCTTCTATCTTCATCAAATGATGGTGGTAGAGATGGAAATAGTAACATTCTCATCAAATGATGGTGATAGAGACGAGCAAAGTAACATCTTCATCAAACAGTTGTAGTATAGACAAGTGAGACTACATCCCTAAAAAAAGGTGGCAGAGAATAAATAACTACCTTTTGACTTCAACATCCTGCACCCTCATTGTCTTGGACTCAGTTACACTAGTGTTTACACCATGTAGTGCCTCAATAATACTATTGTCCCAACATCAAGTAACGACTTGATGGTTATAAATGTAATATAATTCAAAGTTCAATGGATTTATAATTTTATTGACTATTATCTCTTATGTATCAATATTTTATAATTGCACAAGTAATTTTCCAATGAACTTTGACATCTGAAATATGATCACCATTTTTCAAAAAAAATTCCGTCATGATATTGCTATCATCTGTAATAGGAGATATCCTTGTAACTGTGATTTGAAGGAATTATCCTTAGGATATTTTCACAACATTATTAATTCCATACCAGAGTGGATAGAGAAAAGGCAAGCTACAAAGCAATTATATGAGGGAAAGCATAACTTTGCAAAAAGAGTGGAAAGCATCTTCAAACTGAGTTTTTTGGGTATTGACGATCATTCCAAACCAATTGTACTTTGTGAAGTAATAAAGTAGAAGCAGTAGGAGGAAACCTGAAGGTTAGATTTTAGTATCCAATACTTGAGATCAAATCATATTAATTTATTACAATCCCTTCTAACTTTTACCTCAACAGATATTTTTTACCACACAAAAAAGAGGAAATCCCTATACAAAAGTATGTTCAACAATCTATTTGTGACTAGAGCTTTGTATTTCTTCAAGATATCACTTGGACTTAATGTCTTTGTGAATTTACGAATCTATGTGTTGTCTCTCTCTTGTGCTTGTCTGATACTGATACATGAGTGTTCTTAGAACTATATTAGCTTAGCACTGTGAATTTATCTGACACATTACCCCTGTTTGGATCCAGTTTCCATTTTGTGTTCCTTATTCACCTGATATTCTATATCATAATTCTCTCAACTATATTGTGGCAACTTCTGTGAGATCTTGCAACATTACCACGGCTGTCTGTTGAAATCTTATGCAAACCATATTGATTTTTAATTTTTTCTGTTTTCTTATATAAAATAAATGCAAACAAAAGTCATTTTCTTCTTAGCAGCTTTGAGCAAAAGCAAACAAAAGTCATTTTCGTCTTAGCTTCTTTGCACAACAGAAAATAAAAATGATTTTGTTCTTAGTTTCTTGAAGCTCAGATTCCTCGACATCAGTAAGGTGGGTAACACCAAAAAAACAAAAGTTCTATTTGGATATGAGAACATAATTTTAAAAATTCTAGAACATCTGGTATCCTGAAAGAACCCATATTTAAATGGCTTCAAATTAGGCCTTAACATTATGATTATGTGACAGATGTCTTGCAGAATACAAAAACATACCTCATTTCGAGATTCAAGCTTGCTTTCAAGATCCATAACTCCAGCAATGTTTGATATAGTAAAAGGATGCTGACCTTCCCGAATTTTAAAAGAAAAAATTGTAGAAGAAAGTCCACTGCCATAAGAGAACATGAGCACCCTTTGGCCTTCCTGCACCAGTAAAAAGTTGTCATCGTGACTCGCGGACTGTAAGCCAGAGACCTCCTGATTATTGTCTAGATCAATTTCAAAGAAGAAAGTAAAAGATAGGATACCAGTGTGCTATGCTTGTTATGTACAATAGAAGCCAAAGCTGCATAAAGAGATGCTGTATACATGTTGCCTACTTGCTTTGGCAATAAAGTTGATGGCTGAACTTTTGTATCATACAATGGCTTTGCAACCTGTTGAGAAACCTGAAAATATCCAAGATGAAGCCAACATAAGAGAGAAGCAATCTACCAGATGATTTCAAAAGCTTAGAAAGATTAGAGAAACCATAATTCTTCAACATAAAAAACAACTAAAGAGTGTAGCATCAAAAATTTAAGAAAAACAAACCTTTTCTAGTTCACGGCTGTTATAGCTCTCTTCTTCAGATAGGCCAGCATAGGGTTCTAGCTTCTTTTGTGCATCCTTATCAACAGAACTGAAAAGACACAAAAAAAAGTTTATTGGTTTGTGTAATTGTTATTTCAAGAATTATCCCTCTTTATAGTAGCAATGTCAAGTTTAGATCAACATTCACTGTATTTCTTTTGTAAGTTGCATTTCTAAAATTCTAAGTGTACAATCTAATAACTTGAGGAAATGTTCAATAAACAAAGTTGTCAACTGTGCCGGCTATGGCAAAGACCTTTGACTAAGCAAATGCTCCCACACAAATTCTCAAGCATACACAATTATGCAGGAGTCAAACGTCGCAGGAAAATTAACACTGTGAAAGCTCGAATCCTTTTACAAAATGTTCTTTCCTGCTTCCCAAAAAAGTTGAAATGAGACACTACATTTAGTTACAAACACATTGCCTGTCTCTCTTGATTGATTGAAAAAACTAAGATTTGTTGAATGAGACACACTGAGTTTATCTACAAGCACATTGCCTGTCTCTCTTGATTGATTGAAAAGGCTGTAAGAAATCAACTTCTAGGACAATTCATCAAAGAATTTCAAATGTTCAATAGCTAGGTTCAAAAGTTTGATTGGAAGTGTCAACCTATGTGACATGTGAAGAAAACAGAAAAGGAATTTTCAGACAACAATTATTGAATGAAGGGGCATACTTGCTGTTTAAGCTTGCATCAGCTGTTTTAGGGGTATAAGCTTCCTGACATGTCAACACTTTTCAAATTGTCAAATCTCAAAACATTACAAAGAAAGACACGTGCACATTGATGCTCATCTGGGTCCACAGATTTAAGCTCAGTGAGTTCTCAGCTAACTTGTGAGTAGTCACCATAGAACTATGTGCCGAGTCCTGCAGAGAAATTTGTGAGTCTCTCAGCAAGACTCCACTAGAAACTACATTTTCTCTGCAGACTTAACCACCAGCAAAAAAATGCAGAAACTTCACAAAAATCTATTTTTTTGTTTTTTTTGTTTGTTTTTTTTTGTCATTTTCATCTCCAATGATTATGATCTCAATGGCACTAAATGATTCGAAGACTTTATCAAAGTGTTTTAAATTAATGGCAAGTGGGCCTTGAAGGCCCAGGGGTAGCAGGGGCTCCACCACTCAAACCTGCCCTGTATTGCATCGTGAAACTTGCCAGGGACACTGCCGCTGGTCCCCGCTTGGGGCTGCCAGTATCTTACCCCCATTCTGATTTGGAAAAGCAAAATTATTTTGGGCTGCACTGGAAAGAAAAGCAAAGTTTTCCCTTTGTTGGATTGAAATTACAAAACAGCATTTTTCCCCTATTTTTATGAAATTTTCAGCAGTTTTTAGTCTTTAAACTTTGAGGTAATTGAATTCCATCTTTATTCTTTCTTTGCAGAGCCAAACCCAATTTAGAGCAATGCTACTATGAACAAAATTTCAAAATAGACTCAATGTTCATTGTCTTCTCTAAATTCATTTTTTGGGTGTCGGGCATTATTTAAGTTTTTTTTATATATTTATGTAATTAGTTTTATTTGCTGACTTTTTATTAAGTCCCCAGTCCAAGTCAAAATTTTCGGCTGCCAGGTTTTTGCAGGGTCTGAGTTTTCAAACAATGTTTAAGTCAACAAACTGAATGGTATTTGTTTATTATGATCCTTTTACAGTATAAAGCTTATGCATGTATGGATGAGGGAATGGATGGAAAATAAGAATTTTTTATGTAGGTCTATAGAGGCAGACATGCCCTAGCCCATTTGATATTTTCCATTGCTTTATACTGGGTAGGGAATTGATGATTGCCATGAATATAACCTATGAAGTAAAATAATGCCTCGGATACCTCCCCAGATTCTAATGAATTAGCTGGTAATTGCCACAAAACCTCTGCAAAATCTCCTAGTTTCCGATACACTTATACAAAGAATTTCAGAAGCTTCTAGGGGGTTCCATTATCACAAAAAGTTCCAAAATAACAAATTAAGATAGAATCTCTTTCAGAATACCTCAGTGACAATAAGTCCCTTTTCTCTCAACATGATGAATGACTCTGGGTGACTAGAGAGAAAGCATCTATAGAACTTTAGAGAGTCAAAGTCTGATAAAAAGAGAACACATTTCAAGGAAATACTTTCATTTATTCCTTGACAGGAAACAAAGCTGCAGACAAACTTTGACAATCTACTGTATTTGACATCTTCAGTTTTATCTTGCCAAAATCAGAAAAGGCTAACACCACAACAAATGAGAATAAGAATATTTTAGACACCATAAATTTTAAAATTCAACAAGGACCTTACTCCAACATTTAGATCTTAAGCACTAACCTTGCATGTCTTGAAAAATCATTGAATAATAGTCGAGCAAAGCTCTTTTGCACAAGCTGCATCACATAACAAGTGTCACTCAATAACCATTTTTTATGCTTTGCAACATATCAGGGACTAAAAATCCTAAACACTGGTATGGTTGAGGACCAAATCTTCTCTAATCACAGAAATACCTTATTGTACGGAGAGTGAAATGCTACATAATCTGCATCTAGAAGAGAAAACTCCTTCCCTTCTCCCATTTCAAACCTGGAAATAATGAAAGAGAAAGTCGGCTCATGTTTGTCATTCCAGACAATGTGTCCTTTATCAGAACAAAACATGTAAACTCATAATGTGTAAAGAAACCAATTCACCTGTTACATAACCGTTTGTAGCAAGAATCCAGTGCCATTAGATAGCAATTTTGTGAAAGTTTTCCATCTACAACCTGGTACACCGACATTTTATTTTAAGCTTGTACCAAAATATTCCAAATACTGAAAGGGTCCATTGTATTCTATGTCTTTTTCACAGTCTTTATCTAAAAAACTCCTTTGAAAATGTCAGGAATCATACATGGAACTACCAGAAATACCTGCTATACCGTTGTTTTTACAAGAAAACAATATAGCAACATTAGTGTCTGCCAACAAAATAGACAAGATTTGATTCGGTCCTAATAACAAATCAGCCATTGTCAAGCTAGCTTGTTCATTTTTTGAAAATTTAAAGCTAATAAAACAATTCAAATTGCAAACTTATATTTTATATATTGTGGAAAAAATCATGTTTTTGTATTTTAAATTTATTATTTTGATGTGATTCAGTTCTCTCTTTTTTCTTATATAAATTTATAATTCAATTTTGATGCTAGAATTTAACCTTTTTTATTAAACACCTAAAACACATTAAGGCAGTAGTCTACAATGTACATTTTATAATAGCCATAATTGATGCACAAATAAGATAGATAAAAGAAATGGACAAATTCTAATACAACACCAATAAACACTTTACCAGTATTGGCCTGAGGGAAAAAAAATATCAAACATAAACCAGGGGTTTATGCTCAGTAGAGGTACAGTTCATTGGTAAGAGGTAGGATAGGTTAGTGTCCAAGGAGAAAGAGAAGGATAAGTTAGGAGAAAGAGAAGGATGAGTTATTGTCAGAATAGGATTCATTTAGATGTGGGAAATGAATTCTTAATGTTGGATATGCATTATTATACTTTGCATGTACTACACCCACCATAACCAGTGGGACCTGAGGCTACGCCCTCACTAGGAAATATGAGGAATTGTGTTTATTTAGAGGGATGTACCCCAGAGAAAAAAAAAGGCGGGCAGTTATGAGTGGTTTTCAAACCCATAGTTTATGCCCAGTGTTTTGTAATACCACTTAGCAATCTCTAATAGTAAATATGCCTTAGTAATGTGCCCACAAGTCAACTACTTGCACATGGATTAGGGTTAAGCACAGTAAAAAAACCCATAGTTTATGCCCAGTGTTTTGTAATACCACTTAGCAATCTCTAATAGTAAATATGCCTTAGTAATGTGCCCACAAGTCAACTACTTGCACATGGATTAGGGTTAAGCACAGTAAAAAAACCCATAGTTTATGCCCAGTGTTTTGTAATACCACTTAGCAATCTCTAATAGTAAATATGCCTTAGTAATGTGCCCACAAGTCAACTACTTGCACATGGATTAGGGTTAAGCACAGTAAAAAATTTCCTAATCCATTGTAATTTGTGAATTCATGCAGTAAGTGAACACTATTTTTGCTGGGTTTTTACTTTTTCCCAAAAGGTTTTCCTAATCTTATTATATTGTGCATGTGCAATTATTTCCTTTCAATTGCATATATATATATAGACACACACACACATATACATATACTATTCCAAGCTTCTATAATTCTCAACAGCCCTTAATTGTTTCAACTTTTGGCCAAATAATTCAATTATTGTATCTATCTACCACAAGTTGTTAGTCTCATTGAGCTAGCCAGTTTTTATAGGTTGTGCTCTTTGTGCAGCATTAATACTGAGATATAAAATCTTTAAAATCATCCCCAGACATGGATTCACATGCATGCTCAATCTCAAGGATTAGATAAGAGGACATATTTTTATTTTAAAATCTATAGATTATATTTTAATCCTCGTGATTCGGATTCTGTGACCTATATGTAAGGGTAGAAATTTGATGCATTTCTTTAACTTTTGAGAATTGGAACGGCTAAATAATTATGGTGCAAGTGGATCAGACTGTTTTCCTTGTCCACAAGCAGCACCATTGAAAAAACTATATTTTCCTTGGGGAATAAAATGATGCAAGACTTCAAGTTATAGCCTCTTTGTCTGAACAATTCACAAACTATCTAAGTTGCTAGGCACATTAAGATCATCAAATTGGTGCACCATAAATTGAATTAGAGGCCTCAGCTTCACAAAGATTCTGCTGATCAAAATCATCTTCAGTAATGATGTTGTTGCCCGAGAAAAGAAAGGCTGGTGCTTGATGTCAAACATAACACTTAATAAGACAAAAAATTATATGCATATTTATAATCACAATCTTGCCTGTAGAATGAAGCTTTAAAAATTAAAATAGCACTTAACTGGATTTTATATTCTGCTTTAAGGGTTCTTTTCAAACTTGACATGCTCAGTTCAAGAGGACACATTGAGATTTATTCAAAATTTCAAACATCAGAAGCAGAAAACCAAGGACAATACAATTGAAAATTTGTAACTCAAGGTGTGATACCGTTTTAAGTTGGCTCTATGCCAATGTATGACAGTACACGGTCAGTATGACCATATATAACTTTGTTTGCTATAAAGCTGCTCAGATTTGCGCTTAGTTGCCTTGTTAAACCTATTAATGGTTTAATCGTTATAGTTCTGATGAGGTTTTCCTTTTAGCTTTCACTCCAAAAACTCAGTAAAGAGACAAATTGCTTCCTAAGCTCGGGATTCAAAAGAAGAGAAGTTGAAACCTACAATAGTTAACCATGGCTTTATATTGCACTATATTTTACTTAAACGCATAATATGTAAGTAGCTGATTTTTAGTTCTCTGAAATGAACTAAAACATAAAACAGGAATATAAATATAGTTTTTTTTAAATACCTACAGCCAAAATACCACCAGATAAGGAATGAGTCATTTGACTGGGGAGCAGAACAAGAAGCAAGATAGGCTTACATGAGACGGAAAAAATTAAGCATAACAAGCAACAGCAATATAGAATGTACAAGAGCGTGGATTATTAAATGCTCATGAGTCAAGACCATAGGAACAAGAGGGGCTAACCGGATACTCGCTGGCAAGATTGGGCTTATAAAAGTCATATGCATGAGCCATGTGTGTTCCCCTGTAATTTTTCTCAATTGCTATCGGAGCATTGGGCCCTATCAACATAGCAATGGCAGCTGCTCCCCCTGTAGGCCGAGCTGGCCCTTCAGCATAAACCTTCAATAAGAAAAGAATGTCATCATATAACAGAAAAAATTACCAATATATGTAGAACAATAACTGAATTCTGTTGAGAAGATCCACATGATATACTAAAATTTAAATTTATTTATTAAATATTTCTTTAATAGTGGCATTACTGAACAGTGAAGAATAAACTGAAACTCCCTTCTTTTGAAATAAATGCAAAAACCAGAAAAATATATCGATAATAGTTGATACATACTAAAACATTTAAAATATATTTTTTTCCAAAATAATTCCCCAAAATTCATATTCGATCTAAAAGATAATGTAACAAAGAAACCAGTAAATATTTCACTATATGCCCCAAAAGTCAAAACAAAGACACAGGCACCTTTTTTATAATTTAGATGGAATCATCTTTCTATATTAACATCAACTACAGAAACCTAAGGTAAGACCTCATTCAGAGTAAAGAAAGGGGTAATTCTTTTTGAAAACATCTAAACAATCTAAAATCTACAACATTCAACATTCCAGATGTACTTGATTAGTTTCATGCTTAAATATATCTTAAATCAAATACAGGCATACATACAATCCACAAAAATATACCATTACAAAAGTGCTCCACTAAGAAGAACAATTTCTCAAAGGGAGTAAATCCATGGTATGGATAAAAGAGCATACTGCACTATCTGTAGCTACAACAAGACCATAGCGTCCATCCCACGAATTGCTTTCAACCCAGTTAATACAGTTAAATAAAGCTGCAGTTCCACCATAGCATGCATTTGTTGAGTCCACACCTTCAATTTCGGTATTTCCAAATTTCTGCTCAATTACAAAGAACAATACTCTTTAGCACAATAACCAAGGCTTAAGAAAAACACTATGATTATGAGAAAACAAGTATATGATTTTGTAGTGTACAAACTCTCAAATCATGCAAGATTTACATCTTTCTTCGACCACAGAGTGTATGCCATAACAATGACATGAAGTAATAAGCCAAAGCTGACAACAATAAACAACTCAAATTTTATAAGTACTCAAAACAAACTTAGCATTCACCTTTGTAGTGTTTAAGCTCTCAAATCAGATAGAATTCACATATCTCTTTTATGACAGACTCAAGGCCACAAAGCAGATACAGAAACAGTATTGAATATGGGATGGAGAGATTTATCCAGTAATGAGAATGCAGATTACCTATGGAGATTAATTATCCTGGATAAGAAATTATTTTTTGAAATTACACATGATGGGAGGGGCTTGGGTGGAGGAGTGATAGGGGTTGGGAGGGCAGCCCAAGCAGACTTAGAAACTGATTGCCTCAGATAATTCTAACACAAAAATGTCACTGATTAAAACGTTGACCAAGTCTTATGTTCATAAAAAACTAAATCCTGTATGATCCAAACATAGTTCTTGCTCAAGGGATTTAAAATCAGTCCGGTGAATATAACAACTGAGCTTAAGAATTTTAGATAATAACAAAGGACAAATGACATTGTGACAAAAGTGACATGTCAGTGTAACAAAGATGAAATGTCATGGTTGATTTTGTTTTCAGAATTTACTGCAATAAAAATCAAAATTGTCTAGCTTAATTGCAAGACCATTACAACAGAATACCAAATAAAAAATTGTAGCAGCTCAGAAAGTTAAGATTGGAAAGCAAAGCATGTCAAGTTTCAATTTCTTTATCTTAACAAAAGATAAAACAAAAGTTTCAGGGAAGAAAAAAAGAGTCCATTTCGGTCTATATTGTATCTTAATAAGAAATTATTTCTTTAAAGCTATTATTATTATTTAGCAAGGGTGACAGGTCGCATGGAAATCAAGCAATCTTCACTTTCATTTATTCAACATTGGCTGCAATCACATCATGATTTCAAATATTTAATAATGACTAAAGATCCAAATTAGCTCTGCTGAGTACCAGCAGACCAAGTTTAGAAGAATCAAGATATCAAATAGAATTTTCTTTATTTTTCAAATTTAGCTGGGATTGCATCATATAAGCTCCAATATTGAGAAGATTCGTATTAGCCTTGCTGAACACTTGCAGACAATTTGTTTGAAAATTTGAATAGCAAACAACTTTAGGGAGCTGTAGAAGCTGTGGGGAACAAATACTCTTTTAGCAAAACAGAGCAAAAGATGAAATGTTCAATAAAACCTAGAGAAGAAAATTGTTTGGTTGCAAACCATTAAGATGCAAACGAACTTCACCCAGGAAAATAACCATATTGCCCCTTTATGCACGAAAGCTGCAGCAGTGCAATGCAATTCCAAGTACTCAGACATGATTTATCTTATGGACTAACCTATGTTGGACAAATTATAATGTCTTGAACTAATATAAATATTTGAAATTTAAATAAATGGACGTGAAAATTATTTTTTAACATAAAACTTGACAAATTATTGAGCATATCGAACAACACAGGGACTTGTAACGGAAATGAATTTCGAGATAACAAATCTGCAATTGGAAAATTCAGTTTTCTGAAGAGAAAGAACCTCAAAAATGCACATCAACCAAGTTTTTATTGATTTGCTTTTGTCAATAACAGTTTCACTGCCAACTTCCAGGCGACCAATTTGTTTTGGATCAATTGCATATTTTTCCAAAAGGGATGTTACAACTGTCAAGCTGCAAGGAATTCGTAAGAAGAATTAGCTCGTGAAATCATAATTTAAAAACCATGACCATATGAAATGCAAAAAATGTATGGGATAGTTTCCCTTCCATAAATGAAGTATAGTTTGACTACAATAAACAAGAGGAAGTAAACCATGTGGCATCAAAACATGATCTTTAATATCTTAAAACCTTAAACATGCATAGTTATCACAATACCTCTGAATTTTGCAAAGTAAATGGGAAATGGATAAAATATATCTGTTTTTTTAACACAATGGAGGGGCCAGCCACTACAACTTGAATGAGCAATGCAAACATTATTTCATCTAATAAACGATATATTGTATATTATATGCACAGAAATTGAATCAAACCTAACCATTGTTATTCATTTATCAATGTATAAATCACTGATTACAGAGAACCACAACACTAGCAACTTAAAGAAGCAATGCAAATGTATTGTCATTAGATAAAGGTAAAATTGCATATTTTGCACACATGGATATTGATTTTAACCCATCCTTTGTCAAGAATTTCTCACATGACCACACAAAACCATGTGCCCATCTTTTAGGCTGGTATTAATTATACAGATAAATTATCAAGTTCCAATGTACTATAAAAGTTAGAAATAAATTTTGGGACAGAATAAAAAAAAGCATAACTATCATTAGAAAAATCTATGTAAAAGATGCTGAGAGATATCATTCTCAAGGCACCTGATTTTGAATGGATTGTTTATTAAGTAGAATACGCACCTCAAAACTGATATCTCTAGACATTTTTTAAATAGTTAGAGATAGATATGTTAGTTTTACTTTTAGAACTATTTAAGAAATATTATCTATTTACATTGTTTCTTCTTTATTTATTGAAAGAGTTATTATGTACCATTTTAATCAAAATAGCAACAAAAAATATTATTGAAACAGTTCTGTACTTCAAAAAAAATAGTAAATATTTATTACTTCAAAAAATAAAAATAAAATAAATAATATACTTTATAAATAGATAATAATATTTTGAAAAAATTATTTATTTAATTTTTATATTAAAAATAAATAAAAAATAAACGTTATTTACTTTATATTTTGTCAAAGAACTATTTTATTATTCAATAATAATTCAATAAATCATTGAAAAAATTGTTTTGAAAAGATTAATGAAAAAGAAAAACTACTTCAATAAAACATCTAAATGATATTTATATTTACATTTCAGAGTTATTTTATTTGATTTTATTTACTTGAAAGAGTTATTTTATAGTTAGTTTATTTACTTAAGATTTAATCTATTCTGTTTTATATAGATAACAGTTAATTTATACTTTTAGGTTTTCTTCAAATATAAGTCACTTGTGTTTTAGCTTTTATTATTCTTTTATGCTGGCTCTATCATAGTTTTTGTTAACACCATCTTGCTATTACACTCCAGTCTCCACCCCTTTCTGTCATTATGATTATCATGCTCCATGATTTTTTGAAGGCTGAAATCATTTCAACAAACTACACTAACCTTGAATTCTAAAATATGTTTTAGCTTCTTCTCACTTAATTCCTAATTTGCTGATGCTTTTTCATAGATGTCAGTGTTATCAGCTGGTTTTTAAACACAATTATGTTTTCATGTTTAAGATACAAGTATTTATTGTCCACAAAAGAAATTGCATTTGTTTCTATTGCTTGTGAGATTTTTAACACAAAGACTTGAGTATTTCTTACTTGTTCATGAAGAATAAATATCAGATGCCAAACACTCACATTTTTTGAGCAAAATTGAAAATACTTATGATTGCAAAAGAGATCACATGAAAAATTACATGTACCATTCATCACAATTTCTACAATATTCATTTATACCCTACAGCTTTCTAAACATGTTTTGTATGCAAGAACCAGGAGAGCTACTCATCAGCAGAAGAGCAACTAAACAGCAACAATGAAAAATAAAACCAGACTATTTTTTCTTCCACATCATCTTAGAATGCTAAGAATGCTGAATGGAACATTGTCTAAAACCATACACGTATACCATTTAGAGACAACATACATATGCATCATTATAACCCTGCTCAAAGAAAATGACATAGTTAATATGTCAAATAATCTACAGGTTAGAGACAGGGTTGCCAAAATTCAGGGTTTTTAAAGTATATAAGGGTTTGGAAAATGGTTTAAAATAATGGAACACTAGCATCATAAAATTTTACCTAGTACAGAAATATCACAAATTGCTTTATTCTTCAATTCATTTTCTTTCTGTCAATTCCACTTCATTGAAAATGGAATGATAATTTTATTTATGGCTGGGTCTAGAATCTGAGAGTCTGAACTAACCATTTTCATACATTTCTTGACATTTGTTAGGTTTCTGAACCTTTGTCACTATAAAAACCGTGAAAAGCTATGGCCCATCTCAAATCATAGTTACCAAATGCAGATTGATTAGGTTCAATCCAGCCAGACCTGAAATTTTTAGACTAGCTGGATTTTGTCCAATTCAATTTGGAATTTCCAATTCCTGTATAGATATTGCCAAATTTTCCAGATTTTGAAAAACAATTGACCCCCTAAACAAATTGAAATTTTCAAACCTGGTAACTATGCAGAACATATTCAGGAATTAGTTCACTGTCACCAAGTTTAGCCAACCAGATAACTATGCATGTGATATTTGGAAGCAACTTAGATGCTATAGAGATGTGTATGCTAATAGCACATATCTTGACCACATCCTTGGCATATTAAATTCTCAACCAAACTTTGTCCAATAATGTAACTTCATTTGAGCAATGAGACATGCAGGATGTTAATAAGTCCTTGAAGCCTTAAGTATATACCTAGCATGTGACAGCCATGTATTCTATCTGTACTACATATCTTGACTGT
This sequence comes from Chamaecyparis obtusa, assembly GCA_027943335.1. NCBI lineage: Eukaryota > Viridiplantae > Streptophyta > Pinopsida > Cupressales > Cupressaceae > Chamaecyparis > Chamaecyparis obtusa. Next base: position 433,292 of record BSBK01001858.1, on the reverse strand, counting down.
AGCTCAGACATGTATGCTTCTCAACCAAACCCTTTAAATAATTGAATTTGATTTTGCTTGAAAAGAAAGCATTTGATTATAACAAACATCTGGAGCTTCTCAACCAAACCCCCTTTGAGTAATTGAATTTGATTTTGCTTGAAAAGAAAGCATTTGATAATAACGAACATCCAGTGGTGGAAATTCATGTTTTCTAATTTTCATGGCTTTTTAGTTATGCTGCTTTCATGCATGCTCTCACACAACGCAAAAATTCAACCAACATGAAGAACCAAAGCCTATTCATATCGACACTGAGATCTTCACAATCCATCAAATACACAGAAAGCTGTTTCTGGATTCGATTCTGTACAAGACTTCTGGATGCAAAAATCTTGTACACAATCAAATCCAGGAACAGCTTTCTCTCTACATTAAATAAAGTTAAACATCAATTGAATGCTCTAAGACTCTCCTCTTATTAATACTGGATACCTTAGTGATAAAAATTTTGAGAACAAAAAGCCTTCGACAAACACTAGGAAATTTTCTGATAGTCAAGTTACCAACTGATAACAGAAGCAGTAAAGTATTCATCCTAAACAATGGAAACTGACCTAAAAGGCAACAAGGACTATATGAGTGTAAAATATTAAAATAGTTTAACATTTACCACCCATTTCTTCATAGGAACACAACTTTCATGCATAGCTAAATATAGTTCAGAAGATGTTTCACATAGAAATACAACACTGACTTCTCAAGTACAATCTTATGTAGAAAAAGATAATGATTTGCAGGTGGTTGGCTTGAACAAGCATGCAACAAGATGCAAAGCTCCAAAGCTCCAAGTAAGATGTAAGTCGCATTTCGCATCTAACAGTTGCATTAGTGAATCCAAATTGTAATTAATATAACAATTGATAGATATTGCTGCTCTAGTAGTTACCCACGAAAATGTGTATTCAGCCATTTTAATCTTCTCCTTTCTCAGAATAAATAAACCAAGGAAACTTATGTCCTTGACTTGAATGCATTAATGAATGGAATGAGACAGGGAACATCTTTATAAAGTGAAGGTATTCACATAGCAATAAATATTACTTCTAAAACATGCAAGCTAAAATGCTTAGCCAGAAATGAAAACCCAATAGATATGGTGCATTAAAGCTTATCTAAAATGCTTTGACTTTCTGATTAGAATTTATATAAAGATATTTGCAATGGATGAAGATGCAAGCAATTAAAAAGTTTAGCATCATGACCAAGTCAAAAACAAAGCAGAGGCTCCAATCCAAAAGAATCAAGCAATGCAAAGAACCTTGAAATTTACTACAGTATTGATATAAAATGATATTAAAGGTGTCATCAAAATAGCACATGCCTCATAGAAATTACATCTTCCAAATCTGTGCAGAAAGTCATGCAGTCCTGTCCAAGGCCAATCGTATATTTTCCTTTGCTTACTCCATCAAAAGTTTCCAGGGCATCCTACAATCAGGTTAAAACAACTGTAAACATATAAAATAATGTTTTAACCACAAAATTAACTGAAATGGGCCAAGATATTTTCATATTCAGCAGTTTAAGTATCAAAATTTCAAATCCCTTTAGTTAGAGAAGAACTAGTGCAGAGACCCAGTTCTCCAAAGGGAACACATCCTGGACATCCTCAGACACTACAAAACAGAGGGAACACAATCAAAACATGTCAAGGAAGAAGCTTTGAGGTAAGAATTGTATGGAAGTCCCCAACATTTTAGGTTCTTTTTTTGGCCTTTACCTTACTTGAATTTCAACCATGTTTTCTCAGTGTTGTTCCGTAATATTATTTCCTTACATGAAATTTAAATCTAGCTTTATGGAGTAATAACTCTAAATTTGCAGTTACTTTTTTGCTCTTATAAAGTTGAAAATAAATTTATTACTAAATTATGAATTATGAACAAATCTTTATTTATGGATGCTATACATATCTTTCCTGTAGCAAATTTATAATTGTAGATTCTGAATTGATATAAAATCTTAGTTGTTTTGGAATCAATACTAGGTAGATTTGTAAATACTTTATACATCACAATTGAGAAGTAATATTGTTTGTATTTTACAGATTTATTTTATTAGTTTATTATTTATTGTATAATTAACCCATAATTTGCCATTTTTTGTAGGTACAAAAGTATATATTTTTGAAATGTCTTTAGGCCTGCTTCCTTGCCCAGTTTCCAAAATTCTTGGGATCTCTTCAGGCATCCCTAAAAATGTGCCCATATTCCTATCCCTTGGCCCTGCGTACACAAACTTTGTGAAGCATTCCGTTAATTTCCAAGGATCTCAGTTTAAGTTCTTAGGATTATAGTTCAACTTAGAACCATTTTCTATTTAACTTAGGATAGAGAAAACTCAGCTACTTTGCAAGCACTCGCGCCTCAACTAGGCCTAGCAACTTGCAGAAAAACTGGATAAATTATTTAACCAGATTTTGCCATAAATTTACCAAAAAGCTCAACAAAAACTCACGAGTCCACGTCAAAAACTCAGCCATTGTACAAATAAAAAATTTTGCCCAAAAAATATACTCATTTTCATGACTTTTTGCAACATGTCATTTATTCTAGCATGTGCCATGAAGGTTTGTGTGATCTCAAAGGCCTTAATTTGGGCTGGGCAGTGAGGGCTCTGACCTTCAATCGCACCCTACATTGCAAGTGCTGCCACTGGACCAAGCAAGGGCAGCTACCCCTTGACCCCCCCCCCAACACACTCTGGTTTTGGAAAGCAAAAAAAAAATTGCAATGGGTCCATGTTTTCCCCGGATAAAATTTGTAAAATATTAATACAAATATGTAATTCATAATTGTATGACAATATGGTGTAAATTGAACTTGTCTTGTGACCTATGAAGAAAGGAAATGACTCATATGCCCTTTGTACATTCAGTTTTATGCATGTTTTTTACGATTTTACCAAGTCCGAGTTTTTAGAAAAACTTGGCTCTCACAAGTTTTTGAAAAACTAGTTTTTGAACTATGATAGAAAGGATTGACCTAGTTTAATCATAGATCTTTTTGGATAATGTAGAAATGATGCAGGAGCATCCTGGGTGTAAGAGCAATCTTGCATCACCCAAAAATATTTTTGTTTTTGTATTCAATAAGGGTTATTTTGTGCAGAGCTGCTATTTATGAAAAGTTACTATTTTTGGTAATTTTCGTATGTGCTCAGAATGATCTGATTTCTTTCTTGGAGGTTCATTTTGGTCATATAAGTCTGCCAGTAAAGTTTCATTGCCAGATCAAGTGTATATTGGAAGATATTGAAGATTTTCGGTATTGGCAGCAGGGTACAGAAACTTCGAACTCAGTTTTGAAGGCTTTAGAGGCCCCGGATGAGGTCGAAAATTTGGGTGACGGGCGCTTGCGTTGGTTAAGCCTGTAGAGCGCTTCGTGGCGTTTCCGAAATGGGGTTATAATAGTCAATCGGGTCAACTGGTGATGACTTATGATCTTCGGAAGTCGGGTCACCTGAAATGGCGGAAAATAATTTTCCTTCAAAATTTCTGTTCGGGTTTCAAAGGTTATCTTGAGCCGACTATGATGTAATAAATTGAAAAATAAAATAATGCTAAGTTTGGTCGGCCTTATTGGCTAAAATTCTGGAACCTTCCCAGGCGGTGGATAATTGCCTATATAAGGAAGGTTGTATTATTGTCTTAGGCAGTTGGGAATAGTTCAGAATAGTTCTGGGGTAGTAGATCTGGGTAATAGTTCGAAGCTTTGTCCTACAGAATATTGTAAGGGAATGCCCATGTGGCTTTGCATATTGTAATCCTGAAAGTTTGTAATTCCACATTTGTGGAGATAATAAGAAGCCAATTTTCTGTTCTTGCATATTGTTGTTGTTTCTCTATTTCTGTTATGTGTTTGTGGTATTAAGGGGAGCACCCTTCATCAAGAAAAAAAGTTTATGAAGCCCCTTATGAGAATCATCTTCCCCGAAGATTGAGTAATATTATGGATATCCAAGCGTTATTCATCTAAATAATTCTTGGGATTTAAATTGCACAACGTGCATTAATTTGCCATTCAAAATACTTGTAAAAACACAGGCAATTCTTATATTCTAGGATTTTAGGCTTAGTTGCAGGATGCGCACCCTACCACTGTACATCAAGTCCGGATACACACTGGTATGGATGCGTCATTTGGATGCGCTACTAGTGCATCCTGGCCCATCCGCAGTCCAGGATGCCATCCTGGATGCATTCGAGGTGCATCCACAGTAAAGTGACTCGAAAAACATTTAAAATGTTTTTATTTTTATTTTTTTTCCTAAAAACTCTAAAACAGCCCTTTATGAGTCCATTCAACCTAAAAACAAATCATTTTGTTTTCTCTTTTACTCTCAACTCATTTTGTCTCCATTTTGGCATTTTGAAGGGCAGGTGATTTTTTCCAAAGGAGATCATTCATGGACCTAAAACAGCCCTTTATGAGGCCATAAAATGATGTGTGCCGTGGAGTTCTATGTGGATTTGAAGGTCTTAATTTGGTCTTTACGGCGGGGGCTCCGATCCTCGAACCTACCTTGTATCGTGACAGAGAATACACCCAAGGTGCTGTCCTAGGACCCCGTGAAGGGTGCTGCCCCCAAATCCCCGCAAGGGGCACTACTCCTTGACCTTGTTGGGGGTATTGCCCCCAAACCCCCGTCTGATTTTTGAAGTACACTACAATTTTGAGTTTGCAAAGAATGTGTATTTGATGATGTTATTGTGTCTTCAACGTCTATTCAATTGGCATTTAATATTTATCTTTGGCATTGATCAATGAAGTATCATACTATCAAATAATCTAGTTTTACAATTTTGTATATTTCTTTAATATTTTGCATATAATATATATATATATATATATACACACACACACATACCCAAATGTACGCAAACCCCAAAAACAAATTTGCAGATCCCCACATACCAGATTCTCGTTCCTGTATCCATACCCATACCCAAATTGGTAACGAAGATTTTAGGTTCACCACAAAAAGGAAGATTGGTACACTGAACCTGCATCACTTCCATAAAGTTAGCATAATTGTTTTAATTGTTCTAAAATTATTTTACAAAACCTGCCAGATTCAAGGGATAACACAAAATTGAATGGTTAGAGATTGAAGATTTTCTACAGAAGTTATGATCAGTACAAGTATCGATGACCATGTCAGCATATGAATTGAATTGCAAGGCACCCATCCAAATTGGAAATTATATGGAATGAGAAAAATTGAATAACAGCAGATCTATCAACACGCTCAATGCTCTCATATTGGAGTGCCTCAAAATATAAACTCCAAATCTTGCACAAAGCTGGAAACTCAGACAGAAACATTGAGTAACGGACAAAGAACTCAAATGAAACATGGGAATGTAAAGGTACGCTCAATTACAGATGGAGGATCTGAGTCCCTAAGGCAACTGCCAATCTAATCCCAACAGATCACACCACCAAACCTACAACAGCTGCAGGGATAACCTCAATCAACAACCCCTCAACGAAGAGCTATGTTTCAAAACCAACAAGGCCAAAGGACAACTATTAGAGTAAACAATTTAAGTCAACCTTTGTGTAACAAATGCCAGCCAGAAAATTCCCATTTTAAGCCACAAAAACAAGCTGTACCAAATAACCAACAACCACAGAGAATTCCAAACCAGCTAAGAAATGGAACACTGAAAGGCTGCTATAACTGCAGAGTAGATCATCACACAAGAGACTGTACCCTACTGACTAGCCACAGTTGGGGGTCTGGAGAGATGGAATGAGCATTCCGCCATTTCCACATAGAGACAGACAACTGTAAGACAGAACAATCATCTCCAATGGAAATTACAAGGTAAATTTCCATGGTAAAGATGTGCATGTCCTCATGCATAATGCAATGGTTAGCTTTTCGATTCATACAAAAGTGATCCCATGTTCAAGTTCTGTGGTGAGCATTGGTTGTGTTGGCTATGTCCGCGTTCAACTTCCATAGTGGACATTGGCTCTGTTGGCTATGTTGTTCCTTGGTGGATGTAGTGTATTGTTCAAGCTGTGGGCCCCATTAATAATCCCTCACTAATTAACAAAAGAAAAAAACAATGTGAGTGTCCTCGTGGACTCTAAAGCTATGAATAGCTTTGCATCTCCTAAATTTTTTAATATATGGTTTAAAAAATGGAAAGATTTATGAAGAATGAGATGTGGAATATGAATCAGGTACAAAATGTAGAGTTACTTCTATCCTTGGAAAAATGTAACTGTTAGAACAGGATAACCATGAGCTTGCGTTAGACTTGAATGTGGCCAAATTAGTTACCTATTCTGTAGCAATCAGATTGCATTCACTGATGCCTTAGAGGATTCAACTAGAACTCTTTGAGAAAAGTTTAATATGCCTAACATATCAGACAAGGGTTAAAAATTCAAGGGATTCATATCCCATGGTTATAGAACAGATTTCAAACATGCAACTTCAAAGGGCCTTGAGGAAAGGAGCTTGCCCTTACTGTTGATTTTGCTATCCAAAACAGATGAAAAACAACGGCCGCATGAATGCATAAGACTTGCACGCATGGGCTTATGAAACTTTGATAGTCAACAGTGGCGTAGACTCGTATCGGAGCACTCTTAGGATACTTTATATATATGCCATCCCTTATGTGTTTCCGTATGTAGCATACTTATATAAAAAGATTTACATGTACATATACATAAACATACAAATTTGAATACATATACACACGTGTGTGTCTATGCAGTACATGTGTATCTATGAATTCATCTACACATGCACACACATAGACAACATATACATATATGTATGTATGCATATGGGAATGTTTTACCGTTTAGGATGTAATAGGTACTGTTGTTTCTGGTTTTTTCGTGAGATAGATCAGCTGATCTAGTCTCATGACTCGGTGAAACTCGATTTTGAATGGTGCTTATTCTATACTTAGCATGAAAAAAAATGTTTTACAAGTTTACCATACATGACATCAAAATTCAAGTTTAGGCATTCATATAATGTATTAAATTTCAATATTCAAAATAATATGTTCATTGATTCAACTTTCAAGTATAGCAGCAATAAAAACAGAATATTACAACAAAACTTCCACAAAATACAAAATCATAATTGAAAGTGTAATAACAATACACATTCCTTACAACTGTATGCTCTCAATTGACATATGTATGATTTCACACATTTGTTCATTCCACACTTGTATGATCTCCTTTTATAATTGTCTGCTCTCCATCAGCTGTATGCAATTATAGAATTATCCAAGGATGAAAAATTGAAAAGAGTAACAATTGTAAGTTACCATTCAACACTGGCATGTTTATATTTCATAGTTGTACGAAGTCATTCAAAAGTTCAACATTGTTAGGACTAGGGGACTAGGTGTTGTTGTGCACCTTGCAGCAATAACACCACCTTGCAAATCCTAGGTCCAGTTGCAATGATTTAATATTTTGAGATATTGTAAATAGTGTGCCCATATGGAAAAGGGCACCCGACTCGAATGGAATTTAAGATTCAATAGTTGGCATTCTCTGCCATGTGTCATTGATCTTATGATGGCTGAAGTCATTAAATAAGGGGTTACTAGATGGACTATGACTAACATCATTGACTGGCTACTTATAGGCATGTGCAAGAGGGGTGTGTGTGTGATACCATTGCATCTAAATGGAGCATTTGAGAGTTACTTTGACCCCACTTGCTATTGTATTTGTGGAGGAGTTACGATTGGATGTAAGGCACATGGATTGAATGTTTTGACTTGTCTTTGGATCATGGTTTGAGACAATGATTTTGGAAAACATCCTTGGTTTTCTCGGTTTTTTAGACCTATATCTACAAGGCTCAAGATAGAGATCATATGGTCATGTTTTATGTTAGTTATGCTTCCAGAATTCCTCTTGATTCAAAGTGCAGATCTCTGGTGAAGCAAGAAGACTACAATTGTAAAGTAGATAGCTTGTTACCAAGTAATAAATATAATTTGAGGCTTTAAAGGCTAGGTTTCTCCTTTAAAAGAGCTTTTCCAAAGTTTATTTGTTTACCTTTATGGCTGTCTCATTATGTTCTATTTTTCTTCTTCTCTCTTCTATTCTTGCTCCTTGCATAGTGTTGTTTATATGTCAAAACTCTATTGATATATGGTTAAATCAAAAAGCTTGTAATACTTGCCTCGCAAAATAAAGGAATCTGTCCCATATTTCATTTCAATAGGTATTAAAGCTTAGCCATCTTGTTAGATCCTTGGGGTTGATTGGTCCTATTTTGCATTAATCCCTTCTTACCTAGAAGTTTTGCAATTGATCTTTTGGTTTGAGAATAGATATAGTAAGCACTTTTAGAATGGAGGTGGAGAAATTCAACAGACCAACTTTGAGCTTCGAACTCAAGATAGAAGATTTGCTTGTTGACAAGGCTTTGTGGGTGGTGGTTTCTACATAAAAATTGTCCAACATGAAAGATGAACAGTAGGCCATTATTGATAAAAGGGCAAGGAACCTAATCAGCTTTACCTTACAGATTTAATGCTCTTGAATGTATTAGGAGAAACCACCATCAAAAGCCTCTGGAAGAAGTTGGGGAGCTTGTATCAAGCAATGTCCCTAGTAAACAAGTTTTCTCTACTAAAGAAACTTTACTCCTTTAGGTTGAGTTTCGACGCCTCTAAACACATTCACTATCGTAATTAGCCGGTTAGCATCTGCAAATGTGAAGATGGATAAGGAGTACCAATGCTTAGCCTTCTTGTGTTCTTTACTTGACACTTGGGCCAACCAAGTTATGGCAAACGGTAGCATCGTCTACAAGCTAAAGCTTGATGAGGTGGTGTACACTATTTTCTAAGGAGATGAGAAAACAAACATCAAAATTTGTCAAAGATACTTTGATTGTCAAAGGTCATTCCAAAGGCAAGCACAAGAACAAGAAAAATGTCAAATACGCTAAGTCTACGAAAAGATCTAACTCTCCTAGCAGATCCAAGGTGAAAAGTTGAAATTTTAGTAAGATCGAGCACATTAAGAAAGAATACAAGGAAAAGAAGACAAAGAAATAGTTCAATGATGATTTAGATTCATTACTACACATGCACATTATGGTTATGGCTGATTGATACAAAAGCCTCCTTTCACCCAGTCCTAACAAGGAATCAATTTTAGACTATGATAACTTTTATAGTTGATGGGTGTACTTGGGAATAATTCTTCTCTCAAAATCATTGGATGAGGAAAATCATGCTTGCATTCAAAGACAAAAGGACCAAAACCCTCACCAATGTTATACATATACTAGGTTTGGCGATGAAGCTTATTTATGTAAGTTGAGTCATGTAGGTGTTTTGATAAAGATCGATGCAAAACAATGTGAGGGGCCATGATTTTGGCTACAAGAGTTCAATTTGGAACTCTTTCATTTCAATGCTAGCACTATGGAATGTAAATATTCTGAAATTGTTTATTCAGAGAATCACAAGCTTCCAATAGAGTTCATGTTGTGGCATGCGCATATGGGCAACATTGGTGAGAAAGGTCTAGGGGCCTTGAAATGTAAAAAAAATAGTTGAGGGGTTAACTAATTGTTCCCTAGATTTTGATTTTTTGTAAACATGCAAGTTTATTCGAGCCGTCCTAGATCTGTAGGAATTCTGTATTTGATTAATAATGATGTATTTGGTCTTATGGATGTACTGTCCCTAGGAAAGTCTCTATATTATGCATCTTTAAATGACGACTTCTCTACTTTAATCAAAGGCATTTTTTGTCAAGCACAAACTTGAGGTCTCCCCAAAGTTCAAAATGCTTGTTTAGAACCAAACAAAGAAGATTAAAATGTTGAAGATGGATAATAGTGGTAAATTTTGTTTAGTAGAATTTGACAACTTTTGCGGGGAACATGATATTGAGAGGCAAACAACTCTACTCACCCCAAATGGAATTGCAAAAAAGATTGAGCAAAAGGTTGATGATGAGCAAAAGGTTGATGAAGAGAACTAGGAGCATCTAGAGTGGTGCAAGTTTGGAGCTTTGCGAGGAACATGATATTGAGAGGCAAACAACTCTACCCACCCCAAATGGAATTGCAAAAAAGATTGAGCAAGAGGTTGATGAAGAGAACTAGTAGCATCTAGAGTGGTGCAAGTTTGGAGCCAAAATTCTAGGCAAAATCTATGAGCACGACTTGTCATCTGATGAACAAGTCTCCTACTTCAACTTGTGTGGAAAAAGTCTTTGAGGAGGCTTGGTCAAGAAAAAAGCCTTTGTTGCATCATATTAAGACTTTCAATTAAGGCATATATACACCTGCATAAAAAGATGAGATCCACATTGGTACAAGTTTTGGAATACTGAAACTCAAAAGATGGTGTACAATCAAAATGTGATCTTCAAGGAGATCATACATTTTGTGCCTTCGAAACTTGAAGTTAAGAAAGAAGTGGTGCAGGAGGTGAAGCCAAAGATTCAACAAGGCCCTAATGAGTAGCATAGTTCAAAGAGTTCAAAGGAAGAAGAATACCAACCTCAAACCCCATTCTTAATGAGGTCCACTAGAATGAAATGTGATTAGAATTTAGTACAACCCACCTGACCTTATATGCATCTTCACTTCATCTGCTAACAAGGATGAGCCCAAGACAATGGAAGCAATAGAATCTCTAAATAATAAATCTTGTAAGATGGTCATGGATGAGAAAATGGTTGCACCATAGAAAAACAATACATGGGACTTGAGGTAATGGGTTTTCAAAAAAAAATAGTTCAAAGGACAAAGTCGAGAAGTAAAAAAATAGGTGAATGACCAAGGGCTATTCCAAAGTTGAGGGAAATGATTTTGGGAGACATCTCTTGTTGCGAATTTGACACCTATCAAATTCTTGTTATTTGTTCCTAGTCTCAATTTCCTTGTTTTCTGAATTCTGTAGTTTTTGAAATTGCTTTCACTTGATTTCCTCTTCCCACAAAATCGATTTCTCTTTTATATATCCTTGTGGGAAGGTGTTGTGAGGTTTTCACACCATCGCCCCAAAGAATTTGGGGACCCCCAATTTTGAGCAAGCCTTGCAATTTTCCTAGATCCGGGAGTTTGGGTGCCTTAGTGAATTTTTGGACGATCCGAAGGTTTTGGAATGAAAATTTTTACACCTTGGATGTTTTTGGGGTGCCTGGGGCATATAGCTTGTTTTTGCCTTGCACGGAGCCTTGGTTTTCCTGAGCGGTCAATTTTGTCCCTAGGCCAAGCGAAATTCAATGACAACATTTTCTTCGATTGTTATAATGATATCTAGCAGGATAAAATTGCAAATTTTGGACTTAGATAAATTTTGAAAACTAATGAAATTGAAAAACTTGAACATTTTCGAAATTTAATTGTGAAATTGGATATTTTGGGGAAAATCTTGTAAATTATTGGTGGAGAAAAATGGAAATTTAATACAAATTTAAAGTTGCCAAATTTGATTTAATTGCAAAATGTTTCAAAATCAATTGCCAAATGGAAATTAAATTGCTGCATGATTTTTTTGGATTGCAAAATAATTAATTAATTAAATTACCAAAGGGAAGATTTTCGAAAATTCTAAGTGGGAAATTAATAAATAAAAATTTGAAATTGTTTGAATTATGATTGGCTTGCAAATTTCGATTTCTTGGTGGAGTTATTGCGATTAAATGCAATAAAATCAATTTTCTTGGGGAAATCCCAAATTACAACTTGCAGCCCCATAAGATTTTCGAAATTTGCTTGTATTGGGCTAAATAAATTAAATTTTTTCATCTCCAAGACAGCCCAGCTCTTTTCCCAGCCCCTTGCAATTTCTTTTTATTAATTATTGGGCAATTTCGAAATTAATTTCAATATCCATTGGGCCATACGATTTTTTTTATTTAATTCATGTTTTAAATTTGGCAAAAATTTATTTATTTTTTCCTCCTCCTATAAAGTCGGCCCTATAATTGGGGGTCAAAGTCAAGTATATATTGGAAGTCTCCCTCCACTCATTTCATCATCTCTTCACTGCTTGTCTAGGTGCGAAAATTAGGAGCAGAGAAGGGGCAGCAGACCTGCGAATTAGGAGTGGAGACCTACGACATTGTCTTTAGAAGGCAGGAAGAGCTGCGAAATTAGAAGGCAGAGCTGCGAAATTGGAGGGAAGGAGCTACAAATCTGGAAGTGCCCTAGCCTGCGAAAATCTGGGCAGCAGCATTTGCGAAAATCTGGGGCAACACTTGCGAAAATCTGGGTGGTGCCATCAAAAAAAAAAAATCAGAAAGGGCCTGCTATTAATCCCAGGTGCCCTAGCTGCTGTTTAGAGGGTAGACCTGCGAAATTCTGGGCATTGAAGGCCTGCAAAAAATTTGAGCAGACTTGCGAAATTTGTCCAGGAGGAAAGGCAGCACTTACAAAATCATTGAAAGGCAGCAGATTTGAGCAAAAGGCAGCACCTGCGAAATTCTGGGCATTGAAGGGCAGCAAAATAGGAGAGACTTGCGAAATTTGTCCAGGAGGAAAGGCAGCACTTACAAAGTCATTGAAAAGGCAGCAGATCTGAGCAAAAGGCAGCACCTGCGAAATTTTGGGCATTGAAGAGCAGCAAACAGTTAAGAGCAAGAAGAGGAGTTTGGAGGTTGAGAAAGACAAAGAACATCAAGAGCCTCCAACAAAGAAACAGAGTACAGTGCTGTCAAGGGAGAGCATAATTGAGGCTAGGAGCCAAGAAGTTAATACAAGTGAACAAAGGGCAGCAGTAGAGGTGAGCTCTGGTTCAGAATCAAGTGGTTATAGTAATAGTACAAGGTACTCTCCCCTCTCGGAGAACCAAGTTAAGGAGGATATGACAATCACTAGTGGTGAAGGAGATAAGTTAATCGATATTGAGGCTCTATCAGTTGAGGAAGGAAGCCAAGCGCCTAAGGTTGTTGGTGATGCTTTGCTAGTCGAACCGAATCCAGATTTGGGGAGATGCACTGCACCATTGTGGTTGAGACAGATGCTTATGCCAAGGGGCGAGGTTGTGGCCATCCGAACAGTTGAGGATATTCAAGGGTTAGTGGAAAAGGAAGATGATGTAAGACGGAAACAAATTGCAGGAACAGTGGCAAAGGTAATTAGGAATGATGATGATGGTCACCGGAAGGTTCAGATTGTTGTGCCAAAGGTTAGCAAGGCAGTAGACAAGATTGTGGCCCAAGACTTTGAGATAGTAGAGCATGACATGGGAAGAATCACAGATGACATGGAGTGTGAGGAGATTCAGGAAGGCATAGCTTCAATTAGAGAAAAGTTGAGGAAGGCGAACAAAAAGATTGTGAAGTTGGAGACTGAAAAGAAGTATTGGAGAGACAGCTATCATGGAGTGTGTCAGCCTATCCAACAGTTGCATCAAGCAGCCCTTCCACAAAATAGTGGGAGCAATCTGGAAGAGATATCAGCTAAAGAGCAAGAAACCAAAAGTTGGATCAATGATACAATTCAAGAAGGGCAAAGGTTCTTGCCTTCCTCTATCTCGACATTCAGGGCATTTGTGTCTCTTAGGGACAAATTCAGAGCATTTGAAGGGGAGTGGAAGGATTTCCTTCCAATCCGTGACTTAGCCATTCCCAGGTTATAGGCGGCCATAAAGCTATCAGAGGGATCTTTGGTGAGGGCCAAGTTGGTCAATGAAGGAGGAAAGAGTATTGTTAAGTCTTGGTATGTTGCCTTGACTATCAGATCGAGGGCACTTGAAGAAATACGGGATGAGATTGCACAGTACAGTCCAAGCATTGACACTTTCATTTCAAACATGCTAAGCGATGCGAGGGTTGCACTTGATTTTGAAGACATCAAAGAGGAGAATATTAATGAGACAGAGTTTGGATTGAGATTGGATGAGTTGGGGAAGATTGTCGTAAGGAAGAAACAGCTGAGCATCCTTGCCTCTCTCAGGGCCCTTATTGAGTTTGCAAAGGATGATGAGGAGGGCGAGAAGACACTGCAAGCAGCAAAGAACATGATGAACACAGCTGAGCTCAGGATGAGGCATACACCTTGCCCTCCCATGGAGGAAGTCAACAACATGTTAGCCAAATTCATTGCCTTGGCTAAGAAGACAAAGGAAAAGGGTAGAATTGTATTAGAAGATCATTTAATGTAAGCCCCAAGTGGCAAATTCTCCTTTCTTCTTGGGTAGGATAGGTGTCTGATTCTGATTGGCTACCATTTTGGTGCCTTCTCATTGGTTGCCACTTTTCTTTTTTTTTCATTGGTCCATTGATGAGGTGGCATCTTCTCATTGGCCGATGGGGTGGCAACCCTAATTAGGGTTTCTAGGATTTAATCTAGATCGTTGATTTTGCCTCTTAATCTCTACCGTTGGTTGTAATTTTGAGCCTCTATATAAGGCCATGTACTCTCATTTGTAAAGGGTTGAAGAAAATTGTTGCTAATATAATACCAAAATTGCTTCTCTTATCATTGTTGTGTCTTGCATGGTGATTAAGAACACTTGGTGTTATTGCATGGTTTCTACTTCCAATAGTTAAAGTTAGATTTCATTGAGTTGTTAAAGTAGATTTCATTTCAAAAGTTGTTAAAGTAAGAATAGAAGTAGATGGCTAATTGTATGGTGATATTGGTGAATGTTTGATAGGGATCTTTATACTAGGCTAGTAGCATCCTAGCGGCTTGTTAGGAAGCCTTGTATGGTAATCTAGTCTAATTACCCTTGAATCATTGCATCTATGGAGGTAGCGCCGCTAGCAAACTTTCATTAGGTTTGATCCCCGTCCATTTGCTAATCTTTCCATTCCATAGGAGTAGTAGTGAAGAAGCAAGTAGTTTAGTAGTTAGAGTTTTGAAGAGCAAAGTTGGAAGTGATATAAATTTGAGTATACATTGCAAAGCTAGATCCCATCATCATCATAACAAGAATTTGACATCCTTGAACGAACAACGTAAGCCTGCCTAAGTGATTACCAGAAAATCACATTAATATAACTGAGTTAGTATCCATAGGTGTAAGGAACCTTGGAGTATTCTCATGTTCTTCATGAGTGATTACTTTTCAAGAGAGGGTTGAGTGTTTGGTATTCTATATCAAGTATTCAATTGCTATATGTTATGTAGTGGTACAAAATTGACATCAACAGAAGGCTCACATCTCTTCCTTATTATCTCCTTGCAAAGAGACACACTTCTTCATAATGGAGCTCTATCTTGGCTCTTTATTTATTATTAATTAATTGCTGAATTATATTCCTTTTCGGTTGGCCCTTTACAATGAATTCTCTTAATTAATCATTGATAATCTTTACCAAGGTCATCCCTTATTTTGAATTTTTATTATATTCTCTTTCCTTGGTCAGCCCTTATACATTGAATCGGTATGTTAACCTTGGTTGGCTCCTTAAATTGACTAGCTATTTGCTAGGTTTAAAGACCGCAATCTGTATTCAGTAAGGGGTACCAACCCTAGTTTGGTGGGGGTATGACAACCCACCAAGATAAATATTGCTTCCCCTACTACAAGAATTTACAGCAGATGCTATCTTTCGATCTAGGACACTTGTTTTGGGTCGGACAGCTTCTTGATCGTAGATCTTAATGCTATAGTGCAGTGATTAAGTTTGATGCCCTGCTGCTATTATAAAGGAAGATTTTTGGTTCATTTTTAAAAAGGAGGTTGCTTTTGGTTGTGTTCTCCAGACGCCAAAGAAGTTGCAGGGTAGCCATTGATGCTAGCCCAGCTCATTTTGATCAGTACAAGCCTCCAAGATCAAAGAAAATTAATATAGCAAGTGATTTTTGTTGCAAAATGTCTCCATAGCAATGGGTTTATATTCAAGAAAGTTTTTAAGTTGCAGATAGCAATTTTCATTTGCCACATGTGCTAGCATGAGTGTAACTCAAGAGGAGATGAATTTGTAACAGCATTTTAAACTACTGCAAGTATTGTAATAATCGCTTTCATATTATACATGAATATATGCAATTTTATTAAGGAGTAATAAGTCTGTTCTATTATAAATTTCATGATCGCCGTTGTGTGCAAATGCAAAGCTCGTGACTCTGATTCCTATTTTTATTCCTCTTAATGTATTGTGGCTCTGTTACCCAATGGATAAGGAACCGCTCTAGAGCCATACACCAATCTCACATCAAACAAAACATAAATCAATAGTTTACTAGTTAGTTAATCCTTCCTACGAATCCAAGACTAATTATATAACCAAGGAATTATTCTTAAGTGAGCATTCAGTAGATATGTTTTATTTGGGTCATGCTTGTATAATTGTAGCAGCTATATAGGGGTTTATGTAACCAATCTATCTTGACCTAGTGATAGTATTTGGGGGTAAGATTGCAATCAGGTATGAATGTCCATTTTGATTGATTTAAATAGCTATAAAGATACATGCATAGGAACACCCTCCTAAGTCTAAGTTGAGCTTGAAATGTAGAAGTGATAACCAATTCTCATAGAGTTGACCTCTAACCCTCCATGTTTTGTTGATGAACTGATTTCACTTGCATGACAACAACCCTTGCCTTATGAGTGGAATTTTGCTCTAGGAAGTAGAGCAATAATATTGATACCCAACACATTGAGCTGAAGCAAGATAGAATGATGGCTAAGAGTGACACTCAAAGTGTCGTCAATTTGGCTGAGAACCTTACCTTTCATGCACAAACAAAGCAAATTAAAGTGCAGCATTACCTTGTTCATGATAAAGTGGAGGATAAGAGGATTATGATCAAGAAGGTGGATATATAGATGAATGCCCAAATGCTTTGACAAAGCCCATAAGCATAGAGAAGTTCAAATGGTGCAAGATGGCTATAGGGATCAATCCCTAGCATTTAGTTCACCATGTTGAATGCCCCTTATAATTCTTACAATGTATAGAAGAAGTGGTCGAGTATTTGGACTAGGGAACTAGATTTAAACATACCATTACAATGGTGAGCAAGACAGATTGTGCCCTTGGTCTCCTTGGCGTTGCCAACGCAGCGGTGGTTCACGACATGGTTTAACAGCCTCCTATGCCTTCTATAAGTGGTCGTATCAAACATTAACAGGTCAATCTTTTGGTGCAACGACAACCACTAGTTGTAACAAGTGGTATCAGAGCTTGGTCATAGATTTGAACCCTATGCTTGTGCTAGGGGGGGATTGTTACAATGGTGAGCAAGACTGATTGCTCCCTTGGTCTCCTTGGCATTGCCAGCGTAGCGATGGTTTGTGACATGGTTTGACAACCTCCTGTGTCTTCTATAAGTCTAGTGGTTGTATCGGGCATTAACAAGTCGATCTTTTGGTGCAACGACAACTGCTAGTTGTAACACATGCACCTCACAATCTAAGTCTAGTTGCAATAATTTAATATTGTATAATATTATAAATATTGTACCCATGTGGAAAAGGGTGTCCTACTTGGATGGAATATTGAGAATATAGAGTTGGCACACTCTGCCATGTGCCATCAATCTTATGGCAATTGTAAGATGTCACTGAATAGAGGGTTACTAGGTGGACTATAAACAGCACCTTTGACTAACCATGTATAAGCTTATGTAAGATGTGTATAGCTAATATTATTACAACTACATGGAGTGCTCAGGAATTACTTTGAGCCCACTTAGTCATTGGAATCAAAATAGTTAATCAATAGTTATGTTCTATTTGTAGTAATCACACTTCAAGGTGGTGCATAGTTGTTGAATGTGAACCACCTTGACTTGTCTTTGGCTCATGGTTTTGGGCCTATGATTTTGGAAAACCATTTATGGTTTCTCGAGTCTCCTTGGCCAATATACATATGGGCTAAGTTGTTGATTCGGGTTTGGGTACGAATATGGAATATGGGCATGGCAAAAAAAGTTCCCTTGAGTGCAAGGGTTCATTGTACACACATGCACACACACACACAAACATGCGTATATTTGTGTGCTTGTGTGTAAAAAAGGAAAGGAAAGGAGCTTTTATAATCCGCAATACCAACCATCTATTTTAGGGTCTACATCTGGTTAGAGTAATATGGGACTACCTAGAACTCCTTACGAGAGGCACCTAGTTGTGCTACAAACGAGGCATACATACCTTACCCCCCAGCGGGATATATGTATATTTGTATATATGTGTGTGTGTGTGTATACGTATGTATTTATGTATGTATGTATATATGTGTGTATGTAAATGTATATATGTATATATGTATAAATATATGTGTGTGTGTGTGTGTATGCATATGTATGTATGTGTGTATCTATGTATATATATGTATGTATCTATGTGTGTGTACATGTTCAAACATCAAAGTTATAAATATGAAAAGAAGAGTGATACTCATAAATCCATAATTGCCAATAAGATTATAAATAAAATACCTTATATATGATATTCATAATTTGCAAAAATGAAAATACTCGAGTCCCAAAATGTCATCACACAATGAGAATTCAAATTAGAATTGGCATTTAACATTATTATTTTCTGCATCATAAGCATCATACACAGTCTTGGGTACTTCATATTTTGCTTCTAAATATTTGAAGGCTTAATATAGAGATTTGCTTGGTATATTCATACAAAGATTTAACGAGAATTCAAAAGTAATGCATATTTTATTTCATATGCATGCACATATTTTGGTATATTTGCTTGGGTACGACCCTCAAGTATTTCCTGGGTGCCCGGGTTCCTTGTGGGTCCTTCATAGAAGGATCCATAGATAACCCAAGAAGAACCCAAACCATACCAATACAAGGCCCTAGGATTTACCAACAAATACCCAGTAACTTAGCATATAGGCATTGGAATGGGATTGTATGATCATATTTTCTGCAAGATTATGTTCTCAAGGTTCCTTCAACATCAAAGTGTAGATCTCTTGTGAAGCATAAAGATTGTTATCCTATTGTAATTGTTTAATGTCAAGTAATATAGTGGATACAATGCTTTGGAGGCCAAGTTTTTCCCTTACAATGGGTTTTTGAGAATAAATATCACTTTGTGGTTGTTCATTTTGCTATCTTTTTCTTCTCTCTTCTATTCTTGTTCTTTTATTTGTGCTATTTAAGTACTGAAACTCTACTGAAATTTAGTTATATCAAAAAACTCCTAATACTCTCATAGGCTTAATTAAGGGAATCATTGCATATTTTATTTCATACATTTCCTTTCTATAGTTGTATGCAATCATACGAAATTTGATTTTTGTACAATAGATTTTTTTGGGTTGAAAAATTTCAGACAACCAAGGGGGCATTAGGCTCCCGTGGGCACTATCCTACAGACACCAAGGGGGGCAGGGATGCAAGTTGGGAGGGGGGGGTATGTATCCCCATGCAACCCTGCCAAGAATCACTTCCCTTCTGTCCAAGAAAATAACAACCAGAACAAAAATTTGCATTTTTCTGCCAAAAAAATATCATTTAAGTTCAATGGATGTTATTCATAGTCTATTTCTCCAAGTAACCACTTTGTCTTGTAAGGTTCATTCTTCTTATCCTCTTGGGGCTTGTAATAGTAAACTTAATTTGTAAATTAAATTGTTCGAGAAGTATGAAATTAAAAAGTGGTGGGTAGTCAAAAATAATTGACCTTATGCATCACCTGGATGCAATGAGTGCTTAAGCAGATGATTTATAGTCATGAAAAATGAGTTCTTCATGTAGATCGACTTGACGCTATGTAGCTGAATCACAAAAAGTTATGTTAAATGAAGATACATTGCAGGAACACTAATTTTAGAAAATAATACCTAATCTTCTGATTATATGGGTTGGGGCTCCGGACCATGTTGGACATGGCATGTGTTACGATATGACCACCAAATTACTGCACGAATGCATGTAGCAAGCCAAACTTTTGACGGTATTGATTTTGGCAAGAGATGTAGATTGAAATCTCATGCATATCAAAAAAAAATCAGTAAACACGATGTGCAGTGTCATTTTACTATAGAAACCATGAAGAACTTGCAAGTTGCAACTCTCTCACCAACAGAAAATATGTAACCTAATAGATTTTCCACGTCAAGAGAATAGTAGATCATGCTTATAGTTAATTAGTTCAGGTGATTCTCAAATTTATTCAATGGACGGGTGCTTCCGAAATCTACATCAACAACACCCTACCGCAGTTTCAAGTCCTCTTTCCAAATTTTCTAAGAATAAGGATGTGGGTACTTCTTGCACTATAACAGGGAATTTAGTGGATTGATCACAAAGCAGAGCCCCATGACATGGATTTTGACCGGATTCCTACAACATAGAGACATGCTGAAAGCATTCCACAAATTTTATTCCTAATCCCTATCAACCTTCATTTGTCCCCTATATAGCTTTACTTTTGATTAGACAAAAAAATTAAGTAAACTTTTGTCCCTAACCGTCAGAAATGTCTCTCGGGAAGTATTTGGAATACCAACGATCCATGTTGATCGCTTGTGTATATATATTTAATTTCTCTGTTTCCTTTAATTCAACAATGTGGGAAGCTCTAATCTAATTACTTAACTTTCTTTCCTTCAATTCTATGAATAACCATATGACAGACAGCATGAACAATCAAAAACATGTGATGGCCGTAGCAAGCTCAAGCTCTGTGGCTGATCAACTTCAGATTAAGTATAGAAGACCAATGAAACATTGCAGTGCTAAACCGACTACAGTATGGGTATCAATCCGGTAACCGGTAATTAGCAAACAAGCAGTATGAACATCAAGCTCCTAGACCCAATTCAACCAATGTAAGAAAGCAGAAGCTAATATGGAAAAGAAAAGGCAGGGGACCGAGAAAGCTATACAAACCTGCTGAACACATGTAGTGGGAAAGTAGACCTCCATGGCAAGAATCCCAACATTCTGTTGAGGCGACGCCATTCCGTTGAATCAAGAAGACCAACAGCACTCACGTCTCACTACTGTGAATTCTTCCCAGTACTGAGGCTGCTGTAAACACTTAGACAACAAATATACCCACTAGCTGCTTTATATACGGGCGCTCCTCCGCACTTGTCGGAGATACATGGAGACTTTATTGCCCTTGTGATGTCAGGACTGGCTCGTTCATTCGAATACTTTCCTCCAAAAGAGCTAACTCGAGTTGGCCTAACCACCAATCTAACTTCTTTAGGAATCTTTGCGCACGTGACAACTGGCTCTAACCCTTTCTTGGGAAGACTAAACATTACTTAGTTAGGTGGAATGCTCACAAAAACATGTGCTCCTCACCCCGATTTCTTCAGTATTGTTACTTTTCTATCTAGTATAAACGTTCTTCCACATAAATTAAATTAATTTACTTTTACTTTATTTTCTATTAGTTCTTAAAACTATTCATTATTTAATGCCTCCTACAAAATTTGTGTAGGTTTTTATATTGCTTTAAAGTGGGAAAAATGGGTTGCAACGAAGTTTTATAATAGTTATTAACTCTATCCAAAACTATATGCACTCTTTAATTCTATAAAAATATTGTATTATAATTATGGACTCTTGAAAGATAATATTATGAGTCTAGTTTATATTATATCAATTTTTTATTCCAATTGATTATATTAAATATAAAGATTTTTATCAATTTAATACTTAATGTTGTGTTCTATATGGTACAAATGGTATGGAGTTATTGATTAGGTAGTAATATTAAATATTATTAAGGACTTTTTTGTCATGTAATATTAGAAATAAGTAAATCTTGAAGTTATTTATATTCTAGGCTTTCCACCCACTATTACAAATGAGAGAATTCTAATCGTAGATGGTAGGAGAAAATCTATAGCAAAGAAAAGACAAGAGGGGATCTTTATGCTTGTAGGAAGGTGTGTGCACCAAGTCTTTGGCTTAGTAAACCTTACAATCACAATCACAATCACAACTTACCATATACAATGAAAATATGAATTTATTCTCACTAATCTTGATATTATCTAAAAAGATCCAATACATAAGGAATTCACATAATGACTATTGTTTTTAAACTAGTATACTTATACTTTTTAAAAATAATATGTAAAATAAGTTAATAGACATAAATAAAATGTACATAATGAGTATGCTTATATAGGCAAGGCCATAAGAGACAATGATAAGGAGTAGATAAATTATCACCCACACAAGGTGGAATCACATGTCCACCAAAGGTGGATCATCCTCCATTTTGCAATGAAGTATGTGCAACATGTGGAGGATGATAATATTATAAGTGCACTAAATGTGGATCTCACACATAAAGTGAAATGTGATAACAACTATCACTACCTAAAATGGAATTTCTTCTACAACATATGCAAATATAGGTGCAAAACTCCTAGGTTTCTCATATGCAAATTACTATGCAATGCATTATCCTAAATAAGCTTAAGTAAAGTGTAATTAGGAGAATTTAATTACATCAACACCCCCCTTAAGTGCAACTTAGGGGAATGCACTTAAACTCGCAATGCAAGATGGGTCCCAAATACTAGGTCATGTTAGGTACCCAAGCAAGTGATAATTGAAAAATGTCTTTACAATAGATAATTGCAACATGATTTCTATGACAAACCTAATGTGGTGATCCAAAATTGCAATGGTTTCACCTTTCCTACCTATGGTTCTATTATATTTCCCATATAAGTTGGTGGTAAAACTCTAAATGTCACCTTTGTGGTTATCCCAACTTCCGATCAATTACAAGTCTAACTTGGTCATCTGTGGCTTGCTTCCATGAAATTTTTAGCCTCTCCTATTCATAAGTGTTTGAAATTTCTCCACAATGGATAAATCATAAATGTTAATCATCCTCTCTATCAACCTTTAGTACCTCAAGAGTCTATTGACCTTCATTTCTTTCAGCCTTCTATCCCTCAACCAACTCAATCCCGCAAACAAAATCTCTTTCAATCATATTAGAAATACAAAATCCAAAATATTTGTGAAATTAGCAATCCTAAGGATGTTCCATTTCCTTGTCCTGGACTTGGACTTCTCTCTACACCTCCTATATATGCTTTTGTTTTACCTTCTATATCTTATTAACATTATGCCCATAGTATCTCTCAACCTAGTCAGGCTCCTTTTGTTCTTCCTTTTAAGGAAAAAAAGGGATCAATGTTAATTGATCCTAAACCAAACCCAATTTCTAGAAAAAACAAGCATAATTGTTGTGCTTGTGATCACCACTATAAACTTCATGCTAGAGCCTGTCAACGTGCTTCCCAAAATCTCTCTTCCGCAAAAACACCTATTGATGCTTTGGTTCTCTTAGATCAAACCATGCATATCCCAAAGGAGGAAGTTAATTTGAAATAAATGAAATTGAATAAACGTGATAATTTTATCTTGGATTCTATTACAATTAATTTTATCTTGGATTCTATTACAATTAATTTGGATGAAGAAGATACTCTTGATGATGGTGCTTTTGATGTTCCTAATGAAACTAATGATGATATTAAAGCTAGTGATTTTGATGGCATGTATGTGCTTATTGATGTTAATCATGATTTACCAACTATGTTTTCACAAAAATTATCTCTTAGTCATAGTGACAAAGTGACCCATCTTTACAACATGGTCCTTGTTTAGAATTGGCTAGTATTCCATCTATTGTTCTTGATGTTGCTCCTTTTGTGTGTTTCCCACTTTCCCTAAATACTGCAGACTGATAAGTGGGGGGGCAGGTGATATGCTTGACTAGCTCCTCTTGTGTAGTGGACTCTTTATGTTTTATTATTGTAATGTGATTCCTTTGTGATGTGTTTCTTGATATATGTTTTATTTATATTTCTTTAGATGACACTTGTTGATGCAATTTCTCAAGGTAATAAAGAAATTAATCTGGCATGAAATTCCTCTATTTGTATCTTATTTCATCTATATGTTGTTACATGTTATGTTGTACATGTGCGAATATTTGTAAATGTGCATTTGTGTTGTCTGATTGGAGATGATGCAAAATAGTAGCTACCCATTCTTTTTTGTCTTTATGATGTCATCCCAAAAAAAAGAATCTTCTTCATAACTCTTGCATGATATTCTTCCATTGTACTTATAGTGATGCTACCTTTGGGGAATGGTCACACTTTATTTTGATATAATATCTCATGTACTATCATATAATCATAGTGACCCCTAAGATAGTAGATCCATTTTGAGCTATCTTTTGTCACATATTCATTTCCATTGTCATGTCCTTTCTTGGGGGCATCGCATAGTGGAAACATTTCTTATGGGTGCATGTATGCTTTGTTAAAGGTATTTCTCGAGTTAAGGTGCTTGTAATTGCTTTAACATGGGGGCATACACTTTGTGTTACACATTTTGCACACACACATAATGATTCAATGCAATCTCTCTTGGAGATAGCCAAGGAAACAAAGCTTTCCTTGTATTATTCCTTTCATTAGATCCATTAACAAAAATAATTATTTTCTTAAGGATTGATCTTTCTTTCTTTGATCCCTTTGTAAACAATGCCTCCCTTAGACCCAAACATTCTCTCTAGATCCCTTAATAGAAACAATGTTTTCCTTAAGGACTGATCTTACTTTCTTTGATCCCTTTAGAGACAATGCTTTGCTTAGGACTGATCACCCTTATTGAATCCCTTAACGGTGACAATGCTTTCCTCAAGGACATATCATATTTGATGGTTTGACTAGAACAACACATCTTGCTATACTTTCAATGTCATATTTTGTAACACCTTCTCTTTGTGTGATCCATAGTAAGGAAATACCTTACTAGGCTAGTGGTCATACCTTTCTCTTTCTTCTTTTTCTCATAGCGATGCTTCTTTTATTTTGGTTTTATATTTGATGAGGACTTAAGTCACTTGGGGGCTTGATGTTTCTTTGTTTCCTTGACCTTGATACGATTAGTCTTATACATTTATCTGCTTTACTGTGATCATGATCTTGTCTCATACTCTAGCTAAAGTGGGGGCTATATATACCCTCCTAAAAAGTTAGCACCCATGATTGGATGCTCTGTTAGGACTTGTTAGACCCCATTTTGGTGATTTAAAGGTCTGAATGCCTATTATGCTTGATCCTAGAAACTTGTTCTTTCTCTCCCCCCCCTGCACTTTTTTCACCTATCCTAACATCCCCTCCAAATTCTAGCCCATTTTCTAGGAGACAAAATGTCAATGACATTTTGTCTTAGGCAATTGGGGCCAAATTTGGTACAAGGCTCGATATTGGGGTATTAGCAGGAGATTTATGTTTGTGGTCAGCCTAGATCATTTTTTAATCCTGAAATGATGGATTAAGGTATAAAATTATCTCTCCTCATTTTGTAGATCCTAACCATACTCAAGCATTTTCAATCAAGCTATCAAGTTTTTCAAGCAATTAAGAGAAATTGGATTCAAGATTTGAAGACAAGAACCCAAGATCAAGATCTCCAAGTCTCCAATTTTTCAAGATCCTCCAAGTCAAAGGAAATATTATCTAATCAAATCAATTTTCTCTCCCATGATGGCCAAGTAGAGGAATTCTCTATCAGGCAAGAAGACCCTTCCTTCATTCTTCTTCGCTCTCCTTCATCATAGACAATTTTCAAGCATATCTACATTCAAAATCTAGGAGTGGCATTTACAGATCTCTACATTTGTGAGGGAATCCTTAATTCTACATCACATTCCAAGGTCAACTCTTTGTATTTTAAGCACATTCAAATATCTTCGTAGGTATGAGTGATTTCTACATCCATCCATGAGTGTTTATCTAAGGTGAATCTAACATTTACCTTTTTACATACTTTCCTTATATACAATTTATTTCCATTTTCAAGGTTGATTCCTAAACAGGGGTTTGAGAAGGGGACTCTTAAAAGTTAATACCATGAGCCTAGTTTATATGATATGAGTTTTTTTATTTCAATTGGTTATATTTATTATAAAGATTTTTATTAATTTAATACTAAATGTTGTGTTCTATATGGTACAAATAGTATGGGGTCATTTATTAGGTAGTAATCTTATATATTATTAAGGACTTTTTTGTCATGTAATATTAGAAATAAGTAAATCTTGAAGTTATATTCTAGGTTCTTGCACCCACTTTTAAAAATGAGAGAATTCTAATCATAGATGTCAAGAGAAAATCTATAGCAAAGAAAAGACAAGAAGGGATCTTTATGATTGTAGGAAGGTGTGGACACCAAATATGTGGATTAGTAAACCTTAAAATCACAATCATAACTTACCATATACAATGAAAATATGAATTTATTATCACTAATCTTTGACATTGTCTAGAAAGCTCCAATACATAAGAAATTCACATAATGACTTGTTTTTAAATATATTTTTTAAAAATAATATGTAAAATAAGTTAATAGACATGAATAAAATGTACATAATGAGTATGCTTATATAGGCAAGGCCATACGAGACAATGATAAGGAGTAGATAAATTATCACCCACACAAGGTGGAATCACATGTCCACCAAAGGTGGATCATCCTCCATTATGCAATGAAGTATGTGCAACATGTGGAGGATGATAATGTGATAAGTGCACTAAAGGTGGACCTCGCACATAAAGTGAAATATGATAACAACTATCACCACCTAAAGTGGAATTTATCCTACATCATATGTAAATATAGGTGCAAACTCCTAGGTTTCTCATATGCAAATTACTATGCAATGCATTATCCTAAATAAGCTTAAGTAAAGTGTAGTTAATAATATTTTTAATTACACCAACATCCCCCTTAAGTACAACTTAGGGGAATGCACTTAAACTCATAATGCAAGATGGGTCCCAAATACTAGGTCATGTTAGGTACCTATGCAAATGCAATGTAATAAATATCGTATAAAGTAGAGAAAGGGATAAAACCTCATGGGACAAAACTCCCCTCCAAAAGAGAGATGAAAATAAACAGGATGCATGGATGGAGGACTCAACAAGATCCAAATTACTGCATACATCATGTATATACAATCAAGTAACCCTCCATAGGAAGGAAAGAAGGAGACATGATATCCCCCTCATAATGAACAACCTCCTACAAAAATGGTGAGTGAATGAAGGAAAAACATAGTCTAATGCCTACAAACAATATTTCTTCTCTTGGAAAGAAGATAGACCAAGTACAAATGCAAGAATGCTTCCCATTCTGGATAAGAATTAGGAAGTGAAATCCAAATAAAGTATGATGATATTGTCTCTGAATTTTGTTCATGTGTTGTCATGTCCTTTGATGATGAAGATACCACAAACCAATCAGTAACATTCCCAATCACAATAGAAGGGGACAAGCAACGAGCCAATGGAAACATATTTTGAACAAGCTCCAAAGATGATGTAGAAGATTCTTCAACTGTGATGAAGTTGTCATCAAAGAGAAGAGAAATCCCCTCAAATATGTCTCCCAAATCATAAATGTGAGACTCCACATAGAATGAACCAATATCTAGTAAATAGGAATTGCAATCAAGAAGACAAATAGATAATGTAATGACTTTTTGAAATCGCCAACAAGATATGAAAGTGTGATCTCAACTAGAGAAGTAGCAGTTATAGGTGGAGTCACTGGATCATCATAACTCTCAAGTGATGCATAATATTCAATCTCCTCTAAGATATTATATGCATCATCAAAGGGAATATTATATGAATCATCAAGTGGAAGGAGGCAATTTGAAATAGGATCATCTGGGAATGGAGGAACATGTGGATCTCCAAAATGTTCCCAAAAAATTGTCCAAACTATGCATGGGCATATAATATCCTTAATTTTGGAGTAGATTTCATGGCAAAAATCCAAACTGAGACTCAAACCAATCAATCCTTTATATGTTCATTCAAATATTTCTCCAAACATGTTGCTTCCACTATGATTTTGGCTCAGGTATAAGTCCATAAAGATGAGGCAAGATATTAAGCCATCTACAATGTGTGATGATTCCTTTTGTCCATGACTCGTAATTACCCTTAGTCAAAATTATTACAAAAAGATGTGTTCCATAACCCATGATTACATCAGTGATACACTTCTCACATTACAAATTGAGATCAACAAGTTATTACCCCCCACAATACACTTTT
Organism: Chamaecyparis obtusa; assembly: GCA_027943335.1. NCBI lineage: Eukaryota > Viridiplantae > Streptophyta > Pinopsida > Cupressales > Cupressaceae > Chamaecyparis > Chamaecyparis obtusa. Next base: position 405,216 of record BSBK01001858.1, on the reverse strand, counting down.
CAAAATAAGGCAAAGTTGACTTCTAATTTCAATGATTACAACTACCCAAGTTAGACTATCGTAGACTCCAGTGAATAATACATTAGATCCCACAAAGATCTGAGAAAATACAAGTTCCAAAATAAGAAAAACTAGACCATGTGCTAAATGTGATATGTCACTCATAATGGTTGCAAACTAATAGCAAACCTAGAAAGTGGACAAAAATTATGCACTTTCAAAAAAATGGCACCTGAAAATGTGTCTGTATGAGCCTGAACGAAGCCCTAAAAGTTGCAAAAATTAGGATTGAATAGTTACAGTCATGAAAGACTACAAATTTTGATCAATCTAACCACCAAAATCAAAAAATAATACCACCACTTGAAAATTCACAAAATTCTACCCCAAATTAAAAAAAACTCAAAAAAAGTGCTTAAAATGAGTAAGATATGAGTCTCTAAACTTGAATTGCAAAATCAAAAAGCTCATCGGTGAAGGGGCACAAAATTCAAACCCCAGATGATGTCAGAAAAATACATGATTAAATTTGATGGTCGTATAGTCGTCAGAGAATGTCAATAACCATGAAAAATGACGATTGGATGGGCGTCAAATTTAGGCTTAGGAAGGCACATGTCAAAAAATGACTAGCTCTCTTAGGATGTTGACTGGGTTGTTGTGTGTACACCGTGTGTTGGATCATCTCTAGCCATGTGATGATTCTGGGTTAGCGGTTGGTGAACAACATGGTGTGTATTAGTGGGGCCCATGTGGTAGGTTACAGAAGCACCACATGGCATTGGAGCAAGTGATGAGCTATGTAGAGCCTTGGGACTATCTGTCCCACATTCACATTGTTGTGAAGGAATTGAAGAATTTATAGATGTGAATGCCCAAAATAAAGATAAATAACACGTAGAGTTGATTGTTGAAGTTGCTACTTGTGGTGTTCATTGTGTCGGTAGATTTTCTCAGCGGTAAACTATGGTCTTGTTAAAATATGTGTTGAGCTCATCAAGCTTTGGATGTGGTCACCCAGATGTTGACTGTAGAATATTTTCATCGATTCAATTTGAATTATCCCACATACGTGGGATCCGGGACTTCTACATTGCACATATGCAAAATGCACATATACTATCATGAACCAAGCCTAGAGGGGTATAAATCTAGTAGTATTGATACACTAATCAGTGTGTACAGACTTGACTACTATATACAGATCTATAGAATAACTAACACCTATAGAAATCTTTGATAAACAACAGGACAATGGGGTGAGCCCCAAAAAATTTGGCATAAAAATGTTTCAATTAAAATACTGTGAAAAAATGGAAAAAGCAAAATTGAGAAATATTTTTTTAATGTGATCATATTGTGCATATGTGAGTGGGCCCTATGGCTTGTATGAGCAAAAAAAATTGCCACAATTATGACTTTTGTCTAATATAGGTAAAGTTATAGTCAAAATTCACTGAAACAACCTCTCAAATGCAATGGTGATGCCCAAATAGCCTTATTAGATATTCCCACAATCAAATCAAGCCAAATTTTTTACTCTTGAGAAGAAGTCTTCACACCTTGAGAGCCCCGATACCATGTTAGAGTTTTAGGTGACTCTACAACGCCTTCGTGATCAAATGAAAGACCAAGATAACTTCCACAAGAGAATGACAAGACAATTGCAACAAGATGCGAGAATGATATTATTGCTAATAGGTCCATGAATAAAATGTACATAATGAGTCTGCTTATATAGGCAAGGCAATAAGAGACAATGATAAGGAGTAGATAAATTATCACCCACACAAGGTGGAATCACATGTCCACAAAAGGTGGATCATCCTCCATTATGCAATGAAGTATGTGCAACATGTAGAGGATGATAATGTGGTAAATGCACTAAAGGTGGATCTCACACATAAAGTGGAATGTGATAACAACTATCACCACCTAAAGTGAATTTCTCGTACACCATGTGCAAATATAGGTGCAAACTCTTAGGTTTCTCATATGCAAACTACTATGAAATGAATTATCTTAAGTAAACTTAAATAAAATCTAATTAGGAATATTTAATTACACTAACATATTTAATATATATTTGTACAACATACATGCAATCTATAGGATCCAACATTTGTTGAAGATATAAGAGATCTATTGAATTAAGTAATTGATAAGAAATTAGATTAATTAACCTAGACATATCTAATTACTCTATTTGCAATGTTTGAAAAGCTTTTTTAAACCAAAAAATAAGATAAACATAAAATGTATAAAATAATTATATTTATAAAAATTCTATCTTTGCAAAAATAATAACCAACTCTATTAAAAGTATACTTTATGAAAATTAAAATTAACTTTATTAAAATTATTCTTTTTTTAAAATACAAACTAACTTTATTAAAATTCATCCTATGTAAAAATATACATTAAAAAATGAAAACGAAAGAGAAATCACATACAATCAAAACTCATTTTGTTTCAGTTTGCCTCATCTAGTCAACGTAAGATCAAAACAGATTAAATTAAATAAAACTGTAGATTGAATAAGATTAAATGTAGATGCCCACCATGATATAATTAGATTGTTTTTCTTAAAAGTTGAGTGTATGGTGAGGTATTATAAAAAAAAAAATTAAAGTAATTTTTTTTCTTTTGAAAATGACAATCGTGAATATTTTAAAATTTTAAACACTGTTAGCAATGTTGATCTACAAATATCAATTAAAAGTAAGGAGAACCAACTGTCGGCTATAGGAAGAAAGCGAATTTAAAAATTGTCTTGGTTGTTACTTTGTAAAATTAAATTAAAATAAGATCAAAAGTTAGAAAATATGTAAATAATTTTTTTTTAAAATAACAAGTAATTGTGTTAAATAAATTTGTCATTTAAATAAATTTTTCATGAAAATAAATTGAAAACAAAATGAAAATTGACATGATGTACAAATTTCACCATTGCAACCATGACAAATGTAAAATTTTCTCCCTAATCATTTTTTAAATGCTCTGCTTTGCACCAATGTACAAAAATGTGAAATAATGAAGGAATATCTCGCTATAAGCAAGTCCTTCCTAAGGTAGGATCAACAAACAATGATGGAGGATGGCATATTGTCTAATCAAGGAAAACTAGACACCCAAGCTTTTTTTGGAAAGAGCCCCCAATTTTTATCCAAGGAGTAAATAGAATACCATTGGGAAAGAGAAAAAGGAACACCCCACCTCTAATAACCAAATGTTTCAAGAAATAGGAAAATAAATCATGGAAGCTTGGACAAAGAGTGGTCAAGTAAAGTCCTATCCTTCGAAAAGGGGACACCAAATTCCTCTGGGACAAAGGATGGTGATCAAAGTACTTAAAGAGAAAAAATACAAAATAACAAAGATAAACCTTAGTGAGGAAAGGAAAACAAATTGCAAAAATTTGATGATTAACTCCAAGATTATGAATCCTATCTGAGAGGTGTATTCAAAGCTAGGCGTATTGGCGGTATGGAGCGTCTCAAACCAGTCGATTCAAAGAATTATTGATTGGTTGAAGACTTAATTCCCCCACCAGGCAAGTATATCTATCCTAGAAAATAATTTCTTATTAATTACCTATAAAAATTAAGATATAGAAAAGGAAAATACTACATGGTAAAATCAGATTATTCAAAGGATATTACTTTCATTGTATTGAATGAACTTTGAGTCTCAATCCTAAACTATACAAACCAAAGATATTTCCTAAATGGGTTAATCTAGGAATGCTTCCACAAGAATATTATTTCTCATAAGCCCTAGAAGCCATAGGAAATCATTTGGAATGTATCATAGAATATGAAAGCAATGAAGGAAAAGATCTAGCAATAGAAGCAAAAATCCTCTTAAATATAGTTTCAAGGATCAAATCCTTGGAACCCATGGAATTAAATATAGAAAAAGAGAGTTGGCTATTGAAACCCTCTTTCTAGCTACAATGGAATAATAGAAGAAAACAAATTTAAAAAGAAGAAACTATTCTGAAAAATATAATGTCTTTAAACACACTCCAATAGGAAAACTTGTTATAAAATAAATTAATCATGAAATTGGTGGATTTGTGATGGAATCCCCTAGTGAGGGGAAAAAATTAAAATCCAAAGGAAAATAAAAAGACTCTTTGCAAAATATTACACCAAGGCAAAAAGAAAAAGCAATTGTTAAGAGCAAGATAACACTTCAAGAATTATTAGAGGACACAAAAGCATTTGAAGCTAGAGTGGAAGATTAGTTACCCTCTTTGAACAAGAAGATGAGAGGAAAAAGAAAAATCAAACAGTTGAAGATAATGAAGAAGTAAGAGGGAACAAAACTATAGACAAGCCTAAAGAGAGGGAGAACATAAATTCATTAAATATTGAAGATCCGGGCATACCACTAGAATTAGAAGCACCTATATAACTTTATGGGTTTAATATAAGAAAAGGAGGGAGAAGATGAGGACATTACCTTAGTAAAAAAAGAAGCTCATTAAAAATACACTTGAATAAATGGAAATGGAAGAGGTGGGAGATGAGAAAGAAAATGATATTCTGGCAACACTTGCAGAAGAAGAAAAAGTCTTAAAGGAAGAAAATCTGGGTATAGATCAAATATGTCAAGGCAAAGAGACCCTAGATTGTGCTAAAATTGATAAAAAGAGGGGAATAAAATCTCTTATAGAATTAAGAAATGTAGATGGATTTGTAGAAGATCAAACAAAAATCACATCATTACTAAATGTAGGTAAGGGGAAGTTCTTTCCCAAAGAAACATGAGAATGATAACATAGAATGTTAGGGGCATGAATGCCCCTAACATACAATGCATAATAAAACATTGTATATTTGCATTAAATATTGAAATCATAATGTTGTAAGAGACAAAATTGAATACTCGAGAGGTAGAATAGTTTAAGAAAAAAATAGGAGTATGGCATATGGAAATGGAGACAACCAAGGGATCTTCATAGAGGATAGGAGTAATATGGGACCCAAGGAAAACATCATTTGAAAAACTAAGTAGTCACAGAAATTGGCAAAGTGGAATCATTTGAAGCCTCAGAAAAACCCGAGTTTCATGTTGGTCAATGTATATAGACCAACCCAAACCAACAGTGAAAAGGAGGTATGGGAGGAAATTGGAAGATTTCTAAACAACTATCGAAACTAAAATTGCATTATAGGAGGAGATTTAAATGCAATAATAGACACATCAAAAAAAGAAGAGGAATTACAAGAGATTCTCAATCACTAATTGATTTCAAAAATTGGGTAAGACAAAATTTAACGTATTGGATATCAAGACTAAAAATGGGATCTACACATGGAATAATAGAAGATCGAGATTCAACAATATATCAGAAAAGATAGATAGATTCTTCTTTAAAGGTAATCTAGTTGAATTCAAGTATAATTTCAAATAAAAAATACTCCCTGATTCAAGATTAGACCACTTCCCTATCCAACTAGCTATTACTGAGGAAGAAAATCCTAAAAGATGTCCATTCAAATTCAAAAAAATGTGGCTAGAAGATGAAAACTTCATAGAGATGGTAGAACAATAGTGGAAAGAATAAAAGTTTCTTAGATCTAAGATATTCTTCTTTATATCAAAACTAAAATCAATAAAGAGGAAATTACTAATATGGAACAAAGAACATTTTAGGAATATCTTCGATTTAAAGAAAAATATAGAAGAGGAAATAGAAAACTTGAAAAATGAAGAAATTAAAAGGGAATGGATCAAGAAAAGTATTTGAAAGAAAAAGAATTACTATGAAAATATGAAGCCATCCAAACAAAAGAAGAAGTGTTTTGGAGATAGAAATAAAAAGAGTTATGGCTAGAAGAGGGAGACAAAAATAAAAAATTATTTCACAATAGCACCAAGCAAAGAACGAATATAAACAAGATCATTGAGATTGAAAATAATAAGGGGGTTCAATAGAGGACCCAACTGAAATAGCAAAAGAGGCAATAAAATATTATCAAAAAGTTCTTAATAATTGGGAGGGTTCAGATCTAGAAGCACAAAACAAAATTTTAGCAAGTATCCCCAAGATCATATCAAAGGACTGAAATAAGAGGGTTAAAGAAAAATTCACAAAGCTATAAATTAAAATAGCAGTAAAACAAATGAATCCAGACAAAGCACCAGGTCTAGACAAATTCCCAACATGTTTTTTTCCAAGAATGTTGGTATTTTGGGGGGGATGAATTAGTGGAGGGCTTAGAAAATATCAAAAACTCAGAAAAAGTCCTTAAAGAAATAAACAATACATTTATCACATTGATCCTTAAAAAAGATAAATTTGAAAAAAAATCGATGACTTTAGGCCAATATCCCTTTGTATTACTATATACAAAATACTAGCTAAAGTCCTAGCCAATAGGATAAAAGAAATCCTACCAGATATAATAGTATATGAGCAAACAAGATTTATTCTAGGGAGATCTATCTTTGATGGGGTAATTATAACACAAAAAGTAATACATTTCATATAGCATAACCATAATTCAAGCATGTTGATTAAATTGGACATTAAAAAAGCATACGATAAAGTAGATTGGTGATTCTTATGCAAATGCCTCAAAGCCTTTGGCTTTGAGAAATAATAATGGATTAATATAATATATGAATGCATTTCTAGTCCACACATCTTATTTTTGGTAAATGGGACCCGTAAGGGGTTCGCTAATACATAAGGAGGGCCAAGACATGGAGACCATATCTCGCCCTTTGTTTTTATTATAATGACGGAAGCAATAGGAAGAACCATCACAAAAGCCAGAGAAAGATAACAAATCAAAGGAATAAATGTAAAAAATGAGCTAGAATAAATAACACACCAACAATTTGTAAGCCCAAATAAATCAGAAGTCTTATTATTTAATCTGAATCTTAGGAAAGAGGATTCAATATGTAACATTCTAAAATTTAAAAAAGGGAAGCTTCCTTGTAAATACTTAGGGTTGCCTTTGGACAAAGGAATCAAATCTAATAAACTCTCAGACCATATTAATATAAAAAAATAGAAAATGATGAACTACAACTGATTGAGAACCTAATTGAAGAACTTCAAGTGATTAGAGATCACCGAGCATTGAACTATTATGTAAGATAATTGAATCAGTTTTATGTTGCCATTGATGTCAACTAGTTTTGACAATACTTATCATGGAGTTGCAAACATCTAACACATCTGTAGAAGAGAAGAGAAAGATGAAGAACTGAGATATCTACATGGAGGAAGATGGATATGACAGATGAGGATAAGGAATACTCTTGGTAACTTATTGATGAGTCTATGACTTCATATTGTTAACTTGATTATGTTGCATTAATCTGTTATGAAGTTGGGAGCAAAATGTTACAAAGCAGTGTTGTCGGTTAATGAAGCATTCTAGTATACACTGAGCAGTGTAGTGTATACTGAGCACAGTACAAACTGGGCTTGTGTTCACCAACGCATTTCTTTGTTAACCGAGAATGAACAAAAGAACTAAATGATTAGTTTAGCCAATAGAAGTTGATGAGCTGTAAAGTGTATGATCACGAGGTGGATAGATAAAGTTTGTTATAAGATCGACGGCTAGAAAAATTCAAGGAAGATCTAAAGGACAGATTTGAAATGTGTTACTGACACATCAGCTGAGGAAGGTTTAAGCGGCAAAATCAATGAAGGAGATTAAGCGGCAAAATCTAATGGATGAAAGGAAAATGGTTTACTTGTCTATTTAAGAGACTAGGGTTTCATTATGAAACTTATGTCGGAGGAAGGATACTGTAGAGATATCACGTGAACAAGCTTCATGCATGCCTAATCAAACTGGTTAAAGGAGAACCGAACTGTAGAGTTAACTGAGCGTCAGAGAGTTTTTACCAAGGGACATTAAGTTATTAAATGTTGATAAATTGAATAGAAATATTGATCAGAGGATTTTTATGAGCTTAAGAGTAGATCTGAACATTTGCAAATCAAGTTGTATTGTATTTAGATCAATTGCTATTACAATTTGACCATTGTAATCAGATAAATCTCTTAACCGATTGGACTTGAAAGTCTTGTAATGTCATTCATAGAATGCACATTGTTAGGATTAACAAGGCAGAAATAACAATTATGTGCAAATATAACTAATATCAGAAAATAATAAACCACACAGAATAGAACACAAGACACACAGATTTAACGTGGTTCACCCAATCCCTGGGCTACGTCCACCAACAGTGAGTCCAATATTATTATTATCCAGTGATTACAACCTGATTACAATCCGTAATCCCTTACAGCCCAATTCTGCCGCAAGTACTAAAATCATACATAATGAAAATCCCTAACCCTAAGCCATATTATACAATATTTTTCTGCTTTAGGGTTAGAATGAGTTATAAGTAGTCGGCCCAAATAACCGAAAAGTAGTCGGCCTCAAAAAAAATTTCCTCGGGGGCTGCGCCCCCGAACCCCCGCTCGAGGCCCGGCCCGGCCCCGAACCCCAGCGAGCTTGGGAGGAAAAGTGTACAGTATTTTCCTGGATAGTACTTTCCTGATTAGTCACCACAAGCTAACAATCTCCCACTTGGTGACTGATCAGTATCCACACTATACTAAAAAACCTCCCACTTGGAGACTGATCCTGTAGCAATACCGCTACCCACATGAGGCCCCCACTGAATTGAACCACCTTGGACTCAGCTGTTCCTTTATTTTGTTCAGTCTATAAGACCAACTGAAGCTGAACATGAGTTCAACTTCTCCCTTGTTACTACCTTTGTAAACATATCTGCTGGATTATCATCAGTATGAATCTTTTACAGCCTTAACTGTCCATCATCCAAAACTGATTGAATGAAATGGTAGCGCAAGTGTATGTGTTTTGTCTTTGAGTGCAAAGCAGAATTCTTTGCAAGATGAATGGCACTTTGGCTATCTGTATGTAGAAAATTATCCTTTTGTGGATGTCCCAATTCTTCCATGAAGAATTGAAGCCATATCATCTCCTTGGCTGCCTCTGTAGCAGCAACATACTCTGCCTCTGTAGTGGATAAAGCAACCACCTTTTGTAGTCAAGAAATCCAACTCACTGCTGTCCCACCAACAGTAAATATATAACCTGTAGTACTCCGCCTGCTATCTATATCTCCTACCAAATCTGAGTCAACATAGCCTTGTACAGTAGTAGTAGAACCCCCAAAGTGTAAACACTTACTGGATGTGCCTCTCAAATATATGAGAATCCATTTGACTGCATTCCAATGCTCAAGACTAGGGTTACTCATATAACGGCTAACGACTCCCACTGCATGTGCAATATCTGGCCTGGTACATACCATAGCATACATTAAGCTCCCTACAGCTGAAGCATAAGGTACCTTAGACATTTTAGTCTCTTCTTCTGGTGTCTTGGGACACATATCCTTAGTCAATTTCAAATGACCAGGCAAAGGTGTGCTGACAGCTTTGGCATTTTCCATAGAGAAACGTTGCAACACCTTCTCAATATAATCAGCCTGAGATAGAGACAATTTCCTATTTTTCCTATCTCGACAAATTTTCATACCAAGGATTTGTTTTGCTGCCCCCAAATCCTTCATAGCAAAATATTTTGCTAACTGTTGTTTCAACCCCTTAATGTGATCCATGTTAGACCCAGCTACAAGCATATCATCAACATATAAACATAAAATAATGTAGCTGTCATCATCCAACCTCTTAAAATAAACACAATGGTCAGAATGACACCAACTATATCCATGCCCATTCATAAAAGTGTCAAATTTAATATACCATTGCCGAGGTGCTTGCTTCAAGCCATATAAACTCTTCTGCAATCTGCACACCAAATTCTCCTTACCCTTGACCTCAAATCCTTGTGGCTGAACCATATATATTTCTTCATCCAAATCACCATGAAGAAAAGCTATTTTAACATCAAGCTGCTCTAAATGCAAATCTTCAATAGCCACAATACTTAAAACAGTACGAATAGAAGTCATTTTAACAACTGGAGAAAATATCTCATCAAAATCAATACCATGTTTCTGTGCAAATCCTTTTACGACTAATCTGGCTTTAAATCTTTTCGTACCTCCATCCTCTTCTTTGATCCTGTAAACCCATTTATTATGTAAAGCCCTTTTACCTATAGGTAACTTACATAAATCCCATGTTTGATTTTTCAGCAAAGAGTCCATTTCATCTGTCATTGCAGACTCCCACTGAAGCTTTGTATCCACCTGCACAGCTTCGCCAGCATCTGTTAACAGAATAGAATACAAAGATGGAGAAAATCTTTCTGGAGGTCTACTTAGCCTTGTTGACCGTCTAACACTCACTGGGGTGTGTGGTATTTGTTGTTGCTATTGTTGCGGAGCATAAGGAACTACTGGAACATGAACTTGTGGAGTATCATCCAGTACTACATAGTCATTTTCTTTCTTCTCATGCTGCAGCAACAAATCTTTGTACAATACTTTCTCATTGAATATGACATCCCTGCTTCTTACAATTTTATGATTTTCAAAATCCCAAAGCCTATAACCAAATTCATCAATGCCATACCCAACAAATACACATTTCTTTGACTTAGCTTCCAGCTTGGTTCTATTTTCAAAATCTATAAGTGCAAAAGCTTCACAACCAAAAGTTTTGAGAAAAGAATAACTCACCTTCTTACCACTCCATGCTTCCTCTGGAATACCACAGTCCAAAGGAGTAGAGGGGCCTCTATTGATTAAATAAACAGCAGTGTTCACTGCATCTACCCACATATTTTTGGGCAGCCTAGCATGCAACCTCATACTCCTTGCACGCTCCATTATTGTCCTGTTCATGCGTTCAGCCACTCCATTTTCTTGTGGAGTCCTTGGTACAGTTTTCTGCCTACGAATACCATTAGAGGAACAATATTCTTCAAATTCTGTGCTGCAATACTCACCACCATTATCAGATCTGAGACATTTTAACTTTTTACTAGTCTCATTCTCAACCAAGTATTTCCATTTCTTAAAAGTTTGAAATACATCAGATTTCTGTCTAAGGAAATAAATCCATACTTTTCTTGTTGCATCATCTATAAATGTAACATAATACAGAGAGCCACCAAGGGAAGATACCTGAGCTGGTCCCCATACATCTGTATGCACAAGCTCTAATCTCTCATTTTTCTTTTCCTTCCCACTCTTCACAAAACTAACTCTCTTTTGTTTTCCATAAACACAACTTTCACAGAAATCCATATTGACACATTTCAGACCAGGTAAAACTTTCTTTGAATGAAGTAATTTCATACCTTTTTCACTCATGTGCCCGAGTCTGTTGTGCCACAATGCTGTGTCAGAATCTACAGCAATAGTTTGATGTTCTTCTTGCTCAACTGCAGCCACTGTTCCTGAACATTCATTATCTTCTGAAACAATTAAAGTAGAAGGAACAGTATGACCTGTACAAAGATATAAGGTGCCTACTTTCACACCTTTTGCTACTACTAAGGAACCTTTTGAAACCTTCCAATTTTTATCATTAAAAGTAACTGTGCAACCCTCATCACCCAGTTGCCCTGCTGAAATTAAATTCCTACTCAGCCTTGGAACATGTCTTACCTCTTGTAGTAGCCAATGATTCCCATTCTGCAACTTAATCTTAATTTTTCCCTTTCCAACAATCTGACAGGGTTCATTATCTCCCAAATAAACTAGCCCAAAATCCCCTTGGACATAATCAATAAAATAACTTCTATGGGGTGTAGCATGAAATGAAGCCCCAGAATCTAAAACCCATGAATCATCAATACTTTCTAAGGACAAGAGCAAAGCATCCTCCTCGGATTTGTTACTTACCACATTTGCCTCCTTGTTTCCATCATTTTTGTCTCCTTGATCTTTCTTCCGAGACCAACAATCTTTCTTCTTATGACCTGGTTTTCCACAGTACCAGCAATCATTTGGCCCTTTAGATTCGGACCTCTTTCCCTTTGATTTTCCTCTTGATTTCCCATGATTTCCAGAGTTGTTTCCTCTATCTCTTGTTCTACCTCTGCTTTCTGTGTTCAATACACTACCCGATGTGGATGCCCCTGAGCTTTTCTTACGAATTTCCTCACTCAATATAACACCAATAACATCATCATACTTTAGGGTATTAGAACCAGAAACAGAATTACTAACAGCCATTACCAAGCCATTCCAGCTTTCTGGCAAAGAACACAAAATCAAGAGAGCCCTAACCTCTTCATCAAAAGTAATTTTAACTGAGGCTAATTGACTTGTAACTATATTAAACTCATTCAAATGATCAGTAACTGATCCACCTTCTACCATTTTCATATTAAATAAACGCTTCATAAGAAATACCTTGTTTGAAGCTGAAGGCTTTTCATACAACTTCGCTAGGGTTTCCATCAAATCTTTAGCTATCTTTGCTTCAGTAATATTGAATGCCACCGATTGTGCCAGGCATAGATGAATACTCCCCAGTGCCTTCCTATCCAAAATATCCCAATCCTCCTGAGACATTGATTGCTCTTTCTTGGCTACTCCCTCTAATGGCCGCCATAGATCCTTCTGATAGAGATAATCCTCCATTTGCATCTTCCATAACTGGAAGTTCTTCCCATTAAACTTATCAACCTTCAACCTACCCTCGTCTGCCATTTCTCCCACTTAACCGAGAGAATCTCCCACTAACTCGTGAGACCTGCTTCAGAGAATAGATGAAAGAACAAATAAAATAACCTAGCTCTGATACCACTTGTTAGGATTAACAAGGCAGAAATAACAATTATGTGCAAATATAACTAATATCAGAAAATAATAAATCACACAGAATAGAACACAAGACACACAGATTTAACATGGTTCACCCAATCCCTGGGCTACGTCCACCAACAGCGAGTCCAATATTATTATTATCCAGTGATTACAACCTGATTACAATCCGTAATCCCTTACAGCCCAATTCTGCCGCAAGTACTAAAATCATACATAATGAAAATCCCTAACCCTAAGCCATATTATACAATATTTTTCTGCTTTAGGGTTAGAATGAGTTATAAGCAGTCGGCCCAAATAACCGAAAAGTAGTCGGCCTCAAAAAAATTTCCTCAGGGGCTGCGCCCCCCGAACCCCTGCTCTTGGGGGCTGCCGCCCCCAAACCCCCGCTCGGGGCCCGGCCCGGCCCCGAACCCCGGCGAGGTCGGGAGGAAAAGTGTACAGTACTTTCCTGGATAGTACTTTCCTGATTAGTCACCACAAGCTAACACACATTTGTTATCCTGTCAACCCCATTGTGAATGTTGGTTGGATGATAACAGTTAGTGGTAAATCCTCTAACAAGGTCACACCTTACAGTGTGTTTTGTAACCTTTAACAAGGTTGGGTCTTCACCGACCTCACTTCAGAAGAGTGAACAATTTTTGGATTGTCGGTCCCAGGTGGTTTTTCCCTTTGCAAGGTTTCCACGTTAAATCTCTTGTGTTATGTGTTGATTGTGATGATTGTTGGATATCATACTTTACATGTTGCATATTAGATTTGATCGGTAGTTACTATAAGTTATTAACTGGTAATCGGTAAAAGCACAGACAGTTTACTATTCTATGTTACTGAGCTGCAAAAATTTGTTTAAATTGTTTTTGGATATACATTTTGTATTTGGGACAGTGGATAACTGATTCACCCCCCTCTCAGTTATTCTTGTGTGTGTGAAAATTGTACCTAATCTGTAGACACAACACTTAGTAAAATATTAGAGGTTAGCTATAATCAAAATCATGCAAAATTGAAATCTAATCTAACCAAGCAATTTACTGCCTTCTAATAGGTGCGAGATTGATGTTCTCAGATTGTAATCGAGATCAGTGACCTAGACGACACCTAAATGAAGGATTTGAATGCAATTGATCTATATTTTTTATATTTTCTATGCAATAAGAATGATAAACTGATATGCTATGGATGCTAAATGATCTAACAATGAAGATTCTAACAATGATATGAAAACTATGAAATTCTATGCTAAGATATAAAAGCTATGCAATTGAAATTGATCTCACAAAGCTTTGAATTCGCAAGTTGATTCCTCAGCCTCCAATTCTCCAGCGTGATTGTGCAAAATATGAGATGAATTATGAAGAGCTGAGCCTTGTTTTTATAGAAATCCAGGGCTTTGGAGGTGCATGGGAAAAAGCCATAAATCACTCAAATAAACTCAACTTGATTTTTGAGTTATTTTTAAATAAAGATAATTAAGTCACAAAAATCATGCAAAAGCACAGTTCAACTTGAATTAGAAGTTTAGATCAACTTTAAAACTCGAAAAGATGTTGAGTTTCAAAAAGCTAACAACTTGCATTGATTTTCCAATTTTGAGTTTAACTGGTCCTTGAATGTGCACATGGATAATTATGATTTAATAAATAAATAAAGTGATTTATTCTAAACTTAACTGCTTTTTGAAATAAAATAATTAATTTATGGGTTAATTAACTATTTTACCAAACTTTTATTAAAAATTATATTATTAAATAATGACAACATGCTTTAATTAATTAAATAAGAATTTAATCAATTATTCATAGGAATTTTGATTTATTGTCAAAATTAAATAATACAATTAATAATAGATATAATTAAATTTAATTAAACAATTAAGTGGCAAATATTAAATCTAATTAATTAAATATGCAAAATATTTAATTAATCAAATTTTAGGATAAATGTGATTTATTGCCAAATAATTATAAAATTAAAGATAATTATGATGATTAGGAATATTACTAGGAATATTCCTCGATGTAGAATTTAAGATAATCAATTATGATTCGATGATGTTTAGATGTGCCTTAGATTAGGATTTTGATGTCGATTTCGTTCGAATTGAAGATGTACGAGATTAATGAACTTATAACCCATTTTTGGGGTATTACAATTCTAACAGAAAAATGGGTGGAGTCATGGAAAGGAATATGGCTAGCGACGGTTGGGAAAGCCATAATGCTAAAAAATTATCCTTTCAGCCATACCTATCTATCAAATGTCATGTCTTCCTCTACTCCCAGGGGTAAACACAAAAATAGAAAAGCAACTGAGAACATTTTTTTGGCAAGGCACGTCAGAAAAGAAAAAAACTTGCTATGATAGCATTGAATAAAATATGTAAACCAATTAAAGAAGGGGGAATGGAAGCAAAAAAGTTGGTAGACCAATTTAAGACCCTTGGTGCAAAACTAGTGTGGAAAATGTATAAAAACCCATCACTGAAATGGATTAAGATTCTTAACTATAAGTACCCCAATGAGAATGATTCCTTAAGCATTTTTAGAACTCCAAACCCCCCAAATTAAAGGCTTGAGAGTACGGAATTTCATAATGGAATGTAGAGAGGTAATTATGAATAGCTTAACATGGGATATAATTGTAGTAGATCAAGCCCTCTTTTGGAGTGATTCATGGGTGAGGGGGGGGGGATTATACAACAATACACAAGCTTATAGACAATAACAATTTAAAGGAAATATCGAAAGATCAATGAGGAAAATTAGTTAAAAAGATTACATAGAATTGCATAATGAGGACCCAACATTACGTAGGTGTGTGTGTGAATTTTGTACCTAGCTACAGACACAACACTTCAGTAAAACATTAGAGGTTAGCAGAAATCAAAATCTTGCAAATAATTAAAACTATGCTAACCAGGCGATTTACTGCCTTCTAGTAGGTGTGAGTATGATGTTCTCAGATTGAAATTGAGATCACTAACAATGCAACACCTAAACGAAGGATTTGAATGCAAAAGAATGAAAGACTATATGAATGTAGATTAATCTATATTTTTGTATTTTCTGTGCGATATATAAAGATTGTATGAATCTAAGCTATATGAATGAAATTGGATGTAGATTTAATCTAAGAATGTTATGAATGATATGAAAATCTATGATATGAAACTATGCAAACTATGATCAACTATGAAAGATCTCACAAATTGCCTGTCGCAAGTGCTTAATCCTTCAATCGCTAATTCGCTAGAGTAATTGTGCAAATTTGAGTGTTGATCAGATATGAAGAGTTGAGCCTTGTTTTTATAGAAATCTAGGGCTTTGAGGATGTAGGAGAAAAGCCATAAATCACTCTTGATAAACTCAGGTTGATTTTTGAGTTATTGGGAAATCGGAGATAATTAACTCACAAAAATCATGCAAAAGCAGTGCTTTACTCAAAATAGAGTTTAGATCAAATTTCAACTCATCATCAGATGTTGAGTTTCAATTTTAAAATTGATAGTTAATTTCTAGTTGCCTGCTTTTCTGATTGTGCATGATTTATTTATAAATTAATTTAAAAATAAAGTGATTTATTCTCAACTTAACTGATTTTAAATTAAAAACAATTGATTTATGGGTTAATCAATTATTAAATCAAACTTTTATTCTAAAACTATATTATTAAATTTGACAATTGACATTAATTAATTAAATAAGAATTTAATCAATTAGTCATGAGATTTTTTATTTTATTGTCAAAATTAGATAATACAATTTAGGAATAAATATAATTAAATTTAATTAAATAATTAAGTGGTAGTATTAAATCTAATTAATTAAATATTTAGAATATTCAATTAATCAAACTTTAGGATAAATAAGATTTATCGCCAAATAATCATTAAATTAAGAATAATTAGGATAATAAGAATATTGCTAGGAATATTCTCTAATGCGAAATTTAGGATAAAATCAATTAGGATTCAATAATATGCAGATGTGCCTTAGGTTAGGACTTTGATGTCGATTTCATTTGATTTGAAGATGTAGGAGGTTAATGAACCTATAGCCCATTTTTGGGGTATTACATTTTGCCCCTCTTTGAATCATTGTGCAAAGCATAGTGGTTCAAAGAATAATCTGTGTATGATAAAGATGTATGAAACTGATTTGAAAGATTAACTGATTCTAAGATAGAAACCAATTTAAAGATTTAAAGATGCAAGATTTAGGTCCTGACTGACCAAAGATCATGTTAACTATAGCAACGATCAACTGGTGATTATGAAAAGTGTTAAAACACTTGATTTTGAACCTTATGATTGAAAAGAAGTGAGTGACTGATTCCAGACCTGAATGTCCCAAGAGAATCATATTGGTATCACATCCTGAACCCGTCAATTACAAAGCAACAAAGAAAATAACACTAATGAACTGTTGGTTACGAAAAGCTGATACAGTTTACAAGTTAGATTTAGGATACCAGATTGATATGGATCTCGATGAATCTGATATGCCCCAAGAGATGATAGATTTGCCCCAAGCAATGAGGATTTTAGATCAATCAGTAACTAGACATGGTTGTTGTCTTGATCACTAAGGAAAGAAATTGATTTACAGATTTGATTGATATGCAATACCATGCCCCCTTCGGGATTAAAATTGAAATCTAACAAGAAAAGTCAGTGTTAAATGGTTTAGAAGCATGTTAATTGATTTGAGAATTGGTTGTACACGTTCGAGAATGCGTTCTGCATCGTTTAGAGGTCCTAGAGACTAAGTTTGACTAGGTTTGACCATGAGTTGACCATGGTTGACCCAATTGAAATTTTGATAGTTTGATATAAGATAATCAGTTAAGTTGAATACTGGAGTTCTATGATGATTGAAGGTTGATTATGCAAGCAGTCAGATCTCCTGGGTCTAAAAATTTTAAATCATGATTTTGACATAGTAAATGATCTCAAATTTTGATTTTGATCCCGAAAATGGGTTCAGAACATCAAAATTAGCTAGGGGTGCAATTTTCATGGAAAACGGAGCACTTTTGAAAATTAGGTCAAAAGCTATATAAGGACCAAAAGGGTCATTTTCAATTCATTATTCACATTTGACTTTTGAAACCTTGTGGAGCCCTCTAAGCGAGAAAATGGTTGAGCTGAAGGTACCTGTCTCTTCCCACCAATTTGAGTGCAGCTAGAGACATCAGCGGCCTCCGTAGTATGGACATCTGGTAAGTGGACCTCTGTGCCTCTTCGTAAATTCCATTTTTTTTTATGTTTGTAGCATTTTTATGGTGTTTGTCGTACATTTCAATTTTTCAATTCTCGCATGTATGGAAACTCATCCGACTGTCCTCTGTGACTCGTACGACTTTCCAATATCCTGTAGAGTGTCATATCAGAACTCCCCTAAACTTGTTTGAGAGGGACCCAAGAGTCATACGACATTTCATTGGGTCCCTCATCTGTCATGCGGTGATCCCTAGAAAGTCATATATTCATGGTTTGTCATATGGGACCCTGTTGAAAATCATACAAGTTTTGATGCCAGTCTGCATTGCTATATGGAAAACAATGAGCTTAAAACTCATTTTTAGGTCAAAAAATTTTATTTTCTGATTCCTTAGGCTGATTATTGAGCATTTAATGCACCTTGTGAGATAGTGAACTTTTGAATTTATGTACTGTTAGCCTATTTTTCAACCAAATTACTGATAGGATTCCCCATTTTTGTTCCATGTAGGTTATATACCCTGATGTTCATGTGTGCATTTCACATCTTGCGACTCAGAGACTCTGTGTTTCACTGCTTGAGCCCATGAGGGTACATCTTGCTTCTTGTGGGTTTGAGTATTTGATTCGGTTACCCAAGATTAGGGTTAACCATGGACTGTTGACTACATTGATAGAGCGATTTCATTTAGAGACCCAGACTTTCCATCTACCCGCTGAAGAGATCACTGTCACACTTGAGGAAGTATATAGGCTATTGTGCATTCCATTTCATGGTCCTCATTCAGATTATGTGAGTTCTGGGAACTCTGGTCTTCATTCTTTCTGCAGATTGTTCAGAGATGACACACAGCTCACTGGTTCCATTTCCTGGGAGTTATTAGTGCAGCGCTATGGGTAGACCCATAGGCTAGAGTGTATTATAGCAGGCATGATAGGAGGTATCATCATGTTTGACTGTTAGTAGAATGATCTATTGATGGGCTAGGCCCCGATGGTGGCACGATTGATGACTACTCCTTCTGTGTTAGCTTGGGGTCAGTGCATGCTTGCACATATTTTCTCTGAGATGCACGAGATCATGTATCAGGAGAGCAAGTCATTTGCTTCCGGAGCACTAGTTCTTCAGATATGGGCCTGGGAGCACATCCCAGTTTGCAGACCAGTGTGTCAGTCACAGCGCCAGCCATAGGAGCCGGTCATATATATATACTCTGGTTATGTTACACAGGTGCAGATGGGTCACACTGAGTACTTCAGGCAGTGTCTAGATGATATGACTTTTCTAGTATGGAGACCATACTTGCTGATAGAGGCCTGGCCCACTGTGAGGGAGCAGTTTAGTTATTTATATTAGAGTCGTGTACTAATTGGGAGATCCACTGCTGTTATTGAGCGCTTCCTGATCACTAGAGTATGGAGGCAGTATGGCATCATTCAGGATGCACCAGAGGAGATTGCAACGTATGCACGGATTCATAGAGAGCTCAGATTAGGATGGGCCCCTTGGTTATCATATGCTCTCTATACACAGGAGTACAGTGGTATCATTGGCAGAGATTGGGACTACAGAGCAGATGTGCTAGATGTCGGTGTTATAGATGGATTCATTGGATGGCTTGCAGAGCATCCTATACATAGATTCTCTGATCCTACATAGTTGATACCCTCCATGGAGGAGGCCATGGATGTCATAGGTGCACAGGTACAGACTGGTCAAGGATAGAGATGTGCATAGGTACATATGCCCCAGCTTACACATCTAAGGTCGAGAGCAGTGTTCACACCTCCACAAAGACCATCTAGACAAATGAGACCACCTCGTCCCTCTAGTTCTTCAATAGGCAGACCTGCAGTTTTACATAGGAGATCGACTAGAGGAGAGAGTGGCACTTTAGGCAGTGTGGGCACAACAGATGAGGTACTGGGTGTAGAGTAGGATGTGGGTGCCAGTCCAAATCCTTTACAGGGTGATACCAGTTTTGATCTTGGTGCTGAGGTTAGATGCCATAAGGTGCAGAGAGCAGAGACCACTGAGCAGCTAGCGGTAAATACTGATATGCCTACGACAGATGTAGATCCTAGTGTACCATTGACTCTGCAGGAGATTATTAGATGATTGAGATTACAGGTCTGAGACCTAAAGGTATGGAGTGCTCGGTGGGAGGAGCGATTCACTAAGGCTGATAGATAGAGATCTGAGCTCCGAGAGGAGAACATGTGATTACAGTCAAAGTGATACATCAGACCTCAAGAGTGGATTACTATGTTTCTGCTTACTGCACTATTGTATTTGCTACTCAGAGAGTACCCACATACTCTTAGTATATGATAGCTTTAGAGGGAGCGAGAGCACCTAGAGCCGCGACAGTGCCTGATGCACCAGCACCACCTCCACCAAATGTAGAGGAGCATGTAGACAGCTGATCTTTCCAGATATGCTAACATTTTTGCCATTTTGTTCATGTATACTGTTCTGACTTCTGATAGCTCAAATGAGCTCATTCTTTTGTACTTTGTGCCAGTAGTGCACCCTTGACGAGTTTGAGTTATATGATATGAGATCGAGATTTTGGTTGTGACTTTATTTGTACTTGTCATATTTTTTATTTATGATGATATCATGTGATGTAAATGCTATGGATAGTATATAATGTATGTATGGATTTATGCAATGCAATGGCTTCTTTCAAATGTATGAATGGTATGCAAATGAAGTGATAATGGAAAATGTATGAAAATGTATGGAATGTAGATGCAATAGATGAAATGATTATGAATATGTAATGGAAATGCAATGATACACATGATATGTTTTTGCAGGTATTGATGAAGACAAGTACTCGGTCTTATGTCAAAAAGGATGTCTAACCCAGGATGGTGACTGCTTGCGGTTCTGTGAGGAAACCTTCATGTGAGATTCAGCTCTTCATTTCCAGTTTAAGTTTAGTTTTGAAGGATTGTTTAAGCATTTAAGTGTGTTCAACAATTTGTGAGATCATGCAAAGTGCAAAATGAAATGCAAACCTAAGACCTAGGACCTAGTCACTGATCGTGTGTTGATTTGTTGTCATCATTGAACTTTTTAGGTAACCGAATAAATCAATACAACATCCACTAGTTAGGAAACTATGAATATTGATTTGTATACACAAGAATCAATACAATGGCCACTAGTTAGACAACCATGGAAATATGAATATTGATTTTGTTTTTGGAATGTCGAATTAGATATAAGCACCAAGGCACAAACGCTAGGATGACCTGAATATCATGTCCATTTTAATATAGCAATTTGTATAAACATCAAAACATAGATGTCGTGATGACCAGAATACACCTTGTAGAAAAAACACATCAAGCAGTGAAGAGATCATTTGAAATCCAGTGTGAATTACCCGTAGTGACCCTTTATCGTTCACATCCTTAGGTAAGATCATGTTTCATAGTAGGAGTGAGAACTTTCTCAAAAAGACAATAGTGAGATCAAAATTCCTTGAATTTTTCAGTATCAATGGTCGAGGTACTCATGGCCATCCAATTTGAGATAGAGGCTCTTACAGATGGACACCATTTCAATCCAGAATTTCCAAAGTTGTTAGATTTTCACATACAAGCAGAAAACAAAGAAAAGATTATGCCCCCAGTAATCACTCTCTAAATCCTGTAAAGGACATCATCAAAGAGATCGAAGGGACACGATATGCAAAATCTCAATGTGAATCAGTAAGCATACAAGGAGATAAAAGCATGACGAAGCATAGATTGTTTTCAGTTTGTGTTTGATTGTGTTGTTGTAGATGCAAAATCCTTTCTGGAGAGGAGACAGACTTGAATGACTCGGATGAAACTTCAAAGGACGCTGACTAGATATGATACATCTAGGATACACTGAAGGTCATAAGATATGACTTTGATTGCCCCCAAGTTTGAACATTGATAGGATACAGACGCTTGAGCTTATTGGTGTACAGACTGACTTATTGAAAATAGGAATGCAGAAACAAATCGGGAGATATGTACAAACTAAAGCAAGACTGAAAGCTGGGAAAGACCAAGATTGCGCTGATAGATGGAGCATTTGAAATAAGTGGTGCCCGTTTGTTGAGTTTTCACCCTCTTGGTAGAGATTCTATTTTTGCTACCAAGGCGCCTGTTTCCAAGTTTTCACCAAGGCACTTTTTCTTTTTCTCATTTTTTTTTATTTTTCATTTTTCAGTTTTTTTGTACTTTTGATTTTTTTGTGAATCATCAAGGTGCCTATTTGCTAGGTTTTCACCAAGATGTTCATTTTTTTAGGGCTTTTTCATATTTTTATAATTAATTTTTTTTTTAGGACATTTTACCATAGACTGAATGCCTTAGGCATAGAATTTCCTCAGATGGAGAACGTTGATTAGTTCTTGGAGCTGTTCTCCTTCAATCGTTGAGAGTTGATAGGCACCAGAGCCAAAAGTAGCAGTGATAACAAAGGGACCCAGCCAGTTGGGTTCAAACTTCCCCTTCCGTTCTCTATGTGATTGATTTTTAGGATTCTCTCTCAAGATTAGATCACCAACCTTAAATTCTCTGTGTCTAACTTTCTTGTTGTAACCTCTAGACATTATTTTTTGATATACTCTAAGATGATCATATGTTGCTTTTCTGCGCTCATCTAGTAGTTCAAGTTCTTGCAACCTAGACACTCTGTAGTCATCATCAGTTACTAGACCATGCATTCTAATTCTTAGTGATGGGATTTCAACTCCAATAGGGAGTATCGCTTCAGACCCATAAACTAAAGCGAATGGTGTAGCCCCAGTAGGCATTCTGATACTTGTTTTATAGGCCCAGAGAGTTGGATTGATCATGAGATGCCAATCTCTTCCTATTTTATTAACTGTACGGTGTAAGATTTTCAATAGATTCTTATTTGAAGCCTCTGCTTATCCATTCCCTTGAGGATAGTAGATTGATGACCAATGTTGTGTAATCTTGAATTTCACACATAGATCATCTAAGTCTCTGTTCTTGAATTGTCCACCATTATCTGTGACTATAGAGTGTGGAATACCATACCAACATATGATGTAGTTCAAGATGAACATTGAAATTTGTTTTCCAGTTGCTTGAGTCAAAGGAACTGCTTCTACCCATTTTGTGAAATAATCTGTAACCGTGATTATATGGGTATGTCCATTAGAAGAATGAGGATGTATGGATCCTATAAGATCAAATGCCCAATGGTGAAAAGGCCATTTTGTAGTAAAGGGAATTAGATCTCTTCCTGGTGCATGAATTAAGTTGCCATGTACTTGGCACTTTTGACAGTTCTTAGCAAACTTGACAACCTCTTTTTCCATTTCAGGCCAATAGTACCCAACCCTAATAAGTTTTCGAGCTAGTGTTAAACCGTTCGAGTGTGAGCCACAAATACCATCATGGACTTCCTCTAATGCATGTTGAGACTCTTCTCATTCTAAATATCTAAGTAGCATACCATTTAGACCTCGTTTGTATAAATCATGACCAATGATGACATACCAAGATGCATTTTGGATAAGGTATCATTTCTCATGGTCTTTGAAGGTATCAGGAATGATTTGATCTTAGAGATAGGAGAAAAGGTTTTTGTATCTGGATGAGTCATGACCAACAACAGTGCAGATCATGCGGGTTTCAGGGGAATCATATGAAGGATAAGATAGTGCTTCCACCAGAAACTCATAGCATAGCTCATGTTCGGGCTGCTATAGTAAAGTAGATAGTGTTGCTATAGCATCTACAACCTTGTTCTTTGTTCTAGGTATTTTCCAAAAATGTGTGTGTGAATTTTGTACCTAGCTGCAGACACAACACTTCAGTAAAACATTAGAGGTTAGCAGAAATCAAAATCTTGCAAATAATTGAAACTATGCTAACCAGGCGATTTACTGCCTTCTAGTAGGTGTGAGTATGATGTTCTCATATTGAAATCGAGATCATTGACAATGCAACACCTAAATGAAGGATTTGAATGCAAAAGAATGAAAGACTATATGAATGTAGATTAATCTATATTTTTGTATTTTCTGTGCAATATATAAAAACCATATCAATCTAAGCTATATAAATGAAATTGGATGAAGATTTAATCTAAGAATGTTATGAATGATATGAAAATCTATGATATGAAACTATGAAAACTAAGATCAACTATGAAAGATCTCACAAATCACCTGTCGCAAGTGCTTAATCCTTCAATTGCCAATTCGCTAGAGTAATTGTGCAAATTCGAGTGTTGATCAGATATGAAGAGCTGAGCCTTGTTTTTATAGAAATCCAGGGCTTTGAGGATGCAGGAGAAAAGCCATAAATTACTCTTGATAAACTCAAGTTGATTTTTGAGTTAACAGGAAATCTGAGATAATTAACTCATAAAAACCATGCAAAAGCAGTGCTTTACTCAAAATAGAGTTTAGATCAAATTTCAACTCATCATCAGATGTTGAGTTTCAATTTTAAAATTGATTGTTAATTTCTAGTTGCCTGCTTTTCTGATTGTGCATGATTTATTTATAAATTAATTTATAAATAAAGTGATTTATTCTCAACTTAACTGATTTTAAATTAAAAACAATTGATTTATGGGTTAATCAATTATTAAATCAAACTTTTATTCTAAAACTATATTATTAAATTTGACAATTGACATTAATTAATTAAATAAGAATTTAATCAATTAGTCATGAGATTTTTTATTTTATTGTCAAAATTAAATAATATAATTTAGGAATAAATATAATTTAATTTAATTAAATAATTAAGTGGCAGTATTAAATCTAATTAATTAAATATTCAAAATATTCAATTAATCAAACTTTAGGATAAATAAGATTTATCGCCAAATAATCATTAAATTAAGAATAATTAGAATAATAAGGATATTGCTAGGAATATTCTTCAATGCAGAATTTAGGATAAAATCAATTAGGATTCAATAATGTGCAGATGTGCCTTAGGTTAGGACTTTGATGTCAATTTCATTTGATTTGAAGATGTAGGAGGTTAATGAACCTATAGCCCATTTTTGGGGTATTACAGTAGGAAATGGAAATCAATGGAAAATCTTAATATTCTGAGTGAAATAGAGGCCATGAAAAGGATTTTAGAAAATAGAAAAATAACCCTCTAGAAAGGTAGAGATAAGCTAGTATGGAATGAAGCAAAAATAGGGGAATGCAATGTAAAGGACAAATACAAGTACTTGATCAAAAAAAAAAAACCTATAACACCAATGCCTCTAGAATTATGTTGGAGCAAACAATGCCTACCAAAAGCAAGCATGTTTTCTTGGGTTACTCTTCAAAATAGGATACTAATTGTCCATTGGTTCAATAAGATAGGTTTTGAAGGACCAACAAGATGTCCCTTATGTGAGCAATATGAAGAAACTCCTAACCACCTATTATTAAACTGCCAATTTACCAATGATTTTTGGACATGGATATGCAACAAATTGGGGTGGACAACAAAAATGCCCAATGACTTGTTGAATCTATTCCAAATTTGGCCAAACATCTTCACAAAAATATTATAAAAATATATGGGTTGCTACCCCATCTATCCTAATATGGGAAATTTGGAAAGAAAGGAATAGAAGAATATTTCAAGAAAAGAGAATGGGATGGGAATAGTTGTGCAATAAGATAAAGACAACCATAGTAGAAATAACCAATAGCATATTACTCACACACCCACAAAAAGATACAACATTAACACATTGGGATGAGAAACATAAACTCAAATGGAAGGGGCTAAAAATACTTCCCTATGTAGGAAAAGGGGGAGATAGAAACAACAATAATAGAGCCAACTAAAAATGGTTGCCACCCAAACAAGGATGGTAGTATACCAACTTCGATGGAGCCTCTCAAGGAAATTTGTTCATATCAAGAATAGGATCTAGCATTCATGACTAGAATGGATCAGAAGTAGCAAGGTTATCCAGATCTATAGGGGTAGAATCAAATAACTATATAAAATTCATAGCTTTAATATAGGGAATGTTACTGTGTAAAGATTTACAAATAAGAAAATTAGAAATAGAAGGTGACACAATAATAGCAATAAATGCAATTAAAAAGGCTCCACACCGATTTGTAAATTGAACAATCTAGTGGAGAGAGGAGTTGGGATAAGGAATTGGCAAGTTATGAACTTAGCTTTAGGGGCCAAATTAGTGTGGGGTATTTACTCAAATCTTGATATGCTATGGGTGAGAATTCTAAAAGCTAAACATTTGGACAATAATGATCATGAAAGGATTATAACCATAAGAGATCCTTTGAAGGGGTCTGTTGTGTGGAACTTTATTTTATATTGTAGGAGGAATATGACAGATCACTTGACTTGGTAGGTGGGAAATGGTAGATGAGCCTCAATTTGGAATGGCTACCTAGCCCTCAAAGACATTGCAGAATTTCAGGATATAAAGAATATGTTTATTAGGAGTTGGCATAAAAAATTTAGTGATTACTTGGAAGTGAAGCAAATTGTCTTGGGACAACAACTAGGGTGGAAAAGCTTAGACCATATGGATCTCTCAGACTAACAAATTTCTCTTATGAGAAATTTGTTCAAAGTAGAGAATTTATTTTTTCAGCGAACGAGGATGGGTTGATTTGTTGTGCAACCAAAAGTGGGAGATATTTAGTTATATTGGGCTATCATTTGATGGTCAATGATATCAATGCAATGAATTGGTCAACACAATTATTTGCGGGAAGAGACTTTTTACCGAAGGCCAGATCCTTTTCTTGGTTAGTTGTTCAAGGAAGGATCCTAACAAGGGAGAGAAGGAAGAGGTTTGGTTTTATTGGTCCTACAAAATGTGTGTTATGTGCTAATACTTCAGAGGATTTGGATCATCTGTTATTACAATGCAGATTTGCTAGTGAATGATGGGAGATGGTGAAATCTAAATTAAGATGGTTTGGGCATTTGCAAAACTCATTGAAGGAAGTGTTTGTTGGATGGTTGATTAATTATGGAAGGATGGTTTTATCATCTTTTTGGCATATATGTCCCTCTATTGTTATTTTGGAAATCTAGAAAGAAAGAAACCAGAGGATTTTCCAAGATAAGATGGGATCTTTAGAGAGAATTAAAAATAGAATCAATCTTTCAGTGGAAGAAGTGTTGAGTGCTGCTATGACTAATGTTAACTTGTATGTTCCTTTCATGACTAATGATAAGATAATTTAGTCAGAATGGCCAGTGGTGAAGATTAGATTTAAGAACAATCCAAGATCAATAAGTGAAAAAGGTGGTAAGATTATTCTTGTTAAATAGAAGGAACCTATTTAGGGGAGGTGGAAGTTGAATTTTGACGGGCTACAAAGAGAAACTCGGGTCCCTTTGGGGCTTGTGTCATTATGAGGGATTGGACAAGAAAAATAATACTTTTACAACACAAAAACTTAAGGATGGGACCAATAATACGGTGGAAGCGATGGCAGCCCTCTTAGCTCTGAAAGTGGGTAAGAAATTAAATTTCAAGAATATCTACGTAGAAGGTGATTCATAAATTAATGTCCAAGCTTTGTAGAATGGTGGAATTAAAGTGTGACATCTTCAAAGTATTGTCAATGCTATTTTAGATGAGTTGAATTCCTTTAAGGAGTTAAAAATTGGTCATGTTAGAAGATCAGGCAATATGGAAGCAGATGTTCTTT
This sequence comes from Chamaecyparis obtusa, assembly GCA_027943335.1. NCBI lineage: Eukaryota > Viridiplantae > Streptophyta > Pinopsida > Cupressales > Cupressaceae > Chamaecyparis > Chamaecyparis obtusa. The sequence goes on along the minus strand of BSBK01001858.1, from coordinate 377,526 downwards.
CGAAGTGGGTGCTATCTTTTGGGAAGGTAAATGAGTTAAGATTTGAAAATTTGCAAGTTTTAAATTTGAATTTCTAGGCAGTTTGTGGGATATCGTGTTGACTGTTTATTTTAAGAAAAAGAAATAATATTAATGTGGAAAAGTCAAATTATAATGAGGTTAGGATGGTGGTGTGGAAAGCGAATATTCATTAATATATTTCCCTTATGATGGATGATATAAAGGTGGTAAGTAATAATGATTAGATGGTTAGGAGGACAACGACGAGATGTGTGAGAATTCTTTTTGTAATCTTGAAAAGATATTTTACTGACATGTTGTAAATGAGATAGTCAAATGACATGTTGTGAAAAGGCTTGAGATCACTTGGCCTTAATTGTGCACATTAGTATTTTAATTGATGTTAATATGCATTTGGGTTGGATTTTAGTTTAGAAGCTTGTGTTTGGTGTTTTTGTCGGTCTTTCAAAGAAGTTGAGAATAGAAGCAACTTTCTCAATGGACACAGATAAGAAACAAAAGTGCCTTAAAGGCTCGATGAAAAAGAAATGTTTGATGGGTCTGTTGAAAATGAAAGATAGGAAGGTAGAAAATGTAGTCCTTGGGGTTTTGGGAAGCCAAATTTAGGAGAGAAAGAGAAAGTGGAGAGTGAATCTAGATGTTATCTCGATGGTAGTTGCTTGGGGTTTGGAGTTTGGTGAAGAGATGACTATGGTGAATAGAATCATTAGGAGTCTATTTGAAGATGACATGTTGATTGGTTTGGAGTCCATTTTAGAATGGGTTGTTTCTAGCATTGGCTCTAACTTCTCAGAGTATTTTGAGGACAAGGAATAAATTTGTTTTTATGGTCTTATTCCCTTTGTGTGTTGGTGGGGTAAGGTGGAAAAAGGTGAATATAGAGCAGAAAGAGATACAACATGGGGAAAGCTTAAAAATGTGATTATGGACTTTGAAATGGTGACAACACAGGTAGAGAGGGTGGTTAGTGCCCATATTCCTAGAAAGAAGCAAGGAAAAAGAGGTCGTGAGAAGAGGTGTAATGTTTAAATTATGTATGTGAGAAGGGTGGAAGTTTTTGGAAATTTTGTCATAGATGGGGGGAAGAATACATGATTCCAATGAAAGAACAATCTAGCCCTGAATAGTGGAAGATTTAATGGGGGAGTTTGAAAGGGCCTTTGATGGCGAAGGGGTTTTTTTTATAATTTCAACACAGAGGTGTTGTGACGTTGTGTTGGAAGCTAGGAGGGTGACAGGAGCCAATCCATTCAAGACGAGTTAATCTACAGGTTTACAGAGCAATGGTGAATTAATGTGTGGTTTGAGACCTTATTAGAGTTTAGATATCCTTTCTTTTTTATTAGATATGTAATAAGTTCGTAAAAATCAGAATAGATGGTGGTAGTTAAAAAAGTATAGTATGGTGATAGTTGTCCATGTAGGAAGGACTCATGTAGTAAGTCAAAGTTGTATTAAGACAAATGTATGTATTCTCTATGTAATTCTATCTTGGTAATATTAATAGAAAATTAATTTTATAGATAAAAAAATAAAATCATATCTATAGAGAAGGAAATTCAAGGGCAAATAGATTGGCAAACAAGGGAGTTGACAAGGAATTTATTGAGAGCATTAGCTAAAACATAATAAGGGAATAAATGGGAAATATTGATAATGACTATTTGTTTAGAAGTTCATAATATACAAAACTAGCAAAGATATCAATCAACAAATATGATGTCTAAGGGAATGCCTTGAATTACAAAATTGAAGGATGCAATTATCTTAACATTCAAATATATAAAAGACATATCAGATCGTATAAAAAAATTAGCTTAGAGTTTTTATTGTGATATGTTGGGATTGTTATTCACTATCGAGTAATGATTGAAAAACCATTTGAGTCAATCATTTTATTATTCACTTGTATAAGACAATAATAAGTGGACACTAACAACACCTCATGAAATTTATAGCATTAATGGGAAATCTCAATTATCTATGTAGGTGTAAGGGCTAAAAGAGATCCCAAGTATGATATCACATCATTAATAATTCATAACAAGTGGCTATAACCATTGAGCCAAGGATGATCTAATTTAAGCATTTAATTCCAATATCAAAAGGACATTTAATTCATCCCTCATAACCATCAGATTGGTAGGGATAAGAAGCCTCTAGATTAAGCTTCGATAAAGCATAACACACCTTGAGAAATAGTTAAATTTTTGTTTCTTAGTGGTTGACACTAGTGGTTAAGTAGACAAACTAGGTCTAGAGATGGATATGCCAATTTACTTGATAGTTGAGGCTAGGCAAACAACCTTTCAGGGGGAGGTTAAACTGGAAATATTGAGATTAATCTTGAACTACACCCACATTCTATTCATTAGGGCAATTGATCACATCATAGGGAATGACTTCATCCTCTGAGAGGATAAATACAAGGTAAATATATATATCCCAACTATGTTCATTGAATTTGCATTACAAGTAGAGCATGATAGAGATTTTATTATGACCCTTCATAGGGAACTCTTTATAGAATAAATTTTGGGTGGGCTCGACAAGGCTATAGATAAAATCATTGAGGATCTTACCATTTTGAAAGAAACACATTATAACATGTTGATTGTTAGAGGCAAGCTAGTTCATAGAAAACTAATTCTAAAAATATATGATGAAGTCATGTTTCAAGCAAGAAAGCTTATGATTTATAGAAACATTAATTTCTTGTTAAAATTTATGAGGATAAGGCATAATGAAGGAGGCAATTGGATACAAAAATATTTGAGAAATGACGAGGTGGACTTGGAAGAAGAAGATGAATTGCCAAAATCCGTTAAGGACATCATAGCAAGGAAAAGGAAGGAAGGCCCTAGCCCCAGTGAGGTGTTCCCTGACTTCTACAACACAAACAAGAATAAGAAGGGGAAGAAATATCTTCAGTAGGGCATAAAAAGTTGCTCTGGGTAGGGCCTCTATAAATAGTTGGTAGGAAAATTAGGAATTAAAACCCTTTTTTTATGTATATGGATGTTTAGCAATTTAAGCCCTTTTTTTCAAGGCTTTTATAAGTCAGCAGATATTCTGAAATAAGGCCAATTTTTCTTTTTGGTATATGCTCTCCTAGGCCTATCAGGGTTATGTCATTATTTTAGTGGAAACATTTTGGTTGTAAGAATAACAAGGAACTTTTATCGACATTTGGATCAAAAATATACTTGGATAATCAAGTAATGACGAATGGTAAAATTTATTATTATCCATTGTTTGAATTATATTGTGACATGGTTTTAGTTTTTATGGCTAGCCAAGAATACCATCCTTATTGCTTAAAGAATGAAGCTCACAAATTATAAGACCTATTAACATATAAGGGAAAGATCAATCACCATAATTAAGACAAGGTCTATTATATCAATCAAAAAATTGAAAATTGCTTAGAAGGATAGGAGGGAGACAAGAGGAATTAATTTTGGAGGATAGATTTATGACTACCTAGATTGACAAGGGTGGAGATCTAGGGATCAGAGGTTAGGGTTCCATACTTATATAAATATATATACAATTCAACTTATATATGTAAAAAAAATCACATATTAATATGTGTGTGTGTGTGTGTGTGTGTGTCTATATATATATATATATATATATATATATATATATATATATATATATACATACATACATACATACACACATGCATACATAAATACATACATACATACATACACAGACAAACACATACATACATATAGATATACATATACATAGACACACACACACACATAGTATTTGTTATTTTTTAGGTATACATGCATTTTTTTATTGGTGATATAGATATATTTTATTAATATGAAATAAAAAGTTACATACTATTCAAAATATGTCATTATTTAATTTAGTTGTTCTTCCATGAAAGACTTGTTAGACCTTTGTTTCTACCTCTTGTTATAATAACTGAGAGGGGGGTGAATTAGTTATCCAGTGTCCCCAAACAAAATGTATAATCCAAAACAAATTCTTCAACTTCTACTACTTGGTAAACATAAAATACTTTCAATGTCTGTGTTTTTACCAATTATCAGTCTAAAACTTATAGTAGTTACCAATCAAATATAACATGTAATATGCAAAGTATGATAACAAACAAATATCACAATCAACACATAACACAAGAGATTTAACATGGAAACCCTATGAAGGGAAAAACCACCTGGGACCGGCAACCCAAAAATGTTCACTCTTCTGAAGTGAGGTCAGTGAAGACCCAACCTTGTTAAAGGTTACAAACACACTGCTAGGTGTGACCTTGTTAGAGGATTTTAGACTAGAAGTTATCATCCAACCAGCAGTCACTCTGGGGTTGACAAGATAACAATGTTCACTCTATGAATGAAACATAAAAAGACTTTCTTAGTCCACTTGATTAAGAGATTTGATTGTGTACAATGGTTAAATATGTAACAATAGATGATCTACCTTGATACAACTTCAATTGTAGTTTACAAATCAATATTCAGCTCATTCAAATCTTTCTGATTAATACATCACTTCAGATTCAATACTATATCAACTTACTGTCTGTCGGTAATTACTCTCTATAGCTCGGTAATTGTTCTGCAGTTCGGTTCTCACTAACCAGTATGATCAAAATGCATGAAAAAAATTTCACTTGATAATTCTACAGTATCTTCTGCTTCCGGCCTTTTTTCAACAATGAAACCAATGTCTCTTATATAGACGAGTAAATCATTTTCTTTTTGTCCATCAGATTTTGTCGCTTAATCTCATTCATTGATTTTTCTGCTTTAACCTTCTTCAGCTGATGTGTCAGTAACATGTTTCAATCTACTCCATTAGAGCTTCCTTGAATTATGTTAGCCATTGATCTTCATAACAAACCTTATCTATTAGCTTGATTTCATACACTTTCTAGCTCATCAATTTATCGGCTAAACAAATCATTTAGTTCCTTTATGTTCTGCTCAGTTAACAAAGAAATGCATCGATGAACACAAGCTCGGTTAACACTGTACTCAGTATACATTACACTCAATCGGTGTATACTGGAATGCTTCATTTGCCGACAACACTGCTTTGTGTCTTTCAGCTCTATTCTTCATCATAGATGAATGCAACATAATAAAGTCATTATCATCAAGTCATAGACTCATCAACAAGTTACTCAGTGTATTCCTTATCCTCATCTAACATATACATCTTCCTCATGTAGATATTTATGTTCTTCATCTCTTTCACCTTTCTTCAGATGTTTTGGTATAGTAACTTACAAGATAAGTATTGTCAAGCTAGTTGACATCAATGACAACATAATACTGATTTAATCATCTTGCATATCTAATCAGTAACTCCTCAGTGATCTGTAATCACAGATTCTTCATTCAGGTTCTAAATCAGTTGTAGTTCATCAATCTCTCCCTTTGGCATTGATGGCAACTCAAGTAATATGAAGTGTACCATACACACACCAAACATGTATTCTACAACTCTGTGAACAAATGTTGTGTAAGCTCTCCCTAGCTTAATATGTTTAATCACTATGTTACTAAACAACATTATAAAATACAGCTTTGTCATTCTGTAGATATGATCTTTTCAGCTCTTAGGTTCCTGCTTCTATTCTCTGTAACTGATCTTCAATGTTATGTTTCTTTCAGATTATCTCTCCCTTAGATAGTTCTCATTGGTGCATGTTTAACTTTTCCTTTCATATTATTTATCTCTCCCTTTGACAACAATGCCAAAGAAATAAATAAATAATCAGCTCTGTAGTAGCTAAATAACTCTCTGTTGTCCAATACAATCTTTGTATCTTTGTATATTGATATAACAATATGTTTCAATTCTTCAAACTTAATCACAACCTTGAACATTATCCAAAGTATGAACTATGCTACATCAACATGTGTGATCTTCTAATAAGTTTAAGTTGATGCAACATCCAGATCACATTAGTGACCGATAGACAGGGGACAGACCCCAAATCTAGTTCTCAAGTATTCAAATGTGTCCTTCGGTAGAGGCTTTGTAAAAATATCTACAAGTTGTTCTTTAGATGTAACAAATTCTAACTTCACTTGCTTCTCTTGCACTTGTTCTCTTAAGTAGTGATACTTAATTGATAAATGATTTGTCTTAGAGTGCATCACTGGATTCTTGAAATATTAATAGCACTAGTGTTGTCACAGTATATAATCACTGGGTCAGTGATTACCTCATTCATTCCTTCCAACACTTGCTTGATATATGCAATGTTTGAGAAATTAGTAGTAACAACAACATACTTTACTTCAGATGTAGACTGAGAAATATTCTTTTGCAGCATTAGTGCTCTTGCATAGTCAATTATTGACCTATTCCTTCTTTCAACAATCTCATTCTGCTGAGGTGTTCTCGATGCAGAGACCTGTCTTTTGATACCATGCTCATTACAGAAATTAGTAAATTCATCAGAGATAAATTCACCTCCTCTATCAGATCTTAAGCATTTTAATTATTTTCCAATCTCTTTTTCTACCTTTTCCTTATACCACTTAAACATCTTAAATGCTTCAGATTTTTCTTTTAAGAACATAACTGTCATCAGTCTAGTATAGTCATCAACAAAAAGAATAAAGTATTTATCACCATAATAACTCTGAGCTCTCATAGGACCACATAGGTCGGTATGAACCAACTCAAGTATCTTCTTTGTTAAGTAGTCTTTGCTTTTAAAACTAGACTTAGTCATCTTACCTTTCTGACATTCATGACACATAGCATGATCAGGTTTTGACAAGTTAGGCAACCCTCTAACTCTTTTCTCTTACTAATCTTGATCATGTTATCAAAGTTCACATGGCATAACCTTTTATGCCACAACCATGCATCTTCATCCTTCATTAGTAAACAAGAAGACTAATCAATATCAAGATAAAATAGATTACCTTTGGATTATGTATCGGTTTCGTCAAGTCTTCCTCCATCATCATAGATTTTCACCTTTTTTCTCTCAAAAGCAAGTCGGTGGCCTGAATTATTCAGTTGTGCCACACTTAACAAATTATAGTTCATTCCATCTACCTAGTATGCATTTTCACATTTTATTCTATCATTAATCATCAGTGAACCTTTACCTCTTACCATACAGGGTGCATCATTTCCCATCCTAACAGATCCTCCATCGTATTCATCAAGTAGATCAAATTTCTCTACATCACCAGTCATATGATGTGTACAGCCACTGTCTATGATCCATGTATCATTTCTGCTTACTTTAGAGATCAGTGATGTTTCTTCATGTTTCTCTTCTTCCTCTGAGTCATCTTTCATAGCAACAAATACTACTTCTATATCATCATCAATATCAGATTTAGATTCAATATCTTTGGCTATGTAACATACCTTTTTCCCTTTATCATATCTATCTTGGTTATCTCTATTGTTGTGTCGATAGCCTCTGTTGACTCTTCTCCCATAGCTTCCTTCAGATCGGTCTTTGGATCTATCATCATCTTTATTATTTGGACATCTAGCAACGATGTGGCCAACTTCTTTACAATTAAACCATGCCAAAGGTAGCTTACCTTTATACCTTCCTTTACCTTTGGGTAACCTTCTGGCCATAAGAGCTTCAAGCTCATCAAGTTCATCATCGGTATCACTATCACTATCATTATTATTATTATTATTATTCCTGCTACTAGATTTACCAATCTTTAAAGAAGACATGAAAGAAGATTCAACAAAAGGTACAACACTATTGTCAAAGTTATTCAATTCAAATTTTGTAAGCTTACCGATCAGTGTGTCAAGAGTAAGGTTGGATGTAGCTCTTGTTTCATGAATTGCAGAGATCCTGATCACATAAACTGGTAGTAAAGTTTTGAGAATCTTACTTATCACTGTTTCATCCTCAATAATTCCATCTGATGCTCTAATAGCATGTACCACCTCTTTTAGTCTATTTATGTATTGCACAATGTTCTCACCTTCTTTCATCTTCATATCATCAAATCGACCTCTTAGGCTTTCTGCTCTGGCTCTTTTAACATTCAAATCTCCATTGTATATTAGAGTCAATTTATCCCACATGGCTTTGGTAGTAGTGCATCCCTTAATGTCTTCAAATTTGGCATCGGTACAGGCAGCAACAAGTTCCATCATAGTAATGTTGTGTTCATGCATGTCTTTTAGTTGATTAAGTGTTAAGGTACCAGGTGTCGGTTCAATGTAGCCATTCTGCATCAGTTCTAGTGCAGAGTTCCTAATTCTAGATATGTGCAACTTCATCCGGCTTTGCCATACTGTGAAGTTCTCTTTGTTCAACTTTGGCACTTCCCTCTTATACATCTTGAGATCTTTGTGTTGTAGTCCTTAAAACTCTATTCTAAGCAACCACAACTCCGATACCAATTGTTAGAATAACTGAGAGGGGGGTGAATCAATTATCCAGTGTCCCAAAACAAAATGTATAATCCAAAATAAATTCTTCAACTTCTACTACTCGATAAACATAAAATACTTTCACTGTCTATGTTTTTACCGATTATCAGTCTAAAACTTATAGTAGTTACCGATCAAATCTAACATGTGATATGCAAAGTATGATAACAAACAAATATCACAATCAACACATAACACAAGAGATTTAACGTGGAAACCCTATGAAGGGAAAAACCACCTGGGACCGGCAACCCAAAAATGTTCACTCTTCTAAAGTGAGGTCGGTGAAGACCCAACCCTGTTAAAGGTTACAAACACACTATTAGGTGTGACCTTATTAGAGGATTTTAGACCAGAAGTTATCATCCAACCAGCAGTCACTCTGGGGTTGACAAGATAACAATGTTCACTCTATGAATGAAACATAAAAAGACTTTCTTCGTCCACTCGGTTAAGAGATTTGACTATGTACAATGGTTAAATATGTAACAGTAGATGATCTGCCTTGATACAAATTCAATTCTAGTTTAGAGATCAATATTCAGCTCATTAAAATCTTTCTAATTAATATATCACTTCAGATTCAATACTTTATCAACTTACTGTCTATCGGTAATTACTCTCTATAGCTCGGTAATTGTTCTACAATTTGGTTCTCACTAACCAGTATGATCAGAATGCATGAAAACTTGTTCACGTGATAATTTTGTAGTATCTTCTTCTTCTGGCCTTTTTTCAACAATGAAACCAATGTCTCTTATATAAACAAGTAAATCATTTTTTTTTGTCCATCAGATTTTGCTGCTTAACCTCATTCATTGATTTTACCACTTTAACCTTCTTCAACTGATGTGTCAGTAACACGTTTCAGTCTACTCCATTAGATCTTCCTTGAATTATGTTAGCCGTCGATCTTCATAACAAACCTTATTTGTTACCTTGATTTCATACACTTTCTAGCTCATTAATTTATCGGCTAAACTAATCATTTAGTTCCTTTTTGTTCTGCTCAGTTAACAAAGAAATGTGTTGGTGAACACAAGCTCGGTTAACACTACACTCAGTATACACTACACTCTGTCGATGTATACTGGAATGCTTCATTTACCGACAACACTACTTTGTGACTTTCAGCTCTATTCTTCATCATAGATGAATGCAACATAATAAAGTCATTAGCATCAAGTCATAGACTCATCAACAAGTTACTCAGTGTATTCCTTATCCTCATCTAACTTGTACATCTTCCTCATGTAGATATTTTTGTCCTTCATCTCTTTCACCTTTCTTCAGATGTTTCGGTATAGTAACTTACAAGATAAGTACTATCAAGCTAGTTAACATCAATGATAACATAATACTGATTTAATCATCTTTCATATCTAATCAGTAACTCCTTAGTGATCTTTAATCAAAGATTCTTCATTCAGGTTCTAAATCAGTTGTAGTTCATCACCTCTTACCTACATGAATCAACTATCCCCAAGAACATGATTAACCATGTTACCATTCAAACAAAATGGGTTGTAGCCTTAGCTATCTACATACAGATATTACTGGAGTACACAAAAATCCCTTACTATTACCAAAAATGGGATGGTTACATTTATGCTTTGCTAATCTAATAACCATGCTACTAAACAAAATAACCCCTAGTACAAATATAATACCTCCACACCTTCATCATGTCATCTTGGCTCTCAACCAGGATAAAAATGTCACCCCTCATATCCAAATGCTACTTCTTGGACTTCCTTTCCATTAGTGGCTTCTCCTCTACGATTTGGTGATCCCCTTCCTTTTTCTTCTTGCCTCTCTTCTTCTCCCTCATTTTCTCCTCTTCTTGAAGACCTTGCTCTACCTTTGTCAATCTTAGAAAAACTATTAATTCCTCCCACCCTCCATGAGCTTTATAAATTATCTTCTCCTTGAGTGTAGTGGTGCTCCAAACCAAAAATGGTTTGAAGTTGTGAGTAGTGCCTTCCACCACCCTCCATGGACCATCCCCTGCTAACAATCCAACTCTTGGTACTGTCATCCTAATAATGGAGACCATTCTACCATCCCATTGTGGCTTCACACATTGCCTCATTACCCCTAACACCTCCTCCCTAGATCCTAATTGCAACACCCAAGCTAGAAAGATAGAGGAAATGTCTAAATTTGTTCTTGGTCGAAAGCATGTAGCCAATAATTCCTCTACAAAGATGATCTCTACACAATGCCAAAAGTGGGGATCATATATCTTTAATACCTGTCTCATCTTCCTAAGGCTCACATTTCCTCTAAACACTTGAAGTTGGTTGGGTGTACTCGGGGAGAAATTGACCTCCATTTCACTTTTCTATCTTTTTCTACAATTTTTCCTTTGTGTGTCTCTCATACAAATTCCCTTTCAAACCTAGTTGTCTATCTATTAAATTCACACGAGCCAACCTCCCTTAATTCTAGATCCTTCCAGTTCCTTCCCTTAAGCTTTAATCTTATGGCATCACCTTTGTTAGGATATCATTGATTAAATCAATGAAAAACTAAAGATCATGTGGCCTTTTTCCTTCACTTTCCTTATAATTGTTGTTTCATCATTGCAATTCACATTTTGTTATGGGTCTTTCAAGGGGTGCCAACTTTGAAAAATTTCAAATTTAATTGTCCACTTTATGTTACTTCTATAGAGCACTAAGCCTTCCAACCATGTAATAGCCCAATTATTAGTTTTTTTATTGGGATCTTCATAATTCAAAGTATCAAATAATCCTCCATCAATTTCTCTAAAGTCCTCCACCTTTTCCCCATTATTCTAAATTGTCAAAGAAACCCTACCTTTGATATTGCATTAGCAACATCATTATCCTCCCTCTTAACATAAGTGATTTTGAAATCTTCAAACATCTCCAGTAATGCCTTGATCCTATGAATATGCTTGTTTAGGTACCATACTCCTGACTTTCCTTTGATTATATCATTAATAAATATCTTTGAGTCCCCATCCAAATGGAGATTCATCACTTTTAATTTGATAGACATCTTGATAGATAAGAGAAAAGCATGAACCTCTACCTCATTGTTTGTTCCTTCTGGCAGACATTTCACACCTAATAGTTGAAAATTACCTATGTTTTCCCTAGCAACAAATCCTACCCCCAGTGGGCCGAAGTTACCCTTTGATTCCCCATCAAAGTTCATCTTTCTCAATCCATCCTCCAAAGGATTTTAGGATTCATGCTTGATCCTTTTTATTGGAGGTTGAGCCTTCAAAGGCACATTAACAAGCCTAAATTTAATCAATGACCACTTGGACTACATCTGGGAGCCAACTTGGCTGAAAGAAATCTTCACCATATTGGTGTTTGCTACAACATTACTCACAAGTTCTGAAATATCCCTTTCCAATCTTTCAAAGAATCTGTGTAGTTCTTCTCTTTTCTCTTGGAATATTCTTCTATTTTGTTCTTTCCATATCTCCCAAATGATTTTTGAGGGTTAATTTTCTATATGCTCAAGAATGTAGACTTCCCCTTTGGGATAAACATTGTATTCACCAGCTCTCTAATTGAGTGGGGTAAGGGGCCTAACCATCCCTACCTATTGAGAACAATTTCTAGAACTCCTTCAAATAATCAAAATTGAGGAGAAGGTGATCCAAAGTCTCCTCTTCCTTGTTACATAGGAAGCATTTAAAAGGCCCAACAAATCAAATCCTCTTTAGCCTATCCCCTGTGAAAATTATGCCCTTGCATGCTATCCACATAAAGGCCCCTAATTTCAGTAGGAAATGACTGTTCCAACACAACTTTTCTATCTATTCCTCTCTTCTGGCATTGTTTTCCAATAGTTTGTATCCTATCTTCATTGATTATTCCCCTCTAATGGAACCACACCATATGATTTTGTCTTCATCTTTGGAAAGGGATAATGGTCTACTCTTAAATATGTCTCTAAGCATCTATGAGTCTTCATTGTCCATCCCCAACTCAGCCAAGTCTTTACAACAACTATCTCCACCCAAATTGCTCCCCCCTTGAATTAATAATTTTTCTGACCTTTTTTCCCCATCCTTTCTCTTTCCTATACAACAATTGTTGATAAATACCATGGTCTGCAAGCACCTCTTTTCCATCCCATGAGTCACTCCAAAAATTTACCCTTATCCCATCCCCTAATTGCCATGAAATATGATTTATTATTACTGGCCTACAACTCAAAATAAAGCTCCACAATAAATAATCACTCAAAGGGTCCTCCACTATCAATATTCTTTCCCTTTTAGCACTATCCAAGTATTTAGCTTTTAAGATTCTGACCCATTTTGTATTCAAAAAATTATACATGTGCCATAACAATTTGGCTCCCATCGCCTCATTCAAAATTTTCCAATTTCTTAGGCCTGCACCCCCACTCCCTTTGGGTTTATAGATCTGATCCTATGCTAAGAGTAATATTTTATCCTGATTCTGGCTACTATTCCAAAAGAATTTTATCATTCTTTATTCTATAACTTTGATCACTTTCCTCAACATTCTCAGACACGTCATTCAGAAAATAGGCATTACTAAGATAACTGATTTTAGTATTAAAATAATCCTCCCCACCAAGGTTAGCCAATGAATTTTCCACCCTTTCATCTTGCCTAAACATCCATCTATGAGCCCTTTTCCATAAATAAGAATTTCAATAGCTAGCAAACAAGGGTACTCCAATAAATTTACATTGGAGTCTCCCTAGTCTCACACCAAATATCCATGCGATATATCTTTGAATATTTTGATCCATGTTGAAAAATATTATCTCTAATTTCCTCTAATTGATTAGTTGGTCAAATTCCTTACTATAGCTATCAAGCACCTTCTTCATTATCATTACTTCTCTTAGTGTCTCTTTCCCCATCAATAGTGTGTCATCTATGAATTGAAGATGCAGACTATTTCCACACCTCTCGGTACTTCCACTCCTTTCCATATACCTTGTTGTTCACATTTCAAAATTAATCTCCCCAAAACTTCAACCATCGGGATAAACAAAAAAGGAGATATAGGGTCTCCATGTCTCAACCTTCTTGCTATGAGAAAGAAGCCTTGAGGGTTTCCATTGACTAAGATTGACACTCGGTATTCTGTAGTCATGCCTTTGATCTAGTCTACCCACCTCTCATCAAATCCAAACTATCTTAAAACTTTACAGAGGAATCCCCTGTCCACTCTATCATAGGATTTGCAAATGCCATGATTTACAAACATCTTCTTTTGCTTACCTACTCTTATCAAATGTATTACTTCATGAGAAATAATTATCCCCTCCACAATCAGCTAGTTAGGATTGAACCCACTCAACTCGTTTAAAATTAATATATCCAAAATCTTCTTTAGTCTATTGGTTTCCACCTTTGTTATAATTTTGTAAAAAACATTGCATAGAGAAATGAGGTGATAATCCTCAAAGGACTTTACCACCTCCTTCTTAGGTATCAAATCCACCAATGTGTTTTTGAAGTCCTTAAGAAAAAATATTTCATATTGAGGCTCCTCAACCACCTCCTGTAGATCCTCCTTGACCACTTCCCATAATTTATGGTAGAAGAAATCTTGAATGCCATCCCAACCAGGTGCCTTATCCCATTCCAAAGAGAAGAATACCTCTTTAACTTTCTTTTCTTGGATAGCTTCCATCAACATTTCACTATCTTCTTTAGACACAATTGAACAAATCACACCAAGCACCTCTTCATACTCCTCAAGGATAGGCACATTGTCTAAAGCCCACAATGAAGAGAAAAAGGGCACAACCTCCATGTTAATATCCTCCATATCAAAGAGGTGTCGACCTTCATTGTTAACTACTAATGAAATTTTATTGATTGATCTTCTTGTCTTTACTGAGCTATGGAAAATTTTTGTGTTACGTTGGACCCATCCTTCAACCTGTTCTCCCTGGATTTCTAACGCTAGTAAATTTCTTCTCTTTCTAATATATCTTCATATTTGATCAGGAAAATTTGAAAAAATAGATTTTAGTATTTCCCAATTTAATCCTGATCATTTAAAGTTCATGTTGCAGGACATTTTGGTATTGGTAAGACTACTGCTATCCTTCAAAAGTATTTCTACTGGCCAAAAATGAAGCAGGATATCATTTCACATATACAAGCTTGTGTAGCCTATGCAATTGCAAAGCCAGCAAATTGTAAGTTGGGTCTATACTTACCATTACCTATTCCTGATAAGCCATGGCATTCTGTTTCAATGGATTTTATGTCTGGACTTCCAACTACCAGGCGAGGGCATGATTATGTATATGTTATGGTAGATAGGTTTTCTAAAATGGCTATCATGGTGGCATGCAAAAAGATGATTTCTATAGAAGATACTGCCAAGCTATTTTTTGAACATGTTTGGGTTCATTTTGGTTTGCCAAAAACCATTATTTCTAATAGGGATAGCAGGTTCATCAACAAATTTTGGTCTGCACTATGGGCTAAAATAACATTCCATCCCCAAACAGATGGGTAGATAGAAGTGGTGAATCACATGATTATTCATATTTTATGGATGTATCATTCCAAACATCCTCACACATGGGATGAAAGCTTATCCTATGTGCAACACAGCTACAACTGTGCACTCCATAGTGCTACAAGGCACAGTCCATTTGAGGTTTCTCTTGGGTACCAACCATTGGCACCTATGGATGTAGCAATACCATCTCTATAATCTAATAGTCCATTGAATGGTGACAAGGAGGTGGATACAACAGAAAAATTCATTGATAACATTAGACACCTACAACAACAAGTTCATGAGATCTTGGAGCAGAGTAATTAGAAGTATATGGAAAGGCATGATAAACATAGAACTCCTCATCAATTTCAGATTGGTGACAAGGTATGGTTACATCTTCAGAAAGAGCACCTGCACGGACCAAATAGGAAGCTTCGTCCTCTTTGTTATGGCTCATATACTATTGTGAAACAAGTTGGTGAGAATGCTTTTGAACTTAATTTGCCATCCTTTTTGGGATTGCATCCAATTTTCAATGTGGAATTGTTGAGATCCTATTTTCCTCCTTTGTTGGATATTTCCCAAGCTACTGAACACATTCAAGTTGTAGAGTTAAATCCATCTACTATTGTTCCAGTCCAATGTGACCATGTTACTGAAGTCATTTTAAAGACTTTGAGAAATCAGAACATTCCTCTGTATCAGGTGGTTCGAGCTGGTCAACATTCTCATCAAGGCAAGTGGTTTACTAAGGAAAAAATTGAAGAAAAATTTCCTCATATGTTGCAACAGGTTAGTGCAATGGGGCACATTGCCTCTCAAGGGGAGAGGAATGATCAAGATTAAATTGGGAAATACTGAAATCTAATTTTTCAAATTTTCCTATGTTTCAGTAAACTGCATTTTTTAGGGTCTTCGATGCATTTTTGGGCTTGGATTCTATATCTTTTGAATACCTTTCCAACGCATCAAACGGTTCGCAATTCAGAGCTAGGACTAGAAAGTTATGCCTTCTCCAAGTGGACCTCATTTTTATATATAGTTTTTTGATAATTTTTTATAGTTCGAATAGTTTATTTTTAAGAAATATTATGATGGCTCTTCATTTCATTTCCAAGGGATATTGATGACCCTTGGGATCCATCAAATTTGTATAAACTCCAATATTTGAATAGAATGGATCAATTTTTGGTTTGCAATCTTGTTGTTCTCAATTTTTGTGTTGAATTCTACAATACTGTAGGTATCACACCAGGTATTGTAATATGGTTTCATAAATCATATCAATACTATAGCTTCAAATCCTTTTCTTTTAAGAAATCTAATTGGTTAATTCATTTTTCTATCACCTTAGTGTTTAAATACTCAAGCTAACCTTCAAGGATCATATTCTCTACAAAAATGTCTTTAAAATGGACTTGATTCCAACTCTTCAAATTATTCTTCATAAGTTGGATAACTTTTGTTGCATACTATGGGGGGGAGCTGACTACCACTAGCCTACAACCATATCCAAGTACCCTTCCTCACAACCACATCATCTCCATCTTGAAAGGGCACCTTAATGAGACTATTTTTTTTTGTACCAACAAAGCCATGAGGAAGTGATATAACCTAGTCATTGGAAGGATGGAGGCCTCAAAAATTAAAGAAAGAAAATCCCGATCTCCTCCTAGGAAGAACTGATCCAAGTTTTTAGCTATATGTGTGAAGCCTTATCTTTGATTCGTCCAATTTAACACCACGTTCTGGGCCTTCACTTCCCATAGCCCATTCATTATCACAAAGCTTTGAAAGTCATGTTGGACCCTACATAAAGACCCCTTACCCGCTTTCTTATTAGTCATCTCTAGAGTTACATTAAATCCCCCCTATAATAAAGTTCTCCTTTTCCATCTCTTTCATTACATTTGAGATACTATCCCAAACAAGTTTCTTTTATGTAGTCTTCACCAGACTATAAACATTAAACAAATACACTAAATTCTACAAATGCATCATGTCTACTTTCACTAGGTGCCAATTTTTTCATTTGAGCTATGCAGTCTACCTTGATTTTCCTAGGGTTCCATAAAATCCCTAGCCCACCTAAAGCTCCATCATAACTCACAAAACATCCTAACCATTTTTTCCTAACACCTAAAAACATTTCTACTTCCTCTTCCTTAAGTTTGGCTTCCTGCAACCAAACTACATCTAGTTTCATATGATCAAAACACCTTTTGTCAGGGACATTGCAACCCTTGACATGCTACATTAGGAGCTTCATTGCTTCCTGTGAGAGAAAATGTCTCTCCCAAATCTCAACTTTCTTTAGTCTTTCACATTACCAACAAGTTTTAACAATTCCTAATTGGTCTTTCTACCTCTTTCTCTCTTTCCTCCTGTATTGATCCTCTAAGATTTAGATTTTGACAATCTTATGGTCCTCTTTCTATGATCCCTGTACACACTAAAAAGGTGCACTTCTATGAACCATTACATGTAAGGTTTCTCAAGAATGAGGCCTCACAAAGTGGCTCATAGCTCTCTATGCATGGAGTTGCAAGGGACTATGATGTATTTGCTCTCAGCTAGAGCTACAAGCTTGTGACCTTGCTAGTCAACCACACAACGAGAGATTCGAATGAGAACAAGGGCAAGAGTGCCAATATCCTCAAGAATCACTATGAAAATGCAATGCAAACTAGTCTATGGAAATGAAAATGTAATGCAACTAAGCTATGAATTGGAAAGAACAAGTGTTACAAATTCCTCCTATTAAGCTATGTGAGTTAAATCTATTGCATCAAAGGAAACTAAGTTATGAAATGAAGCTAAAATGCAAGAATGAAAGAATAAGAACAATAAGATTTTCAAAAGCTCCAAAAGTCTTCAAGAATTCCTGCAGCATAAGATTAGTATTCAAAACATGATCTGAAAATGGAGGAGAGAGCTTTCCTTTTATAAGAAATGCAAAGGAACAGACCATTGAGATTAAGAGGCAAAAGTCTTAATCGGTGGTGGAGGTTGAAAGAGGAGCAATCCATGTGCACAAGTATCCTCCAATGAGAGTGAAGTGTTGACTTTTGAGCCTCATGTGAGACAAAAAGTACTTTTTTTCTTTTTGTGAAATAAGAATAATGTTTTATTTGTGCAACTTAGGATAAGAGGAAAAGTGGGGCTTTTTATTTAATCAAAAGGGGAGGAAATATTCCTTTTAATTAAATAAAGACTTAGGATAAATGGTTATCCCAAGGATAAAAATCCAATATATGATCAAAATTAAGACTTGATCAAGAAATTAATAATGTTTGAAATATTGATTATTGATAAAAATGATTCAGGATTGATAAATCAAATAAATGGGGCCCAAAGTCTAGGTGACCATTTTAGGGTGCATAAAATCCCCTCTCTATCTAGAATACCAATAATATCCTATTCACCATCTTGGTCAACCTCACCATCCTCATCTGCCTATTCTTCCTCCTCTATGATTTCCTCCTTTCAAATCAAGTACATATGTATGTCCTTGAAAATCTGCTCAAAACCCCTAGTGTCATCCTCTTTTTTTACACCCTTCTTTGTTTGTTGAGAAACTTCACCAAGGGCAGAAGCCCCAACCTCAAAATCCTTTTGATTTGAACCCTCAACCTCTCCTAGAAA
Source organism: Chamaecyparis obtusa (assembly GCA_027943335.1). NCBI lineage: Eukaryota > Viridiplantae > Streptophyta > Pinopsida > Cupressales > Cupressaceae > Chamaecyparis > Chamaecyparis obtusa. Next base: position 358,933 of record BSBK01001858.1, on the reverse strand, counting down.
ACATGAGCTTGTCATCAATCTCTTTTCATTCTCCTTAGCTGACTCCATAATTCTCTTCTCTAGTATGTCTCCTTTTGAGTTCTCTGCAATTCCTAATCCTTATGAGGTGGAGGAAATTTTTGTCCCTTTCTCTCTTTGATTCTCCTACTCTTTATAATGGAGGGACTAATTGGGCTCCTCCCTCACTGTGGGATCCCTATTTTTGATCTATGAGTCCTTCTCCCCTCCCAAAACACTAGCTTTCTGGATTGGGCTCAAATGATCTCCCAACACCTCTTTTTCATTCAAGTCCCCCTTTCACCTACCCCTTCTTTCTCATCAAATACCTTCATCATTTCATTACTTTCTTTTTTATTCCACTGCAATTCCATGCACTCATCCATTTTATCTCCCCCGTTGAGGGTTTCTACTTCTTTTGTAGTGACTTGGTCTCTCATTGTCTCTTTATTTTTTCATATTATAGTTTCCAACCTCAATTCTAAGGCATCCTCTTCCAACCGTTTCCCTTTCTTGTCACTCAAACATTCTTCTATCTGGTGTCCCCAAGACTCGCACTTGCTACATTTTTTAATTATCTCCTCTACCTCAACCTCCTACCACCAAACTCCTTCACTAGCCCAAATGTCCATTGTATGAGGGAGTGGTGGATGAGGCTTCCATGCAATGAAAATCCTTGCATACTTAATAAAATCCTTTTTCTTGATATCTTCATCCACCTTCAAGAATTTCCCAAGCTTATTACCCAATATGTTTAGAGTGTCTTCATTATAATACTCATGGGGTATATTATAGAGCTTGACCCATATCGACACTTCCTCTATCATATCTTTCTTAGGGTTAAAATTAAGTGACTAATATTTGATGAAGAAACCAATATCCCCAATCAAAAAAGGTCCATTATAGATTATCCATTTCTTCTCTCTTGTATTACCAGTTATCACCAAGAAAAAACCATTTGTCAAAGATTTTAGTAATAGGTTCTTAACCTAGTTATCATCACACCACTTTCAAATATGAGGGTAGGTCAACCATCCTCCTCCCCACTTCATAAAAAATTCCCTATCCTTGAATAGGATGATGGAGTCTCTCCACCCTTCATATTCAATACAAACAATGATGACCTGATCATCCACCATTGCAGGTTTCTCCTTTACAACCTGGGAAGGCAAAAAAGGATATTTTGATTTGCACTCCTTTTTCTCCACCCACTTAAACCCTTCTTTAGATCCTTGAAAGGTATTTGAGAATCCCCAATGATTTCTCCCTTCTTCTCTGTGGCTAGCCCCTATCTGCTAAAAATCCCAACACATGGAAACTCCATGTCTTTTTGGATGCTCCCAAGCCCTTCCCAGTGGGTGCCACAATAGAAGCCTACTCCCTCCTCTACCATCCTAGCCTACCCATTGGTACTTTCTACCTCTTCTAATTCCTCCACGAAACCCTAGCTCTCTCCTTCACTCAACCATTGATGTGATTTTTTCTTGTTCTTGCTAGCCATTTAGGTATACATACATTTATTTATATATATTATTTGATATAGAATTTTAAATATTTTATTATTTAAACACACACACACACACACGCACGCATATATATATATATATATATATATATATATATATATATATATATATATATATATATATATATATATATATATATATATATATATATATATATATATATATATATATATATATGTATATATGTATGTATGTATGTATGTATGTATGTATGTATGTATGTATGTATGATCACATTAGATACAAACTTAATTATCCTAAATTAAATTTAGCAAGGAGGGTTCCTCTTGAAATTCTTTAACTAAATATAGTGGAAAGAGAAGATGTTATGATAGCCCAATAAGGTAAGGCAGTGACATATAATATTAGCTGAGATAATTAGCTAACATGGATCCAAAAGGAAGGATCTAAAAACTTTAACTAAAGGTAATAAAATTAAGGAAGATGGCAAGGGTAATTATGTCCTAAAATTCTCTTCATATCACACCTCACCCCACACACGATAATGTGAGTAACATCATATGGAAATGATTTCCTTATTAAACCCTCTTCAAGAAATTTAATGATTCATTTTGTCAAGGAAGGTGAAGGAAAAATAATTGGTGCCCCCTTGTTATAAGTAGTGGTTTCTATTGCACCAAAATATTGACCTTGCAATTCATGATACAACCAATAGACTTATAGAATACATAGGAGGCTATTAAACCATGTCACAAATCCTCGCGAGGGATCCTAACACACTGCCAACAATCCACCCAACGTTACTCACTAGGACCTGTGTGCATTTGAACATGTGACCAAGCTCTGATACCAATTGTTAGAAGTAGTGGTTGTTGTTGCACCAAAAGATCATCTTGTCAATGCCCGATACAATCACTAGAATTATAGAAGACACGGGAGGTTCTTAAACCATGTTGTGAATCCTCGTGAGGGACACTGGCACACTGCCAATCCCTGTGACTATAGGCTTGAAGATTTTGAAGGAAGTAAATATGGAATACAATATGCAAATAAAAATAAATAATGATAATATAATGATGTCATTCTATGGAGAGATTAAATATGAAAGATGGAGTAGTATCTTTAATGACATGGACATTTTAGCTTGTAAGGCGGTAGAGGAAATCTTGGGAGGATTTTTAATTAGATATGAGCATGACTATTGAGTTAACTATGACACACCTGCCACCTCTTTCTCCATTGTAGTAGTAGTGGGATTTCTAAAAGATGAAGCCAAATAACTATGCCATAAGGATTTTAAGAAATAATTTTAAGGAAATTTAAGTTTAGCAATCCATAATGTGGAAAAAAATTCATGATAACCTACCATAAGGATTACCAAGCTCTAGTAGGGCTAGGGGTGGAGAGAAAAATGGTGGAGGGTTTGGTGAAATGATTAATACTAATAATAAGGGATGTTGGGTCTTTTGAAGAGCACGAGACAAATATAGTTAGAAATATTTACTTCCTCTTGAAATGGTTGCATCTAAAAGAAGCCACAAGAAATGCATGGTGGATGAATTACCTAGTAGAAGAAGGGTGGGAAGTTCCATCAACTTTGTCAAAGGTGGAGATGGAAAGTATTCAAGTGCTCCCTCTAGTGATAATTGGTGGAGGAGGAATTAGGGGCAGATCATGGAAGACAACCAACTAGTATAACATCAATATGACAAAAGACGAGGGAGGTCCTTCTATCCCTACTATAATAAATCTTGACATGACATTGGAAGATGCATGTCATCTTCCCCAAATGGTGAGAGTCCTCCTCTATAGGTATTAGATGATTGTGTTGACCGTAGTCTTTTGGATTGAATAGTTTATATTAGTATAGGTTAGTTGTAGTAGATAGGGCAGTCCTAATAGCCCTTGTTTTAGATGGTTAGTTGGACTTCATGTTATCAGAACTGGTCTATTGAACTTTTTAGTATTATAGTTGAGGATGAAATAGATGTAAAGGCAATGGTGCCCCATTTTGTAATAGCATATAATCTATATCATATTTTAATTGGTATTAGTAGCGATTGGGCTTAATTCCATTTTGATAGTATTCAAGATATGGCTATTTAACTAGTAAACAATACGAGGTTTTAAGTATTTGGATTGTGACATGTATTTTTAAAGGGTACAGTTGTATGCACCCAAAAATGGCCACCTAGACTTTGGGCCCCATTTATTTGATTTATCAACCATGAATCAGTTTTATCAATAATCAATATTTTCAACATTATCAATTTCTTAATCAAATCTTAATTTCGATCATATATTGGATTTTTATCCTATGGGCTAACCATTTTATCCTAAGTCTTTATTTAATTAAAAGGAATATTTCCCCCCTTTTATTAAATAAAAGCCCCTACCTTTTCTTCTTATCCTAAGTTGCACAAATAAAGCACTATTCTTATTTTATAACAAGGGAAAAAGCACTTTTTGTCTCATATGGACACAAAAGTCAACTCCTATTTTCTCATTGGAGGATACTTGTGCACATGGATTGCTCCTCTTTCAAGCTCCACCGTTGATTAGATCTTTTGCCTCTTAATCTCCATGGTCCATTTCACCTCATTTCTTATAAAAGGAGAGCTCTATTCCTCATTTGGCATCCATCTCTTTTATGCTAATGTTATGCTACAGGTTTTCTAGGTTATTTGGAGCTTATTGAAGACATTCTACATCAAGCTTTGAAGACTTTCTTTTCATTATTGCATCTCATTTAGTTGCATATTTCCTTTGTTTAGTTGCATAATCATGGCATATTAGCTTAGTTTCCTTTTATGCAATAGATTAGCTCACATAGCTTAATTAGGGGTTTGTAATCCATTGTTATTTCATTTCATAGTTGCATTGTACTTTTATTTTGATAGATTAATCTTGCATATTCGTATTAGTTTTCATTGCATTGCATACCTTGATTCCATTTGGGGATATTGGCATTGTTGCCCTTGTCTTCATTGTGAATCTCTCATTGTGTGGTTGACTAGCAAGGTCACTAGTTTCATAGCTCTAGCTGAGAGCAAATTTTATCAAAGTCCCTTGCAACTCCATGCATAGAGAGCTATGATCTGCTTTGTGAGGCCTCATTGTTGAGCAACCTTTCATGTAAAGGTTCATACAAGTGTGGTCACTTTTACACCATACATTTCTGGTGCCCACCGTGGGGCAGAGTAGATAGACTTTGTCCTTTAGTTTCTTGCATTTTCATCATTTTTTGGATTAATTTGCGGATATTTTGCATTCTCTATTTTTCTGTCTCAGAGTATCGTACGACACTTCGTAGGTATAGCATGTGATAGACCTTATAATATGGGTGTGACACTTCATGCAAAGGAAGAATCGCCCGCCAGTATTAAGGTCTGTCGCCTGGCATCATGCGAAGTATCGCCCACATGTTCTGCAGTGTATCACCTAGACTGAGGTATATCGCCCGGGTATCAGAAACTGTGTCGCACAATTCTGGTGAACTCTGAGGTATATCACCTGATCTGACAGAGACCTATATTTTAAGTTTTATCATCTGAATCTGATCATATTTAGTTTGCTGGTTTACTTTATTGCATTTAGATAGATCTAACTTGTATTTCTTAGCCTAGATTAGTCAATTTTTTGCATCATGTCCATTTAGATTTTGGATTTCTCTAACCATAATTATCTAAAAAGTTGTGGTTGTAGGGGCTTTGCTTGAAGGAGATTGCCATAAATTGCATACTAAAGGGCTACTAATGGTTTTTGCAGGGTTGCCCAAAGCATAATCAAAAGCAAAAAGAAATTTTTTTCAAGTGTTTGTGATTTATTTCCTTTCAAGTGTGGCATCTACTAATTGTTTTAGGAACTTTAATACCTTGTGAAAGAGATTTTGAGGTGGTAGGAGAAGTATGCTCTTCACCTTTAGGTGAACCAGAAAATCTTGACCCATCTTAAAGTTTTGGAAGCAAGGGGGTAATTGAATTTGCTTGGTGTGTTTGGGAGAAGTTTTTGAGATAGGGGAGTATGCTCTTCACCCTTGAGGTGAACCAAAAACCTTGAACCTCAAAAATCATCCACTCTTTGTTTAGATTTAGAATCCTTTAGCAGGCCTGCTCTTGAGCAATCAAGAGGAACGACCCAAGTGGGGACAAGCCTTTTGTCGGCTATTCCAACTCACTATAATCTCAAGGCTACCTCAGACACTAAAAACCTTGGTAGACATAGCACTTGTCTTCACTTGATGTGAGTAGCTCATGGGATTGTGACCATGAGGAAAGCATTGAGCAAGAAAGCTTAAGGTACTCTTGAGGCCGTGAGGTCCGAGTCCTCTATGAGGAGCAAGAGGGGTGTTATGAACGGAAGCCCTTACTAAGAACCATAGGTTAGAGGCCACCTATTTTAGCCGCTTATCTTCTTAGTGCAAGGATTGATCCAAGTGGACTAACCCGGATCACCCCAAGATACTCACCATATGTGTCCCTTTGGTTGTGTTGTTTGACACTTCCATGACAAAGCCAATATCTCTTGTGGGCAACCACTTGGTGTGAGGCAAGGGGACATCAAGTTGTGGGCTAAGTTGGTAAGTATTGAGCCTTGTCTTGTAGGTAGATATTGCTTGAAGTGTTTTTGAACGTGCTAAACCAGTGTAAACATTCTCAACATAAAAACAATCGGTAGCTTCCATAGGGTGCAATTTTATTTTTGATATCACAAGTGTTTGTCTTGGCGAGGTTTCTTTTGCCCTTGTTTCAAGTGTTTGAAGACATGTTTGATCACCTACTATTTGCAAACCTATTCAGTTACTGTTAAATTTGTGATTGAAATCAGACATTTTCACCCTCAGATTTGGAAACTTGGAATCAGACCTTAAAACGTTGAAATTTTGCACATATTTGGTCAAAAACTGCATCAGTATCACCTGCTTAAGAGAGAAATATCGTACGATAGTTCACACTAGACTATATCGCCTGACAATTATTAGGTTTGTCACCTGCCAGTTTTGAGGTTTATCACTTGACATTATGTGAAGTATCGCCCGGTCCTAGGTTTATCGCCCAACCTACCTGGAGTCTGTCGCCTGGAAGTTTTTCAACAGTATTTTTAGTTTTAGTCATTAAGTTGCTTTTAGTATGACTTGAACTTTGAGTAGGATATCTGATCTTGCTATTAGAGACCTGTTTTGACTGCAAATTTCTAATTTTAGCCTTCTAGGGATCATTTCAATTGATTTATAAGGTTGCCTTGAAAATAATTTGTCAACTTAGAGAGGTATTCCTAGTGAAAAGTTTGCCTTTAGAATTATTGATTACACCCTTGGAGAATTCTGATCCTACTATTGTCCAAATCATTTTTCATATATCTCAATTTCAATTTGAATTTTGGCTAAGTCCAACCTCCTGATTCAAAAGTGCAAGGGTATTCACCCTTTGATTTGAAGCACCTCTTTGACAGTGTTGGTGATGCCTTTTATTTTCTATCTTTTCATTTTCTCTTTGGACAATAGAGAATCTCAATTATCCTAGGTTGGAATTAACACTTTGAGAGATTGACCCATCATTAAGAATCTCTTTCTTTCATGTCAGTTACAACAAGGTACCAAGTCAATCAAGGGAAGCAACCCCCTATTGTCTTTAGCCAGTTACCACCAGTTAAGACTCGTCAACAGCACAAGGGAAAAGAACCCCTTTTCGATCAATCTCCTAAAAGTGAATCTGAGGTTTGTTTTAATCCAAAAGGTAATCCTATTGAAGTGAGCACCTCTTTAGCACCACTTTCATCAAGTATGGACATGAGTTATACTTTCACTTGACAATAAAGAGAAGCCATGAATCAAACTCTTGAGGATATTTTCCAACAGCATAGGAGTACCAGAGTGTATGGTGGTTCTTCTCATGCTAGTCCACCTGGGTCACCCCCCAACAACACAAGGTATTTTGATGTTCATCAATGAGCTGAGAGACATTATAGGCAAACTCACTCAGATTCAGGGTCACAACACGAGGACCAGAACAACGAGTCTAGTGACCACCACATCAACGCAGCCAATGTAATAAGGCATTCAATATAATCTTCTCCACTTAAAGATACCTCTCGATATGAAAATACAAGATTGAAAAGCATTGAAAGGGAGAAGCAAGCCTATCTAGATGAACAAGCCGCCAAAGAGGAGAAATTTAGACAACTAGAGGAAGAGGAACGTGCATTATTGGACATAAGAAAAAGAGTCACCCAAGAAGAAGAAGATAGGCTCTATGCACAACAACTCCAAAATCAATTTAATAGGAGGGGTACCAATAGTGGGACCAACTCACCCCCATCTACCCCTTCACCAAGTCCTAGAAGAAGATCGAGGATGCCCTCAAGGTCCCCAAGTCCTAGAGGAAGAAGGACTTCAAGATATGATCACCATAGGAGACAGTCACCTCATAGACTTTCAAAACAACCCTCCCAATGAGCACATCATGGTTCACAACATGGAGGAAGTTATGCCAACTTTGATAAAATGGATTTTATGACTATGCAACAAGAACCATCTTTTCAAGCATATGTGGAAAGATATGTGGAATAAAACAAGGACCAATTCCTAGAAAGTCTCATCAACAAAGGTGCTAAGGTCCCATATAATTTTGATGTCCACCAAAAGATTAAGAAACAAAATCCTTCAACCAATGAGGTGATCATGCAAATGCAAAAGGATATAGAAAGGATGAGGGCTCCTAAGAGCACATTTAATTTGGACTCCATATGTCCCAACCCTATAAACAAAAGTGTGGTGATAATTGAATTTCCTAAGAAGGTTGAGTTCCCAACTTATGACAAATATGATGGCATTGGTGATCCTCATGACCACGTTAGACAATTTTATATAATGAGCTTTGCTTTTCATCATGAAGACTCCTATTTAATGAGATTATTCCCAAGGAGTCTAAAAGGTCAAGCTATGGAGTGGTTCACCAACCTTACTCCTCCAGTGAAGACATTTAAAGAACTTGTCCAAAGATTTGTCCAAAATTTTGCTTACAATCTATCTAGGTCAGTCACAATGCTTGATTTGTGCAAACTCAAACAAAATCAAGGAGAACCTTTTGTCACCTTCTTACAAAGATGGAGACGGTTATGCTCAAAGTATCCTAGGAAAATTCTTGAGGAAGAAAGAATAGACATCATTGTGAGAAATTTAATACCAGAGCTAAGGTATGAGGTTAGGAAGATCCCATTTAATTCTTTTGATACCATGGTAGAAGTGGCATTTCACATAGAGGATGTCCTAAAAGAACAAGGAATTTTGGCTAAACCAACTAATAACAACAATGGCCAAAACAACAACACTAATGGTAATAAGGACAAAAAAAACCGTTATTGGAACAAGAATAAGCAAGTGGTCAATGATGGATTTGTTGAATAATCTCAACCTAAGAATGAAGGAGTTCTTAATCTCTCCAATGCAGTCCAAGCCATGAAGCTGCAAACATCCACAGCACAACAAGAGAATAAACCCAAGTATCAAGCGAGACCTAAAATAGAAAAGAGGCAATTTACCAAACTTGGGGACTCCTATGCATACATTTTCAAGATGTTAATTGCTCATAATTTGGCCCACCCCCAAGATCCTGCAAAGCACCGCATACCAAATCCTAAGCCTCATTGGTGGGATGAGAAGGCTTTTTGTGTCTTTCACAATGGAATTGGACATGATATAGAAAATTGTTTTAAACTTAAGCATCTTGTCCAAGATCTTATTGAAAGTGGATGATTACAAGTTGATGGTTTAACCACTAATGCAGATCACAAAGCTTTTAAAGAACCCTTGCCCAAATATGAGAAAGGAGAGAATTCTAACAAGAAGAACGACAAGGCTGCTATCAACTACACCTACACAAATGCTGAAAATGTTATTAATATGCTTGAAGTTGTTGATAATAATGTCAACATGATGTTTTTCATAGAAGTGTGGTCACTTTTACACCATACAACAACAAACAAATTCTTGATCTTAAATGGAAAAGAAGCTTTCAAGAATATATAATAATATGCCATTATAATTAAACCTTTGTGATATTAGTTTAAGATTTTCAAAGTGAGAATGCCCTCTTCTTTCACATTCTTAAAGTTGGTTAGTAATATTTCCAAAAAAAATAGTTACTTGAGTACATTTCCTTTCATTATTTGATTTGTAGATAGTATTTTGGGTATTAAACATCAAATTTCTATGTTAAGTTTAGGTGTGAGTAACATGGAATACAAGAGGTGGGTTTAAATTCAAAGAGGTGGTTGAATAAAGTGAGGATCACAAGGAATAACATCTAATATTACATGGAAGAGATAATGCAAAATAAGTTACATCATTAAATGTTACCTAAAATAATGGAAAGTGCATAATTATCAATGTTAGTATGCTTGCAACTAAGAATTTTCTAAAATAAAAAGATGGGGGGAGAGGTGGGACTCAAAATGAAATTAATAGCTTCAAAAATGAATTTTTTATACCAAAAAATATTGTGATGAATTAATTCCAAGGAATTAAGCCCATTGAGTCATGTAAAGGGAAAGATTTAGATTACAAGCCTAGTTTGAAAGAAGCAATGAGATCCATTGGAGTAGAAGATTTGCAAACAAAAATTAAACTTGAATTAGAAGATGAAATATTTAAGTTTTTCTTGAAGAGGCTAAGCACTTGACCAAATCTTGAACAAAGGGTCGCTAGTACAACCAAGGCATCAAAAACTAAGAGAAAGATTTTATAGACATCATAACACCCACAACTAAAGATCAAGTCCTGCAAGTGTTAAGAAATATTCTATAGCTTAAAGATAGGGAACCCACATATCTTGAAGGGATCCAAAGTTTTAATAAAATCTTGAGAAACAAGATAATAAATAGATCTACTGTATTACAGATTACTCAAAGGAAGAGTGTAGGAAATCCACTACATTTTTATGGCTCGTAAGGGAATCTTTCATAAAATATATGGAGATCCTTAAAGCACGATCCATTGGGCTCAAAGTCATAAACTCAAGATGATATTTCATATTTAATGGTTCTTCAACTAAGGTATTAGTCAAAGTATCTAGATACATAGTGTCATGTAAAAGGCATTAATTAGCACTCATTGTCTATTGTTGTGGTCTTGATAACTTCAATGTTGATTGATCCTTTGAGTGAAAGAAAGGTTTTATTGGTCTAGAGTTGGGTTAAGAGAGGTGTCACAGGCCATGGTGTCATCACTATCAAGGTTGTGGATTTCGAACAGGAGTCAAACCAAATTAACCCAACTTTGCAACTTAAAAGCAAACACAAAATATTGTTAGTTAAGTTATATAAGGGACTGTAATTGTATAGGTTGCACAATCTAGTGAGAGGGATGAATGATTGCTCATGAAAATTTGTATGCCCTTAGAAACTACTAGTTATAATGTGAACTATAAAAATTAATATTACGAGCAATAAAAATAAGCAACTATGAAATTCCATGCATAAACATTTGAGAAGATAACTTATAGATTTTCTTGAACTAAAAAAAGGATCTAGAATCTTCTAACCTTGTCAAACTATTTCCAATTCTCCTTTACTCATTGAATAGATAGAATTGGGAGAAAATATTTTGATTTGTTCACTATATTTTGAACTATACCAAACTATCACATGCGTATGAAAGAAGATGTTGAAATGATTACTAGAAAAAGCTTTGGCTTTCATAAAAAGCCACTAATGAACTATACTTTCCTTTTTTTTATTAAAAGGCATATCTTAGATACAAAGTAGATATTGATTATATTTTGGCTTAGATACAAAGCAGATACACCTATGGGAGGCACCAATCCCCTCTTATAAACTTTGTGAGCACCAACTCACTGGAGACACCAATCCTTTACTATAAAGTTTTTAATCACCAACCCAATAAAGGCACAAATCCCCTCTTATAGGTTTTGTGAGCACCAACCCAAAACTTTTTTGATGGATGAGGATGATATCTCTTCACAATATCTAAATACATATATACTTTTCCTTGTAATTTTTAATCACTTTGAATGATGTAACTGTTTCCTTCACAAATGTGAGTTCTTCTTTGACATATCTAAATTGCATATTGTTATGTGTACACTAATATTTCAAATATCAAGAATGTACTGCTTCGACAAGTATTTATGTGTTAAAATCAACTATAATTTCACTTATAAATTTGCTCTTAAATTTGCCTTGAATAACTCTTAAATCTAAATTGAAACACTCATAAATTTGCCCTTAAATTTGCATTGAAATGCTCAAAAAATTGCTTGTAAATCTACATATGTTTCTTCATCTACATTACCTTCATAATTCTTCTCCAACTTTCTTCAATATAAACATAAAACACTCTTCATATTTTATACTCTACATTTAGAAATGATATTCAATGTCAAATTTTATTAAGTAGGTTGTAAATGGTCTCTTATTTGTATCAACAAATGCACCCCTTCATCCAAAATATACACCTCTCCGAAGAGGTCAAGCCAATCAATATTTAATACATTTTATTTTATTTAAAATATTCAAAAGATAGGCACCAAAACTCGGAGAGGTCAGCCTCAATTTGCAACAATTGATTTTTATTTACTTTGTATGTTTGCCTAATTTTGGCACTAGGTTTAAGGAGCTTGACCCAAGATAAAATCATATTTTTTTGCCCACCAAACAAGATTAACATAAAATAAATACCAACTCACACAAAGGATAAAGTTTGAGGCATCAAAATAGGGCAAGATGGGTCAACCCAATTTTAGGATAAATTTATGAGTTGAAATAATATTTTCATTTTCATTTATGCTATTATTCATAAATATTTTGCATAAAACTTATGAATTGATCCTCCTCAAGCAACAACATGATGTCCTTAAATTTTTTCCATTGATATCAATGACTAACTTGTCTAGAATCTCTTTTGGATGTCAATGACAATATTTTCTATAATCTCCCCCATTGGTTATTGATGTAAAGCTTGCAATCAAACCATCTATGGATGTAGTTTGAACATAATTCTCTACCTTACTCCAGTGCTACCTCTTTCTCTATCTTCCCCCGTTTAAATCAATGGATCATATGCAATATAAATAGTTCATGGAAACATCCACATATTCATTTTGGTTAATACTCACATCTACTACCATGAGAATATACTTCTTCCCTTATCAATGATTCTCTTATGCTCCCCATTTCTTGATTCCTTCATCGAATTTTTTTTGAATGAAGAGTATATTCCTTTTTATCTATTTGTGATAATCTTCTCATTTTCCTTCTATTCTTCAAGTATTTTTACTTTTACAAATAAATCATTATCTTTCTTCTCCTTGTTATCCTCTTGCATGAGAAATTCTTCATATTAACATCAATATTTTTATTCTCTCTATTTTAACAACTTTCCACCTTTAAAATCAAAGTCAATGAGATACTTATCACATCAATAGAAACTCTTTCAATATGAAGTCAAACATAAGTATCAACACAACCATATATTCTCTTGCTTTAATATTTTGTGAGTATTCATCCTTTGAGTTGTCTTCTCCATGGAGTTGAAAGATAATATAACTTTTTTCCTCCTAAATTCATGTGTCTCCATAAATTTATGCATGAAGTGAATTTTGCATAGTCATAGATTTATCCTTCTTCTCATTATCATGTTTGTGTCTCCTTTCTTCAAATTTTTATATACTTTCCCTTTCATTTGTTCATGGTATCCTCCATCTTGTGATGTTTTTGTAGTGTCACAAAAATACTTTTGTAATATTATGTTATATGTCCATAATTAATGCATCTAAAACATGTAACACTATAACCCACTGAAGGAACAAATGAGTTATTGTTCTTCAAAAGAGAAGATGTATTGTACTTACTACTTGAGAATCCATAAGGTCTTCTATTCTTCTTCCAACCGTGATAACAACTCACATGTATTCTAAGGACACTTTATCTTTTACCAAAATGATAACATGAATAGAAATAACTATAGGAAGAATGTCAGAACTTGGACATTTGTTCTTGTCTTGGAGGAAAGGACTTTCTAAAATTATTCTTCTCACCTTTTGGAGGAGTGCTTGTATTTTGTGGGACTTGATTTTATTTCTTCATGGTAGGACTTTTGATAGCATTTTACAAAAGTTTTTGCTTTCTCCTCATTTATCTTTTTTTAGAGTTTCTCTATGATCTTCTTTATAGCCAACAATAGTATTTATATATATGGTAACTATGATAGGGGTAAAATATCAAAAAACCTACAACAATAGAGTCAAGTCCAACCACAAGAAGATTTAGATTGATTCAAATTTTAACTCCTATTCAAGAGAGAAACAATAAACAATTGAAATGCATCACATAATCATCAATGAAATCATAATGCAAACCAAATAATCAACTCTCTCTTGGCTCTCTCCTCAATGCAAATATGGGCTCTCATAATTGCTCAATTATGATAACATGATAATTCAAGATTGTGGTTGTAAAATTATCAGAATTATGCCTTGTTATATAGAATTGTAGACTTCAATCAGGGTTGGATGATTAGAGAGATAACTGGAATTGACTAATTAGATGACTAGGCTTGATTGAATAGATGACCAATTTGATTGACCACAATTAAGGGGTTGCATAACTAAATAGATTAGATTGTTAACTCTATTGATTAGAAGTGGATTGGATTGATTGGATAGTGAACTAAATTGATTGAATAGAAAACCAAATTAATTGATTCGTAGAATAAATTGAATGGGAAGAAAGACTATTAGTCAGTGACAGTTAGGGGAGGTGGAAGTGAAAGAATAATTAACATTAAATAAATTTTAAAAATTATTTAATTTTGCATGTGAGAAATAAATTATTTGATTAAATTATTATTTTTTAGTAGAATTAGTTCATATTGGAGAAATAGAAAATTAAATAAATTGGTCATTTATTTAATTTTAGATGCAGTTAAGTAATTGAAATTATCACTTAATTGTGGTGATAATAACAATGAAGAATATTTTAATTAAATAATACGATTATTTAATTAAACTGGATATAAGAGATTAATTAAATAATGATAATTATTTAATTAATTTTTAGAAGAATAATTAGAGAATCTCTAGGGAATATTAATTAGAAATTAAATAATGAAATAATTAATTATAATTACTCAATTATGGAATTGGAGGGAAATAGTGAATTCAAAATTTGAATTTAGAAGAAAGACACAATTTAATTAAATAATATAAATTATTTAATCAATTAAGATGAAAATTAGTAAAATTGTCGTGCACAAACGACGTGACAATTTTTAGTGTCTATAGTAACCTCTGCCCATTAGCGATATCATCCAAGAGCTTGATATTCTTTCCAAATTTTAGGTTTTTATTCAACTTGAGGATGCCATTTCTAATTCATGTATTAAGGAAACAATTGCATACTCTAGCCTTTCACAATCTTCTTCCTTTTAAATTGAAAAGTCTTTAATATTTTTTCTCAAAAACACTAGCTTTTCCCTCTATTTTAGGCGCCTGAAATGAAATAATGCAACAAGAATGGAATGCCAATATGGCCACTTTCCTTATGCGCACTTCTCTATACATCCAAATTGAGTAAATAATTTTCTTTCCAATTTATAACATGTCAATTAATCTCTTCAACCTTTGAAACCTTGAAATTATATGAAATAAAATAGTTTTAAAATCACATTAAACACCTTGTTTGCCTCTATTTTTTGACATGAAAGTCAAGTATTGATAAAAAATAATATTTTATTCTTTGACATTTTGAAATATGCTCTTGAAGCTCCAACCTATATTGAAAAATGAAAAACTTGAACATGAAAAGAAAATTATTTTTTTGGCGATGCAAAATTGATCGTGAATCTGAATGCTCCTGAATCAATGTTTCACTAATTCTAACCAAATGATAAAAGTATTCAATTACATACTTGAAAAAATATTATTAATTTTTCATTGAAGATCTAAAATTCATCCAATGACATATTCATAATTTTGATCTACAACCATAGTAATAATTTGTCCATTAGATTTATAGAAGAAATGTGTTATCAAAACTTTAATTTTTTACTAAAATAATCTTATTAATTATTATAATTTTGAATATTTTTACCATAATGATTATTTTGAAGAACTTACAAGATTTTGTTATTTTTAAAATTTCACTCAAAGAGGTTTTTAAGTTTACATTTATTTCTATATAGATATTTAAAATATTAAAAGCTTAATTCTTTAATATATATATTTTATTGAGATTGCAAAAAGATTAGCTTTTAAAGATTGTTTTTTAGTAAACTATTTGCTTGTTTATATTATGTCAATTATTTTAATGTTTTAAGATGTTTTTAAAAAAAAAAAATTGAACATTTAGAGATCTTTAAAGTAGTTATTATTATACGTGTTTAGATAAATGACCAAAATTTTAGCTCATTTATTCAAGCATTTATACAAAAGTTTGAATTCTATATGTAGCTATCATAATCTGGGAATTCCTTTTGATGGTATATTAAGACATTTACATTCGAGAAATTGACATGAAAAAAGTATAATAATTCTATCAAACGTGTTCAAATTATAATAAAGATACTATAAACTATGTCATTCTATTAAAATTACAATGAAGATAGTTTTATAGTTAATTTACTTTTTTTAATGGTTGTTTGTGTACCTTAATGCTACTATAGGGGTCAAGATTTTCTCTACTTTACGATGGCACAATCATGAATTCTACCAACAATTCATATGATCGCCCAATAGTTTTTTTAATTTTTTTTTAAAGAACTTGCACAAAAACAATTCCTATTGCAGTATTGAATCATTATCATAGCAAATGGATGATAAATGCTAGATTGTCTATAAAGGGTCAACTTTAAAAGTAGATGAAAAAGTTTTTGGTTTTAAACAAGAAGAGACTTATATAATGATGAACAAAGGAATAGGTGCACTGCTACGGGGATTAAAAAAATGGCTATGCATATGAAAGCGCAGTTTTTTTAGACTCGATTATTATTCTCTAGTTTTTTCATCAGTAATTGTTTTTATTATATTATTAATATAACATATAAAGAGATTACCAAAATTTAGAGCAAGTCTTGCCAAAATACGCAATCTAATGCTTCCACTGCAACGAAATAGAAAATATAGAACCAACGCCCCCCACTCCCTCGTATTAATACAATGTACACATATCTACAAGTACCTAACAGAAAGCTCTACTAAGCCCATTAAGTATGCTACCATGACCACACAAAAACCAATAAAATGGGCCAGACCAACAATACAACTAAAATACTATAAACAATATTCAAAAAGATGGAAGACAAGTAGAGTATGACTACTCTTTCTTGGTTCTTGCCAAGGTCCATTGACCCAATAATCCTCTAGGTTGAACTACACTTTCAATTTCTTCTCCATCATCTTTCTTTTGGCCTCCATCATCAGTTTCTTCCTCTATAATACAAGTGGATGAACACAGTCTTTCATAAACTCCCACTCCATAGCTACATCCTCCCTTTGTTCATCATGATTGGACAAAGCACTCCAAACCAAAAAAGGATTGAGGGGTCATTGCACATCACCCACCATGTACCAAAAACCCTCCTCTTCTTGAAATCCCTTCCCCAATTCAACAATAACAACAATCAACTTTAGCCCCTCAAGCCATTCATAATGAACACAAGCTTTCATGATCTAAACTATTTCCTCTTTTGTGCCCAAATCTAAAGCCCAAGCGAGTAACATGGTATCAATGTCAATATTAGCTCTATACCCATGATCAGAATTTAAAAACTCCCCATCAAATAGCAAGTCTATGATTTGCAAAAATTCTAGATTATCCACAATAAACACATTCCTCATTCTCTTCCTTGAAATTTCATCCATAAAACATTAATTTTGACATGTCATGTGCAACCTGACTCTAGAAATTTCTAAACAAAGCCAAGAAAAAATGGACAAGAAATCTTACTTTTAGTTGAGAATTAAAAACCTTGCATACCACACACATGTCAAGACATCATATCACATAGAGGTTGAGGGTAATATATCATTGAGGACCCTCTTTTCATATGGCAATGGCTATGTAGCCACAAAAATTGTAAACCATACGAAGGAGAAACACTTAGTTTTTTTTTCAAAAGTTTGTAAAAAGATATATAAAGAAAACATTTTTTGTGGCTGGATAGCCACTACCCTTTGCATACAACGTCATCCTCAAAAAATATCATCCATTAATAAACAAATCTTTCCCAAATAAATGACTCGACATGCATCAACTATCCAATCCTTACATTGAGTTCAAATTTTATCACATGCACCAACGCATCAAATAAATCACAAGTGGCCATGCCCTCATTATACTATCACTTCAAATTTAAAAAGAATGGATGCATTAACTTTTTTGCATAAACCCACACTAACTAGTGAGTGCCCCTCTACCATTTCCAACAAATAATACCAATGGCCAAATAATTTATCCAATAAAACTATTTCATTGGAAGAAGATAATTTAAAGTCTTGCACACCATAATGCAAACACCACTAATGATTAGGGGGAATTAATGCACATTTAGATTCGAATTTAAAAGTGGGATGGAAACATCAAACCTTAAAGATTAATCCCTCTCCAATATTCAAACACACCCCCATATTTTGAAAAGATACCACTCATTTCGAAAGAGTATCAACAACATGATTACCTTCCCAGAGAATGTATGTGATTTTAAATTTTTTAAACTTCCCAATTTCTAATATATAATGTTTACAATCTTTTCAAATTTCCATGCATGAATCTTTCCTTCCAAAATGGCATTAACAATTACTTGAGAGTCTTCTTCCAAATGTAACTGTTCCACTTCAATCCTCTAAGCCATCTCAACCACCAACAAGGTCGCCATCGCCTATGCATCATTTTTTTATCTGTAATAATAATATTTTATTAACATCTAAAGCGAGATTTATAATCAGTTCATATATACTAATATTCATGAGAGTCTCATCATCACTAGCCATCTACAACTAGAGGAGTCATAAGCTTAAAGATTAACTACTAATCTCCCACCTAAATATGAGCTACTAAGAACATATTTAACATTTTTATTATTATAATTCATACAAAACATCTTATCACTATGCCTTATGCCTTGATCTTCATGCTTGTCACCTAAACGACTCCATCTGAGCTCGCATCTAGTTACAATCATGCCCGACTCGACCTGGTTGCTCATCGCATCACTTCCACCATGCTACCAGTATCTCAGCCCATCTACAAATTCATTACAAAACTACCAAAATTCCTCAACCATCTTAGCGTCATCCACCAATTTATAGACTTCAAAACTTCATTCATTATGCCCTTTAAACTACATAGGGTCTCTATTCCTTACTTCAAAAGCAGCACGCCACAAAAACCCCTAGAAGATTAACCCATGTTCTAAAAAATTTCAAAAACTTCAAGAAGATAGAGAAGGCTACAAACATTCCATCTAAATATTACAACCACGCATCTTGCTACCTTTTTTCCTTCTTCTCCTAGGAATCGGGGCAACACAAACCCTTTCCACTTGCATTGCCTTCACCTCATGCTTCATTATTTCTTTCTTGAGGTTCTCCCAAGCTCTATAAATATCAGCTCTATAGGCACCCTTATCAACCTTTCCCCACCAATGCATAAAAGACACCAAACTTTAAATTTGTGCCTCATCTTCATCTTAAAAACACTTTGAGTAGTCTGAGCCAATTCTAGAATTGGGTCCAGGCCTAAAAGCATGTCATTATTAAAAAAAAAACTACTCACAACTTGCTTCACCATTGTGGTGTCTTCCTCAATTTCCAGACCTCGGGCAATTATCATCGAGATGATGTCCAAATTTACTCACCATTTTTTCTTTCTCTCCTAGAATTGTCTACCAATAACCTTAAAAAATACATCTACAACAGCTTTCTTCTTGATCTTTAACAACCCTGCCAATCTTCCTTACTAACCAGCCCTTTGAAGACATTCTATTATTTGTCTGTGTCCACAGAAAATGTGACCTCCATTTTCCTAAACTGAAAACTGCTACACTCTCTCTACAAGACAATTCAATTACTCTTCCTTTGCACACAACCTCCTCACAAATGTCTTATCTATAAAGACCACACAATCATCCAGACATATTTCAAAATGATAACCTCATTAAGTTTTATATGACTTCGGTCTTGTTGAATAAACCTAAAGAAATTAAAGGGCACGGTTGCACATGCGTGAATCCATTGGTGACCCAAGAACAAGATATTGATGAGGTTCGGTTATCACTACAAAACATCCCCCATAGCACACCTCAAGAAAAACATCATAACACCTACTGGGTCGATGAGAAATAAAAATAAATGATAGGCCATACACCTCATGCTCGAGGGACCTAGATTCTCTTTAAATATAACATCAAAATGTATTTGTTCCATCCTTTATCTTGTTTTTCCCACTGTACATTATCCCAGGATGCAACAATATAATCAACCCTAAAAATCCCATAAACAAGCGAAGCTCTAGGCCTTATTACATTAAATTGTTTCTATATATATGTCTTTCTTGTTAGAAAGATTTTCAAACATTTCAAATAATATCATTAGATATGTCTAAGTTATCTCATCCAATCTTTTGTCAATTGATTAAAGGAATTAAACCTTACATCACCAACAAATTTTGGATCTTGGCCCATTAATGGGTTTTTGAGGGTTCAACCTCCTGCCAAAAGCATCAAACAATAAATTTGGAAACCCCTGGAGGATGGCTATATTAAAATTAATTTTGATGGGGCTTCAAAGGGAAACCCAGGCCAATCTGGGGCAAGATTTGTAGTAAGGGATTATAAACATAATATTCAAATGTTAGGCCCAAAATACCTTCTGAAAGGAATAAACAATGAAACAGAGGTCTAGGTGGCACTATTAGCTATAAGAGTGGCAATAAAATTGAAAGCGACAAAGCTCCATTTGGAAGGAGACTCACAGATTGTAATCAATGAGATAATCAAAGGAGGGTCAGGTATATGGTACCTTAACAAACATATTTGTAGAATCAAGTCCATGCTAGAGTCATTTGAGGATTTTAAAATTACACATGTCAGGAGAGAGGCCAATGAAGTAGTTGATACAATGTCAAAGGTAGAGGTTTCTCTAACAGACCAGGAGGAGGAAGTGGTCAAAGATTTAAGAGATATATTTGGGAGGAATTTTGATTCTTATAATTAAGAAGAATATGAAATTTTCAATAAGGTTAATGTTAGGATGCCTTGGTGCAATTTTAAGCTTTGGTAGGTATGGGAGATTCAAATAAATAAATAGAAGATTGGTACCTCTTGGAGACACATAACAAATTGTGGGATGTAATGATGAATTGACATGCTAAAGGTTGACAAAGAATGAAGCCCACATGATTTCTGAAGTCTCTATGATTACATCAAAGATCTTCAAGAAAATAGAACACCAACAGTTTATTGCCTTCAGGAAGAAACTAGAAGGCTCTAGGAAAGAGAAAGGTGGGTGTGTGTGAGGATTAAATGGGTACAGATGGGTTAGAAATGCTATTTGGAGAAGAGTAAAATAGAGTAGAGGTAGTTGAAAGAAGAAGTTAGACTTAGGCATGGAGGCAAATTTCACATTGCAATCACTCAATCAACTGCAAATATTTAGAGACAATGTGAGTATTTGACGTATGAGAGGGATATTTAAAATTAATGATCTATTCTTTTGGCATTGTGTGGTGGTCATTTTTAGAGATGAATTCTTGTCAATATATTTCAAGTGAAGAACTAACCTTGACATATCCCCAACCTTCCTTTCTTGGGCATTGTAATTAGGATCTCAGGAGGAGACATCATGGGTCATGCATTAATTTGTAAATCTACAATGGGTAGGGGGTGATCCAAATTATTAAGATGATAGATATTGGTGTAGGTTTTCTAACAAATGATAGGCTATGGAAAATGGTGAATGGTACAATTTTGGGTTTTAAACTATTTTTAGTATGAAGCACTACCAAGCACAAAGAGAAGATAATTGAAGAAGCTTGAGGAGGGTAGAAAGAAATGTTGGTGCTTCTGAAGTTGATGGAAGATGATTAGAAATCACAAGTGGAGGATAAGCTAAAGGTGTAGAAGAGGGGCATAAAGAAGAAGTGGGAGAAATGTCAGATTGTAGAAAAGGAGAATCTACCAAAAGCCAAGAAGGCCAAGAAGTAGTGACTGGACACAAGAAATGGCTTGTTCATCCTGGTCAAAAGAAGATATGTCATGTTGAAGGTGTGGAAGGATTAATGTAGCATTTAGGGTATTTTTCACTATCTAGTTAATAGAATGTATGTGTATTGTAAATAATTTTCCCATTTTGTTGATAGTATGGGCTTAGTTAAACTCTTGAGAGGGTTTCAGTTGAGTTCTTGCCCATTTTGATTGTATTAAATCATGGTTGATCATGTAAATGGTCTAGTAGGTGTGGATAAGAAGGGGGTAGGAATTTAGTCCAAATAGGTCTTTAATGGTAGACTTGTCAAAGTAAACATTGGAAAACTTTTGATTTTAATGTACTTATTTTAAAGAAATTAATAAAATACATATCATCAACTTCAACAAGACATATCTTCTCCTAATAGTTCCCTTTTAGAGCATTATTGGGTGACATTAGACTTTACACAAATTTTTGTGGGGTAAATATATAAAGTTCCTAAGTTTAACATGGGACCCTTTAAAGTGCCTAGTGCACCATTTGTTAAATTTTATTCCCCTAATATTTCAATTAATAATCTTCAAAATAGTTTCAAATGTGTGCAACAAAGCTCTAAATCTTGTGAGAAACCTATATAACACTTTCTAGTGGAAGGGTTAGGTCTCAAACCTTTGTCTACATTCCTTCCCCTATCATCTAACACTTCCTCTATGCCTAGCTTTAATCAAGAAATCATTTTGCATGACCTTCTTTGTGCTAAGTTAATTACTCGACCCAAATGAAAGAAGAAGCATAGTCAAAACCTTGTGAATCTTCCTATTTTCATTTATCATCGATATCATGACTACTCTACTAATAAATGCCAAGCTTTGCATTACAAAATTTAGAATCTCATTGATTATGACATCATTCACATTACATGTTGCAATGAGTTTATTTTCAATTATGATTACTTTGAATAAAATTTAAGTTCTTTTTATGTTTCTCCACACTATATGACATTGTTAGCCTCTCCATTGGGGGCTCATTTTCATTCATGATGGTACAATTTCAAGTGAAATCATACTTTGAAAGTAGCATAATAGTCCACCTCATTCTTATTCTTGTCTCTACACTTGGGGGTCAAAGGCAGTGTTTCAATCTCTCATCCTTTATAAGGATCCATTTTCTGTTGGTCCAAGTGGTATTTTTTTTATCATGTGATGTATTTTCCAATGTGGAATTGTTTGTTTTGATTATGTATTATCTCTTATGAAAGAGGTGTGTATCCTTGATCACAACCTCTTCTTTGTCTGCAATAGTATTTCCAAATAAACAAATCCCTTACTTCAGGGCTAAAAGTGTGTCATCCTTCATAAAGGATCCCTTTTCACTTTTTGCATGATATCTCTTTGCATTGACCCCTTTTTTAACCTCATAGGAGTTGTGACCTCTTTGGCTTGGACTAGTTGTTGCTTAAGGGATACCTCTTTGGTGTTAAAGATGCTTTATCCTTGTTCTTCTTTTCCTTAAGATGACAAAATAGTCCTATTTTTCCATCTTAATGGGGGGCATACATGGCCTCCTAATTAAAAATATTTTGATTACTTAAAACATTTAATGTAGAGTACACTACCATAATATAATTTTCTAGGGCCATATTATTCTCCTTTCTACTTCTTTTGTTTTTATTTTCCTTGGGTACAATGCTTTCCTTAGAAGTATCCTCACATTGCACTATCATTCCCTATACATTATTCAATGGATCCTTAGACTTAACCTCATTTTTAAGATCCCTTTGGAGACTATGTTGTCCTTGGTAATGATCTCTTTTTCTATATCCCTTAAAGGATATAATGTTTTTCCTTAAGGAATGACCATCTTTTGGTGGATTTCCTAGTGGACTATGCTTCACTTGGTTATCCTTTTTCAATGATTTGACTAGCATATCATAGATTGTGTTAGTATTAATTACATATTTTTCACTAGTGCCTTCTCTTTGCATGACCCATAGTAAGAAAAAACCTTACTAGGCTAGTTGGCCATGTCTTTGTATCTCTCTGTATCTCTCTTTGTCTCTCTGTATCTATGTCTCAGCTATCTCCATCTCTCTTTATCTTTTTCTTTGTCTCTCTCGAGCATTGCCATTTTTTTTTAATCTTAGTTTTGGATTTGATGAGGACCTAAGTCACTTGGGGGCTTGGTGTCTCATTTTCTCCTTGAATTTGATTGTTTTTTTTTCCAATGCATCGATCTAATTTAGTGTGAACATGAGCTAGTCTCATACTCTTGCTAAAGTGGGGACTAAATTTACCATCCTAAAAAAGTTAGCACCTATAAGTATATGATATATTAGGCCCCATTTTGGTTTTCTAAAGATTTCATGTCCATTGTGCTTGATTCAACAACCCATGTCCTCCAATTATGACATCTTTCCTCCTTCTTGACTCCCCATTCAAATTTTAGCCTATTTTCTTAGGAATAGAACACCTTGGGCAATGTATACTTGGGTATAAAATTCCCTGGGTGATTTATACCATGAGATTTGGGCCCAAATTTAAATGGGTGGCCATTATGGTGTTTTAGTCAAAAATTATATCTTGTGTCGATCTCTAATTTTTGAATCTTGAAATGTTGTGAGAGGTATATACATGGCCTATCTCTCCTCATTTTGGTAACTATAAGCATAATAAAGTTCATAAGTAAAGTAAGATTTTAAGTGCTCTCATACAATTTTTCATCCAAGCATATAAGATCAAGTTTTCAAGCAATCTTTGAGCATCCAAGGTATTTTGAAGGAAATCTTATCCATTGTAGTTAACTTCTCTCACATGATGGATAAGTAGAGGAGTTCTCAATCAAGTAAGAAGATTGTTTGTCCATTTACATTCATTCTTCCCTCCAAGAAAGTATCCATCAAGCATAACAATGTTGAAGATCTACGAGGAATATTCACAGATCTATGCATTTGTGAAGGCATCTTTTATTCCAAGATTCAACAACTATAATTCAAGAAACATACAAGTATCTTTATAAATATGTGTGATCTTAATAAATATATGTTTATGGAGGTATAAAAGATAGATATAATATTTACATTTACTTTTACATGCTTTCCTCTCATGAAATTTCACTTCAATTTCAAGGTTGATTCCTCAACTCGAGTTTGACTTAGGAAAACCCCTTTCCACAACATTTTCCCTATTTTTCTATGGTAGGAACAAGTGGCGAATCTATCAAGACTTAATCAGAGAAGTATTGGATTTGAGAGATCATCTATGAAAGTTTTAGACAAAAGTACATGGTACAAATGGCTTGTACAATCTATGCCTAGTAACAAATTCCCAAGGTGATCTACACCATGTAATTCAACTCCAAATTGAAACTATGAGTTAGTACAATCTTCTGGTTATTGTTTTGAATGTACTTAAAAGTTGTTGTTTGATTTTTGTTAGTTTGTGTCTGCTGAAACTTGTCATTGTTGCCTATTTAGACTTATATTGTACATCATCCTATCATATCTCCTCAAATCTGACTCATCCTAATCATTACCACAAGGGATCATTGCACCCACTTAGTGCTTAAGTCCCATTTGAGCCTATTGGGTCATCTTCCTTATGATTGTGCATTAATAAAAGGTGGGCAATGCCTCTCTATTTCTTACTTCCTTTTCCTTAGTGTACACTTAGAAAGATTTTTTAACATGTCTAAAATTATAAGTTTATTTGATAAATATATTAGTATTAGGATTATACTCTAGAGAATATTCTACAAATCAAAAGAGTTTTGTTTTGATGTTTATTTTTGTATGTAGTTGGAAATGATTTACATCTAGAGGTTGATAATTTTAGGGGTTCATTTTTTGTAATAAGGAATCATAAATTGTAAAATTTGTATGTATTTTTGGTTAAGTCACCATATATGATGTATCTTTTTGAATAATTAATACAATATTATAACATCATAAATTATTCATGTGTAAAATTTCATGCTCACCTAGCCCTCACTTTAACATTTCTAGCCTCCCATGCTCACTCATGCTTGATTTTGATCATGATAGTACAAATTTTGGCCTCTCCTTCGCATTTTGGACCTTAGGTCCTTGACCTCAACTTTGTTGGGAGGTCAAGGTGGCCTAGAGAAACCTTGCCCCGGGGAAGGGTTTCCTAGAGAAATCTTAACCAATGAAAAGGTTGCTCAGGGCAACCTTATCATGGTAATTGGGGCCCAAATTCAAATGGTCTAACAACTAGCTTGTGAAAGTGGAAAAACTTCTTCTATGTCAACTTGCATGAAAATTATAAACTGAAATTACTAGGGAGACATATAAAATCTATCTTACCCCTCCTCATTTCCCAATCACATCATGCAATCAAGTTTTAAAGCACATCTCAAGAGCAAGTGATCAAGCATCATCCAAGGCATTGAAGATAAGAAGTAAAGTTCAAATCTTAAGCACTCGTGATAGCATCCATGATCAATTATTTAGAAATTCAACCCTACAAGTCAACATCAACATCTTCATTAGGATTTTGACACAAATAATACATGTGAAGGTTTGATTAAATTAAATTTTTAAATCTAGCCTTTGCGACATTACAACACTTTCATTTCCTTATCAATTCAAGTTCTTTCAATTTTATGGTTAATTACAAAATTGGGGTTTGACCTAGGTGAACCCTCATCAACCTAACAAATATATTTCTTTCTATGTGAAAGTGGTAGGCTACACAGGTACAATATTAGATTTATATCGAGGAGATAGAGACCTATAAGTAACCCTCTTGTAAGAATTTGCTTAAGAAAAAGAATGAAAATGCCAGGATCTAGAAGATCAATTGATAGCACAAGAGAGACAAATATGATACGATTAAATGAATAAATCAATAATGATCAACAATCAAATGATAATGAATAATTGATTGATTGCATATAATTTAGGAGTTCCTGAATATATAGGAAATGTGATAAGACTACATCATAATGAGATAATAAGCTATCAACCAAACTAGGTGGAATCACATGTCCACCAAAGGTGGATCATCCTATATTGTACATCAAAGTATGTGCAACATGTGAAACAATGAGAGGATGATAATGTGATAAGAGCACTAAAGGTGAATCTCACACACAAAGAGGTATGCAATGACAACTATGACCTTCTAAAGTGGAATTTCTCCTAACCATATGCTAAAATAAAATGCAAACTCCTAGGTGTCTCAATGACAACTAATATGCATTATCCTAAGTAAAATTAAGTAAAGTGTAATTAGTGAATAATTAATTACACTAACAACCCCCCCCCCCCCCTGAAGTGAAACTTAGGGAAATGCACTTAATCTCACAAGGCTAAATTACAATGCATGATGGGTCTCAGCTACTAGGTCATGTTAGGTACCCGTGTACAATATGCAAGTGCAAAAGATGTGCAATGAAATCTCTCATAAAATGGAGACATGGGGAAAACCTCATGGGAAAAACCATCCCCCAAAAAGAGAGATGAATACAATAATAGAATATGAGAGAGAAGACATCATGTGAGGAAAATATCCCCCCATAAGAGAGAAGAAGTGGAAGAGAGACCATGTAGCCCCCCCTGAATGTAGAATGAACACCAAAGGTAGATGCTCTAGGCTTGATGTAGAAACTGCTCCAGGAGTGTAGAACAACATTTATCCCCTTAGGAAGAAACAAGAGAAAAGGTGTATGTAAGAATCCCCCTCCCTAATCTGTAGGAAGAAACCTCAAAATGTATAGAATCTTTGAAACCTGCTCAAGTGTCCCCATGTCAATGTTGAAAGATGCCTCCTCCAAATCATGTGTACTAAGCCACTCTACTGAAAAAGAAAAATCAAGATCAACTAAGGATTAATGTAGAACATGTACCAAAGACCCAAGTGTCTCCTCGAAAGATAAAGTGACCTCCTCCAGCTGATGTATCAATTTATCCACAGTCATGTCACCCTTGAAAGAATGATCAAGTAGAGAATGAAGATGAGGGTCAGCATGCTCCCTCACAACAACTGAAGAAGGACCATCTTCACCAAAGAGAAGATGAATGTCATCAATAGTGTCTCCCAAATTTGAAATGTAGGACTCCACAAACAAACCTGCAATGTTTGTCAAGTAGTCATCACATGGAACTGAGTTTGGAAGACAATGAATATCCTACTGCACTAAATCACCTAAACCCATGGTTGTATGAATGCAAGCATCATCAAGAGCAAGAGTAAAAGTAGTCTCAATAGGAGGAGATGAAATGGAAGGCTCAAGAACTTGATCATGTGTGAGAATACCCAAGTTCAAGTAGCCAAAACTTTCCTCAAAATATGAATCATCACTGTTGTAGACATGCAAAAATGGACAAAGTGCTTTTAAATTGCAAAAATCAATAAAATGGCTCAAAATCATCAAAATGCATTAATTTAATCAAAAAGGGATTAAATCAATTAAAATGGACATAATTAAATAAAGTTGGACGAAAATAATAAAAGTAAAGGAAAAATCAAATGAGGATGTTAAATAATTAAATAAAAGCTTAAAGGGGTGAAAAACACTACATAATTTATTTTAATCAATTAGTTGTATAGTTGTTTAAATCAAAAATCAAAATGAACCTAATACCCTTACATGGCTAAATTTAATTAATTAATCAAATTTAATAATTCCTAATATCTTTCAACAAAGTTGAGCAACCAATGAAAATTGAGGACAAAAAGACACAAATCACTCAAAAAGGATGAATCTCAATCACTCATTTTAAAGTTTCAATCTCAACCACTCAATCTTGTCCTTTTGTCCAAAGCTTTGAGACAAACCTTTAAATTGTCCCCCATTTATGAACAAAGCAAAGTATTTGACTCAACCAAAGGGTTAATCATGATTACTTCACTCCACCCCCTACCCTTGGGAATTTACTATAAATATGAAGCATTTTGAGAGCAATGGATATCTTAGAAATTCATTTGCAAAGCATTGTTACTATAGACAATTGAAGAGAATTCTAAGAGCAATTAAGAGCATTTAGAGTAATTTGCATTATACTTTGTCAATTTGAGCTAGAATCATCATCATAGAAGCATTGTAAAAGCATAGCAGCATACATTCTCATTTTAGAAGTGTCACTAGTGGAGATTTGAGCTGAGAGCTTCACTTACCACCTCTTTCTAGAGAGCCATGAGATGCTATAGATCTTAGTTTCATTTTTAAATAGATTTGCATTATATTTACTTTAGAATTGTTGCTAATTTTATCTTAATTTCATGAAGGTGATTATCATCATCACACAAATGGCACCCACCGTGGGGCCCTAGGCCTCATTTTATCATTTTCATCATAATTTGCATGCTTGTATTATCTACTTTCTGTGAATATTTTGCAGGAAATCGGTGAAGTCACGCGTATGGAAGATTTGTTCACGCCTGCAGTCATTTTACTGCCACCTACAATCTATGTCCTAATGCCTGTTATCTTTAGATTCACACCTGGCATGCAAATTCTACATGGTTTTGAGTACTCAACAGTCACCTACAAATCATCCGCTCATGCTTGTGAGATTAATGCATTTAGCCTTTGATGCTTAAAGTCACGCATGTGACTCAGGAAGTATCGCTTTGCTGCAATCTGTTATCGCCTATCTTTACGCTTTACTTTGCCATTTTAAATAATAGCCACGCTTATAATCTTGCAATTTACGCTTACTATTATTAAATTGTCACTTAGCATAAATCATTTTCCATAAATTTAAGTTATGTTCACGCTTTGTGATAAATTGTTCATGCCTGTGTAATTTTGAGTATCGCTTGTGTCACTGCAAAGTGTCACTTGCTATCAATAAAGTTACGCCTGCTAACAATTAGTTCACACTTATTAATTGGACAATTTTGCCTACTATGTGTTGTCTTTGTTTACTATTAAATTGATTAGATCATTTGTCTAACTCCCTATTTACATGATTTAACAGTAAATGAGCAATCACAGGAAAGTACAAAAGCCGAAAAGAAGATTTAATCAAGAAGGAAAGGCTTTAGCAAAGAAGATTAAGAAGGAGAACTTTGAACACATTAAGGATATTCTTGAGACTACACAAGAGGAGGACAATAAGGTATTTCAGAATTACCTTGCAATTGTTCAAGCATATAAAATGAAATTTGTCTCTTTAAATTGGATTTTTAGTCCTTAAATCAAGTTTTCCTTTGAAAGTTTGCAAATAAGTTCTCTAAAGATTCATACACAATGGTTGCTTCATTAATTTTCAATTTTGGTTTCCCCTCATTTTGAATGGTTGTGTTGGACTATCTTGTTGGAGGAGGGAGCAGGAACAATTGCCGCTAGGTGAGTAAAAGCAAGAAAAAAAGACAAAAACCACAAAAAAGCGCCTAGCCATTGCTAGATACAAAGGAAAAGGTATTCATCGAATCAAGCTTGCACTTGCTTAAATTGTGGCATTCATTGAAATCTAGCTTAATTAAAATAAGAAATTTGACCAAACACCTCAATTTTAAGAATCTCTTTGTTACGAGATTGAAAAAGAACTTTGTTGCTTGAGTGTTGGAGGAACTAAAGGGAAAGTTAGGGATATGCTCTTCACCTTTTAGGTGAACCAAATTCTCAAAAGCTTAACCTTAATTTCATTTTCCTTGCTTTATATGAACATGCTAGTTAAAATAGAGAATTAGTGGGCTCGCCTCCCGAGTTGTGCCTTAACGAGGCCGATGAGAGGGACAACCCAAAGTGGAATACGCTTGCTTTTACCATGATAATCCAACCCACTATAAAATGAAATGCATGCATCCTTAATGGGGTGTGTGACAAATGAATTTTCAAATTTTCAAATTTCCTCTAGTAGTCTTCACGGATTACGCAAAATTGTACCTTGGTGCTTGTGGGAAACCCCTTAACATACTTGGGGGATGAAAGTTTAAGATCTATTTGAACAAAATCTACAATAAATTTTGGATAAAGTAGCAAGACTGTATGCACCCTAAAATGGTCGCCTAGACTTTGGGCCCCCATTCAACAATTTGTCAAATCCCTAAATCAATATTTTAAAAAATCAGCATTTTTCAAATATATCAATTTCTTTGATCAAATCCTGTTTCATCATTTTCGATTATTTGCCTTGGGCTAACCATTTTATCCTAAAGTCTTTATTTATTCAAAAGAAATATTTCCTCCCCTTTTAATAAATAAAAAGCCCCCACTTTTCCTCTTATCCTAAGTTGCACAAATGAATCATTATTTCAATTTTACAAAAAGGGAAAAAACACTTTTTATCTCATATGGACACAAAAGTCAACTCTTATTTTCTCATTGGAGGATACTTGTGCACATGGATTGCTCCTCTTTGATGCTCCACCCTTGATTAAATATTTTGCCTCTTAATCTCCATGGTCCATTCTTTCTCATTTCCTATAAAAGAAGAGCTCTCTTCCTCATTTTCATGTGCAATTTTGAATACTAATGTTATGTTGCAGGTTTTCTAGGTCACTTTGGAGCTTTTGAAGATTTGGAGCATTCTTGGCTTTTGCATCTACATTCCATTCTTAGATTCATTCATGCATAGTAGCTTCATGTTTATGCTTTCATAGTTTAGATTCTCTTTCAAGCTTTAGAGTAACTCATCTAGTTTAACTGGGAAAGCTTGGTAACACTTGTACTTTCCTTTTCATAGCATAGCTTGTACTTTCATTTTCATAGCTTAGCTTGCACCTCTCATTTCTAGCTTGCATATTCATCTTAATCTAGTTTGCGTTTGCATTTCATAATGATTCTTGGAGATATTGGCATTCTTGCCCTTGTCTTCATTTGAATCTCTCATTGTGTGGTTGACTAGCAAGGTCATTAGCTTAATAGCTCTAGTTGAGAGCAAACTTAAAATAATCTTGCAACTCCATGCATAGAGAGCTCTAGGTCACTTTCTAAGGTTTCCTATTCATGGATTCCCTTGGATATAATGATTTAGAGAAGTGCACCATTTGAGTGTGTACATTTTTGGCACCCACCGTGGGGCAGAACATTAGCATTTTGTCCTTTAATTTTTGCATTTCTGTCAATTTTTCAGCAAGTTTTTAGCTCATTTGTGGTCTCTAGTTTTTTTTGGCTTAGAGTATCATGCGATACTTTTAGAAGTATCATGAGATAGTTCTTTGTATATTGGTGTGATACTTTACTAGTTCAAAGTATCACTCAGATATTATAGGAACTATCGCCTGGTGCAAGAAGTATTGCCTGGTGTAAGATGAAGTATTGCCCAGAAATATATTATCACCCTATTATACTGTAAAGTGTCACATGATATTTCTAGTGACTGTACTATCACTTGTACCTGGCAGTGAGTTGAGTTTTGGGTTTTCTATTTTTTTAAAAAAAATTAGTGTTTTCAGAATCCATGCCTCTGGAAAACTAGCACCCATTTTTTTGAAATTTTCACTTACGGTATCAAAAATTTAAGTGTGATATATCATTGGAAAGCTCTTTTCGAGCCTAATCCAACCATGTTGGTTTCATTTTCAAATTTTTCCATTTGATCAGCTATTTTTCTTGTAGATTATCTAATTTTTGATGTGCTAACCATTGTGGGGCTAACAAGTTGTGCTTGTAGGTGCTCTTATTGCTTGAAATATTTTTCCAAAAGAACGCATGTCAAAGCTTCAAATGCACAAGGGCTACTAATGGTTTTTGTAGGGCTACCCAAAGCATAAAAAAAAAAGAAAAGTGCTTGTTATTTATTTTATTTCAAGTGTGGCAATTACTAGTTGTTTCATTTCATAGGAACATAATATCTTGTTGTAGGAATTCTTGGGTGGTAGGAGAAGTATGCTTTTCACCCTTGTGGTGAACTAGAAAATCTTGACCCATCTTTAGATTTTGAAAGCAAGAGGGTAATTGAACATTTTCTTGGTGTGTTTGGGAGAAAGCTTTGGGATAAGGGAGTATGCTCTTCACCCTTGTGGTGAAACAAAATCCTTGAATCTCATAAGTTGATCCATTTTTTATTTAGATCTTTTAGAATCCTTTAGCGGGCTTGCTCTCAAGCAATCAAGAGGAACGACCCAAGTGGGGACAAGCTAATACCAAGCTATTCCAACCCACTATAATCTCAAGGCTATCAATGACACAAAACCTTGGTAGATGTAGTGCTTGTCTTCGCTTGATGTGAGTACTTGTGGGATTGTGACCATGATGAAAGTATTGAGCAAGAATGCTTAAGGTACTCTTGAGGTTGCGAGGTCCGTTACTTGCCACAAGGTAAGGAGTCCTTTTGGGGAGCAAGAGGGTTACTACGAACAGAAGCCCTTATTAAGAACCATAGATAGAAGCCACCCTATTTTGCCGTTTAGCTTCTTGGTGCAGGAATTGATCCAAGTGGAATAACCCAGATCACCCCAAGATTACTCACCATATATGTTTCTTTGGTTGTGTCATTGACACCTCCATGACAAAGCCAACATCTATTATGGGCAACCACTTTGTGTGAGGCAATGGGACATCAAGTGTGGGCCAAGTTGTTAAGTATTGAGCCATTGACTTTTTAGGCTAGTAAGTGTTTGAAGTGTTCTCGTTGTGATCTACCCATGTAAACGTTCTCAAACATCAAACATCATGGTAGCATTCATAGGATTTTATTGCTTTGATATCACAATTGTTTGTCTTGGCAAGGTTGTTTTTTCTCTTACACAAGTGTTCTATGACATGTTTGATCACCTATTGTTTGCAAACTTGTCTATTATTTGTTATTATTGTATTCTGAACTGTAAAATCAAACTTTCCAAACTTACAACATTGACCAAATTGCCTTTAAAACTGAGTTTTTCATGTTCACTGGTCAAGAGTCGCACTGCTTACCTAGAAACTATTGCACAAACTTATTTTGTTGTCTCACAGTTGTCTGCAATCTAAAGCTAATTCTTGCCATTCCCAGTCTTCCTTGGTCGTTCTAGGTTGGATCTTAAGTGCTATGACATGTTGCTCAACATCCAAATGAACTCAAATGGTATCAAATTTCACAAAATGACTCTTGTTCTTCTTTCTTCCATGTCTTCCTAGTCTCCCATTTCCATCCTTTCTCTTCTTTCTTCATGATTCTTCCTAAATTCTTCATGTCTTCTTGATTTTTTTCCTCTTATTATCTAGTCTACCTTCTTCTATTTCATCTCTTCTATTCATTTCTTCCATGCTTGATTCCTTCTTTTCTACAACCATGAATTTCAACTACCTTGTTATGGAACCTCTCTTGAGAATAAATGATCTAGAACTCATTTCTTAATTTGAAGAGTATTATTCCTCCAAAAATCTCATGGGTGATAAATTTATGGAAAAAATAAAAGAAAAATTGATTGAATCAAACGCCTTTTCTAGGATCATAGACATGATCATATCACGACCTCCTTCCAAACATTCTTCATCATCTAAATCTTCTCATTCTTCTTCACCTTCCAAGTCTTATCATGACTCTTATAAACATCATTCAAATTCTTCATCTTCCAAGTCTCATCATGACTCTTCTAGATATTATTCACACTCCCCATTATTCAAGTCTTCTTCCTCTACTAGGTCTTCACTTTCCTCTTCTTCACAATCTCATTCCTCTTCTATTTCTCCCACAAGTCTTACTCCTCAATATGAGCAATATAGTAAGCCTTGTGATACCTCTCCCACGAAGAGTGACACACCTACCTTTGACGACTATGATGACTATTATGATGGTTATGATGATGAACCATATAGTCATACCTATGAAACCTCTATTCCTAATAGTCCTCCTAGTCATGTGCTTGTGCTTATTGGAAATGGGTTGTCATATTGGATAGATCGTGATGGTGATCCATATGATTCTGATTTTGAAAGAGACTTTGATGATTTCTGTGAACAATACCTAGATGATACATCTACTTCTATTGAGGAATATAAAATGTACCGTGCTGATTTGAAACATAAATATTATAAGAATCCTTCCTCTAAGAATTTGCATGCTGAAGATAAAGATTACACTCTCAAGCAAGATCATGTTCATGTTGAACCTTTGTCTTGTGATGGTCCCCTTCCATCCCCTACTTCCTCCAATACTCATACATTTCCTAAAGCTTTCAAGTCTTCCAAATCTTTCACAAATCTTTCATCCAACAAAGATCCTAATACTTTTCATGTGGTTCCCTATAGTTATCCTCAAGGGCTATCTCTTAAAGAAACTCAAGCTAACCTTCACCTGGCTGCAAATACTTTCAATAATGTTAAACCTAAAGAGCCTAAGCCTTTATGCACTACAATGCCTACTTCAGCTAGTCCTTCACCATCTTTTCCAAAGTCTTCCATACAACTCCAACCTGCTTCCTTGTCTTTAGAAGTGGCTCCATGTCAAGAGGACTTTAAAATGATAAAGAAAAGGATATAAAAAAAGATCAAGATCAAGAATTTTCCATGTCATCCAATCCTTTTCATGATGTCTTTGATCTGCTTCATGGTTCTTTTGATCCTCTACGCTCTTCCGCATTCATTCCACCATCTCCTAAACAAGATCAAGCTACTACTCACACCATTGAGCTTCCTGACAATCAAAATAACCTTACTGCACTTGCGCTTTCCAAAGATGATACTTCCATTAAGGTTATTAAAAATGGTGTTGTTACTTCCAATGTTAAGCCTATTGAAAATCAAGAGAAAAATTATACGCTTATGCTATCTAAAGATCCTTGTCAAAATCAAAGCCTTCCATCTTCTTGTTCTACCATTCCATGTTCACTTCCACTTTCTACTCTTCCTAAGTCTTTGCAAGCTTTGAAAAATCCTATCAAAGAAGTTGCTCCTATTCAAGATGTTCATGATTCTATTGTAAATCCTAATGCTCACTCTAAAGATGTTGATGTCCTTGGTTGTCATATAGATGTTGATGAACTTATTGATTATCCTTTTGCATCTTCCACTTCCATCCTTGGACCTCTTCCACCACTACTAAGGGCTTCACATCTTCCTTCCATCTTGGGCCCTTATGTCCCTTCACTTTCCCCTCCTAACTCTCCTCATTCGTCATCCATCTTGGGTCCTTACGTCCCTCCATCTCCTATCTTTCCTCAAGATCAACATAGATGCATAACCTTGAATCCTTTTCATCCACCCACCCATCTAAACCATCCATATCATCCTTCTTTTTCCACAAGTCCCAAGTCTTTTGGAAGTAACTTGAATGTTCAATACAAGAAAAAAAAAGCAATACAAGAATCCATCAAAAAAAGAAGATCACCATGTCTCCTCTAATCGACATGGGGGCATAAAGTCAAAAGAAATATCTAAGAAGAAAACTACAAGACAAGTATGGGTTCCAAAATCCATCATTGAAGATATTCTCTCAAAATCATCAAAAAGAAATGAAAAGCCTAAGGCTATATGGATTCCAAAGTCTCTCTTGAAAGAGTCTAATATTGAACAAAAATGAAGTTGACATTCAAGCTTCCAAAGGCTTCCGCTTCATCTTCTTCCAAAAACATTCATCTATTCCATGCGCCTAAACCACAACCTCTACTATCCATTCACCATATTCCTTCTCGTATTCCTTCATTCACATTTCCTCCATCCTCTCGCCACCCTTCAAGGTGTGTGTTGATGTTGATCTTGTCTTTCTTTCCATCTACCTTTTCATAATCCTTCCATTCATTATCCTTCTACCTTCTATCCTTTTTCCTCATTTGCTTATTCCTCCTATCTTCCAACCTCACTCACTTTATATAAAACCTTATTCTCCAGTTTTCTCTTCCATCTTCCTTTCCCTATCAGCATCTTCGAGCATATCATTTTGAATCTTTAAGCATTATCTGAAAAGCTTGCCTTCTTCCAAAAAATAAAAAAAATTAAAATAAAAAATAAAAAATAAAAAATAAAAAAAATTGAAAATGTGCCTTGGTGGAAACTTGGAAACAAGTACCTTGGTAGCAAAAATAAAGAGAAATAAATTCATCCTATGGTGAAAACCACTCCCTTGTGGTGCCTTGGATAAGTACTGTGATGAAAACCTGACAATCAGGCATCATGCATAGTTCTTCTACATATTTCATCTATTTCATCTTCTCTTTTTAATCTTGACAATGTTGACCTATACACGAACATTTGGCTATCTTGTGATCTATCTTATAATGATCTTGCTTTCATTCTATTCATGTTTAGCCTTCATATTCATTTTCCTCCATTCATTCTAGCCTTTCGCTATCCTTTTCCCCTTTGGTCTTGATCTAATAAAAAAGAGTTAAAAAAATGATGCTATGAAGTCTCTTGACATGTCTACTCCTTTGGACTGCATCATTTCCTTCTTTTGCATTACATTTTTATGACTTATCCTATGCTGGCCTTTCATTGCTTGTCCAAATGTGCTTTACATGATAATTTTTCCCTAGCTTGGGTACTCTTGAGGAGTTTTCCCTAGAGGATTTCTTCCCTTCATTCTCCTTCAGTCTCTTGTCTTCCATCTCTTCCACCAGTTTGCTCATCCCTCTCGTTCCCCGCGTTCCTAGACATTGGGACTACACGATGTGATCTTGCTTGTGAGTTTGATGCCTATTCTGTCTGGGGGCATCTTTGTACATATTTATTGATTCTGAAAAATTTTCAAAAAAAAATTCATATATGATGTTGAAAAAATCATAAAAAGCATATAAAGTCCTAAAAAAATACAATAAAATAAAATAAAATAAAATAAATAGAAAAAGTGCCTTGGTGAAAATCTGGAAACAAGCGCCTTGGTAGCAAAAATACAAAAAAATTTGAAAAAATAAAATAAAATCTCCAAGTGGTGAAAACCTGAAAACAGGCGCTACTTGAGGCCTTTGCACCCTTGTTTCTTAGCATGGGTCCTCGACACTTAGCCTTTCTCCATCATGCCTTGACCTCGTTGCCTTGGTTTGGAATTGGTTTTTGTCTTTGTCTAGGGGGGAATAACTGTGTTAGCTTTGGTCTCTAAGATGCGTTGGTCTCTAGGACATCTTGCAAATGGTGTTTTTCAACACCACCCAAACAATGTTTTTCAACACTAGCCTAGCGTCAAGTGCTTCTCAACACTTATCAGATATTTTACTCGCAGTCTAGCATGATATGGTATTTCTCATTCACAGATGTGATACTCAAAGTTTGATTCTATGACCTACACACACACACTTAAACACTTGACTCACTGAGACTTGTTTGACTTTATCTCTTTGTGTGCTGTCTATGATGATTTCTTTGATGAGTGTTCTCTCTCCCTATGATAGTTTTCAATGATGCATAGCTAGAAGACTTAGGGTATGATGACATGTTTTATTGCTTTTTTTACTTGTGGGTATATTTTGTTAGTCCTAATTGTCATTAGCATTTATGCTTGTTCCACTTGACACCTAGGATCTACAAAGTATTATCCTTGACTGTTTGTGAGTGCATGCTTATCTTGACCTTCTTATGTCCTAATGCAAACATAATCTCGCTATAGAAAACTTAGGTAATCTCATTGCACTAGTCATCTTGACCTACATGTCTTTGGTGCCTAGGTGGGATTCCCACATTCAATTTGATATAGATCATATTCATATACCCATAGTCATACTAGTGTGTATTGTATGATCTTGCGACGCTACCAATAAAACTCGATGATGATTATTAGATGTCTATTGGCGTTGTGACCTTTCAAGTCAACCACTTTCATAGTAGCTTGCATTTGTAGGTTCATGATAGTTTAGTTTTGCACCTTGCATATGGAGAGAGCTCTCCTTTTATCTTTCACAGACTTGTTAGTCAAACTGTGCTCACCTTTCCCTTTTTCTCGATCATGTCTTTTGCTTCTTGTCTATAGCATTTTGACTTTTTGACCTAATTTTCAAAACACCTCAGAATTGTGCAAAAATTGCACCCCTAGCTAATTTCGATGTCCTGGATCTATTTTTAGACTCAAAATCAAAATCTGAGTTAATCTTGATAGTCAAAATTGCATTTCAAAATTTCACTCTCTTCTGCACAGTTGGCTGACCATTTGAGGCCTGATCCTTCAATCTTTGTTGGGGCACCTTCATCTCTTCACCCCCATCTCTTCCAAACTCCTAGTCTATCATTCATTTTCATTCACTTCATCTCTCTAAGGTTTGACTTCATCTTTATCCTATATCTTTCCCAGTCAAACCTAGTCAAACCAGGGCATGTCTTCACTGCTTGATGGTTATCCTATCATGCTCCATCCTTCGATTATGATTTCTAGTGACTTGATCAAGTTTATATATTTGCTTCTTCTCCTCTACCTAATTTCAATTTTGATTCCAAGGGGGCAGTACCTATTAGTTTCAACCTTTAATTCATCTTTATCATTTAGCTCAGCTTGAGATTTTTATTTTGAGACTTGATTATCACTTAACAGCAACGGTGTTGATCTTGTCTTTTGATTCTTATCTCTTATTTTAAGATTTGATTATCACTTAACAACAATGGTGTTGATCTTGTCTTTTGATTTTCAGATTTGACTATCACTTAACAACAACGGTGTTGGTCTTGTCTTTCAGCTTATGCTTATGCTTGTCCTGATGTGTTCCCATCTGTCGAACACACATCTGAGTTGTCTTGTGATCCCAAATCGATCTCACATTTCAATTATTCTTTGACCGTATGTGTTCCTAGAATGATCACACATTAGTAAAAAAATGGGCAAATGTATGCACCTTAAAATGGTTGCCTAGACTTTGGGCCCCCATTCAACAATTTATCAAATCCTTGAATCAATATTTTAAAAAATCAGCATTTTTCAAATATATCATTTTCCTTGATCAAATCCCGTTTCATCATTTTTTATTATTTGCCTTGGGCTAACCATTTTATCCTAAAGTCTTTATTTATTCAAAAGAAATATTTCCTCCCCTTTTAATAAATAAAAAGCCCCCACTTTTCCTCTTATCCTAAGTTGCACAAATGAAGCATTATTTCTATTTTACAAAAAGGGAAAAAGCACTTTTTGTCTCATATAGACACAAAAGTCAACTCTTATTTTCTCATTGAAGGATACTTGTGCACATGGATTTCTCTTCTTTGATGCTCCACCCTTGATTAAATATTTTGCCTCTTAATCTCCATGGTCCATTCTTTCTCATTTCCTATAAAAGAAGAGCTCTCTTCCTCATTTTCATGTGCATTTTTTAATACTAATGTTATGTTGCAGGTTTTCTAGGTCACTTTGGAGCTTTTGAAGATTTGGAGCATTCTTGGCTTTTGCATCTACATTTCATTCTTAGATTCATTCATGCATAGTAGCTTCATGTTTATGCTTTCATAATTTAGATTCCCTTTCAAGCTTTAGAGTAACTCATCTAGTTTAACTAGGAAAGCTTGGTAATACTTGTACTTTCCTTTTCATAGCATAGCTTGTACTTTCATTTCAATATCTTAGCTTACACCTCTCATTTCTAGCTTGCATATTCATCTTAATCTAGTTTGCATTTGCATTTCATAATGATTCTTAGAGATATTGGCATTCTTGCCCTTGTCTTCATTTGAATCTCTCATTGTGTGGTTGACTAGCAAGGTCATTAGCTTAATAGCTCTAGCTAAGAGCAAACTTAAAATAATCTTGCAACTCCATGCATAGAGAGCTCTAGGTCACTTTCTAAGGTTTCCTATTCATGGATTCCCTTGGATATAATGACTTAGAGAAGTGCACCATTTGAGTGTGTACAAAGACTACCTTTTAGAGCCATGTTAAGAGCCAAATTTGACTTTAGGTAAGTTTCTTAGAATTCTTTCTTGTGTTATACTTGTGGAAACGATCAAGAATATACACATTAGATTGTTTTAGGGACATGATGAAAAATTGATGTGTGTTGAGATTATTTTTTAAAATTTAAAAACAAGAAAATTTCAAAGGACCTGATCTTAAAAGTTAAAAAAAAAATTCAAAATCTTACAACCTGGTCAGAGAAGTGTCGCTTGTGCACAAAAAAATCCCACCTATCAGAGGCTTAGTCACACTTGTGACTTATATGAAAACACGTAGTAGTAGTGAAGTCATGCCTAGCAAATATTGAATCACGCTTACCAAAACTAGAAAATCGCTTATCAATAGTAAAGTGCTACCTACACACCTGCAGTTTGCTACCTAACTCCATTCCAGTCGATGCGTATCAAATTTTCAGTCATGCCTACACTCTGGCAAGTGACACCTAGAAACAAAGAAGGGCAAACAATGAACATCTCTCGAAGGTTTGGAAATATTTTGACATCATTTTTTGGATACCCTTTTTAGAGATACTCCTTATCAGTGCAACAAATAGATCATATTCCTAAGAAGCATTTATAATGATGGAACTATTTGAGAAATGAATTGATCCTATTATGGAGCATAATTATCGAAATCAAGATCAAAATCTCCATTGGAATCAAAATGATGAGGTTTCTGAAGAAGAAGTTTCAGAAGCAATCCAAGATCCTATGTTTATGAAAATAATGGGATTAATTATCAATAGGGATAAAGAAGCATATTTCATGAAGTTAGCTCAATCAGGAGCTAAGCTTCCTCATAATTTTGACACAACAACCTTGAGGGAGAATGAGGAAAAACAAAAGGATACATCATCTAAAAAGCCATCATTAAGATCAATGTGTCCTTTTCTTTATAATGATAGGCCATCCATATCTTCATTTTCCTCACATCAGAATCTCCATTGGAATCAAAATGATGAGGTGTCTGAAGAAGAAGTTTCAGAAGCAATCCAAGATCCCATATTTATGGAAACAATGCAATTAATTTTGAAAATGGATAAAGAAGCATATTTCATGAAGTTAGTGTTGCCCATAATTTCCTTGTGCATGCAAATTTGGCCAAATCTATTTCAAGGTCTCTGTTTTACCCCTGCCAAGTGTCCCTAGAATTTTCATGGCCTCACATTTTGTTTCCTGGCCTCAGCAATTATTTCAAGCCCCTGGTTTGCAGGTTTAAAAATTCATAAACTAGCCATTCTAAGACCAAAACCCTTGAAAACCCTAAGCCTTTGTTCTAATTTATAGTTACTTTATCTCAGCAACTTAAGTCCTCTTTTCAGCATGTGCGCTTTAATCTTTTGGCCCAGTCGCCAGTTCTCCTTTTCTTTCCGACGGTTGTCTTTTCTTCTCGCGATTTAGCGAATACGACGATTCTCATAATCACTGATTATTTCCTGGTCACTGCAAAATATCCTGCGACTTGGCGAATGTTAGCTTCTCTTTAGTCATGTGACCGCTAAGTTCTCTGATTATGTTATCTTTTATTCAGTGATCTGGTGAACACCTTGTTCGCGTAATAGCCCAGAGTTTGGCGGTTAAGTCCATAACAATCAGCGATTCGGCGAGCGGTTAGCTTCCCTTCAGTCGTGCAATTGTTGAATATTTTGGCGGTCTTAGATAATAGAGGGTCCCAGTTACCAAGATCTACGGCCAGTGTGTGTTCTCATAGGTTTGTGTCAGAGCATTAGATCATGTGCTGACCGTCGATCTTGATTTATCGTCAGAGCTTCCTCTAGTGGGTCCTTATGTGCTGACATGCTCGAATTTGGTTGGTCCACATGGTGATGACTAGATCTATCGTGGGTTCGTCTGTCAGAGGAGTCCTAGTCTATAAGGATCTAGCAGCTGGCGTAAAAGTGTAAAGAATATTCTGGGGCTATGAGATCAAGCGCCCGCCGTTAGATCGATATCTCAAGCAGTGGGTCCGATGTTAGAAAGTTTCAACGTGTATCCGAAATGGCGCAGTTTGATTAGTTGTTTGATGTGCAACATGGCGGTTGTTAGTGGGCCCGTGGGGTCAAGGCTTTCTAAAGAAGATAAAACATGATCAAATCATGTGGTTGTCATTATACCGGAGGCTCAAGATGCTCGATCGTTATCGCAGCGGTATAGCGACAGCCGTCCGATGGTGTTCTCAGGGACATGGGTCTCGTGATTTGTCAAAGATGTTGATTTGCTCATTTTTTATTGGCTACTGACTACCGCGATGGTGGTTGACTTGTTAGAAAGGGTTTTAGACTATTTTAAAAGGCACATCTAGGCCGTTCATCTATCGAAAAAGTTATTCATCGACGGTCACGTTTTAAAATATATCCGCTAGCCATTATATTTCAAAATTTGAATGCTTTCTACTGGTTTTGCGTTCTTTTGGCCATGCACGACAAATGGGTAGCTGGAATTGAATTCCTTAGGATAGGGATGGTTGAGAAGATGATAAGTAGATAATCTGATCATCGGTGCCACAGATTTCACAGGGTACCACGTCTTGTTGAAGCTTTAATGAGCTTGGCACCACCTTTTGTAGGGTTAATCATTTTAAACTCAGGTATCATACCAGGATCGGATTTGAAACCTTCATGGCTTAGTGGAGTTGCAGGTGGGTAGATGGATCGAGGTTGTTGTGTCTGTAGGAGGCCTCAGTACAAAATCAACACGCAAAGATGAATATCTGATCGGTGGAGATATTTGCAGAGTTACATTGATGATCAAAAGGGCACCTAGGGTTTGATATTTTATTGTAAACCTTTGTAACCCTAGTTAGGTTTTTTACTCTTGCCTACGTGCAAGAGTATGTATAGATTGTTTTGGAGCCTTTAGTGCTCAAGAGTTGGACAATTTGTAGAAGAAAATTCATCTTTTCTTAAAGGCCATCTGTGGTATCATTTCTACCCTCTAGCTCATATAGTTGTATTTCTCCCATTGATGATTCAAATATTACAGAGGTGTTTGTGACAATCCTTCATGTCCCTATGCTTCCTTGTTTGGATTATCTCTTATTGGATCAAAGTATATACATGTTTTCAGTGATTATTTTAGGGTTCCTGATCCCTCTTGCTTTTTGCAATTTTGTGTGTTACTATGTTTGATCTGATTTAGATGTTCTTGTGGGTATACCTCAGCCCCCTTAACATTCTTGTCTCAATCCTACACCGAGTTGTAGAAGTGAATGTCCGTTTGCAGGTCATAAGTTGTGTCTTATTCTTAGGCCCTCTTATGAAATACTTATGCAAGCCTATTCAGTAAGTTGTGACCTACTAGACCTGAGCTTTTCATTGATTTCATCCTTACATACGGAGATCCAAACCCTAGTTTCTATGCATCACCTAGTAGGTAGTTT
Organism: Chamaecyparis obtusa; assembly: GCA_027943335.1. Taxonomy (NCBI): domain Eukaryota; kingdom Viridiplantae; phylum Streptophyta; class Pinopsida; order Cupressales; family Cupressaceae; genus Chamaecyparis; species Chamaecyparis obtusa. The sequence continues at coordinate 315,182 of BSBK01001858.1, read as the reverse complement.
GCTTTCAGTCATTTCCCTTTATAAGTATTCCTTCTATCCCTTTCCCTCAAAATATTTACTTTCATGTCTAGAAGCAAATTAAGGTGATTATCCAAGAGGAACCAGCCTAGAACCTGGAGGTCTCATCTTAGTTAGCAAAGGTCCCACAACCTAGAGATGATTCCCATGTTATACTGAGTTATCAAGACCAAGAGAGCTTGAGACAAAGGTGCAAACTTAGTGTATAACAATTATGGCACGCCTGGTGGGACAAAACAAAAAGTTTATTGTTTGAAAGATATGTTATCTCTAATATACAGACTGCATAAAAAAAGCTTTTAGAAGTCATTTTACCAAGTATATCTAGTGACTCCACTGATTTCAAAGATCAGGGCTAATTTGTTTAAAGTTTTATGAGAAAGATTGAGACTAGAAGCTCAAAGCCTACCCAATTTTCAGAGTTGCCCTCAAGAAGAAGTCATAAAAGTAGGTCAACTCAAAGAATATCCCTTGTAAGGAGAGTTCAATCTACACCTCCTAATACCTCAGAAAGGAGACCTTTTCCCTTTCATTCCAGAAGAAGAGGCAGATCTCTAACCAGAGATCTAGAAGAAGATTCAAATCCAACAACAAATACAACTCATATAGTTGTCAATCTCTGGATTCCAGCACCTACAATGGCAAGATAGTTTGCTTTTGCACCATTCAACCAAGGTAGCCCATTGGCCTTTGCTCAACATCATGATGTGCCTTTGGTGGCACTTAAGAGTATACCCAATTTCACAGGTGAAGGGTAGACAATTGCTTTTGAGCACATAAGAGATGTGACCACCATATGCAGCATACACAACATTACTCAAGAAGATGTGGCCACAAAGTTATTAGCAGCCTCTTTAAAAGGTAAGGCTCTAGAATGGTTTAGAACTCTAACTGTTGGTTCTATTACTTCTTGGGATGAATTAGGCGATGCATTAAGTAAGCATTTTGAGGATAAATTGGATAATTTGTCTCTAGTTGAACATTTAACAACTATTAAGAGAGACCCTCAAGAACAAATGACAGATTACAATAGTAGATTCCTTAAAACATGGAATAGAATCCCAATCTTAGTGAGACCATCAGCTGACCATGCCTTCCTTTACTATTTACAAAGTCTAAATGGTCAAATTTCTATCATGATCCAGTTTGTGGGTGGTACTTCTCTACCACAAGCTTTTGACATAGCTGTCAGGGCTAAAAATTGTTTAATCCAAGTAGGCATGATTGCTAGAAGACCTCCAATGCCCATTTTTCCTAACCTTCAACCCATTGCACCTGCCCAAGTACCCCCATTTACCCCTATTCCCACCATATTGGCACCCCAAGCTAGTACTAGTGGCCAAGAGTTAACAACTAGCTTCTCTGAAGAGCTACAAGAGATAAAGAATAGTCAGCAAAGCAGTCAGCAAGAGATGACTAACTTGTTGCAGACCTTGACTAAAGAGGTTACAAATCTAAAGAAGCAAGGTCAAGGAATCAGACCACCATTTCAGTCACAAGGCCAAGGTCCTAATCAACAGTATCAGAATCAAGGATAGCATTATCAACAAAATAGGCCACCATACCAAGGAGGTTATCAAGGACAAAGACAAATTTTTAATCAGAGACCATTTCAACCATATAACCCTGCACCTCTAAATTCTGCTAATCCAGTGAGGGATGTGGTTCCTAGCCAAAACAATGTGGCTATGGATAATGAATGGTGTTTTCCTTGTAATCAGCCTCATAATCAGGCTACATGTTCAAATGGATGGATGAACCAAGCTCTAATGGTTCAAAATGCCTCACAAGCTCAATCAGAGGCTTCATCTAGTGGGTCAGTTCCTCAACAAGAATCACAAGGGAATGAGACTGCTCTCTTCAATTGGGAGCAACCAGACTTCAATGGACTCAATGATGAGGTTGCTTTTGTTGCTTATACAAGAGCAAAAAGAAGAGCTCAGGACATGGAGAGAGAAGATTCTAATGCTAAAGCTACTACATCTATAGAGCCACTACAACAAGCTATTCCCATCACACCTAAGGAGACTCCTGTCATTGCAAGCAAAGAGGGCCAACATTCCAAAGAGGTGGAGCCCATCATGCTAAAGATGCAACAAAGAGTACACACTGTGACACCATTTAATATTGTAGACAACATGAAGAAGGTGAATGTCACCATGTCCATGTGGGACTCTTTGGCTCTTCCAAGACAACCTAAAATTTTGAAGAAGGCCATGACAGAGGTAGCAACTCCTCAACCTGCAAAGCTAGTGTTGGTTAACACTGATCAAGAAAAGGAGGCTCCAAGTAGCAACTCCAAGGCTAATGCCATTCAAGGTAGGAACTCAAAGCCACCCCCCTTTTATGTATCTCTAATTATTGGAAAATCTTTAGTGCATAATTGTATGGTAGATAGTGGAGCTACTAGTACTGCAATGCCCAAGAAAGTAGCTGACCAATTAAGACTAAAATATGAACCCTTCCAAAAAAAGGTTACCCAACTTGATGGATCCTCAATCAATACTATAGGTGTGGCTAAGGATACTAGTCTAATCCTTCATGCTAGTCCTTTTTTCTCCATCCTCTTGGATATATATATCATAGATCTCCCTGCATTATTTGCTATATGTCTTTCAAGGGAGTTTACAGCCAAGATAGGAGGTTATCTATCTTTTGACTGGTCTCACATGTTATTTCATACAAGTTATGGGACCAAGGTCACCATTAAATCATAATCATTAGCAACACACCATATAGAACCATATGTATCCAACACCATCAATGTGAACTGCCCCATATTTGATAGCAGTGACTTCCAAACCCTTAATGAAGCAAGCACCAAGATAGAGAGTATCTCTGATATCCTTCTAGATGAAAGAGCTTCAGAGGCCCAAGAAAATCTTGTTTGGGATTTTGGTTTGGGAAGTTATTTGATACAAGAAAATGATGCTACAGAGCCAAGCCTTCTCAAAGAGGATACTGATTCAATGGATCAGAACAATCAAGTTTGGGAATTATTTTTTGATGGAGCTAGAAATAGACATGGTTTTGGTGGTGGTGCTATGTTAGTGTTCCCAAAAGGAGAAAGGTATTATACTGCCTTTAGATTTAGTTTCTCCTGCACTAGCAATACTGCAGAGTATGAAAGCCTAGTTAATGGACTAGAATGGGCTAGAAAAAGAGGGCTTAAGGCCTTAAAAGTTTATGGTGATAGTGAGTCAATTGTCAACCAAGTAAGAGGGATAAGTGCAACCAAAAATGACACCATGAAAACATACAAACATAGAGTTTGGGATGCAATTGAAGATTTCCATGCTTTCAATATTGTTGCTATCCCTAGAAAGTTAAATCAAAATGCAGATAGGTTAGCTGCTGTTGGATCCCAATATGACATCCCAAATAGCATTTCAAAAGAAATAGATCAACAACATATCAAAGTGATTGTTAGACCATCTATCCCTGATAATGATGTCAATTGGCAAGTGTTTGACAATGATGAACAAATCCTGTAGTTCTTGTTTGAAGAAGATGTTTTTTCAGAACACAATCAAGATAGGCTATCATAAAGCTATGGTGATCAAGTGATACAACTCAAGTCTAATAAGATGCCTAGAGGTCTTGTTACTTTAGAGACTGTCTTCAACAAGGATGATGAAGTCAAGAAAAATAAAGCTGGCCTGGTACTTCAACAAGAACATTGTGTTGAATTAGAGTTGGAACCAGGTAGGAGCTTACAATTTGGAAAAGCGAACACTGAATTGGAAAAGCAAACTTACACTCAGTTATTCAAAGAATTCAGTGATATTTTTGCATGGCAATATGAGGATCTCAAAGGTTTTGATCCTTCCCTTGCTCAGCACACTATTGAATTAGAACCAAATGCCAAACCAGTGAGGCAAAAGCAAAGGCCCGTTAATCCTAAGCTTGAGCCACTTATGCATAAAGAAGTGCTCAAATTGATAGAAAGTGGTATCATCTACCCCATTAAACATACTAGTTGGGTTTCCAACCTTGTTCCTATCAGGAAGAATAATGGGGAGCTGAGGTTATGTGTTGACTTCAGGGATCTTAACAGGGCCTCATTAAAGGACCGCCATCCATTACCCTCTATGGAAAAAATCTTGCAATGTGTCTCTAGATCTGAGAGATTTTCATTAGTGGATGGCTATTCAGGATACAATCAGATCCTGGTGAATGAAGAGGATCAATACAAGACTACATTTACAACCAAGTGGGGAACCATGGCTTATCAGAAGATGCCCTTTAGTTTGTCAAATGCAGGTGCTACATTTCAAAAGGCAATGGATATGGCCTTTAAGAGCCTCATGTACAAGTTTGTGCTGGTCTACTTGGATGACATAACTGTCTATTCAAAACATGCAATAGACCACATCAAACATCTGAGGAAGATTTTTGAAAGGTGTAGAGAATTTGGGATATCTCTTAATCCCAAGAATTGTGTGTTTGCAGTTCATGAAGGAAAATTGTTAGGATATGTAGTATCCAAAGAAGGAATTACAGTGGATCTTGAGAGAATTGCAGCTATCCTAGAGCTACCCCTACCACATCACAAGAAAAGTCTCCAATCTTTCATAGGAAAGATTAATTTTGTTAGGAGATTCTTGCATAACATTGCAGATTTACTCAAGCCCTTAACAACTATGTTAAAGAAGAGTTCAACTTTTAGCTGGACCAAAGAAGGGAGAGTCAATTTCTAGGCTATCAAAGAGGCCCTAACAGAAGCCCCTACTCTCTTAAACCCAAATTTCAATAAGGATTTCATCCTTTATGCTTATGGAGGTCATGATGCCATATCTGCAATGTTGACTCAAGAAAATTTAGATGGATTGGAGCAGCCCATTGCTTTCTTTAGCAAAGGTTTAGAAGAGTATGAATAGAGATACTCTTTTGTAGAGAAACATGTACTTGTTGTGGTGAAGAGCCTTAAAAAGTTCAAATATTTGTTGACTCATAGCAAGGTACATTTAAAAGTTACTCATCCAAGTGTCAAAGAGTTTTTGCTTTCTAAGGACCTGAATGAAAAAAGAGCTGGTTGGATCACCAAGGTGATGGAATATGACATAGATATTCAGACTACCAAGCTGGTTAGAGGAAGAGGTCTTTGTGAGCATTTGGTAGAGGATGAAAGTTCAAAGAAATCAGAGCAAATGGATGCATCTCTGGTGGTGCATTCTACAGAAGAACAAGCCAAGGCAACAAGCTGGTTGCCTAATATGATCAACTACTTGAAGACATGACAATGTCCTGAAGGTTTGGATTCAGCACAAAGGAGGTATTATAGGTTACAATCTATTCCTTTTGTGTTGATTGATGATGTTCTTTTCAGAAAGGATCACAATAGTGTCCTTTTGAGATGCATTGATTCAAAAAAGATAGCTGATGTCCTATTTGAGTTTCATGATGGACCTTCTGGTGGTAATTTTTCCCCCAGGACTACTGCTTTTAAAATCATGAGGGCCAGGTACTATTGGCCATCTATCTTTAAGGATAGTCATGATTATGTCAGGAGATGCATCAAGTGTGCCATGTTTGTAGGAAAAGAGAGGCTTGCAGCCTTGCCCCTACAACCAGTCAGAACAGAGCAACCCTTCATGAAGTGGGGTATAGATTTTATTGGAATGATTAATCCTCCATCTAGTGTAGGACATAAGTGGATAATTACTGGAACTAATTACTTCATCAAATGGACAGAGGCAATTACATGGAAAGAAGCCAATGAGAGTGTTGTATTGAGCTTTTATGATGATATAATCCATAGGTTTGGCACTCCTGATTCCATCATTTCAGATAATGCATTGGCATTCATAGGCCTCAAAGTCTCAGAGTGGGCAGTCAAGAATGACATCTATTTGAATACCAGTTCAAATTATTACCCTCAAGGCAATGGCTTAGCAGAATCAACCAATAAGAATTTGATTAGAATAATCAAGAAGACTCTTCAAGACAATCAGAGTGATTGGCATTCAAGACTCAAATCTGCATTGTGGTTAGATAGGATTACCCCAAAGAAAATCATTGGTAATTCTCCTTACATGTTAGTGTATGGAAAAGAGGCTAAGTTGTCCATTTCAACTGAATTGCCAGCTCTGGACTTAGCTACTCAATATGCCCTGTTTGATGAAGAAGATCCCTTACAGATCAGATATGCTCAATTGATGGAATTAGAAGAACTCAGAGGAAGGTCAATGCAAGATATGGAGTTTCATTAGAATCAAACAAAGAAGAGCTTTGATAAAAGAGCCAGGGTCAGAGACTTCAACGTTGGGGATGTAGTCCTCAAATGGGATGAGTTCAGGTCTAGGCCTGGTAGGCACACAAAATTTGACTCCTTTTGGGGTGGACCATTTGTAATCATAGAATGCAAGGGCTCCAATGCTTTTCAACTATCAAATATAGAGGGAGTCCCCTTACCTATTTCAGTGAATGGTTTCCACTTGAAGCCCTGTTTTGAGGTTAATCCCTCTCTGTAAACTTTTGTAAATACTTTCCTGCTTTCTAGTTTAATTTCCTGCTTTTCAAGAAGTGCTCTGAGCACAGTTCCAGTTTTGCCTCTTTGAGAGAATTTTGAGTTTTGTGTTCAGAATGACCCCATGCCCAATGGATGTTCAAGGTCACTGGTTTTCCATGTCTAGCAAGCTGACACCCAGCATAAATCGCCAAAATGTTGCCCATAAATTTCCCTATGCATGCAAATTTGGCCAAATCTATTTCAAGGTCTCTGTTTTACCCCTACCAAGCATCCTTGAAATTTTCATGGCCTCACGTTTTGTTTCCTGGCCTCTGCAATTATTTCAAGCCCTTGGTCTGCAGGTTTAAAAATTCATAAACTAGTCGTTCTAAGGCCAAAACCTTTGAAAACCCTAAGCCTTTGTTCTAATTTGCAGTTACTTTATCTCGGCCACTTAAGTCCTCTTTTCAGCATGTGCGCTTTAATCTTTTGACCCAGTCGCCAGTTCTCCTTTTCTTTCTGGCGGTTGTCTTTGCTTCTTGCGACTTAGCGAATACGATGATTCTCATAATCGCTAATTGTTTCCCGGTCACCGCAAAATATCCTGTGACCTGGTGAACATTAGCTTCTCTTTAGTCATGTGACCGCTAAGTTCTCCGATGGTGTTATCTTTTATTCACTGATCCAGTGAACGCCTTGTTCACGTAATAGCCCAGAGTTCGATGGTTAAGTCCATAACAGTTAGCGATTCGGCGAGCGGTTAGCTTCCCTTCAGTCACGCAATCGTTGAATATTTTGGCGGTCTCAAATAATAGAGGGTCCCAGTTAGCAAGATCTACAGCCGGTGTGTGTTCTCATAGGTTTGTGTCAGAGCATCAGATCATGTGCCGACTGTCGATCTTGATTTATTGTCAGAGCTTCCTCCAGTGGGTCCTTATGTGCTGACATGCTCAAATTTGGTTGGTCCATGTGGCGATGACTAGATTTGTCATGTGTCCATTTGTCAGAGAAGTCCTAGTCTATAAGGATCTAGCATTTGGCGTAAAAGCGTAAAGAATATTCTGGGGCTATGAGATCAAGTGCCTGTCGTTAAATTGGTATCTCAAGCAGTGGGTCCGATGTCAGAAAATTACAACGTGTATCCGAAATGGTGCAGTTTGATTGGTTGTTTGATGTGTGACATGGTAGTTGTCAGTGGGCCCGTGGGGTCAAGGCTTTCTAAAGAAGATAAAACGCGATCAGATCATGTGGTTATCGTTATACTAGAGGCTCAAGATGCTTGATCGTTATCGCAGCGGTATAGCGACAACCATCCGATGGTGTTCTCAGGGACGTGGGTCTTGTGACTTGTCAGAGATGCTGATTTGCTCATTTTTTATTGGCTGCTGATTGCCATGGTGGCGGTTGACTTGTCAGAAAGGGTTTTAGACTATTTTAAAAGGCACATCTGGGTTTTTCATCTACCGAGAAGGTTATTCATCGACAGTCATGTTTTAAAATATATCCGCTAGCCATTATATTTCAAAATTTGAATGCTTTCTGCTGGTTTTGCATTCTTTTGGCCATGCATGACAAATGGGTAGTTGGAATTGAATTCCTCAGGACAGGGATGGTTGAGAAGATGATAAGTAGATAATCTAATCATCGGTGCCATGGATTTCACAGGGTACCACATCTTGTTGAAGCTTTAATGAGCTTGGCGCCACCTTTTGTAGGGTTAATCATTTTAAACCTAGGTATCATACCAGGATCATATTTGAAGCCTTCATGGCTTAGTGGAGTTGCAGGTGGGTAGATGGATCAAGGTTGTTGTGTCTGGAGGAGGTCTCAGTACAAAATCAACACACAAAGATGAATATCTGATCGGTGGAGATATTTGCAGAGTTACATTGATGATCAAAAGGACACCTAGGGTTTGATATTTTATTGTAAACCTTTGTAACCCTAGTTAGGTTTTTGACTCTTGCCTATGTGCAAGAGTATGTATAGATTGTTTTGGAGCCTTTAGTGCTCAAGAGTTGGACAATTTGTAGAAGAAAATTCATCTTTTCTTAAAGGCCATTTGTGGTATCATTTCTACCCTCTAGCTCATACAGTTGTATTTCTCCCATTGATGATTCAAATATTGTAGAGGTATTTGTGACAATCCTTCATGTCCCTATGCTTCCTTGTTTGGATTATCTCTTATTAGATCAAAGTATATACATGTTTTCAGTGATTATTTTAGGGTTCCTGATCCCTCTTGCTTTTTGCAATTTTGTGTGTTACTGTGTTTGATCTGATTTAGATGTTCTTGTGGGTATACCTCAGCCCCCTTAACAGTCTTGTCTCAATCCTACACCGAGTTGTAGAAGTGAATGTCTGTTTGCAGGTCATAAGTTGTGTCTTATTCTCAGGCCCTCTTATGAAATACTTATGCAAGCCTATTCAGTAAGTTGTGACCTACTAGACCTGAGCTTTTCATTGATTTCATCCCTACATACTGAGATCCAAACCCTAGTTTCCATGCATCACCTAGTAGGTAGTTTTCTTTCAGTCATTTCCCTTTATAAGTATTCCTTCTATCCCTTTCCCTCAAAAGATTTACTTTCATGTCTAGAAGCAAATTAAGGTGATTATCCAAGAGGAACCAGCCTAGAACCTGGAGGTCTCATCTCAGTTAGCAAAGGTCCCACAACCTAGAGATGATTCCCATGTTATACTGAGTTATCAAGACCAAGAGAGCTTGAGACAAAGGCGCAAAATTAGTGTATAATAGTTAGCTCAATTAGGAGCTAAGTTTCCTCATAATTTTGACACATCAACCTTGAGGGAGAATGAGGAAAAACAAAAAGAGGCATCATCTAAAAAGCCATCATTAAGATCAATGTGTCCTTTTCTTTATAATGATGGGCCATTCGTATCTTCGTCCTCCTCACAAAAAGAAACATTTAAGAGCAACAAACCTATCTTGGATCAAGGGAAATTTCATGATGAATCTATTTTTTATCAAGGTAATAAAGAGTATGAAGAGAAAAGTACCACTGTTAAGCAATATATAATGCACAAACCTCTACCTAGCAAGGTTTCTTCCATAGCTTGTTTACATCTTGCTGCAGATTGTTTCCATGCTTCAAAGATCTTGGATCCCAAAGCTTAATGTGCTTCAATGCCTATTATACCCATTGAAAAGGATCCTACATCATCCCTCCAAATTTCCCCCACACATATCCAAACATTTACCTTGTCCTTAGAAGTGGCTCCATGTCAAGAGGATAATCCAAAGAGAAAAGAAACAAATGTTGACAAAGATCAAGATCAAGATTATATACAATCCCCTCCCATATTTGATGAAGGTCTCATATCCATAGAACCCTGTGATGATCCCCTTGCATCCTTTCATGTCTTCCAAGATGATATCCTTCCATTCCAAGAACCAAATATCCTTCCAAGTTTCATATTTTCTCCACTTCCCAAGCAAGATCAAGATATCCCTTCCATAATTTCCAATGAGCACATTGAAAGTCAAGAGCAAAATACCCTCTCCACACCATTCAAAGATCCTTATCAAGATCAAAGTATCCCATCATTTCCTTGTCATATTCCTCCATGTTCACCTCAAGAAACCATCATTCTTCCAAATCCCTTTCATGGTAATAAATCCCTTCAAGCGTTAGTTGATCCTATCAAAGCTATTCATGAGCCTATTGGTATAAAGATAAATCTTAAAGATGAAAACTTTGGCAATGTAGCTCTTTCCAAAGATATTGATATCCCTTTCACACCTTATATCCCTCCATTCAAATGTAACCATATACCTTCACTATCCTCCAAATCCATTTTGGGTTCCTATGTCCCAAAACAAAAGTCCTCATCCCTTCCATTTGTATTAGGTCCATATATTCCTCCATTCTCCATTTTTATCATCCCTAGTTCTCCATTCACTTACCCTACCATGTATCAAGATCAACGAAGGCACACATAATTGAAGAATGTCCAAACACCAATCCATATGAACCCTCCATATTATTCCTATTCATCCACAGTTCCTAAGTCTTTTGGAAGCAATGTTGATGTGCAACATAAAAATCATAAATCCAAGAATCCATATGTGTATAAAAATCACAATGTCCCATCTAATCGACATGTGAATGAAAAGAAAAATGAAATATCCAAAAGGCGGCAAAGGTCCACCAAGAAAAAAAAAATCAAATAAAATGTGGGTTTCTAAATCCCTCATTGAAGAAATGCCTTCAAAAGCATCATAAAAGAAAGAAAAATCAAAGACTGTGGATTCCCAAGTCACTGTTAAAAGACTTGCACACGAAAGAAAAATCAAAATTGACATTCAAGCTTCCAAATGCTTCCATTCCATCTCCTTCCAAGCATCCTTCATCTTCTGACATCCCAAAATCCACTACCTCAAAAATATCCTTACCTCCTTCATCTATTGTCCCTCCATCATTCCACCACCCTTTGAAGTGTGTGTCAAAGTTGATCTTGCCAACATTTCCATCTGCAACATACCTTCTTCTTATCCTCACATTCATTTTCCAATGCATACTTTCCATACTTCCATCCCTCTTATCAATATCTTTGAACATCCTAGTCATGCCCATAGTTTATTATAGCATATCTTTCAGAGGAGCATTGTCCAAAGATTTTGATGTTGGGAAAATATTGAAAAAAAAAAAGAGAAAGGAAAAAAAGGGAAAAGACAAAAGAGAGAAAAAAAGTGCCTTGGTGAAAACCTAGCAATAGGCACCTTGGTGGCAAAAGTAAAGAGAAACAAATCTGTATACCATGATGAAAACATGGAAAATAGGTGCCATGCGTAATTCTTCCTTCTTGCACTCTACACTTGGGGGCAAGTTTCATCCATGCTATCCACCATCTTCCTATCATTTATCTCACTTACATTCATATTTCCTCTCTCACCTTTAATCTTGACAAGGTTGAACACATCTACAAGCATTAAGTGTACACACAAAAGTAGTGCACTTCTATGAATCCTTACATGCAAGAAAACTCAAGAATGAGCCCTCACAAATCGATCCATAGCTCTTTATGCATGGAGTTGCAAGATTTTTAAAATTGCTCTCAGCTAGAGCTATGACCTCATGACCTTGCTAGTCAACCACACAATGAGAGATTCCAAATCAAAGACAAGGGCAATAATGCCAATATCTCTAATGAAATCCAAATGTATGCAATGCAATGCAAGTAAGCTAAGAATGAGAATGCAATATAGTATATGGAAATGAAAGTACAATGCAACTAATCTATGAAAGGAAAGAACAAATGTGACCAATCCCTCCTATTTAGACTATGTGAGATTAATCTATTGCATAAAATGAAATCTACACTAAGAATGTCATTATCATGCAACTATGAAAGCAAATATGAAATGAGATGCAACAAAGTCTTCAAAGCTTGGATTGCAAGAGTGCCTTCAAAGAGAGCTCCAAATGACCTAGAAAACCTACAACATAATATTAGTATGAAAACCTAAGATGCAAATGAGGAAGAGAGCTCTCCTTTTATAGAGAATGAGAATCAATGGACAATCGAGATTAAGAGGCAAAAGACTTAATCAACGATGGAGAAAAATAGAAGCTTGATCCTTGTGCACAAATATCCTCCAATAGGAAAATAGGAGTTGACTTTAGTGTCCGTATGAGACAAAAAATACTTTTTCTCTTTTTATAAAATAAGAATAATGCTTTATTTGTGCAACATAGGATAAGAAGAAAAGTGGGGATTTTTTATTTAAATAAAAGGGGAGGAAATTTCTTTTAATTAAATAAAGGCTTAGGATAAAGTGATTTTATTATTTAATTAGAAGAGATTTTTAATTAATTAAAAGGGAGCATGTTCTCTCAATGAAATAAGATTTTTATTTTTTTCTCTTTTAAATTAAATAAGGCTCAAACCTTAGGAAATATTGAATTGATTATGATTTGATCAAGGAAATTGATATAATTGATATTGTTGATATTTGAAAATATTGATTCAGGGATTTGATAAATTGTAGAAATGGGGCCCAAAGTCTAGGCGACCATTTTAGGGTGCATACATTAAGTATCTTGACATTCGTTATCCTGTTCATCAGCTTATGTACTTGTTGCATCCATGTTACCCTATCATGATCTTGCTTATCCTATATTCACCTTCATTATTCCTTGATAGTTTTTCCATGATCCCAAAACATCCTTTCATAGACTCCATCACCCCTTTATCCTGATTGTGTTATCTTATCCACATCTTACCCAAATTGACCCCTTGGTCTTGATCAAAATGAAGAACTTAAAGTACAAAATTTGTTATCAAAAACTTCTTGACATGTCCATTCTTTTGGATCCCTCATTTTCATGACAACAAATCGTTATCCTATAGGTTATCTAGCATTGCATCATTGGCTTCCATGGCTTATCAAAAACATGCTTCACATTGCTATATCATTTTTTCCTTAGCTTGGGTAATCTTGAGGAGATGGTCCTACAGGTCACATTCGCATTGCTTTATCCATTATGGTCTTTCCATCTCTAATCCATTAGCTTGAAAATCCATCCTTCATGTCCTATATCTTGCTAGACATTGGGGCAAACCAATGTGATCTTGTTTGAGAGCTGGTAAAAATGAAACCATAAAGTGTTTTGAGCTGCATCTTACATAAACCGAATTTTTGTAATATTTTGGAAGTTTTCCCAAGTCCAACATTTTTCCTATCCAATCAGGGGCATTTGATCTTAATCAGCGGATTTCAACAAATGACATCAATGTACATGATGCATTAAATTCAAACGGATTCAATAGTGCTACATTCGGTCACAACGTCAAAGAGAGACTTATCAGAGTTTCAGAAGAGTGGAAAGTTTATTGAACCTTTGATGGATATCATTGTTCAAACCCAAGTATTTGATCCTACAACTTGATCCTTGAGCCTTCATTGACTTTATTATTCGGGATTAAAAAATTGACAACACTTAAAAGATCAAAATACTTGGAAATACTTTTTGAAAATTTTGATACATGGCAAAACACTTGAAACTTTTGATAATCTATATTGAATTGATTTTTATCACATCTCTTTAGCCAATTGATGATGTTTCAACTAGATTGGCCATGATAGAGACATGATATTTTTCTTGCCTTTGAGTGACTATCTTGAGGATCCAACAACTTATGTGAATTTGTCTAATGACATGGTCATCAAAGAACCATTGAGGACTATCCCATAAGAGGAAGGATTGACCTTTGTTTTGTTTGCAACATCGAATCCATTGAAACTGGTATTCATACTCCCATAGTTGGTTATTCAACTAGTGAGGGTTGTACTAGGTTAAAAAAGAGGTTACCAAAAGTGATATAAAAGTGGTATTCATATCATCATGATGTGGTCAGTGATGGTTGTACTTGCTTTCTAGTCCCACAATGCTCAATGATGAAAATTTATCTCCATGGCATTCCTTTGCTAAAAAGCTAGTGACACTTAGTTGCATTGCATTACATTTTCATGTTAGATTAAGTGCATTGGTTTGTAGTTATTTTTCCAAGGGAAAAGGGGGTTCAGTTAATTATCTCGATCAATCAAAAAGGGGAAATCAAGGAAAAGTCCATATCATCATATCAATGTTCATAACATCAAAGATTCAACAATCTGTATATCAAGATACAATATCAACGACAAAAGAGATACATCAAAAAGTCCTGATCAATAAAACATCAACACGATACAAAATCAACAACAAGGAAGATCCATAAATCTAATATCCAAGAAGCTAGGGACCGTATGTATAACTTACAGAAATGTGCCTGTTTTGCAAATCAAAGGAATCATATTAGTATACCATATCAAGGAATTATCTCAAGTCAATCAATTCTATCAAAAGTATCAAGAAATCACACCAAGTACCATTTGTTCATGTCTCTGTGTCCTGAGAACGAAGCAACAGTATCAAATCATATCGATTTTCACATTGATTGATTTTTCCTATCAATATCCTATCCGAATTGGATTGACAAATCACATTTGTTGGTAACACTATCCTGATATCCTAATCCATTTTTTTTGTTGAATGCAACATACCTAATCTAATCATTTGACTCGAGCATCGAAAGTCATCAAATTTTTCATCAGACACAATTAAGTACAAGTGTGAAACAAAAAGAAGAAATTTTTTTCCAAAGTCTACAGGCATGATTTTATTCATCCCATGTGACATTCCTCTTAAGCGGTAACAAAAAGTTGTGACGCGACATTATTCGGGTGTTACATGATAGTTCTTACTCTACGTGACAGTAAATCATACTAGGCGACAATGAAATGTGGCCTAGGTGACAGTCAATTTGTTAGGGTTTTCAACACGATAAAATATATGAAAATGGGCATTTTGACCTAGCTCTACGTGTGAGTATCCTATTCTTAGGTGAGGATGAAAGCTTCTTAGGTGACATTAAACTATACGAATGCATAAGAGAAAAGCGCAAATGCGATAGTAAAAGGGTCCAAGCGACAGTGAAAATTTCCTAGGCGTGATTTTGCATATTAAAGGTAATGATGAAATGAGAAATTGCAATAAATGCTAATAAATGAGCAATAAATGCAAATAAGAGGTTCAAAATAACTTACTGGAGGTCCATAGTCATGTGGCCTCACATATCTCTGACATCTCTCGAATCGATGCTCTCAGATAGGGACAACCATCTCAAAATTCATCGCAGGACTAGAGCAAAATCACCAAAGATAAAAGTAAAAATGAATAGTAAAACAAGGTTTTTCAACCTATTTAAGCTATTTTGACCTAATTTTGGAGGTGAAATTTGGCTTAGACCTATATATTGACCTATCAAATCAACCAGGGCATCCTTGAATCATGGCATATCATCAAGTTTTTCAAAAATGAAAACATATTCAAGAAATCAAACATCATCAAATTTTTCATATAAAGTAATCAATATGTTTTAATTTTTGAGGGGGCATCAAGGTATCAAAATTGAAAGTGGCATCAAAACATCATTGGAATTAGTGGGGCATCAAAAAATTTTGTATCAGAAGGAAAGCAATCATATCAATATCATATCAGAGGTAGTAATCAATCAATATTAGAGGCATATCAATGAATCAACAATTAGGACCTAAAAGTGATTAGGACTCAAAAGAATCTTTGAATCAATGTTCTTTGCACATCAATTCAAAGAGGGGTATTTGTAGACACGCAAAAATGGACAAAGTGCTTTTAAATTGCAAAAATCAATAAAATGGCTCAAAATCATCAAAATGCATTAATTCAATAAAAAAGGGATTAAATCAATTAAAATGGACATAATTAAATAAAGTTGGATGAAAACAATAAAAGTAAAGGAAAAATCAAATGAGGATGTTAAATAATTAAATAAAAGCTTAAAGGGGTGAAAAACACTACATAATTGATTTTAATCAATTAGTTGTATAATTGTTTAAATCAAAAATCAAAATGAACCTAGTACCCTTACATGGCTAAATTTAATTAATTAATCAAATTTAATAATTCTTAATATCTTTCAACAAAGTTGAGCAACCAATGAAAATTGAGGACAAAAAGACACAAATCACTCAAAAGGGATGAATCTCAATCACTCATTTTAAAATTTCAATCTCAACCACTCAATCTTGTCCTTTTGTCCAAAGCTTTGAGACAAACCTTTAAATTGTCCCCCCATTTATGAACAAAGAAAAGTATTTGACTCAACCAAAGGGTTAATCATGATTACTTCACTCCACCCCCTACCCTTGGGAATTTACTATAAATATGAAGCATTTTGAGAGCAATGGATATCTTAAAAATTCATTTGCAAGGCATTGTTACTATAGGCAATTGAAGAGCATTCTAAGAGCAATTAAGAGCATTTAGAGTAATTTGCATTATACTTTGTCAATTTGAGCTAGAATCATCATCATAGAAGCATTGTAAAAGCATAGCAGCATACATTCTCATTTTAGAAGTGTCACTAGTGGAGATTTGAGCTGAGAGCTTCACTTACCACCTCTTTCTAGAGAGCCATGAGATGCTATAGATCTTAGTTTCATTTTTAAATAGATTTGCATTGTATTTACTTTAGAATTGTTGCTAATTTGATCTTAATTTCATGAAGGTGATTATCATCATCACACAACTGTAAGTGTGATCATATGCTGAAGAATCACTGTCATCAAGAGGAAAAAAATCTACAAAGGATTACAACTTAGAAGAGTGATCCACCATCCCAGTAGCAATAACTACTCCACTCTCCAAGTCCTCGATGAAAATTGAATCAGGTGTAAATTCCACAATCTTCTTTGTAGCACCATTTGTGATTTGATGGATAGAAAGAAGGCTATTGATCAAGTGTGGAACACACAACACATCACTAAAGTGTCCCTCTGATGCAGGAGCATCCTGGGTGTAAGAGCAATCTTGCATCACCCAAAAATATTTCTGTTTTTATATTCAATAAGGGCTATTTTGTGCAGAGCTGCTATTTATGGAAAGTTACTATTTTTGGTAATTTTTGTATGTACTCAAAATGATCTTATTTCTTTCTTGGAGGTTCATTTTGGTCATATAAGTCTGCCAGTAAAGTTTCATTGCCAGATCAAGTGAATATTGGAAGATATAGAAGATTTTCGGTATTGGCAGCAGGGTACAAAAACTTTGAACTCAGTTTTGAAGGCTTTAGAGGCCCCAGATGAGGTTGAAAATTTGGGTGACAGGCGCTTGTGCCAGTCAAGCCTGTAGAGCGCTTCGTGGCATTTTCGAAATGGGGTTATAATAGCCAAGCGGGTCAACTGGTGATGACTTATGGTCTTCGGAAGTTGGACCACCTGAAATGGCGAAAAATAATTTTTCTTCAAAATTTCTGTTCGGGTTTCAAAGGTTATCTTGAGCCGACTATGATGTAATAAAATGTAAAATAAGATAATTCTAAGTTGGTCGGCCTTATTGGCTAAAATTTTGGAACCTTCCCAGGTGGTGGAAAATTGCCTATATAAGGAAGGCTGTATTATTGTCTTAGGGAGTTCAGAATAGTTCTGGGTAGTAGATCTGGGTAATAGTTCGAGGCTTTGTCCTACAGAATATTGTAAGGGAATGCCCATGTGGCTTTGCATATTGTAATTCTGAAAGTTTGTAATTCCACATTTGTGGAGATAATAAGAAGCCAATTTTCTGTTCTTGCATATTGTTGTTGTTTCTCTATTTCTGTTATGTGTTTGTGGTATTAAGGGGAGCACCTTTCATCAGGTGGTATCAGAGCAGGATTTCTTGAGTGTGTAAATAGATCACCGACTGTGAGGCAGTTTGCACCAGGACCGTGGCTAAGGTTTCAGCGCGCATCGCGAAAATGCCTCCACGAAGGGAACGTGGCGGAAGAGCTGGTGTTGTAACACCTGAGGTCAGAGAGCTGCAGAGACAAGTGCGAGCATTACAAGAAGAGATTCGTAGAGGAATGAATCTTAATGTCAGAGACGAAAGCGAGGATGAAGCCGAAGAAGAATATCAAGAAGGAGAAGTTGAAATTGTGAACCAGGAGGAAGAAAGACTTTTTCGGACGATTTTCAAGATTGGGAAAAGACCTAAGATTGAGGTTCCTACATTTTCTGGAAATCTTAACCCAGAGGAATTGATCGACTGGATCAATGAATGTGAGGAATATTTTGAGTACGAAGATGTTGAGGATCCTGATAGGGTCAAATTTGCGAAAGCCAGATTGAAAGGTCATGCAAAGATCTGGTGGCAAGAAATTCAATTAGAGCGAAATAGAAGAGGGAAAGATAAAATCACAAGATGGGATCGGATGGTGGATAAATTGAAGCGACAGTTCATTCCTGTTGATTATGAGCTTGACCTACTGAAGAAAATGCAGAGTTTGAAGCAAGCAGGAAGATCTGTTCAGGAGTATACAGAAGAGTTCTATCGACTTCTCATCAGAACAGGCCATGCAGAAGCTGATAAGGAGAAAGTTGCCCGATACCTTAATGGGTTAAGGCCAAGCATTCAGGAGGAGCTGAATCTAGTTCGAATGAACAGTATTGAAGAGGCATACCAATTTACCCTAAAAGTAGAGGAAAAGCTGAACAAGAAGTTCGAGAGCAGACAAAACGAAAGAGGTCGCGGTGGACGATCTGGTGGACGGTCATATGGTGGCCGAAATGAAGATCCGAAAAAGAAGGATGAGGCCAGTAGCAGTCAAAATCAGTGAGGAAATAATTCCAATCGCTTCCAGGATCAGAATAATAGAGATCAGAGAGGAAGAGGAAGAGGACAAGGATCTGGAAGAGGTGGCTTCCGTGGAACATGTTTTCACTATGGAGAAGAAGGTCATAGGGCATTTGAATGTCCTCAGCGCCAAGGAAGAACAGATAGGAGAAATGAAGGCCAGGCCAGAGTTGCACATGTAGATGAAGATGCCAGATCATCAAATTCTGAAGATGCTGAAAGAGGAGAAACGTTGATTAATAGAAGAGTCATGTTGAGTGGTGAGAATGAACCTGAGCAAAGGAGGAGCCTGTTTCGCACCAGGTGCAAGTGTGAAGGTAAATGTTGTGATGTGATTATTGATAGTGGAAGCACTGACAATTTAGTGTCAGAAGAGATGGTGACAAAGTTGAAGCTCAAGAGACAGAAACACCCACATCCATATCGGATTGCCTGGGTACAGGATGACCACAAGGTCATGGTCAATGAACAATGCCTGGTGAAGTTCAAGATTGGCGGATACCAAGATGAGGTATTGTGTGATATCATATCTATGGATGCATGTCATATGTTGTTGGGTAGACCATGGCAGTTTGACAGATGTGCTGTACATGATGGTCGTGCGAATACCTATTCCCTGACAAAGGATGGAGTGCGACATAAGCTAAAACCATTGAAGGAGACCGAAGAAAAGGTATGTGGTAATGCAAGGATAAATTTTGTTGATGGAAGAAATTTCCTAGATGGTATGAGGCATGAGCATGTATGTTTTGCTTTAATTCCAAAAGCCAGTAAAGAGGAAGTAGAAGATGTTCCTGTAGAAGTTGCAGATTTGTTGAATGAGTTTCAGGATATTGTATCTGATAACATGCCTGATGGATTACCACCAGTCAAGAAGATCAATCATCAGATGGACTTGATCCCAGGAGCGAGTTTGCCGAATAAGGCAGCACACAGAATGACACCTGCAGAAAGTGAGGAGTTGAACAGACAAGTACATGAACTGTTACAGAAAGGATTGATCCGTGAGAGTCTGAGTCCCTGTGCTGTACCAGCGGTATTAGCACCAAAGAAGAATGGAGAATGGAGGATGTGTACAGATTCTAGAGCAATAAACAAGATCACAATCAAGTATAGGTTTCCATTGCCACGAATGGATGATATTATGGACTGTTTGAGTGGAGCTGTGTATTTCTCAACGATAGATTTGAAGAGTGGATATCACCAGATTCGGATCAGAGAAGGAGATGAATGGAAGACTGCCTTCAAGACAAAGGAAGGACTGTATGAGTGGTTAGTCATGCCTTTTGGGCTAACCAATGCACCGAGCACTTTCATGCGGCTCATGAACGAGGTTCTGAAAGAATTTCTGGGTAAGTTTGTCATTGTTTACCTAGATGATATTTTGATCTTTAGTAAGACATTAGAGGAGCATATGATGCATATTCGTATGGTATTTGAGAAGTTGAGAGAAGAGAAATTGTTGATTAATTTGAAGAAGTGCAGTTTTGTGAAGAAAGAGTTAGTGTATTTGGGATTTGTAGTTTCAGCAGAAGGTCTAAAAATGGACCCAGAGAAGGTACAGGCTATCCTTGAATGGCCTACTCCAAGGTGTGCTACTGAGGTAAGATCTTTTCATGGTCTAGCTAGCTTTTACAGAAAGTTTATCAGAAATTTTAGCAGTATTTGTGGACCCTTGACTGAAACAATGAGAGGGGATAGAAAAGAATTTAAGTGGACTAATGGGGCAGAAAAGAGTTTTCAATTGTTGAAACAAAAAGTTACAGAACAACCTGTTTTAGCACTTCCAGATTTTAATAAGGTGTTTCAAGTAGATTGTGATGCTAGTGGTACTGCAATAAGAGCTGTTATGAGCCAAGAAGGTAAACCTGTTGCTTATTTCAGTGAGAAGTTAAATGATGCCAAGAGGAAATATTCTGTTTATGATCAAGAATTTTATGCTATAGTTCAGGCATTAAAGAAGTGGAGACATTATCTGCTTCCTAATGAGTTTTTTTTGTATACTGATCATCAAGCTTTGCAATATTTGAATAGTCAAGGAAAATTGAATCAAAGGCATTTGAAATGGGTTGAGTTTTTGCAGAGTTATACATTTGTTTTGAAACACAGAAGTGGAAAGTCTAATAGGGTTGCAGATGCTCTTAGCAGAAGGCAACTATTGCTGACAGAAATGCAGATTGAAGTGGTTGGGTTCAAGGAACTCAAGAATTTGTATCCAGAGGATCTTGATTTTGGTGAAGCTTGGAAAGCTTGTACAGAACCTGTTACTCTAGACAGGACAAAATGGTTGGATTTCATCATCCAGGATGATATGCTATTCAGAGGGAGTCAGTTGTGCATTCCATGAAGTTCTATGAGGGAGAATCTCATCAAGGAGAAGCATAGTGGAGGATTGGCTGGACATTTTGGTCGTGATAAAACCCTTGCTTTGGTTGGTGAGAATTATTATTGGCCACAATTGCAGCAAGATGTGAAGAAGTTTGTACAGAGTTGCAGAGTATGTCAGATGGCAAAAGGAGTGAAGCAGAATACAGGGTTGTATCAGCCATTACCTATACCAGAGAAGCCTTGGGAGGATATCAGTATGGACTTTGTTCTTGGTTTACTGAGGACACAGCGGGGACATCATTCAATTTTTGTGGTAGTTGACCGATTTTCAAAGATGGCACATTTTATTCCCTGTAAGAAGACTAATGATGCTGTTCATGTAGCAGAATTGTTTTTCGGAGAAGTAGTGAGACTTCATGGTTTGCCAAAGACCATATTTTCAGATCGGGACACTAAGTTTGTTGGATATTTCTGGCATACACTGTGGAAGAAGTTGAAGACAGATTTGAAGTTTAGTTCATCACATCATCCATAGACTGATGGACAGACAGAGGTGGTGAATAGAAGTTTGGGAAATTTGCTGAGATGTTTGGTTGGAGATAAGCCAACAGGATGGGATTTGATTTTACCACAGGCAGAATTTGCATACAATAATTCTATCAACAGGAGCACTGGTAAATCACCATTCCAGATTGTATATGGAAGTAGTCCAAGAAATGCATCTGAATTAAGGAAGATAGATAAAGGAGAAATAAGTAGTGCTGAAGCTAAGGATTTTGCAGAACACTTGAAGAACATCCATGAGAAGGTGAGGAAGCATATTACCAAGATGAATGCACAGTATAAGGCTAAGGCAGATGAGAAAAGGAGGTATAAGGAATTTCAGGTTGGTGATGAAGTCATGGTTCATTTGCGGAAGGAGCGGTTTCTAGTTGGTACATATAACAAGCTGAAAATGAAGAAGTTTGGACCATGCAGGATATTGAAGAAACATGATTCAGGAAACGCATATGAGGTAGAATTGCCTACTGAGCTAAATATTTCACCAGTGTTTAACATTTCAGATCTGACAGAGTATCATGAAGGAGGTGTTGAAGATGAGATCACAGCAGCACAGTGGAGTATTCCAGCAACTAGTTCAGACACTAAGGAGATTGAAGATATACTGGATAGTCGTGTTGGCAGAAGCACAAGGAATAGGACATATGAAGAATATCTGGTCAAGTGGAAAGGATGACCTGTTGAAGATTCATCATGGCTAACAAAGGAGGAGGTTAACCGTCTTGGTTTTCCTCTACACACCTGAGTCGTGACAGGGTCACTTCTCAAATTACCCCGGGTGTCTGATGCAGGAGCATCCTGGGTGTAAGAGCAATCTTGCATCACCCAAAAATATTTCTGTTTTTATATTCAATAAGGGCTATTTTGTGTAGAGCTGCTATTTATGGAAAGTTACTATTTTTGGTAATTTTCGTATGTGCTCAGAATGATCTTATTTCTTTCTTGGAGGTTCATTTTGGTCATATAAGTCTGCCAGTAAAGTTTCATTGCCAGATCAAGTGAATATTGGAAGATATAGAAGATTTTCGGTATTGGCAGCAGGGTACAGAAACTTTAAACTCAGTTTTGAAGGCTTTAGAGGCCCTGGATGAGGTCAAAAATTTGGGTAATGGGTGCTTGCGCCGGTCAGGCCTATAGAGTGCTTCGTGGCATTTCCAAAATGGGGTTATAATAGCCGAGCGGGTCAACTGGTGATGACTTATGGTCTTCGGAAGTTGGACCACCTGAAATGGCAGAAAATAATTTTTCTTCAAAATTTCTGTTCGGGTTTCAAAGGTTATCTTGAGCCGACTATGATGTAATAAAATGTAAAATAAGATAATTCTAAGTTGGTCGGCCTTATTGGCTAAAATTCTGGAACCTTCCAAGGCGGTGGAAAATTGCCTATATAAGGAAGGCTGTATTATTGTCTTAGGGAGTTCAGAATAGTTCTGGGTAGTAGATCTGGGTAATAGTTCGAGGCTTTGTCCTACAGAATATTGTAAGGGAATGCCCATGTGGCTTTGCATATTGTAATTCTGAAAGCAAGAGACAAGGAGACACAATCACACAAGACATCCCCCATATCACTCAATCAAAGAACCCCCCCTCCCAACAACCAAAAAATAAATAAAATTGATGATTTTGGCACTTTATATATAGTGCATGTACAATTGCCACTTGTCAAAATGGACCAAAGTGGACTTCTAATTTTGGTTACAATAGAAAATATGAAGCTATAGTAGACTCAAACAAATAAGACACAAGATCACTCAAAGATCCAATCAATTACAAGTGCCAAAATAGGTCAAAATAGACCAAATTTTGAAAGTACTATGTCCACTTAAAATTTTTCCAGACTAATACTATATTTGGAAAGTAGATAAAAAATAATGCACTTTAAAAAAAAATAGCACCTGAAAATGTGTCCATATGAGCTCGAAAGAAGCCTCTAAAGTTGTAAAAATTGGGATTTGTAATTTTTAGAAAACATCAGAAACTGAGATTAGAAACCACATGCACCATTTTGTAGATCGTGAAATTCTCCTCAAAACAAAAACAAATTGCTCGGAAAAAGGAATCTGGATGACTGAGATATTGTTGTTTGAAAAATGCTTATGAATTTATTTTTTTTTGAATTGTCGTTGCCATACTTTCAAAATTCAAAAGGCTCTAGATTTGGCTTTAGATGTCCAATTTGGATGAAACAAAATTTGATTTAGGAGTTTTTGGACCTCCTTAATGTGATGCCAACCTCTAATTTGCACTAGCAAGCTCCAATTTTGACTCGCAATAAAATTCTCTCATAATAGGCTATACAATGACACTCTTATGGCTCTAATACCATGTAAGAATTTTGATATTGCGTTGATACCATGTAAGAATTTTCTTAAGGCAAAGAATGAAAATGACAAGATCTAGAAGCTTAATTGATAACACAAGAGATACAAATATGATATGATAAAATGAATAAATCAATAATGATCAACAATAAAATGATAATGAATAATTGATTGATTACATACAATGTAGGAGTGCCTAAATATATAGGCAACGTGATAAGACTACATGATAAGGAGATGATAAGCTATCAACCACACTAGGTGGAATCACATATCCACCAAAGGTGGATCATCTTCCATTGTACATCAAAGTATGTGCAACAATGAGAGGATGATAATGTGATAAGAGCACTAAAGGTGAATCTCACACACAAGAGGTATGAGATGGCAACTATGACCATCTAAAGTGGAATTTCTCCTAACCATGTGCTAAAATGAAATGTAAACTCCTAGGTGTCTCAATGACAACTAATATGCAAATGTATTATCCTAAGTAAACTTAAGTAAATTGTAATTAGTGAATACTTAATTACACTAACACCTCTCACAAATTGAAAAAAATAAGGTCAAGGCTACATCAGTCGACATTGTGTTGAAAATTTTTAATGAAAATTCCAAGGAACCTTCTACTTGTAGCATCTTGCTCCTAGATCTTCAAGTTTTGTCCACATCAGGTGCTTCCAAGTCAAGGTCACCTTAGTCAATATTTTCTCTCAAATCTTTGCCCAAATTTTGGAAATAGGTTCTCTACCTCACTTCTAGATCTACCTTTTTTGTCTGCATATCTGATTTTTGTAACTCTATGCATGTTGAAAATTGTCATTTTTTCATCTTTAGCCCTAACTTCCACATTTAGTTTACATAATTATAGTATCATTTTCAACTCCTCATGAGGAATAGTTGAATCCACCCTGTGCCAAATATCATGAGCCAAGTTGATCACACCCCTCTCAATGTAAAGTGGAAATAGGCCTAAGATCCCTAGTTTGGATGCATAAGCTAATGAACCTTGTTTCTACCACTTTACAAATACAAACCTTTTACCAATACAAATAAAAATAATAGTTTAATATTTTTTTGGTCAATAACATTGTTATTTTTATAGATATTAAAGAAAATTACATACTATTTTTGATACCTTCATTAGAGTTGAACAATTACTATCAGAAAATCCCCTACATCACCAATCACACACCCCCTAGACATAGTACTATCAAAACCATACTACCCATACACCCACATTGGTTCATTGTCCATATAAAAAAACCCCAACCCTTGATCTTTACATTGCTAATACAAAGTTTAGCGAGTCATTGTGTCTTCATTCTAGTTGAAACATAAAGCTGAGCTAAATGACTACAAATGATCAATGCTAAACTACTACAAAATTTATTACATTGCCCTATGAATTAAAAAAGGATATCAGAGTCGACAAAAATAAAACACAAACCAACTTTACCCATCCACCCTGGTTGTAGTAACCTTCTTTGCCCAAACTACTTGTTTTGTTCGACACCTTCTTGGTACCTTTAGTAGACCTTGAACCTCCACCTCGTCTTGATTTGCCTCAAATTGTGCTCATTGCAGGGACAATTTCAGTTCCTCCTATGTTGTAGGATTTTCATCTTGTATTCGTCCTTATCCACCCATCTAAGCTAGTGCACAAAAGGAACAATTTCTTCCTCCCTCACTTCCTCTAGATTTGCAATACCTTCAACTCCATAAAAACCAACACCTGGTATTGCCCATTCAAAGGTAAAATCAAGCCCAATCAACATGTCATCTTCAATCAACGATCTCATCACCCACTTAATCTTGTCCGCATTCTCAACTATCTCCAAGCCCATGCCAACACTAATGAAACTATGTCCATATTCAATTGGAAGTGGTGTTTGGCTTCCATGAAGTGCTTACCCAGTAAGTCTAGAACTACTATAATCATGTCCTCATGCTTACATTTCAACATCCTTTTCAACTGCTGCACTTTCACATGGTCAAAAAAACCTTGTTGTTGGCGGTGTGTAAACAAGCTAAAGGTTGCTTCCATTTTTACCAAATAACTTGCAATCTATACCTGATTCATCAAATCCAATACGTCTCTGCCATTCGAAAGCCATCCATGATGCATTTAATATCATTGCGTGAGCTTCAACACTTTTTTCAATTAATAATTTGTCACTTGTGAAAAGGGAATGATGCCAAATTTGCATTTCCAACAAAAAAATCATTCCACTGCAATAAACATCAGCCACCATTGTATGTAAAAGGACATTACAATATTGAAAGATTGAGGACATCTAGTCACTCGTACTTCATACCATGAACACATCAACATTGTACTTGGGTGCCATGGCATTACACAAACCCTTTACCAAATGCAATCATTAAACCACACTCATTGAAAGTGGGTGACGTCACTCACAAAAAAGGCCCACACATGAATACAAATTTCAACCTCTTTTGAAAAGATGAAAAATATGCCAAGCAAGGGACATAATTCCTACCAAGCATATCAACTCCCTTCTTGTCTATTACAGGGTGGATCACATTCAATAGAAAGAACACAAAAACATTCCATTCTAAATTCATTAAGTTCACTAAAGGATAATGTCCACTTCAACAAACAATCAACTTCCTTGTTTCCTAATTTACACACGACTTACCTTAAAGTCTAAATAAACTTGTTCAATTCCTCCATAATCATCAAAATAAAATTATGCAAATGCCATGCTATTAAAGTCCCATTCATTATAGCCTAGATATTGATTAGATAATCACCTTCCAAATATAATTTCTTAAAACCTTTAACAATCTCCCAATTTGAACAACCCATAATGTTTCTTTAGCTTTTGCAACATTATTAGTTCCTTCCCTTTCCAATCTCAAAATATAACGCCTGCACCATACAGTCCAGGGTTGCCTTTAGTTGCACCATCAAAATTTATTTTAATCCAGCCCTCAATCGATCTTTCTCACACCACATCTTTATCAACAAAAGAAGTTGGATTCACCTATTTTGGCCCCTTAACATACCTAATAATAATAATTTAATATTAATCACAATATAAAAATATACATTTTAAGTAGAATAATGAACAAAAATGATATATTTCACCGTACTTTACCTATTTTCCTCTAAAAATAGACATGCTAGTAAATGCTCGCATTAGACATTTATTTGTTATTATTTATTAAATTAAAAAATAATACATTAATACCTATTATCTAGCTTGATAACCCTACTTAATATTACAAAAAAAAATCATATCCTACTATGTAAATAAATCAACATTGGAGTAGTTTAAAAACACTCATTATCAAATTACACAAGAAAACCAGAGCTTTGTTTGAGCTAGAGTCCCCACGTTTTATTAAGAGTAGAAAGTAGATTATGGAAGCAGAGAAATTATAAAATAGAGCGAGATTAAAATCAATGGACACACTATAGAGTTGCCCTTCATAATGTTGGGCCATATGTACTTAATGTGTTATATTGAAAGCTCAAAATATTTCATTATTTGTATTGCATTCTTAAAGCATAAAATGAAGTGAAGTATTTAATTTTGTAATTTGTAGGGCTGATAGATACAATCATAAATTGTAGACTTCTTACGTATAATTAGAACTTACAAGAATTCATGATAATGCTAAGCAGACATAAAACTTTTTTTTTAAAAATAGTATAAACAAGAGTCGTTAGTACAAAATCAATTACGTGTTCATATAAGTACAAAATCGATAAGATGGTTGATTTTTGTAGTAAAAACAATAAGCACAAACTAAATTACAGGTTTTTCATAAAATCTATTATTTTCCAAAAAAAATTTAAAAATTATGTTGATATTTTTTCATTCAACCCTAACTTACAAAATTCGTGATTGTTCTGCTTCCAAAAACTTGCAAATTTAGCAAATTGAAAATAAGTTAGTATCGTAGATTATGTTTTACAAGTAAAAGACATATTTAGATAGCATATTTAATTGTTATGAATAAAAAGGCCAGAATGTGCAAGTATTTCTTCTGTTCTTTTCTGACATTCATTTTTAAAACTAAGTTTAACTCAACAATGTGGTAAGAAATTATAGGAGGTTGGTCTAAATACACTAGAACAATATAGGATATTTTTCAATTAAGATTTGAAAACAAAAAATACAACATATACACATGCAATAATAAAGCATTTAGTAGAAATGGAGGAAATGACAAAGGGAAGACAAATTCATTCTCACCAAACTTTGTATGCTAGACCTTTAAGTTTTTTTGTACCCAACAAGGGTATATTTTATTCAAAATCCTAGATAGAGCGCTAAAGGAGAATAAAATACAACCAAGGTCATACAAGTTGATTTCTTGATGTTTCATAAGTGGTAGTTAAACTCTATAAGAAAACTTGAGATTAGCAAGGACCATAAAAAAATGATTGTGTATACTATAATTCATGATATTTTAAAACAATCAAACCTACGAGATCAATATTCAAATTATCAATCTTTATATTTCTTTGGTCAGGTGACACCCACACTCAAAACTAGCAACATAAACTTAAATATCTCAAATTTACTTCAAAATAAAATACATAATTTTTTGTTAAATCATTCATGAATACTTTAATAAATAAGTCAAGCTGCACAAACTTAATTTAGCTATAAATTGGATATGTAACTTTCCATTCCATTTGCTCTAGGACATAAGAATTTAGTACTAATTTTTGAAATGGTTTAGCTTTAACATAACCCTTACAACTTTTGAAAACCATCTTTCTACTTTTCTATCAAAACGTTAAATTTTTTTAGATGAGTTCAATTTCTGGTAAACATTTTTTAAACTAGAAACAAATTGCACACATTTGATTTAAGAGTTATGTCAAATTTGAGAAAATTAAAGTTCTACTGATCAAAGTATTGCTAGTGTAATGAAATGAAGCACTAAATGTTGGATTTGGTATGACTAGAGAGGAAAGGTTGTTGTTGAAATAAGTATTAAATATGTATGTAATGAAAGTAAAAACATTTGATAACCAGTGAAGATTAACGATCAATCTTTATAGAGATATTTATAGAGCACAATGTTTGATCCCCTTTAAAACTCCTGTATTTTATATATCTTTATTTAGTAGAAACAACTAATGTTCATGTCGAAATCTTCATTAGTGAATAAACAATTTAATGACCAAGAACAGAGCTGGAAATTAGGTCCAATTGAAAGAGAAGTTACAATTTTTTTAGGCTAGCTAAATATTCAATGCATATTTGAGTAAAAATGGGGAAGTGTGAGGACAAAATAAGTTTAAAGGTAGTGGCTAGTAACTTAATAGATAATACAAATAATGTTTGAGGTGAATTAGCTACAACAAATTCAAATATTATGTTCTGTTCTTTAACATAACTTTTAATTTGAAGAAGTTTCATTAGCTATTAAAAAAAATCAATATCTTTTGAAAATTCAAAGAAAGACAACTTTTAAAATAAAGTCAAAGAACAATTCAATGACAAAAAACCAGAGTTGAAAATTAGGTTCACTTAAAATGAACCTTGCACAAATTAATGCATTTCTAACTACAAATGGAAAGAGTACTAGGGCAAGGGAACTTTAAAGCATAATGCATGAAAAATATAGTACCAGTAAGTATTTGCTTAGCATGCAAAGTCTTCTCGAGGATGCTTATAAACAAAATGATTGTGAATTTGTTGAATTGTAGCCAATTATTGTGTTCCTGTAAACACAAACAAGTTTCTTAAGAATATAGTACCTATAAGTATTTTCTTAGCTTGAAAATGTCTTCTCTAGTATGCTTATAAATAGTATGATTGTGAATTTTTTGAATTTTAACCAATTTTTGTGTACCTGTACACTTTGAGCAAGTTTTTAAGCAACAAATTGCAGTTTTGTACACTAGATGTCGACCTGTAGGGCTATTGCAAAGTGATATGTCCAATAGGTGTCCAATATAGTGAGCTTGAAAAGAGAAATATTGATATTGCCAATCCAAAAGTATTCTAATAGACTGCTTGCATGTGTTGTTGGCTTGTCAATAACAAATGATAGTTTGTGTCCCTGCCTAAATTCAAGCAACATCATTTTTCCTTTTGTCGAATTTAGCATGTCAATGTTGAAGTCTCCTACAATAATCAATTTGGAATTGGGTGGCTATGAGTTGAAAATGTTTTCTATTAGATTAAATAGTTCAAAAAATGGTGCAGCTGGTGTTAAATGCAAATGTGTAATGTGTAAAGTAGTGTCATAATACAATACATCAACTGATGTTGTTTCCTAGTGCTTTGTTGTAAAAGTTTCATTTTTTTGGAAGTAAAACAATAGCAAATTTAACAATATTTCATTTTTCTAAACAGGAAAAACATCATAGAGATTGGCGTTGGAAAAAAATAAGCTTGAGAATAAAGTGTTTATCTACATCTTGTGTTGAATTGAAGGATACAATTTACATCAACCAAAAGCCAAGTTATGAACAACCAAAATGAACAGCCAAAATGTCACACAAAATATCAACTGAGATTTTTTTTAATATGTTTGAAAAACATCACCAGTCTATAGAGAGCTTGCATAGTTTAATCAATTCTTTGTTAGTAACTTAGTTCTATGGTATCACAATTAAGTTTGTTTCATGGAATTCAAAAGGTAAAGATTGAAAGACAACTAATTCATTATGTAAGTATCAACGACACTGTGACAATATCAAATATGTTCATATCACATACAAAATTCTTGGACTTCAATGGGGAATATTATTATTTAAACCATACACCTAAAATAATAAGAACTAAAAGCGACTTAACTATTTTTTTTCGAAATAAGCTTCAAACATGTACTATTTACTAATAATTTGGTTTTTAGTGTGCTCACTAAAATAATAAAAACCAAAAGTGACTTAACTAATTTTTGTTGAAATAAGCTTTAGACATGTACTATTTACTAATAATTTGGTTTTCAGTGTGGTTATATTTTAGATGAAACCTTAATTGCACTGGATCAACCATCAAATACTTTGGGAAAATACGACAAACTAGATGCATGGATTGTTTGACGGATTGAATATAGGCATATTATCTTGGGGATGAAATTTAACTTTTTCAATTTGGGAGATCAGAAGGTGAAGTTTTATCTAGACTTGGTAAAGTTAAAGGCTTGGAAGGAGAAGAGCCAGTGTTCGTGTTGCTAAACATGTTCATTCTCTACTATTACTTCTAAAAGGGGACTTTGGTGGCATTGTGGAAGAAATGGAAGGCTTCTCTTGGGAAGTAATGTTGATCAACTTGAACCATATCCAGTTGAGGTCCTTGAAGATTTGAAAGTCCTTCAAGCTATGTGTGGTTTTGATTATAATCTTCTCTCAGTTTATTGATAAAGATACAACTCCAAGGTACCAAAAATTAAAAAATATTCCTTACAGATGTTTCTAACATTTTATTTTTATTCATTTAAATTTAACATTTTATTTGACCTATGAGCTAATACTTTTTTTTTTTAATGAAAAAATCTTATTTGTTGTATTACTCAAGCTAGTATGGTTCTGCATTTGGTTTAGATGTTTAGGGAGTTGTCTTATCCCAACAATTGAAGTCTTATTAGTTTCAATATCTTTTAGGATGAACAACGTAATCAAATTAAGTAACACACAAATTTTTTTTGAATGATAAGGCCTATCTGGCAGGTTAGTTTGAGCAAGATGCAAATGGACAACTTTTGACTCTTCAAATTGCTAAAATAGGCTAGAAAACTCTCAATGTTTAAGTTCTATTCTTCACAAGTGATACCTTTTAAACACATTTTCAATCTACATTGTTAGGCCTTAGTATACATGCATGTAGGTTTATAAGGATGTATGGAAATTCAAAATTGTATTGCCCGCCTTGACTTTTTTCCCCTACTTTGGCTTTCTTATTTCCTCTATTAGACTGTAATAACATATACTATTCTGTACCTAATTTCATTCATGATTCCCTCAGTTAATAATATTTATAATAGACTTTATCAATGAACATAGTCTTGAATAAGCACAAATGACCTGTAAGAGGCTCAATGGATGAATACAATTAACATTTTAAAGAGGGGACAAACTCCATACAACTTTGAGATGAGAACATGAAAATATTTGTTGAATAGTAGTAATGGACTCGTAATTAATATTTGATAATTACAAAAAAATCAAATACCTTCAATTGGAATTTGAAGTTTTCTACTTTTGTGTACCACTCCCTCCACTTTGATATTTACGGTCACATGTAAAATATACAACATTTAAGTTCATGTACACTACAAAATTTTAGATGAGAAACAAAGAAGTGGAATTGGACAGTTTTAACCATGAAAGCAAAAAAATCCTGGTGTAAAATCTAAACTAGGTAAATTTCTTAAAAGCTGTGAAATTTTCTGACTTGATTCGTAGCCAAGTTTTCAGAAATCACAACCCTAGTTACTGAAAATACTTGACAAGTTTGTGCATAGGCCTATAGGAATAAGGTAGTCAGTTGAACATGTGCTTTGCTTATGCTTTCAAAGAACACAACAACAACAACAAATGTCTCCAATAAGCTTCGATTCGCCTTTCCTTCGCTGTGCTTCCATGAAAATGGTAACAAAAAGTTTGCTGAGGGTCCGTGCAGAAAATTGAAAGCTCACACAATACTGCAATAAATTCAATTAATATCAATAAAACCACCTCTTGCACTGTTAGGTATACGTGTCTCTTATGAGATGCATTCTGCAACATTAGAAATCTATTTAAAAAATTTCCTATCAAGTGCATTTGTTTGCCCATCGAATATTTTTTTAAAAATGGAAAAGATTTAAAACCCCAGTTGTATTACAACCAATCATAAAATGGTAAAAAGAAAAACAAAAATCAGTTTAATAAATGAATCACTACAAACTATAGATTGTAATTTTTTTCAAACTTTTCAAAATACAAATTAATTGAATTGAGTGAAGTGAAAATATTAATCGTTGCCTTAATAAGACAGGGACTAAAAATTAAGAGGCGATCTTCAACCTCCTAAACATTAAAATTAATTTCTTTTTTTCTTTATATCTTTAACCTCATTGTATCTTCAACCTCTATCTTCAACCTCTAGACATTAAATTAATTTCTTAATTCCCTTCTTTCTTTAACCTCATACAAAACAAAAAACCAAAAACAAAAAAGCAAACAAACATTTTTGTTAAGTTTTTCAAAGTGGGGAGAAACATAATAGCAATTTGTCATTCTCGTGGGCACATTTATCACTGATAATAAGGAGGAAGACATTACAACGTTGCAAATTAGTTAGTAAGGTACATAGAGATAGTTCTAGAATTGCATAAAACCTTAAACCCCGAAAGACTGTCTTCTGGCTGTGTCAAAGCTCCGCCATAAACCCTAAGGTTTAAGAGTATTCATCATGGCTGCAAGGATTCTGCAATTAAGGAGCAGAATAACAGGTGTTGTACAGTCACAACTATGGTCGCTATTTCCAGAAAGCAACAGCACATACGCATGGAGAGGGATGGCCACTTCAACCACTTCAAGGCAGCAACACGCTGAAGCTATATTGCCGGCTGCCGGTGCCGATCCTCGAGTTCCTGCCACTGTTCTCACCGGCTTCCTTGGCTCGGGCAAGGTGTGTTTGCAAACGCCTTTCACTTATTGCAGTTTCACTGTACAGAACTTCGATACCTTGGTTCCCTTTTCCTTCTTGTTTGCGTTTAATACATCCATCCCTAGGAATTCAACAAATGGCCAGAGCCAGAATAGGAATCCTAAGCACTCAAATTTGGAGAGAGAGAGAGAGAGAGAATGCATTTTCAAAAATTAGCTTCCCGGTAGAAACAATCCGAAATCCGAAGCGAGGTCCTGGTGAGAGTCACTGTATATTATACAGTACGGGCTTATGTGGGCCTGTAAATGAACCTTGTTCTTTTGGATAGCAAATATCTCTTCTCAATCACCAGGCAACCCTACTGTGGCAAAATTTCATTATACATGTTATTAAAATAAGCACGCAAACGGGAAAAGTGGCACGATAAATTCAATCCGAGATTAATCTTTTTAGGAAAAAATTGTCTGTGGTTGCTATCAAAGTGGAAGCACTTGAGTTTGTTATCCAATTTGCCAAATTTTATGGGTTGTTAAATCACACTTTGTTTATGTTGCTATGATCTCAAAGCAATCTCAACATGCAGTTAGTTTTTACAGAAATCAAAAGTTACGTGAATTGTAATCATTTGATAATCAATAATAGTTGCATGAAATTTTGTCGAGAATTGTCATCTGCATCCTTTTTTGTCGTATTGGCAATGTCAGCATAATGTATTGCATGCTACTGACAAACGAAGTAAATTTTTTGCCTCTTTGACTTGTGTGGGAGGGTTCTGCTGAAAGACTAGGAATTAAGTCATTTTAAAGCCATACTCCTGCAATTCATTAACTTGCAAACATGTGCCAATATCTAAGTTAAATCTTGTGTGCCCTAGCATTGAGTTCAATGGTGTCACCCTAACTTGTTTTGAATTCTTTTTTGTATTTGAATTGGCGGGCAATGTGCCAAGGGAAATTGGTAGATTACAGAATGACTATATTTAGGCCAACCTTGGTTTGCAACTAGGAAGTCAACTGTAGTATTGCAGTTGCTGCATTTGGTATTCCAAGGCTTTCACTGATCAGAGATTTCAAGATGTAACCGAAAGACCTAAAATTTTGTTGCTAAAAATGCTTTCTCATGGGTTTTGTCAATACATTGTCAAATACGGCCTTCAACTGTCCTAAATCAGCTATTGTTCCATAATTTTTTTGAAGTAATTGAAGCATTCTTCAGGTGCTGTTTATTAGGTAACCATTCTCGCAAGTAAATAGTGTTCTAAGGAAACATTTTGCATTTATAATTCTATCTCTATCAGGAAAACACTCTTTTTGTGAATCATAGAATCTCTTTGATCAGATATTAAGGGCTATTAATTCTTCAATATTTCACAAGGACTCCTGAATATGCTAGGATAAAATTATATATTGAACATGGACCATAGGTTGTTTCCAATCTCCCTTGAATTTCTTTCTCTAAAAAAATTTAATATTCTTTGGCATAATTAGTTTCTTTCTTATTGGAATTGAGATGAAATTTAGCTTTTCACACGCCTCCCTTTCTAGAGAAAACTATATTGTTGAAATATCTGTACAATCTATGTTACATAAGCAACTGCTGTTTTCTCAGCTTCAGAAAATGGCTAGAGGTAGGTTTTTGTGCCCGTACAAGAGTAGCATAACCATGTGTACAAAACTCACTATATTACGTCCATCTCGAGCACCTAATGAATAGGAGATGCAAAATATGAAACCATCAAATGGTAATTAGGAAAGCTAAAGCCACCCAAAAATGTAGCACTCGAGTATCTAGCAAAGTAACGAGAATCGGAATCGGCTCGGAATCGGCAAGGCCGAATCGAATCGCGAATCGGCGGTGAATCGCCAGTGAATCGGCTACGAATCGGCAAAGTGAAAAAACCCTTGAAATTTAGAGATTTTAATGATTTAAAACTTATTTCATGCACCATTTATTGAATATGACTTAATAAGCACACTTTTACATCATCAAATAGAAGCTAAAGCCTAACATACATAAATAAGGTTCATCCATGATCCATCACATACGTAAAACGTAAATTGTAGCTGAAGTAAATAGAAAACATAGGATTTCAATGACATAGCTAATGTAAATGTAACTCTATGATAAAGCATAAATGATAAAACCAATGACATCAAATCATATATGTATGTCAAGATGAAGATCCATGAAAGTTATACTTATGAAGTTATGAAACATATGTTTGTAAACAAAATAAAAAAACAAGTCTATCTGCCAAGTGCCTCAAGCTGAATCATCATCCTCTAGCTCGGCTGCAGCCTCAGAGTAATCTATATTTTGCCTCCTAACAAGGCGTCTAAGGTAGGTCCTAGAGCTCTGAGTAGCCATAGCCCCCGCAGGTAACACAGACTCCTGAACAACAGCAGCAGGGGCTGAAACTGTAGAGTCTCTACGTGTGCGTGTGCGTCTGCCAGTGCCTGAACGTGATCTAAGCTCCTCCTCTGCTATGGCCACTGCCTCGGCCTCTCTATCTGCCTGGTCAACCCAGTCATGGTCTTCCTCCGTGAAGACAGGATCAGTAGCCTCAGTCAGCCACTCTGACTTTGGATCAACCTCGTCTAGAGTGATCGGAGAGCTATCAGGGTCCAAAATCTGTTTGGTCCTAAGCCGGAGGTTGTAATGAACAAAGACAAGATCATTCAACCTCTGCACAGACAACCTATTTCGCCTCTTTGAGTGGATATGCTCAAACATGGACCAATTACGCTCACATCCAGAGGCATTGCTTGGCTGACTCAAAATCCGAATGGCAATTTTCTAAAGAGTTGAGACAGAGGACCCAAATGTCTCCCACCATCTATTTGAAATAAATGAAAGAAAAAACAATTAGTCTCATAAATGATAAAGGTTACCGTTAAACCGATAAAAACTTAAAAGATATATAACTTAAGGTTATATTATTTTTATGGTTACCTGGCTGTATTGATGACCGCCCTTCTATGGCCATCGAACTAGAGAAGACGACTCCTTCCTTATAATTAAATTTGTCTAGCTCTATGGTTCTGGTTGTAGTTGGGACATTGCCACCCATCTTCTGCAACACTGTAAATAGGCCACTGTAAACCTCGTCATCCGCCTTGAAATCAGGACGAAAACGAAATGCAGGATTTAGGTAATAAGTTGCTGCATGAATGGGCCTATGGAGCTGATTCTGCCATCTCCTATCAGTAATCTCCCAAATGGGCTCATACTTCTCCTGTACTCCTGCATACTGGCTTCTAATGGCTTCCTTGACCCTATCCATGCCCTCATAGATGTAGCCCATAGAGGGCTTCTCGCCATCAGCAATTCGTAGGAGAGATACAAGGGGCTCACAAACCTGCATATAATCATAATGTAAGTTGTAAGTTACATTGTAAAACAAACAATTGAGTCAATTGTCAAGTATTAAATTATAATAATATATTAAAGTTTTAAACTAGAAATAAAATAAAATTATATAATTGTGAAAATTTTACCGTGCATATTTCAGCTGCAGGTAGCCAAAAACCATTCTCATCAAACATTGTGTTCACAACATCTATCCCTGCAGTGGTGGTGGCAAAGGAAGAGGCTGTCCACTCAGGCCCAACAAACATGGACCTCAATTCTACCCTCACTTTCAAGATGGATTGCAATGTGATGAAATTTGAGGCAAACCTCGTGATGCCTGGACGAGCTAACTCCCTTTGCTTTGTGTATTTCCTCATTGTGCTGAGGACGAGTGCATGGTTGTAGATGAACTTGCACACATTTTTGGCCTTATCAACGCATGCCTTGACCCACTCAAGCTTACCAATGTCCTCCAACATGAGGTCAAGGCAATGGGCCGCACAAGGAGACCAAAATATTGTGGGGTGCCTCTCCATCAAGAGTTTACCTACAAAAATTTTAAATTAATTAGAAATTAGAATTCAGAAATTAAGTTAAATTAATTATTAGAGAAGTTAAAAAACTTAAAAGTTTAAAACTAAAAGTTTACCTGCAGCAACATAATTTGCTGCATTGTCTGTGACCACTTGCACCACATTTGCTTCCCCCACCTCTGCTATAACCTCCTCAATAAGCTCACATAAGTATGTGGCATTTTTTACATGATCGGAAGCATCAATAGATTTGATGAACATGGTGGTTCCTATACAAAACAAATAGAACAAAACAATTAATTATCATGAATCATTATTAAATTAGCATTCAATTATTCAACAAATCAGAATTTAAATTATTTAATCACCTCCACAAGACACAAGAAAGTTGAGGAGTGTTCTGTTCCTCATATCAGTCCACCCATTAGTCATGATGGTGCATCCCCTTTTGACCCATTCTAGTCGGTGTTCCTGTAGCTCAGCCTTCATGTCCTCAACCATTTCGTCTAAAAGATCTCCACTCAACTCAGCCTCAGTAGGGGCTTTGAACCCCGCACCACAAATAGTTACGGCATCTATCATGCCCTGCCAATAAGGAGACTTGTCACAAATAGATTATGAATAGAATTTAGAATCTTAAAAATCTTAATTAAGGAAAACCAGTTACCAAATAAAGTAAATTAAATTTTAATTACCTGGCTGCAATAAATGGAATATTGCAAAAGTACCAAAATTTGCAAATTTGTTTTCTTGCAGCATCATGAATGTCCTTGTTCCAAGACATGCTTTCAAGCGAGGGTTGTGAGCCAGGTGTAGTGCGCTGTACAAAATAACTGTCCAATCGTGACTTCCGCACTCTAGGTCCAATGGTAATACTAGCAGACTGAGTACCAGAAGTAGAAGCTGAAGGAATAGCAGTGGTGGCAGCCCTAGAACTAGCACTAGGACGAAATGTTGGCCTGGAAGAACCCTCTCCAACACAACCTACAGATGCGGATGCAGATGCGGATGCGGATGGGGGTGAGGAACCAATAGCTTGCAACTGTTCAAGTTTCTTTTTCTTCTCTAACTTTTCTGTTTCAAAGCTCTCTATTTGCATATATACCTCACGTTGTGCCTCAGGAGTTTGTTTAGTGCAAACTGTGATATCATGTCCAGGTATACCAGCAATATGGAACTTGAATCTATAAATGCCACCGGAATTTATTTCTTTGCAAAAAATACATTTTGTTTGATATTTTGTCCTTCCCGGAAATTCTTCGGTATACTTCCAAGAAGGGTCTTTTCCCATTGTGGAAATTTGGAAAATGAAAGTCAAACTTAAAACTTAAGGCTGCTGCAATAAGAAAATTAAATAAAAAATTAAAAACATGTCTTAAATGGCTATTAAATAGTCTTAAACTAATAAGAAACCATAAACCCTACATTTTTTTTGTGAAAATTGTAAAGTTACGTTTGCAAATTGGTTGTAAACACGTTGTAGGGTTTGCAAGATCATACTTTGCAATTTATTCAAAAAAACATTCAAGTTCTAAATTTTAAAGCTAAAATTAAATAAATTTTGCAAAAAAATGAAGAATACACTAACATGGAAAAAAAAAATCAACATTTACCTCTTGGAAATGAGTTGAGGAGTGTTGCTATTGGCTCCTTGATGCTCCCAATGCGAACTTCAAGCCTCCCCAAACAGATTTATGCTCTCCTTGATGCTCTTCTTTCTTGCTGTTCCTAAACCTATGTTTTCTCTTTTCTATTCCTCTCTCTCACTTTCCTTCACTTTAACTCATAAAAGTGAAATAGAAGCCCTTTTAGGGTTATAACCAAGCAAAACGACCTAAAAAAGAAAGCAAACATATTAAGTTTTAAAAAATTTTTCAACTTAAAGTTGTTGACTGCCGCGGCCGATTCCCGAGCCTAAAAATCGGCGATTTTTGGAGAAATCGCCATGAATCGCCGATTTAGGCGATTCAGGTATTTTTGCCTCATGAATCGGCCGATTCCGATTTTGGCTCCAAAAAAATCGGCCAGGGGTGATCGGATCGCGGAATCGCCGAAATCGCCTGAATCGCCGCGATTCTCGTTACTCTGGTATCTAGTTAGAAATTTAATATCGAATTCTTAAGATGGGTCCACAAGCAAAAAAAAGCATCTTCCTTCCACCTGCCATAAGCTTGTCCTTATCTAGTTATCAACTTGAATGTTTTATTTTGGCTTCATTGTCTCCATTCAAAGATGTCTTATAATGTGTGATGACACACATCATAAGTTAGTCAACAAGCGTCACTCCGTCTTACAACTCATTTATGTGTCAAATGTTTTTACATTTCTAATGTGGCAGGCCCAACTTTTGAAGGCCATAACTTTCAATTCATCTTTGTGGTTTCTTTTTAAAAAGTTATAGAGCTTGAAGAGAGCTTTTCAAAAAAATGAGTTTTTCAAAAAAATGAGTTTTTCTTCCACAATTTGAAAATTGCATTGTTTGTAATCTCAATAATAGGAGCAACGTTGAACACCTTTCCTAATAGTACAAAGCAAATGAAAGAGTGTATAGAAATAAATGTGGGTTAGATTTTGTAATTTCTTTGCTAGATGAAAACCCTGTATGTTGGCTAAACCCTATCAAAAGTTCTTTCGTCATGCCCACAGCCAACAACCATGTATCCACAAGGGGGCTGGCCTATGCTGGTAATCCCACAATAACGGGTTACAAACTTGTGACATCCTATTTTTGCATGAAATATCATGTTTTTTTAGAATGTACAATGATTCGAGCCTTGGCAGGTTCCATTTGAAGGATTTTATTTGAAGAGGTTTAGATCAAGACCTTTTGCTATAACTCCTCTATTCTCAAATCATCCATTGCAATGGGGTCAACTCTGCACCTATCAAAATGTTGGCAAAAAACCTCTTTTAATTTTTGTGGGGTCACATGAATTCATTTAGAAGTTATGTTTTGTAAGTATGTAATTGTATCCCCTATTATAAGTTTTCCAGAAAGTATTATTTTGAATATATTTAATTTCATTAATTTAACCTCTTTTAATTTTTGTGGGGTCACATGAATTCATTTAGAAGTTATGTTTTGTAAGTATGTAATTGTATCCCCATTATAAGTTTTCCAAAAAGTATAATTTTGAATATATTTAATTTCATTAATTTTTATTTTTGGTGAATGTAGGTATTTCATTGAACATTAAGGGCTTTGTTTCACATGTGGATAAATATGAAAATAGAGGAAAAAAATTCCCAAAAAATATTATTTCCCTAGGTATAGATTGTGAATGTTTAAGGTAGATGCGAGAGAGCTCCTTCATAACTGTGTTGGTTATCTTCAGCAAATTTCTGTCGTGAGTTGCATATGTGGCATTGTGAGTCAGAAGCTTCATGTCTAATTGGTATCATGTTACTTGGCATTGTGCTTCTTGACGTCATGGTTACTTGGCATTGGGATTACTTGGCACTGTTGTTAGCTGGCGGCATCCTCATCATCTTTGGTGCCATGCTTGTCCCTCATGGTGTCGGTTCGTATTTTCTTATGTATTGTAAATGTATTGTAACGACTGTTGTTTGTGCTTCGTTTTCACCTCTTACCGTTATCGGGAGGTACCTACCGTTATGGAAAAGACCT
Organism: Chamaecyparis obtusa; assembly: GCA_027943335.1. Lineage (NCBI taxonomy): Eukaryota > Viridiplantae > Streptophyta > Pinopsida > Cupressales > Cupressaceae > Chamaecyparis > Chamaecyparis obtusa. The sequence continues at coordinate 274,183 of BSBK01001858.1, read as the reverse complement.
TTGTGCTAGCCTTGGATTATTCTCCGTGCCGGTGATGTAATATCCCTAAATTAAAGCTCCTGCAAAGTATATGTGTGTTAAAAATTCTTACAATCAAAGGATTGCTAATATTGCTACAGTCATATCATTATTAAAATGGAACTATTATCAAATAATGTTTCCAATTTAATAAATTGAACATTGCTAATTTATAATGTTGAGGGATATTATTATTAAAATATTATTGTTAACAATAATTATAATATATGTAATATATATTATAATAATCATTTAATAATATATATAATAAAATATTATAATAACCATTTAATAATAATATATATATTATATATTATAAAATTATAATAATTATTTAATAATTATAATATAATATAATATATATTTATTATAATATATAATATAATATTTATTATAGTTATATCGTGGCAGATTAGAGGAGTTGTCGGCAAGTCGCACCTTAGGTGGTGCGACTGAGCCGCAGCCTTAGGACTGCGACCAGTCGCACCCCCTAAGGGGGCGACTTTATGGGAGGGGACATGACTCCCCCTCCCATACATATTTATACTATCAACATCAAAGGGTAAGGACATGAGGGAATACAAAAGAAATGAAAAGAAATACGGAAATAACAATTAACTGTCGACAGCAGAGTATAAAACATTTCGACATTAGGAATGATGTTTAATTTGAATAAAATTATTAATTCATATATATATATATATATGTATGTATGTATGTATATATATATATATATGATTCTATTCTCATAAATATATATACATACATACATACATATATATACATATATATGTATGTATGTATGTATGTATATATATATATATGTATGTATGTATGTATATATATATGAGAATAGAATCATATATATATATATATACATACATACATATATATATACATACATACATACATATATATATATATATATATATATATGACATGTTTTGTTATATATATATATATATATATATATATATATATAAGATTTACATATTTGTATTATGTGCATTTGAGTACTTCTGGATTTCTTTATGAATAAATCTAAAATTATGATTATATAATCAACATTAATGTTTGTACATTTATATGTCCACCGTAGATGATGATATGGATTCCATATAAAATGAATCTTATATTCATTAGAGATGGATCCCCATATCTGGCGGGGGCTAGAGGAAATTGTTATAGTTTCCCTAGTCTCGAGATTGTTATAATCTCATATAGGCAGTATATATATTGATGCCAATCATATGCATAGGCGTGGGCTTGGAGAGCATTTATTGCTTCCAAGAGATTCTTATGGGTAGTGCTATATGGGAAGACGTGCCGATAGCCCGGTTGCTTAGAGTGGATCTTATATCCCTCAAGCTGAGAATCGAGAATTTTGTGAAGCCCCGGCCTAGAGGCAGCCTTAAGAATCAAATCCTCCCCCCTTACTAACTTAGAGTAGAGTATGAGTAATGTAAATATTGTGTAATATTTTGTACTAACGTCGGTTTTGCAGGAAACTACAAAAGGAGAATAAGAAGGGACATTACAGGTGATCAACGTTTTGTATATGTAGCGGAGTATTGAGATGGTGCTCCATGTGTGAGCTGAATTCATTATTATTCTGTGTATCATTATTGTGAAAAGAGAGTCTTATGCGATTATCTTTTGAGCATGCTTGTTGCCATGTTCAATCTGCAATTGTTTTTTCTTCTTTTGAGTGAAGTTTTGCGCATGCTTGCTAGTGTGTATCGTTAGCAATCAAAGCATTTATAATTGGTAATACTTTTGCTGTTTTCAGAGATTAGGGCTTATGATTATAGGAAGTCTCGTCTCTACAGTTCATATTCTTCATATTGACTGCGGTCGGTAAGAGCTGAGTTTTGGTATTAATATTATCACATTTGTTTACATTTTGAGTTTGTCTGAGAAGATACCTGTGTGTATCGTGTAGCATTCTTAGTTGATTATTTTAATTTTTGATCATTGATTGATCATAGAATGTTGAGATCATCAAAGAAGGGCAAAGATATTGTAATTGATTTTTCAAAAGCTGAATAAAGGAATCATCTTTTGGTGTGGCTGGGTTTTCCCCTTGATGAGGAGGGTTTTCCCAGGATAAGGACTTGTGTTATCTATTACTTGTGTTTTGCATTTCAGTTATGTTATTCCGGTTCTCGAAAACTTAACATGGTATCAGAGCGGGTCTAAATGAAAGATCCAGAACCAGATTTATTTAAGTATGAGAAGGAATGTGTTGTCATGCGTTGGTGCTTGAAAAATTCTATGAGAGATGTTGTCATAAAACATGAGTTTCTAGATATGCTTGAGTAGTAATTTGAGCGACAACTGCTGGTTGCACGCAATCTGTGGGTGTTTACCATTGGAGCTTGTTAGGTCTGTTGAACTGTAAGGGATATAAAGATCCAAATCTGAAAAAGGGCATTGCCAATAAAGAGATAAGTATATGAATACTGATCATGAATTTTATGTAGTTAATTCATGTTATAATATTGAGAATTGTGAATAATGTATGCTTTTAGTTGTATATTTCTCTTGATGATCAGTTTGATTCTATGAACTATTGCTAATCTCTGTAAAATGCTTCTAGGATGGATCGAGGAGCACAAGGACGATGAGAGATTGTAGCTTGAGCTGAGTTGTTAGCTCTTGAAGAAGAAGTACCTATTCAGATTATCTTGTGATCAGTTTATTCTAAGAGGAGGATATGAAATTTTGAGGGTGCTTGTGTGGCAAAAGAAGAATGCCAAGTCCTTTTGCAGAGGATTGACAAGCTTGTGTAGCAGTGTGACTGCTAAAGCTCATCGTTGGACAAATATTGGAGTCAATTTCTTGGTATTGTGATTATCAAAGCTTGAGTATGTTGTCCCTGTTGAGAGGGAGTCTCAGTATTCAGATGATTTGTTATGTGTTAATGAGTTCTTCTCTGCAAGAGAAGTTTGAGGTGCAATCCCTAGTTAATGAGTTCTTCTCTGCGAGAGAAGCTCAAGGTGCAATCCCTTAAAGAGTTCTTCTCTGCGAGAGAAGCTCGAGGTGCAATCCCTTGTTAATGAGTTCTTCTTTGTGAGAGAAGTTTGAGGTGTAATCCCTTGTTCCACCCTCTAGGAGTAGCTATTGTGGATCCACCCTCTGGGATTACCCATGGTGGAAGTCATGTGTGTGACTCCATGACTTTATTTTCTGTGTTTCCGACTCACCCTCTAGAAGTAGCTATGGTGAATATTATGCTAAGATAACAATTTATATTGAGAAAATATGTGATGAGATTTTGTTATTGACACTTTTTGGTTGCAGCTACATTGTGCTTGTTAGGTTGAGACACACTATGACATATGAATCTCTCTTGCTAAGAGGGAGTGTTAATGTTTAAGGTAGCTGCGAGAGAGCTCCTTCATAAGTGTTTTGGTTATCTTCAACAAATTTCTGTCGTGAGTTGCATATGTGGTATTGTGAGTCAAAGGCTTCATGTCTAATTGGTATCGTGTTACTTGGCATCGAGATTACTTGACATTGCTGTTAGTTGGAGACGTCCTCATCATCTTTGGTGCCGTGCTCTTCCTTAATGGTGTCGGTTTGTATTTTCTTATGTGCCGTAAATGTATTGTAATGACTGTTGTTTGTGCTTCGTTTTCACCTCTTACTGTTATCGGGAGGTGCCTACCGTTATGGAAAAGACTTTTGTGCTAGCCTTGGATTATTCGTGTTGTTGACGATCAATGTTTTGTATATGTAGTGGATTATTGAGATGCTGCTCCATGTGTGAGATGAATTCGTTATTATTCTGTGTATCGTTATTGTGAAAAGAGTCTTATGCGATTATCTTTTGAGCATGCTTGTTGCTGTGTTCAATCTGCAATTGTTTTTTCTTCTTTTGAGTGAAGTTTTGTGCATGCTTGTTAGTGTGTATTGTCAGCAATCAAAGCATTTATAATTGGTAATACTTTTGCAGTTTTCAAAGATTAGAGCTTATGATTATTGGAAGTCTCGTCTCTGTAGTTCATATTCTTTATATTGACTGTGGTTAGTAAGAGTTGAGTTTTGGTATTAATATTATCACATTTGTTTAGATATTGAGTTTATGTCTGAGAAGATACCTATGTGTATCGTGTAGCATTCTCAATTGATTATTTAAACTTCTGATCACTGATTGATCATAGAATGTTGAGATCATCAAAGAAGGGCAGAGATATTGTAATTGATTTTTCAAAATCTGAATAAAGGAATCATCTTTTGGTGTGGTTGGGTTTTTCCCTTGGTGAGGAGGGTTTTCCTAGGATAAGGACTTGTGTTATTTGTTATTGATGTTTTGCATTTCAGTTATGTTATTCTGGTTCTCGAAAACTTAAACATTGATATCCTCATGTCAATGAAAAAAGAAGCTAACTCAAATGCATACAAAAAAGTTATGCATGATGACATACACATCTATTCAAATTCTAATTGCTCCTGACTTCATAAATAAATAAATAAATATATATATATATATATATATATATATATATATATATATAATTAAAACATGGTGTGGTAAGAAGTTATTAAAAGTTAGGTAAAAAGATTCACAATATATTTCTATTTTCTAATTTTTTGAAAAAATATATTTAGAATCTACACAAAAAATCTCGCAAATCAAGAACTCGCTTCATCTTTAAATTCTTAAGTGTTTAGCTTCTACAAATGTCAAAAAGTCAATATCAGATGCAAAATGTTGATTCATTGTGCTGATTTGACCAAAAATTGGGAACCATTATTGTAGGCTAAACCCACTAGCACTCTGGTGGGACAAAACCCTACCCTTGAAGCCAGTGGGCACCATTCACCATTAGTCTAGGCTTTGGCCTAGTGGTTGCCTTGCTTCTCAAGGTCAAGCCTTGTGGAGCGTGGTGGGCATATAATATCCCTACTGCACGAAAACCCAATATGTTGGCTAAACCCTGATAGATTTTCCTTCATTGTGCTGATGATGAACTAGATGGTGGGGTCAACATCCATGAGTCCATGAGGGAGCTAGCTTGCATTGGCACTTGGGTGGGACAAAAACCTCACTCTTAATGCATGTGGGTGCCATTCATCATCAATTAGTGCATGACAACCCCATTATGGACCCATTGCTATTGGCTCCACCATCTGGTTTAGGCACATTGTTGGTATGACGAGGGAACCTCTGTTGGGGTCTAGCCAACATATTGGGTTTTTGTTCAGCAAGGACATTACATGCTGATGTAGGGGTATTCTAGGGTACTCGGTGAATCTGCATAGTGGTGTGTTGTTTTGGTTCCGTGGTACTCAGTTGCAGCTTTAAACGACGGTCCGGTTATTGAAGGAAGCTCGATCGCTGAAGGAAGTCGGTGAAACCTCTTGTGCTCAGTGGAACTTGTGCTCGGCGATGCCTGTGTTGCTCGGTGTTGCTTGGCTTGGTCGGTTGTTTCATTGGTGCTCGGTTGTTTCTCTGACGCTTGGTAGTTCTGGCTTACCGATTGGAGTTCTTGGAGATTTGGTTGGCCAACTTGGTGCATTTATTGTTGGTAGCTTTTGTTGTATTCTCCTGTGTAGATCTAGGGGCCGACATGGAGAATTAAATGTTTTTAAGGCTATTTATGAGCCGACTGTGGGTGCATTTAATATTTGTTTGTAATAGGATCCGACTTGGCTTAGGAGTTAATTGTTTCATTCAGCCGACTTGTGGCTGAAGATTAGTATTTAAGGAGTGTTTGGGTAGTTGTTTAGGGGCAGATTTGGGAAGATAGAAGGATATCATTCTGGATCTTGTGAGATCTTGAAGATCAGATTGTTATCTGATAGTTTGTAATAGCAGAGCTAGTGGTTTGCATGCTTGGAGACTAGGAGATTGCTTGGAGGCTTGCGAGCTCAAGTTCAAATCTACCTTAGGGTTTCCATCAGTTGCTGATTTGTTTTAGAGTTGGACTAGCTGGAAGATTGTAGAAATACTTTGATTGTATTTGGCCCTAACTCGGAAGGCCTTACAGCCGGGCATGTTAATGAAAATTCAGTTGAAAACATTGTCTTGTTGTATAATTCCGCATTGTGGTGTTTGGCTGCTTGTTTGGACTGTCCTTAATTGGATCCTCCTTACCTGTCCTGCGTTAGGTGGTAGCAGAGCTTGAAGATCTTGAGTGTGTAAACCGATCTCCAGTTGAGGCTGTTTACACCAGGACCTTGTTGGTGACTTATTGCTTCGGGTTTTTGAAAATCTTGAAGGATGCCTTCAAGAAGATTGGACCCTAGAGCAATTGCAGATCTCTGTGATACTGTGGAATCAAAGATTACAGAGAAAGTTAAAATTGATTTAGATTTGAGATGGAATTGATGAAGAATGACATGATCGCTGAGATCATGAGAGCTGTTGCTGGTGTGCCGAGGAATCTTGGTACTGAAGATGGCTATGAGGAAGCTGCTGAAGACTTTGAAGCTGCTAGATCTAGTGGTGATGATAAGAGAGATAGAACTGGTGAAGACAGTACTGGTTGGTAACATAGATTTGGAGCTCGGTTTAGTACTAGTTACCGAATGGAAGTTTCTACTTTCTCTGGTACTTTGAGACCCGAGGACTTGATTGATTGGATTGGTGAATTAGAAGATTTCTTTGAGCTAGAAGAAATTGAAGATCCTCTTCGAGTAAGATTGGCACAGACTAAGTTGAAAGGACATGTTGCTCTTTGGTGGAAAGAATTACAAAGAGATAGAGAAGATGAAGGTAAAATGAAGATCAATCGGTGGAGGTTGATGGTGACTAAATTGAAAGCTAAGTTCATACCTGCGGACTATGAGCTTGATTTGTTTAAGAAGTTGCAGAATCTGAAGCAAAAAGATTTGACTGTGGAAGACTATACTGAGGAGTTTTATAAGTTGACTATCCGGTCTGGACACAGAGAACTTGGTAAAGAAAAAGTAGCTCGGTATGTGAATGGTTTGAGATTTAATATTCAGGATGAGCTTGGTATGCTGAAGATTGATTCGGTTGAAGATGCTTATCAGTCTGCTCTGAAGGCAGAAGATAAGTTGAAAATGAGACAACATAGTAATCCCCGAGAGAAGGAGAAAATTGATCACTCGGCGAAGGATAAACCGATTGTTGAAAATGAACCGAAACCTGTGGAATTGAAAAAGAAGACAGGTAGGGTTATCTTTAAGGGTACTTGTTATAATTGTGGTGAAGAAGGACATCGTTCTTTTGAGTGTACACAGAAGAAACTTGGTGACCGACGGACTACTGTAGTAAATAAGAACATTCAGAATGAACCTGAATCTGAGAACTTGCTGGTTTGAAGAACATTGCTCGGTGCAAAGGAGAAACCTTGTCAGAGGAGTAACTTGTTCAGAACTCGGTGCAAGTCTGGAGGTAAACTTTGTGATGTAATTGTTGATAGTGGTAGTACTAATAACGTTGTTGCTGAGGACATGGTTCAAAAACTTGGTTTGAAGAGAATGAAACATCCTCATCCTTATAGGATTGGCTGGTTACAAAATGTTCATGCTCTGGAAGTGAGGGAGCAGTGCTTTGTTGATTTTCAGATTGGCCAGTATAAGGATCTAGTGTTGTGTGATATTGTGGAGATGAATAGTTGTCATACATTGCTCAGTAGACCTTGGCAATATGATTGTCGAGCTATGTATGATTGTGTCAAGAATGTGTTTACTATTGAGAAGGATGACAGGAAGTTTTCCCTGATGCCTTTGCTGGATACAACACTCGGTAGGAGGAGTCTGAGTATTGGTAGCTGAGTTGAGTTGTCGGATCTTGAGAGGAATGATGATCAGTATGGAGAACAAGCCTGTGTGTTATCCAGGAAAGACTTGAAAAGATAGAGGAAACTGAAGTGGAAGAGTATGCAAGGTGAAGAGTTGAAGGACTTGTATGTGAAGAACCAGTTCGGGGTTTATGTGCTGAATCCCGAAAGATGTTCTTCCAGCCTATGAGAACATCTTTTCGAACCTGGTGTGTCTGATGCAGGGGCATTCTAGGGTACTCGGTGAATCTGCATGGTGGTGTGTTGTTTTGGTTCCGTGGTACTCGGTTGTAGCTTTAACCGACGATCTCGGTTATTGAAGGAAGCTCGGTTGCTGAAGGAACTTGGTGAAACCTTTTGTGCTCGGTGGAACTTGTGCTCGGCGATGCCTGTGTTGCTCGGTGTTGCTTGGCTTGGTCGGTTGTTTCACTAGTGCTTGGTTGTTTCTCTGGTGCTCGGTAGTTCTGGCTTACTGACTGGAGTTCTTGGAGATTTGGTTGGCCGACTTGGTGCATTTATTGTTGGTAGCTTTTGTTGTATTCTCCTATGTAGATCTAGAGGCCGACATGGAGAATTAAATGTTTGTAAGGCTATTTATGAGCCGACTGTGGTTGCATTTAATATTTGTTTTTAATAGGAGCCGACCTGGCTTAGGAGTTAATTGTTTCATCCAACCGATTTGTGGCTGAAGATTAGTATTTAAGGAGTGTTTGGGTAGTTGTTTAGGGGCAGATTTGGGAAGATAGAAGGATAGCATTCTGGATCTTGCGAGATCTTGAAGATTGGATTGTTATCTGATAGTTTGTAATAACAGAGCTAGTGGTTTGCATGCTTGGAGGCTTGCGAGCTCAAGTTCAGATCTGCCTTAGGGTTTCCATCAGTTGCTGATTTGTTTCAGAGTTGGACTAGCTGGAAGATTGCAAAAATACTTTGATTGTATTTGGCCCTAACCCGGAAGGCCTTACAGCTAGGCATGTTAATGAAAATTCAGTTGAAAACATTGTCTCGTTGTGTAATTTCGCATTGTGGTGTGTGGCTGCTTGTTTGGACTGTCCTTAATTGGATCCTCCTTACCTGTTCTGCGTCACATGCCCACCATGCTAAAAGCCAAGATTGGTGGTGAATGGTGCTCACTAGCATCAAAAGTGGGGTTTTCGTCCTAGTAGAGTGCCAACGCAAGTTAGCCCCCTCGTGGACATGTTTGCCCCACCATTTGGTTAAAGTACATGTTTGCCAGCTTGACAAAGGAACATCGTTGGGTTTTAGCCAACATACTAGGTTTTCATTCAACATGAACGTTACATGCCCACCACACACCGCAAGGCTGGACCTCGAGACCTTGGCTCTGATGCCAAGTAAGGCATTCACTATGCCAAAAGCTTGAAGTTGTGGTTAATGGCACCCATTGGCATCGAGAGTGGGGTTTTCATCCCACTAGAGTGCCAGTGTTGGCAAGCCTTCGCATGGGCACATGGCTGTTGGCCCCACCATTTGGTTTGGTATACGCTCACCAACATGATAGAGGAACTTTTGCCAGGGTTTAGCCAACACATTGGGTTTTCATTTGGCATGACATTACATATTTCTTGAATTCATTTTTTAAATAGACACATTGTTGATTTGAAAAAACTTAGTATGATGAATGTGTAATGAATAGAAATAAAGCTTAAAAAGACACAAGCTGAACTATCTATTGTAAGTTCATAGACTTGATTTCTAGGCTTGTACGAGTCTGCATGTTGTGTCAAAATTATTTGAGATGAGTTCAATGCATCAAGAGTTAAGAATCTGGGTTGCTTTTTATATTGGCTTTGTGGGAAGTACTTGAAAAAATTGGGAGCTTGGATAAACATAAACAATTATATTAGCTTGTTTAGGATTTAATCCTAGATTTATTTACATCTGCTTGCAGCTTAGGTCAGCAGTTCCATATAGAACAATTTACACAACAAAAATCATATCCTTCGAACTAAGATCTTACTTACAAAGAAAAGATTAAGAATGCAAATGGTAGTGAAGTGCAATTTTATTTACATTTGAATCAACTTGATTTTAATAATAGAAAAAAAATTGTGATGTCCTCATTCTTAACCTAAGAACAAGATAACAATGAAACACGTATGTGGTCAAGGGGTGGCAGACCTTGAACACCTCAAGGTAGTTGGAAAATAGAGATTGGCCAATTATACATAGCATTTAAAAGTTTAACCAGGTAGTTTTGCACATTCATTCAATAAAGTTAATAGAATTAAGATCTTATCAAGGGAAATCGTGAAGTCTTATCAATAAGATGATTTTCCTATCTAACATCAAGCAACCACACCAGAGGATGCAATATTGAGATGGGTCAAGATCAAGTGACATGATCGAGGGTTGCAGATATCAAGTACCTTCATTAGCATAATGCCAAATTATGATCCAGACATTGAGCTTACATGATATCAAGTATGACAATCTCTTGGACACCCACCTAATCGACATTTAAATCATGACTATACTATTGATTACATTGAATCAATGTGATGAATAGTAAATCCATAATCTGGCATGTCCATAAGATGACATCCTTTATCGATCATTGTCAAGACAACACAAAGTAAGTATGATTTATAATGAAGACATGGTTGTCACATGGAAACTTATATCGTAGCATCTATCCATTGGCTATTGATGTCACCAATATAACAGCCATTATACAAAGGTGAGATAATGGAGATAGCAGGAAACATTTTCAGACAAGCATCATAATCACCCAATGTTTTTATCGCTAAGGAGATAACCCAAAGTACATGATTAAGCATCAATTATCATCATTTGAAAGAAGGATTAAACAGATTTGATAAGCAAGTCAATCTGCAATAAATGGTTATGTTAAACCATTAAATATCACCATATGTATCGCACAAATGATCATCATAATCACCCATCAATCATTAGCAATTTGGAGGAAGATCAAGAAGATAGATCATCAATGAATGTTCACATCGAATGCTAAGAAAACATATTATCACTATCGCTGCCTTAAGGGAGTAAGTTAATTAATTACAAACAGCGATTATGCTTGCAAAGGCAGTGATTAGACATACAAGTACAAATAACAAATATTAATGAAAAGGTGCGATCTTAAGAAAGATTAATTAATCCTTAACAAAAAGGTGCGATCAAAGGATAGAATAGATGGATGCATCCATTTGACTTCGTAAGATATTTAAGAGACTTTAATATCACTTCAAAAAACATCATCGAATTATCTCTTATTCATCTCTTTTATCCATATTGAATCGCTCACTTTGAGCAATTGTCTTCTTGGCATAAATTGGTGGCATATATATCAGGAACAGTCTGTACATTGCACACATATAGAGCTGAATCAGAAACAGCAAGATATATCATCGCTACAGGCAATATTGGAGACATTTGCGTACTTATAAATTATAGATCAGGAACAGCAAGATATATAATCGCTATATGCAATAGAAGCAGACTTTAGCATGCTCCTTAGTGCCATATCAGAGACAGCTATGAGCAACATTAAGCAGACTGGTAGTATCCATTGTATCGATATATCAGAAACAGCTACTAGCAGTTGGAAGTAGACTTATTGCACAATTCATATTGTTATATCAGGAATAGCAGAAGTGCAGATCAGAATACAGAAGAGATTATACTTGCATAAATCACATCTATATAGCAGAGATAGCAGTGATACTCTATCCTATTTACAAGATATTCATTGATACGTAAAATATCATATAGCATCATATTACAAGTGGTATCAATTGTATATCCTAAGGTTGATCATTTATGAAGTAAATCATAATCTAACAATCTTACATTAAGTGGCATCAATTATCATCAATCTAAGTTTTATAAAGGATTTTAGAGTCTTGTTTGGAAAGAAGTGTCTTGCAATTGATTTTGTGAGTTAATAGTCCCCAATTCCTAAGAATTAACATAAAGGGACATTACAAAATTGTAAACTAAACCTTCATATTTAATTTACTAGTTTTTAAGGTTTAATTGTATTGTTATATAGTTCTTGCAATTTTATGGTCATGATATAAAAGGCATCTGTTGGTTTCACACACGTTGTTCGTTTCTTTTCTATAATCATTCGGATATTTAGTCATACGAATACATGGTATTTATATTATTTATATTCAGTTTGTTTACTTTGTCTTGGTTTCATGACATGTCATTGCAGACAACTCTTCTCAACCATATTTTGACAACCCAACATGGAAAGCGAATTGCTGTCATAGAAAATGAGGTATGGGAATTACAATTGAGGTCATATGGCAAATCTTACATCTCAAAACAAAGTTAGGCATTTATTTTTTACTTGTTTGAAGAAGGGCATGAATGCATTAGATGAATTGTGTAAGAGTTAAGACAAAACGTGTTTAAGTTATTTTATCAAAATTTAATCTACAAGTGAGCAAATAGGCCCGAAGCCAACTTTTTATATAAGTCATTGGGTTTTTATTTATTTTTAAAATAATAATAGATGTTTTCTGCAATGTATATGCTAGTATGCAAGTATTTGTAAATTTTTTCCAATCAAAGTTGAACATAACATAATTTCCTGAAGATGTGGGGACGTGAGTACTATTATAAGGATGAAGATGTCATTAAATATTAAAATTAGGATATTTGAGTAAACTAACCAAGAAACAATTATATTTTATATAAAAGCAGTCACCAACATTTTTGTTATTGGATGAAGATGTTGTTGCTGTCATTATGCTATAGTTTCTTATTAGCTATGAACATACTATTCATCTTGAATCATCACTGATGGTCCAAACTTGTCTCCAGACACATATGAACAATAATACTCATAACAATAATTACAAATACTTAATACCATTACATGGTGTTATTGGAAATTCCGTGGTGTTATAATAACTAATCATTTTTGACAACAAGAGTGGAAGTAATTTATAGGATAGATGAATCATGAAACATTAAACACAGATACCCTCTTAAACCTTAAATATTTCAATTGAACTGTTGTACAAGGTTCAAGGTCCTGAAAATTAATTTTACATATTTGGCTTGAGGCTATCCACATTGACCAAGTTTTGACAATCTTAATTGTTGGTTACTAGATAAATTGCAGCATCGAGTCTGTTGTTTATTTGTAGCTCTACAAATTAACTTGATGCCATCAATTAAGGTATGAACCAACCTTGAAAATTGTGTTTTGGTTAAATCTAAGTATATTAAATGCAATAATATTATTCAAAGAATTTTTTAAATAATATAAATTGTAAATTTTAATTGATATCATGAGTTGATTAAGATCTCAAGTTAGACATGAAAATTTAGGGCTGCTTGTCTACAAATATAGATTGTATGTTGATTGTTGCCTCTTGCTAATCTTAGTAGGTTTGACTTCTTAGATGATTCTGATTAAGAAATTTTGAGAGTTGAGTATTGTGAGCAAAGTTATTGTCCTACATGTTTGTGTTGATTGTTTCAGACTTAAAGCCTTAATAGAAAAACATTTATGAAGGAAAAATATGGTGGTTTACACAACAAAGACATTGCATATGTTAAAGTATAGTTTCAGTCGGATCTGATAAACTGATGCCAGTATATAATCATATTGAATATATATATATATATCTGATATGATGTTTTACTTCTGTGGTTACTGACATCGAAGATACATGATCAGATTAAGATTGATATCTTACTCATGTCTAAATTGGACTGTATATATTTTGTGATTGCCTCATATTATCGAGCCTTGATATATTGTGTTATCATGACAGTAATGTATCCAGATTACATCTGTATTGCCGCCCAAACTCATATTGAGTTGATGCTATCATAATCTCCTAAACCGTAATCGGGTTTGTATCAAATGTGAGTGCCCAGATTAATATCGGGCTTGTCTTATTATCGCCCAGGTTGTAATCAGGCCTTAACAAATATGTTGATCTTAACATCTTAACATATGTTTGGTTATGGATAAATTGTGTCCACGTAGGGACATGACCCTACGTGGCTCATGTCACGTAGAGTCATGTCTCTACGGTGACATGTCCATTCCATCTCATATTTATATTGATACAAATGCAATGAAGAACATATCAATAACAAGGAAACATTACTATTCATTGTATCTGCTATCCTCAGCGATTTATTCAGAAATTGTATAACATATTATTGTGATCTCCTTCAACCATTGAATACTGCATATACATTTTAAGCATTAGTAATTCTGCAAACACAATTCAGAGAAACAATATCAGTCATAAGTTCTGAAGATTTAAAGTACAGTACTAAGGAGAAGATAATCCAGTTGATATATCAGAAATAAATTATCAGATTACTCTATCACAGATCCTATATTCCTTAACAGCATATAGTTAACAATCTTAGTTGGTGAAATACGAACTTTGAATCCATGATTTGGAAACATGTTTCTTGAAGGCTATGAAATATAAAACTTTAAATCCATTATGAGTGCATTTTGCACAAAGGAAACATTGAGATATTTTTGAGGCATTAAGAATTATTTTTGCGCTTCTCTTGAAAATGGCTAGTAATTCCTTTTGTTTATACGTTTTGATTAGTGGAATATATCAACATCATTGATTCATCTTTTAGAATTACATCTTTGAAAACTAAATCAGAATCAAATCCATGTTGAACAAGAAAGGTTTCCATTGGTTTTACTTCCCTTCTACATTGTCAATATGGATGGAGGTCTAAGTTTTCCATCTACATCTCTACATCAACTGCATGGGAAATAGCATCCCAAGCGAACTCAGAATTAATCATACCAATAATAATTATTGTATCAAATAAGGTCCTTAACCATATAATAATTACCAAGTGATACTTTTTGGATCACTAAGGCTAACAATCTCCCATTTATTAATTTGATATCAGGAGAACAAAGAATGCTGGAGTATTTAACATGGTGGAAATTGTTTCGTGCCCCAAAAAGTCATAATATTGAGCCTCTATCTATTTATTCTTGAAAGCTAAGTAACTATGGTATTGGTACATTGTGATTCGCTAGTTCTTTAGAGACCATAGCCTATACAATCCGGGTACTTCTATACAAAAATAATAAAAAATATCCAATGTAAAAGAATTTAATTAAAACAGAAATAAAATGACCACAATATGAATATATATGTTATATGTATAAAACAAACCAAAGAAATTGGCAAAAGATAAATAGTCTTTGATAAGTCAAAATATCAAATATTACACGACATATGACATATGTAATATCATAAATTCATATTATTTGTCCAAAATAGGAAAATGGGTACATTTAGGGTTTTCCCTTTGTATTTCCACATATGGAATTGTTGTACTCAAGATGTACTCACAAGATTTGGAAAATAATTCAAGATGGGCATAGGCTAGTAATAGCGCAAAAGCAAATATCTTTCTCGAGATCATATTATGAACATATTGGCAATCAAAAAACTAGAAAAAGAAAGAAATAATTGATGTTTTTAATATTCAATCATCTTGATTGCATAGCGTGTGAGAGAGTGTCAATGATAGGTACACCAATAGTTTTGAAATTTCTGTTTATAGTGCACTATAATATATGCTGCATAGTGAGTTATTACATAGTTTCACTCAAAGTTTGAACCCTCAAACTCATTTACAAACTACAAAATGCATATGTCAAACTACAAAGACGGTTGAATCTAGCCTCAAAAGAAGTCAATCAAACACGTGTGCCCATCCTTGCCTTTTTTGCCTTATTTTCTAAAATGATTTCCATAGTTTGCTTTGCTTGATAGGTGACAGTTGGAGGACATCTAGGGAAACCCTTCACATCATGACTTGAATGCTTTGCCAAGTGCCATTGAAAATGAGAAATTACTCCATTATACACAACGTTGCAAAAATTGCACTTCACTTTGTTTGTATCCTTGATATGCAATGTGTCCATACAAAGTCTTTTTCATGTGACCAAATCTGAAAACAAAACTTCATTTAAGATAAGAGAGGAAGAAAACTTGATGGGCTAGTGATCTAATCCTTTCCAATGTAAAATATCCAAGGAAGAGACCCAAGAACCATTGAACCAACAATTAGAGACCAAAGTATTGTCAAGACACTTAGAGAAGTAATCTAGCACTCACCTTTCATTATTCCAAGTAAAATGATCGGATTTGGGTTTAATATCAACATGATTAAGAAATGACAAATTTTCTCTTGGCAAACATGAAGAAGGTTCTAACCAATTAGAGCCTCCTAACATTTCATCTAGGTTGAGAGTATTGTTGAAGTTTATTGCCATGATCTGAGAAGAGGAAGGGAACAAAGAGTGAACATATCTAATATAAGTTTAAAGAAGGTTATTAGGGAAAATAGAGAAAACGAATGTAATATAAGTTTAAAGGAGGTTCTTACTTTGAAAATCCATAAGAGCATGCTATTGGTTAGGAAAATAGATCTATTTAAATTGAACCAAGAGTTGACTATATTAAAGTAATATTGTAATATTGAGTATAATGGTCATGTAAGTAACTTTCTTTTAAGTCAGTTTTTAGTAACTTTCTGTTCTTTAAGTTGTTCGGTTAGTTTAGTAACTTTCTATCATGTCTTTAGTTCTCAATCATTTTGGTTATGGAAGGATCTTCTTGTAATTGCTTATTCAAGGAGCTTTCCTTTCCTTTGTTTAATTTTGAATATCTCAATCAATTATCATTTCATGGTATTAGAGTAGAGGTTGTTTTTTCCTGAATTTTTCCAATAAAATTCATGTATTAATTTTTTGTTAAAACAAAAAATCATGGGGTTTACCTTCGGAGGAAGTTTTTAGAAGGTTTTTACCCAATTTTTTTAAAAACAAAAATCATGGTTTCTGCAGATTTCTTTACTATTTTTCACCAGAAAAATGATGTTTTTAAAGATCTGAGAGTTCTTTGATCTTGTGACCAAGGGATGCTGGTTTTTCTGATCTTAGAGGGCTTTTTTCATGAATTTTTTTTCTCAAAATTCGTGGTTTTTAGTGCTTTTCGATGATTCTTGTGACAAAATTGTGGGTTTTTTTTACCTCTTTTTTAAAAAACTAGGGTTTTTGACTACTTTTCTCAAAATTGTGTGTGATTTCAGCATTACATTGAGGGTTTGATGATTTTTCCACAAAATTATGGTACTGTCTTTCAACAACTTCTTTTGATGATTTTTGGCAAAATCATGGTTTTAGAGTTTTTGGCCGATTTTTTGTCAACAAAATTTGAAGTTTTTTTAAAAGTTGATCTTGGTTTCTGTATCTCTGGATAATGGGAGGGATGGCTTGGTTACCCAACATTAGGTTGGAAGGCACTCAACTTGTTCTTGTTTTTGGTCATATGAGGAAGTTTTGTAGAAAGCGTTGGCTAATCAAAAGTCCAACTAGGGAGGGTCTCAAAAGCAGGCTCATGTCGCATAATGTTTTGAAGAGAAGGAATCATGGTCAAATGACTTGTAGATTATGTTAGATTATGTCAAGTCTTTTTTAGGGTAGTTAGTAGAATGACCATGAAGGGAGGGTATTAAATTAATATTGTAATATTTAGTATAATGGTCATTTAAGTAAATTTCATTTAAGTCAATCAGTTTTTAGTAACTTTCTGCTCTTTAAGTTGTTTAGTTAATTTAGTAACTTTCTATTATGTCTTTATTTCACGATCTTTTATGTTTTGGAAAGATCTTGTAATTGCTTATTTATGGGGCTTTCCTCTCCTTTGTTTATTGTTGAATATCTCAATCAATTATCATTTTAGACAAAGATAAAATGTTTGCTACTTATAGGAAAGGAGTAAGATGGCAAGGATTGCATAAACAAGTTGGTCTACTTAAAGCTCCTGTAGACCCAAAATATTAGGCATTGATTGTTCTTCTAAATCCTAGGGGAAGTCATTTCCTCTATAGAGAACTTTGTTTTTTGTAAGAAAATTGATATTTGGATTATGCTTCTAAATAATATCTTGGATAACTTTTTGATGAGGGGAGCTACTCAAACCTCTAGTATTCCATGAGATAATTGTCATTTACGATGAGTAGAGAAGTATCTAGTATGTGTATGACATTAGATTCCACTAGGTATTCCCTAAATATCTTCACTTATTTTGATCTCTTTTTCTTCTAGCTTTGGAAGCCTTGTTTGAGGAACTCTTTTTGTGACTCTTTTGTTGAAGGCCTAAAAGAAGTGGAGGTTTCTTCTTAGAATCATCTGTTTGTTGTGGGTTAGAGGTCATTTTGGCTAGATAATATCAAAAGTGTCTTCAAAGAGACCCTTTATTGTGAAAGGAAAGGCTGAAATGATAATTGAATATTGTATTAGGAGAGGAATACTCATATAGGCAATTATAGAAGATCTTTGTGTGACGGAAATGATTAAGAACTAAAGACAAAATAGAAAGATATTAAGTTCTAATTGACTCATTCACACATGAGAAAGTCACTAAATGGCTTAAATGACTATTATAAGCTAAATATTACAATATTACTTAAATACACCCCCAATTGTCATTTTACGATACTAACTACACCAAGTTTGTACCTAAATTTTACAAACTTGTGCCAAAAAGTATTGTTCGATGAACTCTTTGCAGTCAATTCAAGATCCCAAGACTCAAAAATGGTGAACATGTGCTGGTTGCCTTCCAATATGATGTTGGGTAACGTAGCCATCCCTCTCACTATCTAGAGACACGAAAATGTGATAAAAATCAGTTTCTCAAATACCTTCAATTTTTGTTGATAAAAAATCTGCAAAAAATTGAAACCCATAGTTTGTTTAAAAGAATCATGCAAAATTTTTGAATACCCATGATTTTTTGGAAAATCACTTTAAATCTTCGTAGTTTGGAAATTCCACAATTGTGCCAAGATTTATCAAAAAAACCAAGGCGAAAACCTGCCATTGCTTTAGAAAAAATAGCAACACACCATTTTGTTAAAAAATCATCAAAAGCTTTTGTAGAAGATTTTCGTTCGCCCTAGGAAACCATATGGGCGACCCATAACATTCTTCAAGAAACCGTAAAAAATTTAGAAACCCTTGGTCACAAGAATAAAGAACCCTTGAAACCTTCTATTTTATTTAGTCAAATCAATCAAAAACTTCTTTTTCCCACAATTAAAAAAACCCCACGATTTTTTGTTTAAAAAAATTGTTCAAAAAATCTTCTATAAATTTATACAAAATTTCTAGGAAAATTCCATGAATTTTATTATATAAAAAACCGCCAAAAAGCCCCACGGTTCAAAAATACCATTAAAAAACTTCTAGAAACTTCATTGAAATTCCTAGGTAAACAGACCACAATTTATTTTTATTTAAAAAATCATCAAAAGGGAACCTCAACTTTGATACCATGAAATGATAATTGAATGTTGTATTAAACAAAGGAGAGGAATACTCCTTACATAAGCAATTACGGAAGATCTTTCCATAACGGAAATAATCGAGAACTTAAGACATAATAGAGAGATACTAAATACTAATTGATGGATTTCCAAAATCGAAAGTTACTAAAAACTAAATGACTTAAATGACAATAATAAGCTAAATATTATAATATTACTTTAATAAAGGCAATTATCATAAGGGTAATCCTCTTATCAACTTCTCGATGTAAGGTAGAGTCTACAATGCGGGTTGGAGAGGTGGGAATACTAAGATTCAGGGGTACCTGCGATTCAAAAGTATTATGAGTTTCTGCTAGGCGACAAGAAACAACATGATAACCTAGATCTGATTCTTGGACCATGGGGGATTGTACAGACATAGTATGGCTTGTTCCTTCGAAATTTTCGAGGACCTCAAGTCTATTATTGAACTTCCCTCTTGATAAGTTTCCTTTTTGGTGATTTGATGGATTGCCTTTATTGCAAATTTTTCTCGGTATGAAGCTATCTTGATTTAATTTATCTACATGAGTTTGGTTTTTCTTTTGCTACAAAACTGTTTGGAAGTGGTTGGAAGGGAGTTGTAATCCTTTGGGGGCAATCTGGTTGTAAGTACCTAGAGGATAGACAAACTTGACATTTTAATGGAAGGGATGTATAGTCTATTTGTTGAATTCCTGCCGTATTTCCCAATCTAATCTCTACAGAGTTACATTGAGGCTTATTAAGATCAATTTTAACACAAATGCAAGTGTAAATAGTTATCTTCCTTTTTAATGTGAGATTAGAGAAATCCACGAGTTTTGCAAGGATTGTAGCAATGGGTTGTAGATGTCGACTCCAAGACCCCATGGGTAGCCAAAAAGATGAATCTAGAGAGTTATTTGTTAAAGGAGCTATTCCACAAGATTGTATTCTGCATGCTATAGTTTGATGAATAAACTTATTTGATTGTAAAAATGAGTACCTCCTTTGAAGGCCATTTTTTGCTCCAGCATTGTAGGAAAAGCCACAAAAAATTATTTGTTCGCAACTAGGATAACCTCAGTGTCTCTTGAGTTGACATGTATGACTAGCTTTTTGGCAAGGTCCACAAGGCTTTTGATTCTCATAAGCTTGCAAATTCAAGCATGCTTTATCAGATATTATACATTGTCATAGGCCATACATAATCCATCTATAATACAAACATATGGAAAGGATAGGAAATCATATACTATATTGAAGAGGAGACTATAAGAGACATTCAGTATGGGAAAACCCGATTGGAAGAATCAGATTATAAAATGAGTTTGGTGGAAGTTACGAATGGAATATGAAGATACAAATGGAATATAGAATTAGACTTATTCTAATCGGATGGAAGATAGGAGATATAAAATATATATGGGCATCAATAAAATAGGAGATGATGGAAGGGTCAGAAAGTCAGATCAAATGCATCGGGCCATCACAAAGGAATGGAGGATTGAAAATATATTTTATATTCATTAGTATAATGAAATCAGAAAGAAAGACAAAGCATATTCTATTGCTGGTAGGCTTTGTCTGATAGTTTATTGGTGTGATGCAACTTATCTATAAATAAATATTGATCTGCAGACTATTCTATCTGAATACTATTATAAATAAGAGGATAATATTTAAAGCCTAACACACACATATCAAATAGTGAAATCATAAATGTGTATATATATGAATATTAATAATAGTGAAATCAGAAATATATTGGACTGATAAACATACAAGATATATTTGTGAAATAAATGATATTAATAAATACTAGGTCAATTCCTTAATCACTCTCTAATACGACTAAGAGGATAGGGAGTTTGTGAAGGGAGTGGCAGAGTAATTCCGTCATATATCGGAAGGATCCCAAGATGGGTGAGAACCTTGAGGGAGCTCACTTGTAGACTGTTTCTGCGCCGAGCATAGTAATACTACCACTCTTCTTAAGGTTAGTGATTAGGAGAGAAGTAAGGAATTAACACTTCTGTCACATGTCGGGAGGATCCCAAGATGGGTAAGAACCTTGAGGGAGCCCGCTTGTAGACTGTTTATGTGCCCGAGTACAGTAATTCTACCAGCCTTCTAAAGGTTAGTGATTAGGAGAGAAGTAAGGAATTAACACTTAAGTATGTATTATAAAGCAGTGATTGTTTCTTAATATAAGTTAAATGCAAAATGACATGTTAATCATTGGGAATTGGCATTCTCCTAATAGGGAACATTATAAGTTGCCATCTTCAAGTGCAATTCAAAACCTAATTGGGAATTTTAGAGCAAATTAAGTAAGGTCCCGAAAGGGGACATTACATACATTGTCTATTATCAAGTTTGGACTAATGATAAAATCATCTAATCCTCACTCTTCTACATGCAACCATTAGATTATGGAGGTCTTTAAACCATTTGGTTGGATTTGAAGACATTTATGGCATGCAGCAAAAACTTAATGACATTTTCATGATTTGAGGATGAGGGCTCATAAGCTTTGAGCAAAATCTTCTATTGAAAAAGGAAGGGGGCCCTTTGGACCTTTTCAAGCTCAACTACAAGTGTTAAAATGGTTAAGTAGCGGTCAAATTGTTTAGTAAAGCCCTAAACATGACTATCCCTATGCTTTTCGTCCAATTTTAGACTTGGGTTAATATTTTATCTTAATTGAACTGAAATTTCTTGTTTTCACAATATGATTTTATTTTATTTTAACATTTTAACTACGATTATTTTATTAAACTATAATTCTTTTTTTTTAAACGAGTATTTTATAATAATATTTAATGATTCTAATTTTATATTATTTCATCAAATGAAATAGGATCTTTTAGGTATTTACCTTGAGCTGTTCAGTGGAGCTGATTTGTCTATTTTGGGATGCCCTTGAATGTGATTGTACAAAGATGTGCAGGCACATGTAATTAGAAACCAAGAAACTAAGAAACCTTGACCAAAAGTGACAATCATCTATAGAGAAAACCCTAAATGCAAATATATGGATCATTTACAATTGAAAAGATGAATGGATTGATAGGTATTACCGTATTTGCTCTTTTATTAAAACAAAAAGGGAATATTGCTAAAAATAAGAAGAATAGCAATCAAAATTTGAGGAAAATGGTGGACAAGGAAAAAAATGGTCAATTGTGTTTTGCCTTAATATTGCCCACTTTACAAGAAAAAATCAGATAGGAGGGCAAGTTCTGAGATCTCACTATTTATTGCATTGTTTTCCCACCATGTCCTATTAGTAATAGTACAATTAACTTTACCAATATGTGTATGGGAGCCTTCACATTGCGATATTTAATGTATTTTAAAAGATAAATATTCTAAAAATTTATTGAACACAATCTTCTAATATTACAAGATACAATTACAAAGATGTTCATCTTCTTTTTACTTTTGATTGGTGAACGTTTTTGATTGGAGCTTTGAACTTGTGGGGCCATAGCAGGGGGACCTCATTCCCAAGATTGGATCGAGATATTAACACGTGTAGTCAACATCTGCGAACTGCAACCTTTACTTATCCTTCTGTGGGATTTTATCTTCCTCCTGTTTGCCTCGCAGCCCTCATTCTTCTCTTTATACTCCTCTATTTTCTCCATTCATCATCCTCCCTATTCTCCTCCTCCTCCTCTTCCCTCCTCTTCCCTCCCTCCTCTCTTTGTACTCTTTCCTTCTTCAACTTTCCCATCCTCTTGTCCTCCCTACCTTCTCCTTATCACTCCATCTTCATTCTTCTCCTCATCCTTCTTTCTCCTTATTTCTCCCTACATTGTGCTAACTCCCCGTCATTACTCCCTCCTGTCCTTATTGCTCCTCCATCCTTCCTCCCCTTCAGCACCTCCGTACCCTCCTCTATATCTCTGTTTATGCAGGCCTTAACCTCCGATGTGCGGCAAGCCTCCACCTCAACATTCCCTTCGGCAACAACTGCCATGTGTAACAACCTTAGTCCTCCATACATGCTTGTGGGCTCCGCCTCATGCTGCCCTATCATTCCTCCTTTTGTTAATGTTTTGCAGACCTGAATGAGATTCAAAACAACAATCACCATATTAGCACGGTTTGCAACTACTGTTGCACTTCAAGGTCAACCCCAAAGAGGTTCATCTTCATATAGAGATTGGAGAATGAAACCATGAAAAAGGATGAGTCACCCAATGCTAAAAATATTGACTAAAAAAAACAATAAAAATACACTTGCCACTTGGGTGACTTTATTACAATTGTAAGCCTTATCTTCTAATAATTATTTAATAGTGTTACTTCATTGAAAACAAAACATATCAAATTAAAAACACCTCGAACCATGAAATTTCCATTCTTTAGAATCTTTACTTTGAAAACAGACTATACACTAGGTAAAACTCCCCAAGCTGCCTCAAACCCTCATTAAGGTGTAGCTCCCGAGCTGAATTTCCAAGTTTCTAGATTATCACCTCCTTAAACTCCCGAATAATAGTTCTCCTACTCCATCAAATTGTCTCTTAACACTTGTAAGGGTGTAACTTCTGACATCACAACCTCCCAAGCTAACTAGGCAACCTTCCATTTTGATTTTTATCAATACTAAATTCCTTCTTGTCTTCAATGTAAGAGAAACTGATGGACTCAATTTCCCAAGATCACCTGCAAAACCAAGATCAACTTTCTACACGAGAGCAACAGAGATGATGAAATGCCAGAATATGGTGCAATAACAGAATAATGATATTATCATACTCAAAATATACAACATGCATCTGCACTCCCTTGTACTGACTGAGCTGATATGAACTCATATGAGTTATCTCTGAATCAGCCTGGATAGCTCTAAGTAGCTCATAAGGGAGAGGAGAGTGCTGATTATATAGTAGAATTTGGGCATATAATTCCAAGAGGAATAATAACTCCCAAATAACCAAATTAGGAAGGAGTTCTACCTACTTGGTAAATGCCGTAAATGTAGTTTTGCCAACTCACGTAAAGACAAGAGAATGGTTATGGTGAGATGGCTAATAAATCCGAGAGAGGGTGAGACATTCAACTACCCAAAGTTGGGTGTGAACGACACTTGTAATTGTAGGATTTTGCCATGTGTCCTAATTATTCTAATATAACCTATAAGGAAGCTTAATTTATGTGTAGGAAAAATAAATATTCCCTAAAAAGCTAAAATAATAACCTACACCAACATTCGAAGTGTGAGCTTTTAAAATACGTGTAATTTATCATTCATTTTGGCAAGTAATCTTTCTATGCTCGCCTGGTAATGCATTTGGAGGATTTTCAACATGACAACAAAGTGTGTCGGCAGTAGCTTCAAGAAGTACCATAGCACATTTTACTTAAGGATACCCATATGTTAAGTGCATGGCTGTCCCACCTTTTGAGTCTGCTCCATCTTTGTTAGTGTCAAGTAAGAGGACATTGGATGTAATTATTAGAGTCATTGCTGCTACTACCCTCATTGCAAATGTAGAACTCTTTTTATGTATTCATCTCCTTTTATTCAATTTGACTTCATTAGCCACTTTATGATGTGTAGGTTGATTCTGCACTTCAAGCATATGCAAAAAGTGGTCCTTCTTGCATTATCAAGACCCAAGTACAAAATTATTGGCTGCTTTTGCCACAAGCCTGTGGTGGCCCAATCAAACAAAAACATATTCATTTCCTTGTCAAACCCTAGCACATGCAAATTTTGGAAGGAAAAATCTCAAAAAAATAGGAAAAAACCCTAGCCTTGCAAAACCAGCCAAAAGAAAAATCTTGAATCTCATTGCTGTTACACATAGATCTGTCTTAGTTGCAAAATTGGTGTAACCTCGTATATTTGAAAAATATCTTGCCGCCAAAGAAAAACTAATTCTTGCATTGATTCAGAGTATGTTGGGAATAGTCAAGATCAATATGAGGTAAATCCAGTGTGTGTCAGGAGCTGTCAGGAGAAGATGCAAAACATGACAAAAAATATCCAGAATAGTTTGGGGATGGTCCAGAGCCATTCGGGAGTGATCTAGACCCATCAAGATCTGACTAGCCTTGCAAAACCAGCCAAGAAAAAATCTTGAATCCCATTGCTGTTACACATAGATCTGCCTTAGCCGCAAAATTGGTGTAACCTTGTATATTTTGAAAAATATCTTGCCGCCAAAGAAAAACTTATTCTTGCATCAATCCAGAGTATGTTGGGAATAGTTGAGAGCAATATGAGGTAAATCCAGTGTGTGTCAGGAGCTGTCAGGAGAAGATGCAAAACATGACAAAAAATACCCAGAATAGTCTGAGGATGGTCCAGAGCCATTTGGGAGTGATCCAGACCCATCAAAGATCTGACAGAGCATGCAGAGATGGGAAAACTATAAATCTAATTTCTCAATATTTTCTACCTCTTACTAAGCAGTGGTTTTGGAGGTCTCCAGAGCATAATTTGGGGTTGGAAGTGTTGCTCGTTCCTTAGAATGATTGCCAAAGGCATGGTTCTAAGGAACTGAAACTAGACATCTTCGATACCTCTCCTACGGTGCAAACAGTTTCGATTAACGATCAACAAGTAGAAAGTTATGATCTCGCGAAGTTGGGGTTCCTAATTTTGTAGTTTTCTAAATATTTGTAATTGTGTTTATTGTTTTATTCCCTAGAAACTCTTCAGTTCGAAGTTGCTTGGAATCCTAAGACTGTTGGGATTCCAATTTTGTATTTAAAACTCATTTTGGAGCAATGAATGATAACTTTCCTTACGCACAACTCTTCTACGAGTTCTTCTATTGTCCATTTATTAACAATACTTACAGGTTTCTGCATACCTATTATTGTAACTGAATTCGCCATCTTAATTCAGATCATGCATGCACAATGTTTTAGACCAAACAAAACTCCTTTTTTTTTCCTTGAAACACACAATTGAAAAGCCCTCAAAAAATATGTCAACTGATTTTTATTAGTTTTAAACACTTACTGTTTGCTTTAGTTCACAATTGTTTCTCTTATAGAAACATTGTTTGCAAATTGTTAAGGAGCTTTCATTTCCTTAGTTATTCAATCAATACCTTAACAGTTTTAGGGATTGCCCTAAAATCACAAATTCAATTAAAGCAAAAAATGTAATATATTTAGAATTATAACTTAATTAATTAAAATGTTTTAAGCAAGATAAATCTTGGTTTAGGTCCTGCAATCGTGTTAGACAATTTTGGAAGTATAATTGATAAGACCAATTATTTCTACAAGGGTTAAGGATAAAAAAACACATAAGTACATATATATATTGATAATTTTTAGATAAATTATGCAATATCTATAGTTCAATTTTAGAATTCAACCATAATAGGGGTTGAATGAGGGAGGCATGATAGGGTGCCTAAAGCATTTGTCACACTATGCCCGAGGCAGATATAACACTCCCTCTTGGCCCACATGTGGCAGGATGCCATCCATCCAACATGGGGTGGCCTACCTAGTGAGAAGCTCATCTCTGCTCTCCCAATTCGTGTCACTTTATTCACCCGCCTATGATTGTGACTTCTCTTAATTCAATTCTAATAATCAACCATTGTAGAGATTGGAGAGGAAACCCCAACAGGGCGCTCAGAATATTCCTCTTATCTAAGTCCAAGGGTGGATAGAACATTCCCCCGTGGCCCACACATTGCAGGATGCCATCCATCCATCATGGGGTGGACTACTTAGAAGGAGAAATTCGTATCCGCTTTCCCTCGTATTTTCTTACTCTCATCCACATGATTGTTTGTAGGAGAATGAGTAGATTTGATAAAAAAAGGAGTAATCCGCGTAATACTTCTCCATCTCAAGTTTGATCTATATTATTTATATAAACTAGCTGAATCATTATGGCAACAAAAGTTTCATTCAAAGAGAGTAAAAGGAACAAAGATTGGAAAGGAGATATAATTTGCTTTGCCAATTTTTGAAAAAAGAGATGAGCAAAGTCTCATCACTGGCTGAAAAATTTGGAATTTATAGAAAATTACAATCTTTACCGCATAATTGTGCACGTACATATCTTCGCCAACATTGCTTGCTGGAAGACCCAGAGCCAATTATAGAGACTTACAGATAGTAATCTAAATTGGTCCTTATTTTACCATCATTAACTATACCAAATTAATAAAATTCATAAGTTAGGCAACATCTTATTTATGCATACCACAATACTTGCTATAACACAAGATGGTTGTATTCTGAAATGCAGATCCCTTGAACTCAATACTGATCTTCTTCAACGATGATCAAATGATGCCCATCTCAAATGAATTGATCTCCCTTTTATACCTTATCATGTAGGGAGTCACAATGTTTTACAAACGTTACCTTAAAGGGTGTAACCCTTCATCCTTGATCACTGACCATTAATCTCTTCTTAATTTTAATTAATTGCTGCCAGTGAATTTTAATTTAACTAAATTTTAATGCCTTTGGTGATCCAAATAAAGCTATGACTAACTTGGCAAGGCATAACATATTTTCTTTTTAGAGCATGCACAGCAGTTCGAGGAAAAGCCAGACAAACAGATTTGTGTCAAAAATTGTCTCCTCTAACATGGGATTCCCTTGTGGAAGTGTACCGGTGGTAACATAGCAATTCATACCTCTCATTCATTTCAACATATGTAGCAATATTAAACTGCAGCGATGACTTAATGAAAACACATATATTAGGAATTTAGGATATAATGTTCTCAAATGAATCATATTGGAATAATATATTATTCACTGGATAAATATCATGGAATATAATATATTCACTGCAGAAGCAACTCCACATAACAACACCTGATAAATATATATATCTGAATATGTCCTTAAGACTGAACTATATAAGTTCATACATATGATGATCAACTGAAATCTATTTAATGCCCTTTGACCATTCATTTATATTTTCTAATTATATTATATTATATTTTTATTGCTATTTTATTATTAAATTCCATTTAAAAAGAAAGGGATTATTACAGCTTACAGTTAAGAGGAGGCATTTTGCTCATTTTAGATATGACCTCTCGGGAAGCTTCTTCAACTTCCAAAGGATTCGGATAGTCAAGTACCAGTTTTAATCTGTTTGACATTTGCACAAGTCTCTGATTTTTTGTTTGTCCTGCGGGAGATGAACATTGAAGAGACCATTATCAGATTCCACACTCATCTCTAATGATGCATATGCTTCTAATCTTACCCAGTTTAACATTTGAAGCCCTGTCAAAATTCAATATCTATGAGTTGGTAATAGGGGTGTTACTGTAACTCCTTTCTTTTCATCTGGACTACACTTGATCCTTTAACAGGAGATACTTGTAAGCTGTATGCATATCTTAGTATCTCAGGTTTTAAATGTTTTACAGATATATAAGCTAAATGTAATTTACTTTTACCTTTACAAAGGATTTATCAATGAGAATTGTAATGCTTTTTAATGTTTATGTTTCTGCCCTTTGTTTTCTATTCTTCTAGTGATTTATGAGCACTTTTCAGTTTTAATGTTGTCTCTGTTGATTTGTTAAGTTTTGTCAATATATGGTTGTGGATTTGTCACCAGTTATCATGTGTACCTTGTATTCTATTTACTTGTTTGTTGTAGAATCTATGTTGCGGAATTGGTGTTGGTCAAAATGCAAACGTTTTACATTCTCAAGAATCTATTATATTTGCTTTTCACCTACTTTCATTTATTCTACACATTACAATTTAATGTGGGGTGAAATTTGCCTAGGGCAGGGCTAGTTCTAAAGCTTATCTATTATCATTATGGTTTATATAGGTAGAACTTATATGCATGATTATGATTTTTTTTTGTGTGTATTTCAAAGTGCTTTGGAAATAAATGTCTATATTGGAATGAAACTTTTAGGGGTCTGCACTTTTAGCTTTTGACCTTCTTGCTTGAGTTCTCTAGATTTAGCCTTCTTTGAAATAGCAAGCTATGGTTAAATATTGTATCTTCAGAATTATTAACATTATGAATTTTTATTTTTTAATGTTTTACAGTTAAGTGAGATTGAATAATTGCTTCTTGCAACTTGATTTTTTGCACAATGTTTAAGGCTTTGGTTTCCCACTAGCTAGAACATTGTTAGTGTTTTCTTAACTTGTTTGAAGCTGACTATTGTATTTTTTTGACTTCGGATCACAGTTTGGTGAAGTAGATATAGATGGATCGTTAGTGGCTACTCAAACAACAGGTGGAGAAGACATTGTTATGCTCAATAATGGGTGCCTTTGTTGTACAGTACGGGGTGATCTGGTCCGAATGCTTGGGGAGCTAGTGCGTACAAGAAGAGACAAATTTGATCATATAGTGATAGAGACAACAGGTGAGATAGTTTTCAGCCTATTGTTAGATGCTTTAGTACGCTACCATGATTACATTTAAGTCCGTTGTTCACATTAGGTGACAATCAGGGCATTGAGATGGTCACTGAACATACATGCCATGTCTTTCATGCTTTTAGTTTTTTGACTCTTCATGATGGCCTTTTTGTTGGTCACCATTATAATCAGAGAATGTAGAAATTGCACATTCAATTCAACAATTACATTTTTGTTTTTCTTAATGTGACTTGTTATCTTTGAGATCTTTTGAGTTTTGTAGGTTTTGAAAGTGGAGTATGACATTGGTGCATGTAATAGAATTGGAGGAACCTTCTATGCATTACTAGAGTACACCATGAAATGAGAATACAATTCCCTTTATTAGGAACATTGCTTAATGTTGATTATTGTAATTTTTCAATTTTGAAGGAATGATTAATGTTTCACCTTTGCCCATATGAATGAAATAGTAAGAGACTTTTATGAGATGATTATGTGATTTGAAGTTATCTGCTTATTGTGATTTGTGACTGTTAAATCACAGTTTCTTTATATTCTAGAACAAGGAAAAATGTATTGGATGCTTAATTCTTGCATATTTGCTAAGCTTATCTGAGGAAGTACCATGCAAATATATAAAACAGCTGTTCCTTAAATTTGTCTCATTTGTTTAATCTTACTATGGTAGGTTGTTTTTGTTTCTCAATGGAACTTTTTCTTTGCTCAGTCTTGACAGAGTTACAATCTCCTTAACAGTGATGGTCCATGCCATAGTTATAAGACCCAGACTTGGCAAGCTTATCTTTGACTCGGACTCAGACTTGACACCTAGACTCTGCAAAATTTTGACAAAGACTTGCCGCCAAATTTAAAGCCAAGAAATTTAAAGATTTTTAAGGATTTAAAACTTGTTTCATGCATCCTTCAATAAATAAATCTTAAAGACACTAATCTCATCAATTAGAAGCTACTTTGAACACATACACAACTTTACATTGATCACACAAGTATAAATGCAAATTTTAGCTGAATGGAATAAGTTAAATAACACATCAGAGATATAAATAGTGTCAAATTTCTACAAAATTCATGGAATATGAAATCCATGGCAGCGAAGGTTCAAAAGAAATATCAAAATAAAATCTAGAAGTCTATGGCTCAGAGGAGCCTATATCACTTGACACCTCAACCCTCCCACGTGTGCATCTAAGATAGGTTCTGGATGATGTTGCGGCCATGATACTCGCCTTTGTCTCAGGGTCAGCCTCAGTGACATCCACATCATCCACGGGCTCCTCCAATGGGTCTCCTTGTGCTCTAGCCTCCTCCTCTACCTTCGCCACTGCCTCTGCCTCTGCCTCTAGATCCACTTGATCAACCCATGCCAAGTTATCATCGCTGAAGACAGGATCATCAATCTCAGTGTTCTGTTGAATATGTTGTCATTGATGTCAAAGGTTGATGATCTTGGTCATTAAAATTTTAGAGAATTGGATTGAGCGGCTTGAGGTGCGAGCTGCTTGACGTGCTTGAGGTGTTTGACCTGTTTGAGCTACCAGGTTATCTGGTTGAGCTACCTGAGTATCTACTCAAGCTGCTTGTGTGTCTTCTTTAGTTACTTGTCAGCTGCTTAGGCAGATTATTATGCCATGTCAGCATTTATATATTCAATGTTTGCATCCTTCTATGCGATGGTTTAAAACTTTAAACGGTTAAATTTTTTAATATGAGTTGGGTGGTTTGGCTTCAGATTTATTTATTTATCCTATCTTTTCTGACAGTGTTTTATTGAAAAGTATTGATGCGTTTGCAGGTGGAAAAAATATTTCTATTGCAGAATACACAGTCAAAACCAGAAGCTCTATCACAAAAATACTTCTGCTGGGCATTGAAGAAAATTTCTTGTGTGAGGATTATTTTTGCCTACGTGAAAGGGAACTTTCATATTGTCGGAAATATACTGAGGTGTTTTTCTGAGCATCCAAAATAGAGCTGTGCGTATTTATTGCCTTGTGTGTGTGGGAAGAGAGAAGAGCTGTTGATACCTTTTTTAAGCTCCCAGCGTTTTAAAGGGAAAATCGTGCATTCCTTTAAAAGATTGAAACAGGTGACAAAAAGTCAACGAATAAACAGGGTCAATGTATTTTATTGAACAGCATGCTCCTGTGGTAATATATAAGGTCAAGCTTAATACAAAATATGGGATATTTGTGTTTTATGTGAAAAGTTGGAGTCATTGTCTGAAGATTCTGTTGGAGAAGGCAGGTTAAAAAAAGGGAATGGACACATGATAATTTTGGGCTGTGTTTATTATTTTTTCTTGCAAGTGGGCTGAGGAGTTGGTGTGTAGTCGAGAATATGTGAAGTCGATTTGTTTTAAAAATAACGAGCTATAGTTGAGTCATATTTTTTGACAAGGGCTGTGTTATCTATCAATGAATGGTTAAGTGTGTGAATGGGCCCTTGTATGTGTTGATGTTAGTTTTGTACCACTACATAACATATAGCAATTGAATACTTGATACAGCGTACCAAACACTCAACCCTCTCTGAAAAGTATATAAGATACTCCAAGGTTCCTTACACTTGTGGATACTAACTCAGTTATAAAAATGTGATTTGCTGGTAATCACTTCGGCGGGCTTACGTTGTTCACTTGAGGATGTCAAATTCTCGCTATGATGATAATGGTATTTAGCTTTCCAATGTATACTCAATGATTTTCCAATTTATATCACTTCCAACTTTGCTCTTCTAAAACTTCAACTACTAGATTACTTCTTGCTTTACTACTACTCCTATGGAATGGAAAGATTGGCAAATGGACGGGGATCAACCTAATGAAAGCTTGCCAGTGGCGCTACCTCCATAGATGCAATGATTCAAGGGGAATGAGACTAGATTACCACACAAGGCTTCTTAACAAGCCGCTAAGATGCTAGTGGCCTAGTATATACATCCCTATCAAACATTTACCAATATCACCCTACAACTAGCCATCTACTTCTATTCTAACAACATGAAATGAAATCCTATTTTAATTTGAGAGATGAGAAGAAACATGCAATACACCAAAATGATCATGTATATCCACCATGCAAACCACAACAATGAATAGAGAACAATTTTGATAATATTTTGGCAACAATTCTCCAACATAACTCCCTTTACAAATGAGTACAAATGGCCTTATATAGAGGCTCAAAATTACGACGAGTGGCCAAGATTAAGGGGCAAAATCAAGGGCCAAGATTAAACCTTACAAACCCTAATTATGGTCACCATTTTCAACCAATTACATGAGGGCACCAACTTTGTGGGCCAATGAGAAAATTACAATAATTTGTCAACCAATGAGAACATAGGACACTTGACATGATTTGATTGCATGCACATGAAATTGCCACCTTATCAACCTTTATCTTATAAATTCATTTAATTCTTGAGATGAGGTGAAGCCTTGGATGCTTGAGCTTGTCCTTAGAAACTTTCTCATCACCACTTGAACTTGATGTCCTGACCTCAAAAGGGTGAGGTCTCCATGCACTTGGGGTAATCTTGCCTTTACCTTGGTGGCTTGCCTAGATGCGAACCCTTTTGCAATTTAAGAGCCTTGCTCTTGGCCACTGCCTTGAAATCAAACTTGACCCCATCAACCTATCTTCTCGCTTTCCACCTTCATTATTCTTGCCTTCTTTAACCTTCATGGCCTTCATAGTCTTCTTCAACCTATCTCTCAATTGTATCATGTCAATGGTACTGATGTTGGTGTCTTGGACTCGCTTTAATTTCGAGAAGAAAGTGGTCTTGGGCGTCATATCTTCCTTGTCTCCTATTTTGGTATTAATTCCCTTTGGGTTCTTGCTTGCACTAGCATCCGCCATGGAGTGGTTCATGCAAGTAAGAAGGGAAAGAATCCAATCAAGACAATCGAGAAATCTGCTTAATGAGCCAACCTTCTTTCAATCCTGAAACTTATCTCCGACACCCAAACAAACAATCACCAAAGAAAAGATAACAATTAAAGAGAAAAAGTTAAGCAATTCACCAAATTTTGCAAATTCATCCTCAAAATGGTAGGGCTTCTTTTACACCAACAAATTCTCCTCCAAAGAAAAAGAAGACAACACCAAAAAATGCACTCCTCCTTGCAAAATTTTGCTCTTTTGCTACTCCAAGAGCTCCTCCTTGGCTACCAAGAGACAAGTGAGAAATGAATGAGAAAATGAGGACACAAGCCCTCCCTTTATACTAATTTTTTGCCTCTTCAAATAGGGCCGACCTGCATTGGAGGGAAAATAAAATTAATTAAATTGCCAAACATATAACCCAAATTAAATGCATTAAATCACATAGCCTTGGGTATTTAATTTAAATTTAAAATTGGGCCAGCCTATTGCAAAAACAAAAATCTGTGCAATAGCATGTTAATTTTTTTTAAAAAATGAAATTGGGCCACTCCAAAAAATAATCCATATGGGGCCCCTAAACATTGAAATTAACCAAGCCATGGCCCCAAAAAATTAAATTAATTTAAGGAAAGGGCAGATTTAAATTAAGAAAGCCACTTGCATTGAATTGTGCAAAATTATGGATTTAAATTAGCCAAATCCGAAATTATCAAAGACCCAAAAATTGAAATTTTGAAAAAAGGTCATTTAGGCCTCCAATATAGCTTTAAACCTTCCCCATTGTGGACCCAATAACTTACCTTGAATTTCACACCTCTTAGTCCTTAAAATACATTGAATTTAACACACAAAGGAGCCCAATTTAAATTTCTAAATTACAAACACTCAGCCCCCCAAAAAAAATGATTTTAATGCATTTAATCATGACAACCAAAATTAATTTTTATTATTTTGCAACCCAAAAAAAATCATTTAGCAATTTAATTTCCATTGGGCCATTAATTTTTTATATATTTTGCAATTTATTATCTCTATTTGGCAATTAAACTCAAATTTGGAAATTTAATTCAAATTTTTACTTAATTTCATTTTCACCACCAAAAATTTACAAGGTTTTCCCAAAAATATCCAAATTCACAAATAAATTTTGAAAATGTTCAAGTTTTTCAATTACATCAATTTTCAAAATTCATCCAAGTCCAAAATTTGCAATTTTATCCTACTAGATATTATTCTAACATCGAAAATAAAATGTTCTCATTGAATTTCATTTGGCCTAAAGACAAAATCGACCGCTTAGGAAAACCGAGTTTCAGTGCAAGGTGAAAACAAGCAATACCCCCAGACGCTTCAAAATCATCGAAGGTTAAAATTTTCATTCCAAAACCTCTGGATCTACCAAAATTCGCTAAGGCATCCGAATACCCGGATCTAGGAAAATTGCCAAGGCCCGCTCAAAAAAATTGGGGGGTCCCCAAATTCTTTGGGGCGATGATGTGAAACCTCACAACAGTATGTCTGAAAACCTTAGTGATATCTATTTTCTAGTGCGCCATTCTGGTTTGTTGTAGTTGACTACCTGATTTCTACGGAGCAGTTTTACGTGTTTTGGGTGGGTGTGTGAGTGCTGGTAATGTGAATTGAGAAAAAGTGAGTCGTGATTTTTGTAATGATGCCGAGTCGAGCAAAAGAGTGGGATTGAGCTTTGAGTTTTGAATTCTGGGTTGCTGTGCAATATCATTTTGGAATAGATGTTTCAAAACAGGAAGTTGTATTGTTCTTTATATAGATATTCGAGTTGTCCTTTGATAATGTGAAGTGGTGAAAAATAAATATTGGTTGTGAGAGATTGGAAGTTCAAAAAGCTAAGTCGCTGGTTCGGGTTTGGGTTTGAAGAACCGGTTTGCCGGTACGGCAAAATTTTGAAATGGGGTTTGGGTTCGTTAGTACAAAAACATGTAAAAATTATACACACACACTCACACATTCACACGCACACACACATATGTATGCAGCCTAGAAGCATGAATTAAGATTAAAATGCCACATAGTATCATAAAAACAACAAAAACACTATAAACTTGTAATCATAGCATCATATCAACCTTAAAATATAAAAATAATAATATTGAGTTCAAGTATCATTGGTTTGACTTTCAATAAGTGGAACTTTATACTAAGTTTCAATCATCGAATGGATTATCTAAATCTTCATCTTCTTCTTCATCAAAGGCATTAGCTGATTCACAAATAGTTGTCCCCTATTTTTTTAATAGTTGTTCCCTACCATCCCCTAATTTGGCCTTGACCCATACTTGTATTGGAAACATGTCCCCGTCCCCTAAAATGTCCGTCCCTGAAACTCCGTGGAGCATAGATCAGCAATTCTGCATTGAATAACCTCAAGAGTATTCAAGAAGAAAATACTTGATTTCTTCCTATTGATTTTAGTTATAGACTTATAAAAGTATGTCTATTGTTTACATTTCAATATTTTATGTCATTTCATTTATGAAACTTGGAGCCTTTGGACATTTTTGCTATATGTACGCCATATTTTTACAATGAAAATATTTGAATTTTGTTAATTTGCTATGTATTGAGCTTCTAAAATGTCTCTGGTGAATGGTTTATCAATGTTATGATATACATATTTGAAATCTCTCCCTCTATATCAAAATTCCCCTATTTTTTTAATAGTTGTCCCCTACTGTCCCCTAATTTGGCCCTGACCTGTACCCGTATTGGAAACACGTCCCCGTCCCCTAAAATGTCCGTCCCTGAAACTCCGTGGAGCATAGATCAGCAATTCTGCATTGAATAGCCTCAAGAGCATTCAAGAAGAAAATACTTGATTTCTTCCCATTGATTTGTTAGCCTGAAGTAAATAAGTAGATGTCTAGAACCCTTTAAAAGCTAAGTGCCCCATCAATTTAAGCCAAACCCATCAAGGTTGTAGCATCAACAAATTGCAAATGGGTTTGCGAGCTAAGCTTCTGAGCCTAGGACCAACCATGAATAAGCCCTGTCAATTTATGATGTTTTAACAATTTACCCAAACCTTTTTCCATCAAAACAAGTGAGGAGACAAAGGATCTTCTTGTTTGAGGTCTTTGGAAGCTGAAAAAGGAGCTGGTATCTCTAAGGGGATACCATTGATAAGAACAAAAAAGGGTTGAGGCTACACAACTCATAACCCATTCATTCCATTCTGAGATGAATCCAAAAGCAGATAAAATATCTTAAAGAAAGGACCAGCTGACTCTGTCTATAGGCCTTAGAGATTTCCTGTTTAATAAACATGGCCTTCTCCTTTGTAATAACACTGTCATACTCCCAACCAAAATGCTCAACATTTCCTTTGCGTATTTTGTCAAATAGTTTTTAAACTTCTAGGACTGTTAAGTTTCCTTGTTGCAGGATTATATAAGTTCCTTTGCAGAGTAAATGTGAAATAGAACATTCATTGGAAATAAAGTCGATACACATAACAAACTATAGTACAATTGCTTATCAGGCAATACAAAGAAGTAATACAACTCGCAGACAATACACAGAAGACTTATAACAGATTCTTGCTAATCAACAAATAATTATGTTTGAACAAATTCAAGAATATCTATGAGCAGCTACAAGAGTGTTTTCCAGCATTCACAGCCAAATAAGAACAATAGTCAATACACTAACATTCCTTTGTAAATGCCGAATTCATTTGATTCAATTGCTTGAAGTAATACCATGCTTCCGCTGATAGCGGTATCCTCCATATTAACCACTGCAATCTTGACAATGGACTTGGCACAATGACCCAATAATGTGTCAATATATGCTTTATGATTATTGGTATCTTCCTACAACCACCGTGATGATAATGATAAGCTAAGTCATAGGGTTCGCCGAATTTTCAGCTTGAGGTTCGAAATTCGGCGAACCCATAAAAAATCATTAAATTCGTAAAAGTTTGGCTGAAGTTCGTACGGATAAGAAAGTCCGACGTTTAAAAAAAATAATTTTCTGCAACTGGGAGCTCTGGTTTTGTGACACTGATCACTATAAGCTTCGGCACAAAATCTGCGTTCATCCTGCAACTGGGAGCTCTGGTTTTGCGACGCTGGTTAGTGCCTACAACTGTGGGCTCTGGTTTCGTGATGGCGAGTTTTGCAGCAAGCTGGTTGGCGACCGCCGATTAACATCTTATCGCTACTCGATAACTCATGGTTTTTTTTATCGACACCTGAAATTTTTGTTTAATGTTTAGTTTTATTATTATAGTTTGACGTTTTAGGTTTTCGATTTCATTTTGTTTTTACTATTTATTTTTAAAAATATTTAGTGAAATGAAACAAATTTTATTATTTTCTAAGTTTTAAGCTTATTAGTTTTTATTTAAATATTAATATTTAGTATAGCTTATTTATTATTAGTTTAATTTATGTGTAATCTTAAATGTAATAAATTTAAATATTTTTATTTTTTATTATTTTTATTTTATTTTGTAAGTTAAAATAAAATATCTATATATTTTGATTTTATATTTTAAATGATATAATTTAATTATTATATTTTGTTTTATAAATTTAATATTTTTTATATTAAAAACTAGTTTTATTTTTATTTATTTTGAAAATGTGATATATTTTTATAATGATTTCAAATCTATGTTGTAATGTTAAACTATTTTTATAATTTATTGGATGTACTTATATTTTTAAAAATATTATAAAAAATTATATAAGGCGAATTTAATGCCGAATTTTTTTTTGAATTTTTTGGCCTTGCCGAACTTTATCCAAACTTCATAGTTGTCGAACTCAAACTCGAACTCAAACCTTGTGACTTAGATGATAAGCTGGTCGATTGTTTAGTGCAGTCCTAAACCCGTTTCTCCCGGAAAATTCCAATGCCCAGCAATGCTAAGCATTCAAGATGCAACTCACAGGTGAACTGTAACCTGACCATGCTTCAGGATTTGAATGCAACCAGACATTATACAGAAGATGACTTGTCAGTAGTTTCAATGCAAGATTGATTTATCGTTGCCTGAACAAACAAGAAGCTGATGCAGAAGAGAGCAGCCCGATATAAGGTCGTTGCCAAAATAGAAGAGCAGATATTATTTGCCAAGCTGTGCTGGTAGTCTGGGATTGACACATTCCAACAATGCAAGGCTATTCCAAATCGTTAACTTTTCCGTGGGCTTCAGTGTTTGTGTTTGTAGTTCTGGTGGCCCGCACACTGAGATTTCCAATATTCTATTGCTCTAACATGTAAGTCAACGAAACCTGATATATTTAATATTCACGACATGAACAAGAATATAACTCCCGTTATAAAATAAGTGTGAACTTATTCTTGACTACACAGAAAACATTAGAATATTCAACCACCTTGGACTGCAAACAATATTAAAGGTTTCTAACTCCACAGGACTTCGATACGATCAATACTAATATGTAATTACACCCCGAAACACAGAGGGAAATGCTGAAAATGGATAGTCTGGAAAAATGGAACTTTTGATTATCAAATAGTTAAAATAGAACTTCCGTTTGGCCCAGTATTTTGATTTCTGTGGCAAAGTATTGCGATAATAAACAATAATCTTCAAATGAACTCTTTTAGAATATATAATAATCAAGCTTCCACAAAAACTATTCATTTGCCAGCCATAATGAATTTATCCTGAACAATACACAAATACCCCTGAATATCTGTAATGAATCTTTTCTCTACATATTGTAATAAACCACAGAAGTTTTTCTTGCAAATTTCACCATTAAAGCCCAATTGAAGAACTTTGTGATTCTTCCCCTTCCACCTAGGGCAGATCTCTCACTGCCGAAAATGGAAAACTGAGAATGAATCAACAATTGTTGAAATAATTAATCCAAATCATACCTTCTACCCATTCCCAAATCTCTTTTATAATAATTATTATCTGTTATATTCCTGTACCACCACTGTTATTAATTAATGGTATAATTAACTCTCTAAAGTCTATTTAATAATTATTCAAAATTTGTCATTTGATATCAAATCATTAAATTTAATTCTTTTTTTAGACTTTAGAAATTAATTTCTTTTTAAAACCTTTCCAAATGGGGGACATTACTTCTTTAGGTGCAGCCATAGAATGAATAGCAGAAGCCACAACCACAATACCGTCTAGAATATTATGTCCTTGCTCAAATCCTCCTTGCAAGAGAAATCAAAGGCTAATAGCCTCATGGGAAATGTCTTGGAAAGAGGACAATTGCTTGTATTGAGATGGGGGAAGCAATAACATTTCTGCTTGTTCAATCTTTCACAACATTAGCAAAGAAAGAAGTATTTCTATCACCTTCCTGAAGCCAATCTACCTTGAATTTTTTGTTTCCAAAAGATCTCTTCTCTAAGCTTCCATTCAGCTAACTCTTTGGAAAACAAAGCTTACTCCTTCAAAAGCTCTTCAATCTAAGTTGTAGGGTTTGGCCCTTGGCGCCTCTGGTATCAGTCCTAGTCCAATATGCCTGCGGGTCTGGCTAGGGTGTGCGCCAAGGGACGCCGGTTTGTCTAGGGTGAACTTGGGTTAACCTAGGGCAAATTTGAGTGAACCCGGATGCCCGAGTGCCTCCCTTATTATTTTTGCAATTTTTTTTTTTTGAAGTCTATGACTTCTAAAAAGTGAAATGAAATCCTAAAAGTAAGTTTTAAAACACTTAGGGAGGTTATTTTTCTTGATTTGTTTTGCAAGCAATTGTTTTTCTATTGCATGTTGAGCAAAAGTATGGCTTCTAGCATCAAATAGAGGACTTGGAAAATGAGAACACTACTAGTGCAAGTGAAAGTGGCATTGGCATTGGCATTGCTTGTGGTTCATCTAATGCCAATGATGATGATGATGATCATGGTGCTGATGATTTAGAGAATCCTTTTGATGATTAAGACTTAAAACTAAAGCTACAATTGTTGAAACAATGATACTCGATATTATTTTTTTAATACCTTGATATTGAACTTGAAGTATGTGATGCTATGATGGTATGATCATGATGCTATGATTACAAGTTTATGATGTTTTTGTTGTTTATATGACATTCTGATGCTATGCTATGTGATGTTGATGCTATGTGACATTCTAATCTTAATTCATGCTTCTAGGTTATATATATATATAATTTTTTTTTACATTGTTTCATACTAACGGACCCAAATATTCCATTTCAAAATTTTGCCGTAGTGGTGAACTGGGTTCCCGAATCGGCAACTTAGTTGTTAATCACACCGTTATCCTTAATCTAGGAAGTAATTCTCTCAAGTTGTTTTTAAATAGTAGATTTTGATTGAAAAACAGTTCCAAAAGAACCCTATTCCTATTCAATCCCCCATGATCACCTGGTAAACCCTATTTTCTATTTTTGCTCCTCATTGCTCTTAGTCATGAATTTTTTTATCTCTATCAATTAGATTCTCTTTCTTTTGTTTAAACATTTTATTTATTATTATATGTAATCTTTAGATTTATTTTGATTTAAGATCTTTTGTAGATTTATTTTGATTTAAGATCTTTTGTAGATTTATATTATTCTAATTCAATAATGATTTTTTTTACCAATTTTATTGGTTGATGAACTTAAAGTTTTCAGTTTTCACCTTGCCAAACTCAAACATGAACATGGATCTTGTGATATAGATCCCATAGACACTTTGTGTCCTTCATCTTCCCAACACCTCTCTCTGTTGGATTCAGGTGTGGAAAGGTAAGTACTGAGAGGGGAGGGGTGAATTAGTACTTCAAATCACTTTTAAACTTTTCTGAACTTCTTTAACATTCATTTACT
This sequence comes from Chamaecyparis obtusa, assembly GCA_027943335.1. Classification (NCBI taxonomy): domain Eukaryota; kingdom Viridiplantae; phylum Streptophyta; class Pinopsida; order Cupressales; family Cupressaceae; genus Chamaecyparis; species Chamaecyparis obtusa. The sequence continues at coordinate 232,966 of BSBK01001858.1, read as the reverse complement.
GATTACTTAACCTTTGCATGCATCATATGAAAATAAATAAACATAAGATAAACATCATACATAACACATTGATTTTGGTATCGCAGAAATCCTTTTTAGAGGATAAAAATTGCGGTGGGGATGACACCCACAACTCTTCACTAATGCAGAAATAAAGTTGTTCGGTTAGAGCTACAATGCTTAGCTATTTTTGATAGCTTACCCTGTTAAAGGTATTAACCCTGTTAAGAGTTCTAAGACTACTAAGTCTACTCTGTTAAGAGATTTCACAACTCTAATCTAAGAATTGTACCCGGTTAAAAGATTTATATATAAGATCTCTTAAGATCTGCTTGGTTAAGAGACTTATACAATTGTGATTAACTTATAATCAGCAACAACAAAATGCCTTTCAAATGTGCATCAACAAATGCTTATCAGACTCTATATGCTCATCAATCCATTACTGCATACTGTGTATCCATCATACTGACCAATTCAGTCGTTGGTAGCTTGATTTTGAATCTCTTCCTCAATAATCTGATACTCGGTTCCTTCTCTGTTTATTCACCTTTTGCTCTGATCTGCAATCTCCAATTGCTCTTCAAATGCATATGCTACCATACTGATCTTTTCACTTTGATCTTCTTATATACATCTTCTTGAAGAGGTGCTAGAACTTCTAGAATCTTCATCTTCAAGCGGTGCTACCATTGGGTACACTTCCAGTGCATATCCATCCTTAATTATCATTGGCTGAACTCACCTTGTAATCATGTGTAATCATTTGATTTCAATCTCCAATGTTCTGTTATTCTATCTCCTCGAGATTTGTAAACCGTTTTCTGATCGGTGTCCAGGCTCAATGTACTTAGATTTCATTTGGTGTTGCCTTGCTCTACTCGGTAATACGTTTTCTTTATCTCGGTAACTAAGTTCTCTTCTCGGCTAGGTGCTCGGTAGAACATGGTTCTCGGTGCTCGGTTCTGCCTCGCTTGGTGTCTATGCTAGCTTTCTCTTTAACTGAAGTTCCTTGTTAACTAATTCCTTTTACCGACTGTTTTCTCTTCCTTACTGACTCATCTTGTCTGCCTTACCGAATGACTTTGACAAACATAATGACTTCCATATAACTAATGACAACAAAATTACTCTTAGGAGTACCACTCTCAACATGATTCTTCTAGTTAAAGTAATGAAATTTCAACATAAAATTGTGTATTGCAGCCAGTACATCTTTGAAGGACTTATGAAAATATAAATATCAAGAGTTTGTTGTATTGTTGCTTCACATCCTCTTCTGATAGGTTCTTTTCAAAATAACCAAATTGAATTCTTTATTGCACTCTTTGGTTTTTTTTTTATAAAATTTCAGGAACATAGTCATGTGAGAAGAGAAGATAAACCAGCTTTCAAGAAAACACACAAAACACCACCTCTTATTGAAAACTTGGAATGCAAGATCCTGACCTCTTTACTCACCATCCTTCCACGATTCCGTTTGATGTGGACTTTTCCGGAAACTGCTAAACAATTTAAATGTGAATTGAAAAGTGGAAAGAAAAGGTGGATAGAGATGTTAGAGCTATCTGCTAGACAAGGGAAAATTTACAAGGAATGGATGAAGTTTGTTTATTGGGCTGTATTGACAATTGATAAGAAGTCCTCTAAAAACTTTTAACTTGCTTGGTAAGTTTTTCTTCAGTACTGGGACACCATGATAAAAAGTTACGCACTCTCCTAGTTTGGGAAAACTGGACAAGTACTTGTTGGCAATAGACTTGTGATTTATTTACTTTAGAAAGAGGAAGACTTTAAATTAAATGTCTGCCCATAGTGGACTTTGTTCAACTGTTATGTTGTAAAGTGATAAGCATATTTGCAAGGAAAATAAGGAATATGAATTTTTAACAATGGAAATATGACCTTTAAGAAAGGGCAAAGGAGATACCTACAAATATGTATTGTGTTTTCAAGCAGGTTGAAATTTTAGCTTGAACATGCTTATTTTCATGTTCTACAAATCAAACATGCAGACATGACAAATTGAATTAGCTTGCGTTGGCTTTTTTGTAGGTCTTGCAAATCCAGCTCCTGTGATCCAAACATTTTATATGGATCACAAGGTTGCACATCATGTAAGGCTTGACGGAGTAGTTACTCTAGTTGATTCAAAACATGCAATGACACATTTGGAGGAGGTTAAGCCCGAGGGGCAGGTGAATGAGGCAGTTGAACAAGTTGCATATGCTGATCGCCTTATACTGAACAAGGTTCAATCTATTGAAGAGTTATCATATTTCTTTAATCTTAGTCTAAAATTTTGAGTTGTATGACAATTTTGTGGCATTGGTTTCAGGACCATGAATAGCATTACACCTATAGTTATTTTACGTTTGAAGATATTTAGTATCTCATTTTTTTTCTATAAAAAATAGGCAGCTGTGAGGAATTGTTTTAACATTTTTCTCCATTGTTGCAGATTGACTTAGTTGGGGAAGAAGAATTGACAACGTTGACACGAAAAATCAGGGTAAGGTTATAATTCTGGCAGTTATATAAATTGAGATTTTAACAAATGTACTTGACATGTACAAGGCATGATGGTAGGCATATTTTTGAAGATAAATTCAGTGAATACCATCTCTAAAAGTACAATAGTATTACTATAGCAAAAAATCCTTTCAAGGTATGTTATCCTTAATGCTGCAAGGTAGTACTTTTTAAATGGTCTTGTGGTTATATCTTTTAGTGATTTTCGCATCTCTAAAAATATTACTTTATTGAAGCACTTGCCCAAATTTGCTTGCATGTTGTTATGTAAAATAAATTTGCAATCATGGTGTGTGGCAGAAAATCAATGCAATGGCTCAAATAAAACGCACACAGTATGGGAATGTTGACATTGATTATGTCCTCGGCATTGGTGGTTTTGATTTGGATAGGTTTGCTTTCCAGCCTGTCTTTAGGATTGTGATTCTGGTCAATTTGGCATCCTGGAGGTCAGGTTCTTAGTTTGATTATATGTTTGTTGATGAATTTATTGACATTGTAATGGCTACCACAGGATTGAATCTGAAGTTCAAATTGAAGGTTTAAAGGATCATGATGATCACCGCCATGATCACAAGCATGGTAAGTACTAGTACTATGACTTAATTGAACTCCATGTTGGTAGATCAATTGCTTCTAAAATAAATTGATTTTTGCAATCAATAATGATACATTTTTAGATATTTGGGTTTTCAAAGTGGTATTGAAGGAATTATGACAATATATACTCAAGATACCAAACATAATAAACACAAATAAACTCATTAATTTTCATGTTAGAATGCCGTTATGACGTTAATTCATGCATAAATAGCAATACACGTATGCAGAGAGATCAAGGTTACGGTTTTTGGGTCTTGTCCAAGCCAAAGGTTTATTTGGCGTAGCAGACCCCATTGTGGAATGTGTATAGGAGGACTTCTTTTCATTTGTCTGATTTTTTTGTTTGACTCTTGCACACCTAGGCTTTAGTCTAATTAATACACATTGTGATATGTGGAGGAAAAGGACATAATAATTGACGCCATACAAAATTTTTAATGTGATGTTTTTTTTGTCGTTTATGAGATTTTGCTGAAGAGGTGTACAATAAACATGAAGAGTGGAAGAGAACTTTGTAATTTGCACTTATGGGTAGTGGATTATGTTAATGATTTAATCCTAACCGGTTATTGAGAGGGGTAAATTCAATTTTTTGTATTTTCTCTGTTTAATATTCCTGTTAATACTGAAAATAAAAGAATGCTTTGACAATCATAAACAAAATCAAATGCACAGGTAACACAAGATTTATACGTGGAAACTCTCAGTTAGAAAGAAAAAACCACGGTGGGACAGAACCCACAAAACTCCACCACTACAGTGATAAAACTGCCTTGTTAAAGGCTTACAAAGCACTGGTTAGAATGCTACACGGTTAAGGGATTTAAAAGAGATCGGTTAAGATCTTGACCCTGTGAGGAGTCGCCTTATCAGAGGACTTAAAACATCAACAAAGATGTCACCCGATGAAGAGATTTATACAACATAACCTATTAGGGTTCACCCTGATTAAGGGATTTAAATATGCTTCACTCAAGAAAAGCAATGATCTTCTTTTGACACTTTATCTGTCGATTCAGATCATACCTGTTCACTCTTTCCTCTCCTTGGCTGTTGAATTTTTCTCTCTTTCACTCTTCGTGACTGTATCCCTTCTCAGAAGGCTCTGCTCGCTCTTCGCTCTTGATTTTCAACAACACATCTTCTCATGCATGATGACCTATATTTATAAGAAATTATCTTATTAAAATTACACCAAACAATGCCACCAAGCTGTAGCTCTCCCAAAAATCTTGCATGTAGAACTCTTGATCAAAAAGCTTGCAAACAGATCTTTAGTTTACCTCGAAATGCTTGCAGAAAATAAAGCTAACTCTAGTTCACTTGAAAAACGCCCTGCATAATCCAGATTGGATTATAAAGCACTAACCGGTAAATTTGCAACGAAGTGCAAACCGGTGTGCAACCTGTTAGTCATCTGCATCCTGTGGTGTCTGGCTAGACCGGACCAGTATAAACGTGACCGGTTAAGGTACACTGTTTACTCAGTAATTCTACCAGTTCACCATTGTTGTTCTATAATGAGTACCGGTGTGTTTGATGTTTTCCAATGATGACAACTAAGCTTTATGCCAACAGATTACAACCATGGGCTTTGTTGTTTTGTCAAGCAATCTTCTCACGGGAGTACTTGTGTACATAGACTTGTCTATAGTTGTGCTAATGTATGCTTCTAGGATCTTTTGGTGGTGTGTGTTGGATGAGAGATTTGACTTGGTAAGTTGGTATAAATGTTTGATTAATAATGATATACAAATAAATCCCTTAAAGAGATTAGGAATACCAGAAGTGTTGTGTCATCATATTGTATAAGGATGAAGTGATTTTGGAGTTAGTACAACATTTGGTGCTCAATGCACTAAGAGTTAATGCACAATTGATTGGTATCTTTTGTTGATTAGGGTTCTTGATATTAACTATAAAGATTCATGTTCATTTCTTGATGATAAATGTAGTCTCTCCTCTGATTTCCAAATGCCTTATTTGAAGGGAAGAGGTTAGATGGATGAATCATTATCATTAGGTAAGTTAAGATTACAATGGTTTGGCTTACCTAATTACGCTTAGTATTAACTTACTTTCAAATCGCTACTTAAGATTGACTTGGGGAATGTGGAGCAGCGCTAAGGAATGGATATTGAAAGTTTTCTTCCTCCAAAGCCAATGGGTAAAAATAGGCTTTAATGAGAAAATGTAAAGTTAGGTATACCCATGCACTAAAGAATTCCTCCCAAACAAAGAGAGACCCACCCAAAGAAGAGAGAAAAGGGACTAAGTAGGCACCAAGGAATAGCCTCCCAAATACTCAACAATTTACACTACAATTGGATGAAGATAGATGATACTGAAGAAAGTTTTCTTGCATTGAATAACATATCTTCCCATAGAAGAGATATAGTTGAAGTTATAGAGCAAAGTCGTAAAATATTGTTAGGTTTATTTCAGTAAGCTTAAGCATTGCAAGATTAACTTGGATGAATAAACTCTACTTTAGTGTGAGTATGCATATACCACTTGTAAATGTACGCATGTTCAATTGCAAGCAAGGATATGTCTAGTTGGGGTGTGTACTAAGTTCAATAAAATGTATGCACCAAAATTCAGTTGGAGGCTAATATGTACATTCATGTGGATGTTCAGCAGTGTTCAAATTGGCCTTCTTAGCCTACATCAATTGTTATAAATTGACGCATTCAAGTATTGAGCGTTATAGATTTCTTGTCAGGCTAATTATAGGCTCCTAGGTTGTATTGGGAAACACACTAATGAATGAAAACACTATTTCTTGTTTATTTTATATTCGAGTTTGTCTCTTTCTTTGAGCAATTATGTTATGATAAATGGTTACAAAGCATCTGTTTTTGGGTGGATTTTGTATGGGCAAATCTTACATCGTATTAGAGTAGGATTACATTTAGTTTAGTTTCTTTCTATTCGATAGAATTTTTTATTGGATGTTTGTTCATGGGTAGATTTTGCATGGGCAAATCTTTCATGGTATTAGAGTAGAATTGCTTTTAGTTTAGTTTCTTTCTATTCAATAGAAGTTTCTGTTGGATATTGGATGTTTGTTCTTGGGTGGATTTTGCATGGGCAAATCTTACATGGTATTAGCGTAGGATTGCATTTATGATTTAGTTTAGTTTCTTTCTATTCTATAGATGTTTCTATTGAATCTTTGTGACTCTCTGCATGCATTTTTTCCTTCGGTAAATGTTAAAGCAAACTTAACCTCCCTATTTTGTCCAAAGAGAAAATTGGTTTGTCGTTTCTTTCATCCACAAATTGGACGCATAGAGCTGAAGAGAGGGTTTCAAGTTAGTTGTTATTTGCAATTTTTTTGCAGGTATCTTTGTTTTGGAGCATGCTGGAGTAAATCCAAGTTTACTATTGTTTTGGAGAAGCCAAAAACCTTAAGATCACTTGTAAATCCATCCTAGCCTAGCCTTCCTAGCTTGTATCTATTGTTATAACTTCTAACTCATAAATTAGAATACATAAATATAGAAAGTTTATATTTGAGTTTGAAGTATCGAACCTTCAGAGCTGTCATAATTTTTTTAAGGTCCTAGTTGTGACTGTGCTTAATTTTTTTTAACTTACTATTTAGAGTTGACATTTAAAAAATAACGAAAACCATAAAATTGTTTGAGTCAATAAAATAACTTAAAAGTAAAATAAAATGGTTCTCAAGTAAATATAATAACTATTAAGTAAATAATATACCACAAAATTGATGTTTACATAAAAATTAAAACCCATGCTCCCCGAAGTTTCGGAGATAGGAATGGCAAGGGATAGCGGGACATGTTTCTGGTATCTGGGTACTTTTTGCTCATAGGGCATGATGGGATAAAAAAATTAGGGAAATTTTTTAAAATATTGAGATATTTCATACATTCATATCATAACATAGATAAAGCATTTGTCATAGACATTATGAATTGAGATTTCACATGACAGTTGACAAACAAATCAACAAAAAAAAATGCTTTTATTGTCAAGGTGCATACACATTATATAAGAATTATAACAAAATGCTCAAAGGCTCCAAGTTTCGACTATAAAATGACAAAAAATATAGAAAACATATCACTATCTCTAATCAGGAAATGCAACTAGTAGGTCTGTATCAAAATCCAAGCTCAAGTTTGAGTCATTGCTAGTATAAGGGGTGCCTCAAGTGATGGAACCTCAACCTCATCAATCTGTATTGCATCTTCGGGATCAACATCCCAACATAAGGTTGGAGTATGATAAAACTTAAGAGTTTGTCATTCCTGTACCTGCAACGCACTATGTATGACCCACCGACTTATTTGATTGTCGAGGTAATTTTCTCTCTTGATTGCTTGGATGAAGCTACATGTGGACCAATTCCTCTCTGCAATAGAGGAACTAACATACTATGAAAGAAGATGAATGGAAATTACCCTCAACTTTGGTGCATCCTTGCCATGCCACATTCACCATCCAACAGGGTTGGTTTGAGCTCTATCCAATATTGCCTCTGGTTTGTTGAACGTTGCACCATGAAGATTCATAGATGTAAGCCACCACTGCGTGCGAAGTAAAGGAGATTCCTCTTTTGTATACTGTTTTTGAAGGGCCTTCTTGAGCCCTTCTTTTTCACCTCTTCGTCATGAGATGGAGGCACACTTCCAGGATTAGCTATATGCTATTTGGGATTTAGAGCATATATGCCCAAACTGTTCCATTGTTGATTCTTGTGAAATAAGCCACATATATGCCCATGTGGAGAAGATAAAATGATGCTGCCTTTGAACCATAGTTATCAAGTCTATTAGTCGAATCCAGATTTTTTGGATTTGCTGGATCTGTCCATTTTGGCCTGGACTTCTCAATTCCTAGTTAAATTTTACCCTTTTTTATGAAAATTCTGGATTTCGGATTATTTTCTACCTTCCAAACAAGTCAATTTTTTTTTGGAACTGGTAATTATGCTTTTGAACTTGCTGAATTTTACTAGTTTCTCTATCTCATTCTTGTATTTACTGTAACTCTGTTTGCCTGTGATGTCTAGATGATCATGAAAACAAGCATGCACACAAGCACAGTCACCTACATGGTAGCGGCGTTTCCTCTGTAAGCATTGTTTGTGATGGAACTCTCGATCTTGATGAGGTAATCCTTTTCATTGTCTTACACTAAGCATAGTATATTTGATTCTTTCTGAATATGGTTAACAAATGTGTTTCTGAAAAAGACAGCCCTGAAATGACAGTATTACACATTTCTAAGAATTAGGGCCCTGAAGGCACTGTATTGCATCACTACAACATTCTATTATGTAGGAAGAACACAGAGAATATGGCAATGCACAGATTGGGACCAAAAGACTGAATCTGGTGCAGTATCATTCAAAAAATCATGAAGGAAACATAATTTTTTTGAGCTTAGTGATTGATAAGATGATAGCCCATGAATGTCAGTGTCATGTAGTTTCCACAGTCCATGTGTTAGATTTTTTCTTTTCTGGATTAAACTGTGAGATTTTTCATCATAAAGATTTCGGATCATATTGCATGAGCCATCATCAGGATAAAAGCAATAGTTAGTTTAATTCTTGTTTTTAAATTTCAAATATATGTACATTTATGATTTTAATATGTTTTGTATAGATAAACCCAACCCCCAATTTTTTCTTTTTAAACCTAATCTACCAAGTGAACGCTCAAACCCCTGAACCCAAAGTGGTAACTTAGTTCTAAACTATTGAATATCTATAAGGTTCTTTTTTGAGTAAATCTCTGACTTTGGTTATTACTGGCTCATCTTTGGAAATGCTAATGCAATGATACGGAATTACAAATTTATATTAATTCAGGAAATCTGACTTAAAATACAGATCAATGAGTGGATGGGAAAATTAGTGAATGAACGTAGCGAGGATCTTTACCGAATGAAGGGAGTTCTGTCTGTTGATGGATTTGATGAAAGATATGTTTTCCAGGTGAGCTGCCCAACCTTTCATTAGTCATTGATATAAGATAGGAAAGCAAAATTAATTGATTGGACTGTTTCTGAATTTATGAATGAAAAGGCGCACATCATCCCTTATTTTTAGAAACTATTTAAGGAATCTGTTTCACAAGGCTATTGTCCCGTTAATGTAATAGCCGAGTATTGCATGGGTAAATATTGAGACAAAAGTTAACTGATGTCTGTATCTGGTAACTATGATAATTGCATATTCTTTATTCTCACTTGCTCTCCAATGCATGGAAATTTTATTGGTAGCTTAAGAAGTTATGTACCAGCTTGCTTATGACAGTTGATTAAGGAATTTTATCATGTTTGTGGTTTTGTTTTTCCAGATATTTACTCTTGATTTTATCATATATCTACCAGACGAAGGATGTAGTGATTTAGTGAAGTGATAATGTTGTTGGTTGAAAATTTAAATTAACTGTCAACATCCCCATTTCAAAAATGCAAAAGAAAATGAAGCAATCTTAAAATTCAAAGTATTGTTTGTAAAATGCATCTTCTGGTTCTTCCATTTCCTTTTTTCGTTAATCTCATATTCTTATAAATCTTTTTGATATGTTTTTATGGTTCAGGGAGTACATTCTATTGTCGATGGATCCGTTGGCAAACCCTGGGGTAATGAGAAAAGAACCAACAAAATTGTATTTATAGGGAAAAACTTGGATGAGAAAACCTTAAGGAATGGTTTTTTGTCATGCTTATTGTGAATTTGAAAATTGATCTTACTTCGTTTACCCTATTGTTAAGTAAACGGATTTGAAATTTGGCAGAGTAATGACAACTTGTATATATTTGCTAGCAATATGATGTACGTTTTGTCAATGTTGCCATCTAAATGTTAATCTTGTAAGGTCCTATATCCTCATTGCTTAATTTACCTGTTTTTTTCGTTTGCTTTACTTCGATAGATTTTGATAGGTCTATTAAAATGCATAGAAGTAACATAAAATTTAAGCTATTCCTCAATCATGAAATCAGTTTTTAAGTTTCGAGTATATTTTGTATATTAAGAATTTAAGACCATATCCTGCTTACGCCGATGATCTAAAATGTTGACGAAACTTTTCTAAAGTCGGGCTTGTCTTTAGATTTCAATTTTAGTTGAGCTGGCCCGTGAGTCTTGGATACCTCTTGTAAGATGAATACGTGCTCAGGATCTTATTTAAAACTAATTTCCAGCTATGCGTTTGAGAGACAAAATTGAACTAATTAGAGCATAACCATAATTTGAAGTCAATAACTAAATTATAGTCACCAACTGTCAATGGCTACTTATCACAAAAAACTATATTTAAAATTGATATGACAATATTTTTGTTAGTTCTCATAATTAATATAAATCTTAAAATTGAAATATTATTTTTGTTAGTTGTCATAATTAATATAAATCTTAATGTAGTGTTGGTCTTTTATCGACAAACAAAAATGATATATCTGCAGTTTATTTGAAATGTTGCAGTTAAGAATAAATACTTTTCTTTTAAATGCATCAGTTTTCAACAATCTAGTACTTGATTGAAGATTTGTTTTTGGCTTTGATTTATTCATTTTTGCCGAATGTATCAGATCATACTCTATGATTCATCATCAGGATGAGAGTGTTAGATGAGTGAAAATGAGTGAGTGACAGAGCAAGGCGACATAAAAAGACAAGGGTAAGAAAAGTGACACAATCTGAGATATCAAAGAAGAGAAAGTCAATGAAAATAAAAATATTCAAAATTAGATCTACAAGCAAACAACGAAGAAAAATGATTATAAATATAACTATCTATAAATAAATATCAATGCATACAAGTCCTTAAATGAAAAAATAAAAATAAAGATATAAATAAAAAATCTAAATAAAAATAAATTAATAAATCATATAAAAAAGTGACTATATTTAGATGCCAATACACAGACTCTTTATTTGATTCTATAATTTTTATTTCTTCCTTAATTTTTTTTACACAACTTTTGATATATATATATATTCTTTTTCATTTATTTAATAATTTTACACTTTTATTTACATTTTTATAATGCTTGTATATTTAAGGATATATAGAGTTAGTTATTTGTGTATTAATTTATTCTTATTGTTTGATTCATGTTTGTTTTTGTTTTTATGTGTATATTAATAGACACCTACTCACTAACACTCTCTATTTGTTCTAAATTTTTTCATTGATTTTTTTGTGTATATATATGAAATCTCCTATAGATATTTGTTCTAAATTTTTTCAATTGTTACGAAGGAAATAAATACATTTTACATGCAAATTAATTTCTTTTTATGCAGTAGATTAAATTAAAAATCATATAATATTAGATCGAAATAGAGATTTGAAATTGATTGTACAGATAAATCATTACAACCTTATTTGTTCAAACAAATATGAAATACTTCTATTATTGCAAGTGTCTGTAGATGAAGACTTTACAAATTTTCTTAGTTGTGAACTTTGTCGCGAACCCACCAAAGAAATGGATTGGGTTTCAATTCAATCCATTGAGAAATCTTGAAGGTTTATGTCTTAAGTTTTTAGAATTGAAAGTTTGAAGCTCCCAAAATCTCCAAGAGAAAATAGTAAACCAAGAATGTTCAAAATGAGTCTCAATGTTCTTTAATAACATATCTTGGGACTCTTCGGTTTTCCTCTATTTGTCTCTTAATATTCCTTTTCCTTGTCTCTTTATTACCCCCTCTTTAATTTGAAATTAGGGGAATCGTAATAAAATGAATTTATTAAATCTTTACTAAACTCACCATTAAAGTCATTTTAATACTTTATTAATTAATTAAATTAAGTTGTCGTTAAATCTGATATAGTTTGACAACTTAAAACTTCATTATTTAATTGACTTGTAATGTCCCGAAAAGGGGCCATTACAGTCCTCCCTTCATGGAGATTGCTGGCCCTCAAGCATATACACTTGCATGCTGAAATCTAATGCCCAGATCTCATTTCAACCTCAGGACTATTGCTTTGCTAATCCACTGTGCTACTTTGATATAAATAAATCATTCCCAGAATTGTGAAGCTAATCATCAAAATCCCATTGAAGTAATGTACAGAACATACCACTGTCAAGATCCTAAACCATCATGCTGTTACAACTATCTAATATGAAGAGAGTAGTATCTCAAGAAAATATCAACAATGATCAACTCTTCAACTCCAAATGATATCCCATGGAAGTGTAAAACACCCAACATAGGCACACAAAAATTCATACCAACCCATCCTAAGCTGCTCGTGTAAACTAGAAAAACTCTCATAGGCTTAAGTACTCTAAGAGAGTTGAAATCAATGCCATGCAATGTATCCTGCCAAGGTAACTTAAGAAAGACAACGCCAGCAAAATCCCTACCAATCACGATATTGGGTAACAAAAAGAATAATAAATTCAACCAAAACGTAAGAATCCCAATATCTCCCTTAATGAAATCCTAGGCAAGAATTTGATCCATCATTGTTAAGGAACTAGAATAGAAGTCAAAAGAACAAACCCTGACATCAACTGACATACTATTACCTTTGGGGTCAACCACTGAAAACATGATAATATTAATTAACCTCCAAATGAAAGTATCCCGATAATCCCAACTTGATGCAATCAACTTATCATCATCTCAAAGGGCACATAATAATGCTATGATATGACCATAGTAACTCAAATTCCCCTAAGTGGAAGTGAAGAACAATTGAGTTGTATCCAAAGGATGTCCCACAACTAGCTACATTGAAGTCTGCAAGTGCACAAATTCAAACTGCTCCATGATTGAGGTCAACACCAATGCTGTGAAGAAACTTGTACAACATTAAACAATCTAAAATACCATTGAATACATAAGAGTCATAAGTATGGAAATAATTGAAAATCCATCTATGATCAAATCAAATCTGCCATCCACCCTCAACTAGGAAATACTCATCCGCTGAACCAAAGAATCCATCCAACTCATCTATATATCATAATATGAACTCGTGTAAGTTGACCGAAAAGTGTGCAACAATACTAACTCTAGAAATTGATCCACTACTCCAATCCTATGACTGAAACTCATCACTAAACATTACACTTGGGTCTCAAATCCTACAATCAATTACATTCTCAACACTAGAGTTAGAAAAAACTTCCTAATCCAACTCGAAGAGTGGATTATCAAATGTCTAATCAACATCTACCTCAAACAAAGAATCGTCAACTAGCTGAATATTATCCTTTATTCCCAACTCATACCTAGGTTCTGGCTAGTCCAAAACCTTACTACTTGATCTTTTGGGACAATTATCCAAATAAAAATTTTGTTGTATACTATCAAGTTCCTTAATCACATCCTTGATAAAATTAATCATTCCTTTGTTTTCCTGCTCCTTGAAATGATTAGAGACAACAATATAATTTTTTTCTTGTTGAAGAGCCATCTGTGTATTCTCCAATATCTCCTATGTATCATTAAGCTCCATGACAAACTTATTGACCTCATCCTCCCTTCAATTTATCAACATATACTTCAACATTATTTAAGATATGATACCTGTATGAAAGTAAACACAAATAATTAGAGATCATTGATTCCACAACCACTTTGACCACCTGCAAGTTTGCACAATAAAAATCACATTCCATTCCCTGTCATCTCCTTTCAATTTGAGTTTTCTTATAGAGGTCTTCAATGATATTGTGAGTGTCATCATAATATACTAAGGCCGCAACAATCATATCACCAGTGACCTTCATTTGATTCTTCAAAGTATGTTTCTCAACACCATCATCTTGAAATGCATTTTCTAATTAGTCATGCAAAATATCATCATCCATCAGTGAACTGCTGCTATTAAGAGAACATAATTCATCATACCTCTCATTGTTATCATAAGCCTCAAAACCCCTTGTTTGATTGATCTACATGCAAGGTTAAGGCTACTACCATGTCACCATTTTAAAATAATTTCTCATCATATGAAGATTCATTTTCTTCCTTGGAAACATGTTGAGTCTCCAACATGCTCTCTCCTTGAGTACAACCATCATCATCAAAATATTTGTCAATCACTAATTTCAAGTCACCAATATAGAGATTCGTATATCCCTTACCTATAACAACATCTGAATCCATCTTCTCTCAAGCATTTGTGTTATTTTGTTGTAACAAAGTTGTGGGATTTGTATCTTCTTCATTGCTGGTCCAAACTTCTTTGACTGACTTATCCTCCTTACTAACCCTACAACTGTGATTAGATGTTCAAGTTTCCTAGCATGTGAAACAAATCTGCTCCCTTCTCATTTGGTTCTTACTTTTTTTGGGAGATCCTGCAATCTGTAAGCCCATTGAGATTAGTTCATTTTCAGTCATCTATTTCTTGAACCTTTCAATCTTTTGCTCAATCAACCCTTTTGAGAACTCATAAGCCATAGACGAGATGTTATTCTCCTTTCTCCAAATCGCTAACACATCTAATTACAATTGCCTGCAAATATCATTATTTTCATCGACAATTAAAGACAAACTAGTTTGCATACAAGCACTCACATTATCTAGACGATGTAACCCGATTTTGGTTAAAATACATTGAAACATTTGTAGAATCAATTTATCACATTTGAGATCCAACATAATGATAAATGGTTTGGCTCTTGCCATAATTTCTAAAATCTTAGTCCTCTTACAAAAAGTAAGGGCTTTCATATCATGTAACCCATGTAGGCTCTTGAAAATCGGCTGTAGAACCTTCTTCAACATGTCATCATTATAGGGTTCTGCAAGAGCTATTATTCTTATGATCTCATTGTGACAAAGAAGCAACTGCATGTCTCACCTCTTCATATGGATGTTCCATGAACTTGTGTTGGGCCAAAGGGAGCATTGAGGGCTGCAAAGCCCAATTTAAAAGCCTCTAAATTGTTTGGTCCACTTTAGACAAATATGAGTCTATTTCCTCCAACTTAGAGACAACAACATCAATAAATTTCAAAGACTTCAATTGTAGTCTAATTACATATAATCAATTTTCTACTTCCTTGTCTTTATGCAAGTCCCTTAGCTAATCACCATTGAATGCATCATTAAATTCTTTTGAGAAAATATCACTTTTTTGATCTGCCATTGTCTTCATTTTGTTTTCTCCAAACTGAATTCTACCAAATTTGATGCACACTTCCACAAGTTGTAATATGCTACCTTTGTTTGATACTACTGTAATAGGCCACCCCAAACCTGTTCTCGATTTACTAGCACTACTTCCACCAATTCAACTACAAAGGCATTTTATCAAATAGTTTGCAAGCATATATAATTGATTTGTTTTTGTGTTCAGGTTTTTGTGATGAAGCTTCCTAATATTTTCAATCATGAATAACATGCATTTAAATTTGACACATCGATTCTTATTTCAATGATAAAAAACAAATATGGTTGTTCACAATATTTGATGCAGAGCATCTTGGGTCTTTGAGCAATCTTGCATCAACCAAAAACATTTCTTGTTTTCTGTACCCGTATGTTGTTTGCATTATAATCTTTGCATTTATTGGTTTCATGTTGTGCGAAGCTTACATGATGTTGAGGATTTATTTTGGAATCTTCTCCTATAAGCACATAAGGATTGGATGGACCGTTTCAAAGTTAGAGTTGTTTTCCTTACTGCTAGAGCCGTATTTTCCTGCTTTTCGCATGCTGATTGCGCATCATGTAGATGTTGATCCTTAATGAATCATCCTTTGCGGTCTTAGGGCCTTAAAGAGGACCTAAAATACTATCTTCACCCAAGACTGCAAATCCTAATTCATTATGAGTTGGTAGTTATGACTGTTTTCCTCGGGTACCGATTTTCAGCCAGTTTCACATGAAACGTGGAGTTTTTCATCTTGCGCAGTTCCGTATGATGAGATGGGATCTTGCTAAGTTAGGGACATGTTATTGGATCACGTGTAGACCTAAATGTAATCTCGCATCGAGTTTTGTTCATTCTTTATTTAGTTTTGGTTTACTCTTCCTGGTTGGACCTATAATGTAATTAAATGCCCGATTGGCCGACTTGTGGCTTAGCTGGCTATATATTGAGAGCTTGGGTTAATGTAGAGGAGGTAGTAGAGTGTGAAGAGATAGAGAGGAAGGTAGAGAACATATGATGAGAGCCGAGTCTCTATTTTCATAATTTCATTATATAAGGCCGAAACCCGGAAGACGTCACAACCGGGCATGTTGAATGAAATTCTATTTTGAAGCATTATATTGTTGTATTCCATTGTGGTTGTTGTTGTTATAAGTGCTGGTGTAGGTTTGGATTATCCATTATTGGATCCTCCATCCTTGCCTTGCGTCAAGTGGTATTAAAGCTTGAAGATCCTAAGTGTGTGGACAGATCTCCGAAGGTGAGGCAGTTTGCACCAGGACCTTGGATTGAAGATGCCTCCGAGGAAAGCACGTGAGATCTCATAGGAAGAACCTATTGAGGAATTCAATCTTGATGATTTTAGGGCTTTGCAGAAACAAGTGCAAGATCTACAAGAGGAATTGAGAAAGAAGACTACATTGAAAGAAGATAGCGATGATGAGTCTAAGGAAGAAGATCATTTTGAAGAAGCTATAGAAGAAGCCAGGGATCCAGAAGAAACTAGAATCCTGAAGGCTATGTCTGAAATTGGGAAAAGACCTAAGATCAAAGTTTCTACATTTGCTGGAAGCCTTAGGCCAGAAGAGTTGATTGATTGGATTAATAAGATAGATGAGTACTTTGAGTATGAGGAAATAGAAGATCCTAATAGAGTTCGATTTGCAAAGACTAATGAAGGGTCATGCAAATATTTGGTGGAGAGAAGTTCAATTGGAAAGAAGTAGGAGAGGAAAAGAAAAGATCACTAGATGGAACTGAATGGTTGACAAGTTGAAAAAGCAATTCATTCCGGTGGATTATGAGTTAGAAATGTTTAAGAAGATGCAAGCCTTGAAGCAGAACAACAAATCAATACATGAGTATACTGAGGAGTTTTACAGAATCTTGATTAGGACTGGTCATTCTGAAGCTGATAAAGAGAAGGTTTCTAGGTATGTTTATGGCTTGAGACCTAGTATTCAAGAAGAGTTACTTACAGTTCGGATGACAACTATAGGAGATGCTTATTAGATGGCATTGAAGATTGAGGAGAAGTTGAACAAGAGGTTTGAAGGAAGACAAAATAATAGGAATCAAGGTGGTAAGACTAATGAAACAATTGCTGGAGGTAATGGAGTAGAGAATCCTAAGAAGACTGATGAAGGATCTGGCAATGGTCAAGTCACTAAGAACTACAATAATGGACAGAGAGGAAGATGGAAAAATGAGTTCACTGGTACTTGTTTTTAGTGAGGTGAAGAGGGTCATAGAAGTTTTCAATGTCCTAGAAAAAGAGTTGCACTAACTGCCGAAGAAGACATAGAGAATGTTGTAGAAAAAGGTGAATTTATTATCACTAGGAGGTTGGCTACATGTGCTAAAGAACTGGTGCAAGAAATTTGTTCAGAACCAGATGTAAGTGCAAGAATAAGGTATGTAATGTTATAGTTGATGGTGGCAGTTCTGAAAACTTTGTTTCAAAAGAGATGGTTGGTAAGTTGAACTTGGAAAGGAAGAAACACCCTAACCCTTATCAGATTAGTTGGATATAAGATGTGTCTAAGGTTAGGATTGAAGAGCAATGCGTGGTTAATTTTTAGATTGGATCTTATCATGATGAAATATTGTGTGATGTATTACCTATGGATGCTTGTCATCTATTGCTCGGGAGACCTTGTCAATTTGATAGACATGTTATGTTTGATGGTCATGCAAATACATATGTGGTAATGTATGGTGGATCCAAGCATAAGTTGTTACCTTTGCAGGAAGTAGGGACTAGGGGATGTGGAGTTATCAGGTGTTGTCCTTGTGACAGTGAAAAACATCAGGAGCAGAGAGTTGATAAACCTATTCCTGTGGATGAAAGGGAGTCGAGTTTGAAGGGAAAAGAGAATGATACAACTGAGGAATTTATAGAGATTAAGAGGCAGATGGTCTTTTGGACAAAGATAGTGCAACAAATGATGACACTAGTGACACAAAGGAATATAGATGATGCCGAGCTGATTAGTAAGTCTAGAGAAGATGTGATTCACTGAAGTACTGGTGTAATTGACAGTGGAAAAGAT
Organism: Chamaecyparis obtusa; assembly: GCA_027943335.1. Lineage (NCBI taxonomy): Eukaryota > Viridiplantae > Streptophyta > Pinopsida > Cupressales > Cupressaceae > Chamaecyparis > Chamaecyparis obtusa. Next base: position 214,662 of record BSBK01001858.1, on the reverse strand, counting down.
GGTCAGAATCAGTTTCTGTTAGTTGCAGAAGGGAAAGATGACAAAAGTGTAGGATAAGATAATTTGCTGAGTGTGATAATAGATAAAGTGAAGACATCATGGAATGAAGGAACATAGGAGATATGGTTTAAGAATAGATATGGCATACCTGTCCTAATTCCATTAAGACATTCATGATAACTTTTTATTTACCAAGGGTGTCTGATGCAAGAGAATCTTGGGTCTTTGAGCAATCTTGCATCAACCAAAAACATTTCTTGTTTTATGTACCTGTATGTTGTTTGCATTATAATATTTTCATTTATTGGTTTCATGTTGTGTGAAGCTTACATGATGTTGAGGATCCATTTTGGAACCTTCTCCTATGAGAACATAAGGATTGGATGGACAGTTTCAAAGTTAGAGCTATTTTCCTTGCTGCTGGAGCCATATTTTCCTATTTTCGCATGCTGATTGCGCATCATGTAGCCATTGATCCTTAATGAATCAACCTTTTCGGTCTTAGGGCCTTAAAGAGGACCTAAAATAATATCTTCACCCAAGACCAAAAATCCTAATTCATTATGAGTTGGTAGTTATGACCATTTTCCTCGAGTATTGATTTTCAGCCAGTTTCACGTGAAACATGGAGTTTTTCATCTTTCACAGTTCCGTATGATGAGATGGGATCTTGCTAAGTTAGGGACATGTTCTTGGATCATGTGTGGACCTAAATGTAATCTTGCATCGAGTTTTGTTAATTCTTTATTTAGTTTTGGTTTACTCTTCCTGGTTGGACCTATAATGTAATTAAATGCCTGACTGGCCAACTTGTGGCTTAGCTGGATATATATTGAGAGCTTGGGTTGATGTAGAGGAGGTAGTAGAGTGTGAAACGATAGAGAGGAAGTTAGAGAACATATGATAAGAGCTGAGTCTTTGTTTTCATAATTTCATTGTATAAGGCCGAAACCCAGAAGGCCTCACAACCGGGTATGTTGAATGAAATTCTATTTTGAAGCATTATATTGTTGTATTCCACTGTGGTTGTTGTTATAAGTGCTGGTGTAGGTTTGGATTATCCATTATTAGATCCTCCATCCCTACCGTGGGTCAATATTAGTCTACTAGAAATTCCTATTACCTAAAGCTACAATAGTTTGGAATTTTGACAACTACCAGGAATTCAATCACCCATAATACTGATTCAAGCTTCCCAATCTTCCACTAATAGTTTATGATGCCCTTCCCTTTCTAAAATTCAATCTTATATTAGGCAGAGTCTACAACACTTATTTCATGAAACTTAATAGCTCTTAGAAGCTCTTGGATGGCATATGACCTAACTAGGGAATAATCTTATTGACTCGTTACTTGTCAGCGCGTGGAATGTGTGAGTATACCTCAAGTTGGTTCTTGAAGTATTAAGATGCCCTCTCGAATCTTCCACAACACCTGATATAACATGAATCATTGAATTTATTTTCCACTAGATACCTTAATCAATTGAATCTTTCATTGTGAAAACTTCAACTTACAAATTTTTTGTTGTAGAATTTGTTAGATATATTGAGACATTGCTGGCATTGTTATCATTGATGTCAAAACCTTCATATCGGTTGCCTGGCAATATCCGTTAGTTGTTGGTAGTATTAACTGAATGTTTATGATCGTTGATAGGTTGTCGAAATGATATCAAGGTTTTGGCTACATTTGCAGAACATATTTTGTACATGCAGTTTTGATGTATGATGTTAGGTGTACATGTTTCTACTATGTATTACTTCTTCTGGCACAACTATATGTTTCGACAAGTGCAATTGCTTGCCATCTTTGTCAATACCCGTTGACTACTATGCTTACACAGTTCTTCCAGGTGTTCCTGATGCTTGGGCATTTGTACAGTTCATCAAATTTTTTAGTTTAGTGGTTATATTTTGTTATGGTAGCATATTAAATACAAATGTAATATCTTTTGTTGTGTGTCCAACAGGTATTGTGGCTTAACTGACATAGGTGACTACCTTATCAGATGTATATAAATAGAGATATATTTTTGTGTTTGATGTATGCTTTGGAGGAGTATATGTGCAATTGTATGTGCGAGATGGAAACAAAGAAATGTAAGAGAGAGTGCGAGTTTATTTTGGTATATTTGGAAGTGGTGTGTAAGCAGAGGAAAGTAAAGTAAGGATTTTCTATGGTTCAGAGAGGTCTTACATACTGTATTGCATGTTTTGGTGTATACTGGTAGAAGGTCATTATCGGATCTTTGTTGTTGGCAACTAGCATGCTATCAATTGGAACTATTTCATGCATAGTCAGATGCAATTTTATCAATTCACATTTTTTCAATGAAACATTTTAGTCATACATCTTTTTTATAAGGGTAGTTAGCCCAACCGATAGTGAGCCAAACCGTAGTGAGAAAACCGAAAGTGAGCCCTTGTAAAAACTACCTTAATCAGCGTCACCTTAACAAGTGTTCATTTCATTAGAATTAACTTCTCTGTTATTTTTCATAGTTTGGGTTTCCATGTAAATTTTGGTGTTTATTGTGTTGATGGTTTTGTGCTTTCATGTTTATATCTATAAGTTTTTGATTGGTTTAAGTATTTACTGGTTCAGTAAAAGTTTAAGAAAGTGTTTCTAAATAACTGATTCACACCCCCTCTTAGTTATTCAACCTATTCAACAATTGATATAAGATCTCGGTCCCTTGTAGATAGAGCTTAATCGCTTGAGAGAGATCTTGGTTGTTTGAACATAAGGAAGGAGAATACTATGATGACAAGGATTGATAGATCATGATGAGCAATATTGAGAGTACCGAATCAGAAAATGAGGAGTTGAAAGAAAACCTAAAGGAAGTGAATGCATATATCAGTAAGATGAGGGATCAAATCTAAAAGTTTAAGGCAAGGCATAAGGAAGTCAGTCAAGAATTGAAGGAATCAAAAGAAAAGATAGTGAAGTTGGAAAATAAGTTCAATGACAAGAAACATACTGAGGAATTTATCAAATATGGGTTAAAGCTGAATCAAGAGTTAAGGAAGATGAGATTTGAAGCTAAGGTGTGTGAGAGAAGTTCTATTTTGGATAAGTTATTATCCCTGCAAAAGAATCACAAAGACAAGGAGGGATTAGGGTTTACCAGTGAATGTTCAAATCTAATGGGCAAAGGAAAAGAGAAGGTAATTGAAGAAACAAAATATGAGACAACCAACAAGATAAAAAATCCAATGACATCTAAAAGAGAGCCTATGGTATGGAAACCAAATACTCAAAGGTACTTATATTTTAATGATTATTGTTACATTCACAAGAATTTTGGTCATAAGGATGTTGAATGTAAGATGAGGAAAGAACAAAAGGTTCAATGCTTTAATTGTCATAGGGTTGGTCATAAAGAAAATCAATGCAAAATTCAAGTCTCTAATCCTATTAAGAAGAGTGGAATGAATAATATCTTTCACCGGAATTACTATGTATGTCACATTTATGGTCACAAGGCTAATCAATGAAGACCTAGAGCTTAGTTAGTAAGATCAGGTTAGAAGAATTTCAATTGTTGTAAATGTGGTTAGATTGGTCATTATGCTAACACATGTAGAAATGATGGTATTTCGATAAATATTGGAAATGAAAATAGTGTTACGATTTCAAGTGAATCTTAGAAGACTAACATGAATTGGAAGAAGAAAGATGTTGCTAGTGAAGAGAGCCATGTGATACTAGATCTTGATACTATCTCTTTTAGTAACTAAGCCGAATGCTTTGGCTTAGGGGGAGTTTTAAATTCTATATCAATTACTTCCCCTGCTTTGAGGTGACATTGGTTGAAATAAGCTCGTCTCTAGTATGTTGGATGATAAAACAATAATTGTAGTCATTTTGATTGATTGATGTGCGTAGTACAAATAGGTTGCATCAACAATATTTAATTTTCAGTGGGGAAAGCAATTATGTAGGTTCATGGTTATAAATGTGAATTTTTGAAATCATTTGGCACTGTTGCAAGAAGAAAAATTAAAGTTTTTAGCTAAGCTTAAGAAGTGTTGAAGAAGAATTTTCAAAGTGTGATAATGGAATCTCAATTGGTTGTTCATGGTACCAGTGTGTTCGTACCACAAATGTTTAAGAAGGCTAAGATGGAGGAATTTGGTCATGGTAGGATCAGACAGATGGAAGCAAGATTATCATTGGATGATTTGCATAAGGTTCAAAATCTTGGATTGGATATATGGGGAGAATTTCCCTGGTTTAATGACAAGGAATTTATCATGTTTTTTCTAAGTTGGTCTTAGGGTGGAAACCTTACATTGGACAAGCTCTATATGGTAAAAAAGAGGTAATTGAAGATATCGCATGATTGTGCAGTGTTTGTGACTTACCAAGAAAGAAGACGATCATTTACAAGGAGGTAAAGGAGTTGACTAGTATTGACTATGATCAATGTGTATTCCTAATAAATACTCTCGTTGATCCGACGGTGAGGCATGTTGCCTATGACATTTATTATAAAATTTAGTTTCAAAATCATGATGGTGCCACTTTGACTGTGGAAGTTTACATTACTCATAAGATGGTTAGAAAAGGTGTTCAATTTGATTTGTGGGAAATGTTGTTGGATAATTTTCTTGAAAATGTTAAGATGATTGTAGAAGATGGATATGGATTTTGGTTTGGATCTTTGGTTGTGTGCTTAGTATTCTATTTCTTGAAGTCTTTACTGGGAAATGAAAACATTGAGTGGATGACTGTCATCCCCGTCAATAAACATATTTACAAATATTTAGGTTTTTAAAAGAGCTTTGCAAATGCTTGTAAAGCGTATATCACTTCATTGTAGATGAATGTTTGTTCTAGTTTGTTTGTTTCTAGTGTTGTGGTAGTAAGTCATGTTGAGGAGGGTTCCCCCTCTGCTCAGAAAAGTTTGGTTGTTGTTATCAGTGGTTCCCCTCTGGAACTTGAAAGGAGAAAGACTAATGCTAAAGGAAAGTAAATTGTTACTATTTTAGAGGATGAAGAAGAAGAGGCTAAGGAAAAGGAAGAAACAAAAGAGAAGGAAGAAACAAAAGAGTTTGAGAAAAATGTGACATCTGCATCAGAATATGACTATGTGGATTCTGATGCGGTTTAGTCTATGCTGGAAGATGGTGAGTTTGATAGAATCAATGAATTATGGTCTAGTTTCTCTTCAGTGAGTAGAATAGACAAATAAATTGTTGACTGATCACTTGATCAGTAAGAAGACCATGGTTTCTAGTGTATTTGGTGTGATACTAATTGAGTTGGTTAGAGATATTGAGAGTAGATTGTTGCAGAGTGGAGTTGATTGCAGAAAGTTCAAGGAGTCTATTGAGAAGAAGTATACTGATGCAAAATAGAAGTTATCTAGACTAATCGATGAGACCAAGGAATGTATAAAGGAAATTTAAGATATATACATGTATTGTCTTTGGTGGCCTACTGCTATTGACAATTTCAGAAGAAAAATTGAATTAATTGAGGGAGAATTGAATGAACTAGGAAAGACATGATTATTTCAAGGATGAAGGAGGAAAATAGAGGATAAGAGATGGATAGTTACAAGGTGAAATGTTGTAGTTCCAGAGACAGAGAAGATTTGGTGAAGATATTTTGGCTGGTGAAGGACTTGGTCGAAGTTCAGCTGGAACATGTCTTTGGTATTCTTGTTGATGAAAATAGTTATGAATGAAAGACTCAATCTCTGGACTAGATCTCATCTTTTGACATGCTAGTGGAGCATGCCAGTTTGTGTGCTTGGATGGGTGTTGCCATTGCTGAATTGAAGAGGAAGCTTTTGATCATTAAGGAAAGGTATAAGGTCTTTAATGTGCAAGCTATTGTGTTTATTTAAATTTTCTAAGTTTTAGTTATTGGCCCTTTTCCATTGTCGAAAAAAGGGGGAGAGAAAAAAGAAAAATAAATAAAAATGAAGTATCGACTCGGGGAGTTTTTGGATGTTTTGAAGTCTCTATGATTTTTCTATTTTGCGATCAATGCCAAAGGGGGAGATTATTAGACATATTTAGATGTTGCTAGCATTGTTGTCATTGATGTCAAAACCTCCATACCGGTTGTCTGGTGGTATCGATTGGTTGTTGGCAGTATTAGTTGAATGTTTATGGTTGTCAGTATGATGTCTTAATGATACCAATATTTTGGTTATGTTTGCAGAATATATTTTTTATGTGTAGTTTTGACGTATGATGTCAAGTGTACTTGTTTATACTATGGATTACATATTTTGGTACATCTATATGTTTCAAGGAGTGTAGTTGGTTGCAGTCTCTATCTATACCTATTGACTGCTAAGCTTACAGAGTTCTTCTAGGTTTTCTTTCTACTTAGACATTCATGCAATTCATCAAAAATTTGGGTTTAGTGGTTACATCTTGTTCTAGACAGGTTTCATCAGTTCATATCTATCGATTTGTTCATATATTTTGTTGACCAAGTCATGGACTTGGTTGTGGTGTTCTAACAGTTTCATAATCTTTTGGTAAATGTGATATGAGGCATATGCATCTTAAGGGTGACCTATATTTAGCTCCTATGGAACATGTTATAAATAATACTTAAGTTTGTCCAAGATTTAGGTTCGATGGTAGTGTGTTAAATCCAAATGTAATATCTTTTGTTGTTTGGCAGGCATGTATAATGGCTTGACCGACATAGGTGGCTACCTTATCGAATGTATATAAATAGAGATATCTTTTTGTATCTGATGAATGCTTTAGAGGAGTATGTGTGCGATGGCATGTGTGAGCTAGAAATAGAGAATTATATGAGATATAATGAGAGTCTATTTAGGTATATCTGGTAGCAGTGTGTAAGAAGAAGAAAGTCAAGTAAGGATTTTCTGTGGTTCAAAGAGGAGGTATTACATACTATGTTGTAGAGTTTTGGTGTATACTGGAAAAAGGTTTGTATCAGATCTTTGTTGTCGGTAATTAGTGTGTTATCAAGTGGAACTATTTCATGCATAGTTAGATGCAATTTTATCAGTTCACATTTTTTCAGTGAAACATTTTTGTAATACATATTTTGTATAAGGGTAGTTAGCCCAATCGAAAATGAGCCAAATTGGTAGTGTTCCCTTGTAAAAAATCACCTTAATAGGTGTCACCTTAACCAGTGTTCATTTCATGCGAATTAGCTTCTCCGTGGTTTTTCCCAATTTGGGTTTCCACGTAAATTTTGGTGCTTATTGTTTTGATGATTTTTTGCTTTCATGTTTATATGTGTTATAAGTTTCTGATTGGTTTAAGTATTTACTAGTTCAGTAAAGGTTTAAGAAAGTGTTTCTAAATAATTTATTCACCCCCCATCTTAGTTATTTAACCCGTTCAATAGAATTATGGAAGAGGTATCTCCTAATTGAAAAAGGATGGGCTTCTCTTAATTTTCCACAACATCCTTTCAACTTTCCTTCCCAAGAAACACACACCTAAAGCTAATATTTCATCACCATATAAAATTAGTTACAATCAATTCTGTCATAGGCAAAATGGAGAGAATCTTCTTCATTCTTATGTCTGTAGCATAGAGTTCCTTCCTTATTAGCAAATGATTCTACTTAGCAATGCAGACAACAATAAATATTACATCTTTTGTTGAGGGAAGTCAGCTAGAATCGCTAGTTCTAAACAAACTCACAATATATGACATACTCTTAGCATCAACCACTAAACCTTTCTTGTGCCTTGCTAAGTTTAATCTGTTTATATGAGATATCTTAATAAGCAACAAATTGCATTTACACTCACCTGATATGAAATTGTTACTAAAGGTTGCACCAAGATGGTGCTGGAGATGACTTAAATATTTCACAATAATGATATTTCCCTTTTAAACATTTTCTACGATAAACTCTAAATAATCATTTGGAAAATATTGTTGCAACTTCTAAAGTCACCACACCAAATATCAATGACAATGTTGAATGCAATATTAATCACTTACTTCAAAGGTTTGGCTCAATTAATTGTCCTACATAGATGACACTACTATAATCATTGCTACTTCCCATTGTCCAGACCTCCCATTAAGAAAACCTCATGTCACAACTATATTCTAACGCACATAGGAAAATATTATTGCCGTGAAGGAATTTTATCTCGATACTATAGTCATTGTCAAAATATTTTAATATTTGATTGTAGACTTTTTATTATTCTCCACTGAACATCAGACATCTAAAATCGGTCCCCACATAAAATATTTGCGCAAGCCTTGATGCGGCATTGGCTAAATATTATTACCCAAACTCTTAATGCTCCTCACGACTATATTAAATATAATCACCTTTAGTTTTTATAAATAATAATATGAACACCTTCTTTATAAATTGACACATGATATTGATTAGAATCTTAATATATATATTCTTCACTTCAATGCAAATACATTTCAATATCAAAGCCTAAACATCTCCAACCTTGCATTCCTTCATGACATAATTCTTTAGATTTTGATTTTCAAATTCATAATATAAACTCTTTAAGCTAACACATTATCAATAATATTCAAAATGAAATATTAAAAATGTCTCTTCCATAAATCTCTTTAGCATTGCATATTTATCATTGATTTCAAGGCAATATTTATTAACATAATTAAATATTTTAGGCTTTGTCTTAATTTTTTAACCCATGAAACCTCAGAATCTAGTAGGAAAAGGGGCTATGATACCATTGAAATATCCCTTACAGATATTTGTCCTAGATTTTTTGAAATGTTCCACATAAATTTATACAAACATTTAACATGCAAATTGATTACTTGTTATCTAATAGATTAAACTGAAAATCATATAATATTAGATTGAAATAGAGATATGAAATTGAATATGTAGAGAAATCATTGCAACCTTATTTTTCCAATAGATATGAAATACGTCTATTATTGCAATGTTGTCTTCAAATGAAGACTTAACAAATTTTCCTTGCTGTGAACTTTGTTGTGAATCTACCAGATAAATGAATTGGGTTTTCATCCAACTCACTAAGAAATACTGAAGGTTTTTGTCCTTAGGTTTTAGAACTGAAAGCTAGAAGCTCCCAAAATCTCCAAGAGAAAATAATAAACCAAGCATGTTCAAAATGAGTCTCTCGATGTTCTTTGACAACATATCCCGTGACTATTTGTTTTCCATCTTCTTGTCTCTTGATATTATTTTTCCTTGTTTGTTTATTATAATATTTTTAATTTGAAATTAGGGAAATCATAATAAAATGATTTTATTAAGTTTTTACTAAACTCACCATTAAAGTCATTTTAATACTTTATTAAATAATTAAATTAAGTTGTCGTTAAATTGATATAATTTGACATATAAAACTTCATTATTTAATTGACTTCTAAAGTCCCAAAAAGGGGACATTACTACACACACACACACACACACGTATATGTTTGTATACACACCTACTTCTTTCATTTGATTTTTTTTCTAGTTCTTTTTTTCTCTATATTTTAATGTAGGTACTCCCCTAACCCACTCAAAACACATTCTCTCTTAAATCATATGAGGGTTATTCCACCCAACATTCACACAACATAAAAAAAATAATAAGCCATAAAATTGCAAGAAATAACTTACCTTATTTTCCTCACTAATATAAAAATTCACACATGCTTTACAAATTTGTAAGATGGAGCTACAAGATATTCTTCTAAACTCCTTACTACTACTCTTTATCTACTAAGAGAAGAACTCAACTCTTAATGAATAACTTCTAACCCAAGTCTCACTTTTATAGAATGCTTGTGTCTCTTGGAAGTCCCACTCGCTCTCTTGACGAACAAAACATGACTATCAATAAAAGAAACACTATCAATATATGACCTTTCAACTTCCCCAGAAGGCTACCTAAAGAGATGTCTTTTCAAAATTCCCAAGTGGGTGCCTAAAAATGTGTCTTTTCCCATTTTTATGTAGTCATTCAATAAGTATGAGTGCATTTCTCTTTCCCTTCCTTGTTCCCATTTCAAGAAGGGCATTTTCTATGATTTTAGCACCATAAATGATGGAAAAAGTGTCTCGTATTGAAAATCACAATTGCCTTTACACATAGGTCACAAATATTAAATATTTTTCAACCTCCTATGTCATTTTGGATGTTTTCTTAGGTACATGGATACCTATAGATGCTTACATTTAATTTTTGATCACCTAACCTTAATAGAAAATGAAAATGACAATTATTTTGGGTGATGCAAGATTGCCTATGGACATGAATGCTCTTGTATAGTCCTAAATTGTAAGCACCCAATTTGTGTACAATTTAAGGATTATCTTCGGTCCACTTTAGTGCTTTCATATGGTAGGAAATATATGGCACTTAATTGGTACCTAAATTCAAATACGGGACCTCCATTCCTTTCAATCTTACTTAAAATTGAAGTTGGCTCTTACTTCTAGGTGTGCTCCTCTCTTTTTCCTCCAATCCCATAATTCATCTCATCACCAAGGCTCTATAGCCCTATTTGTGGCCTTCGCGACCTGCTCTGACCTCAGATTGAGTTGTACTCAGAAATACTAGATCTGCCTTATTCTCCTAGAACCTAATTCAAATCTCATCTCATTCTCCTAGGTACAGAATGCCATTGACATTCTGTCCCTGAGGATTTTGGCCCAAATTTGGCCTAAGAGTTTGTGCTAGAGTTTTGGTAGGAAATCCAGTCTTGTGGTTGGCCTTCTTAATTTTAAATCCCTTAAATGTTGTGATATATATATATATATATATATATATATATATATATATATATATATATATATATATATATATATATATATATATATATATATATATATATATATATATATATATATATAGACCCCCTATATCTCCTCATTTTGGCATCCATGATCTATTGTCAAGTGCATCAATTATTGTCAAAGTTTTCCAATAATTAAGAATTAAGACATCAAGTGCAAGGAAGAAAATCAAGCATTCAAGTGCCATCAAGTCCAAGACATCAAGCATTCATTCCTCTCAAGAAAATAAAGGTGTTTCCTTCCATAGATCTAGCTTCTTTTTCTATTGGAGGCCAAGAAAAGGAGTTTTTCTATTAAGAAGGAGATCCACATCCATCTATTTTCATTCAAGTCTTCTCTCTCTTCTCATTAATCAAATATTGTGGTGAATTCCAACATCTATTCCTTGAGGTTTTGTCCTTCATTATTTCCTTTTGGGTTTTTGTGTTTAGTCAAAGCTATTGCTCAACATATTCGATCATATTTAAAGAAGGATTTGTATAATCAAGGTATGTTATACTTCATTTTCTAGATCTAGCCTCTTCTATGTGACAAAATGCTTTCCTTTATTTCATTTCATTTCAAGGTTGTTTTTTAAACAGAGGTTTGACTGAGGAAAAATCATTCTTTCAACTTTCTTGCCCATTTTTCTATGTGCAGGAATAGGTTACAGAGCCATTAGATCAAGATCAAAAAGATCATACACAATTGGAAAGACCCATAAAGTTTCAGTCAAAGTTGCAAGGTATAGAATGCCATTGGCAATCTATTTGTAGGTACAAAATAATTTTTGGCCTGTCCCTAGAATTTACAACTTAAATTTCACCTACATGTCATATCTGATCTTTGCTTCCCATTTTTGAACTTTTCTACTCATTATCAGTTTGTCTTAGTCTATTATTTCCAATTTTTTGTAACTTGTCTAATTGATCATTTTAGTAACATTAACACATCATTTTCATTTTCATCAATCACATGTTATGGAAGGAATCATTGTCCCACTTAGCATTTGAGTGTCTTCTTGAACCTAGTGGGACATTTTCCTTTCGAATGTGTAATTGCTGAAAAGGGAGGCGATTTACATATCCTTTGCATTGCTTCACTTTTTCCATTATACATTTTGGTGAACCCGACTCATAACATTTCCACTTCTGATTTTTGGTGTAAGATATCATTAAAGGACTTGCTAAAATTCGTTAATATGGAGTTTACTAAGTTAGATTGGTGTGTGATAACTTATGTTGTTACGTTTCTCCTTACTTTATCAATCACATGGAGTGAATGAAATTTATTGCATTTTATGATGTTTGTATCTCTTCATGGTATTATTGCATATGACATTATGATGGCAAAAAATATATTCCTTCCTTACAAGACATATTTCAAAACCTTTATTAATATTTCATGTGTTATTTAATCATTCAAATTTTAACAAAATGCATGATATATATTGATAATATAAGGGTTTTTGTCAATGAACCTAAAGATATCAATAATATCAATCCTAATCCTACTCCTACAATGCCTAATAATCATTATAATAGAGATTTAGCTTCTAATGATCCCATTTTAGTGAGACCTAGATCTCCTCTTCCTTAACCTACTTTAAGGGGTAGTCTTAGAGAAGCTAGTTTATGCAACTCCTTGGATGATCTTAAACAATCTTCCTTTTATCAAAGAATTATTCATAATCCTAATGTCAAGCATTTTTTGATGATTTTTCTCCTAGGATCTTAAGTAAACAAGAAGATCTTGACAAGACTTCTTCCTCCTCACCACCTAAATATGATAAGAATAGTGATAAGGATCTCCCTAAAGATAATATTCCCCCTATTACTCTTTATACCACACATTTCCATAAAGCTCAAGATGAATCTCCTTCGCCTTCTACTTTAAAAGCCAATTAAAATGTGAAATATGATATCAACACTCAATAAGGATACAATGGGTTAGGATGTGGCATTAACGAACAAGGTATTAAGGTTCCTATAGATCCTTGCACACAAGTCACTAGGTATGGTCTAGGTTTTATACCTCAAGATGCTTTGCCTTCTTCATCTCAACAAAACCTTTGCTTGACATTCCTTTACCATAACCATCCATTGTCCCTTCTCCTTTTGATGATTAAATGGATTTGACTAAAATAATATTTTAGAGAATTAAATATGAACCCAAAAATCGCTTTCCTTATCAAAATTTTCTAAAAAATCAAAGACCTATTAATGGTCAATTTCTATGTCAATTTCATCATAGAAATAAATAATCTCTTGATGTTTGTATTGAATTTAGATAGTTTGGTCAAGATTTGGTAGATATATATCTTGTTTGTTTAACAATAGATCTTATGCTTTTTCTTGATATAAAAAACATACCTTAACATCCCTTTCCTCCTATTATGTTTCTCTCCATTATGTAAATTTAGTATCTTACGAGTAAAAGCACAATTGAGTATCACCTTTTGGGCTAACTCAAATCACTCGGCCCAGTCTAACATGACCGAGTACACATAGGTGCCACGCGGTGTCGAATGACGTTTACGTGGCCCAGTAGACTAGGTCGAGTAGGACTCGACCGAGTCTATATGGTATTTTAAATATATAAAAACATCTCATGCCCCTTAATTGAACATTATTTGGCTACTCACGAGGGGCCGACCCCTAAGGGTACTCAACCCAGTAGGACTCGGCCAAGTCTACCTAGGTGGCATGCCATGTTGGTAGCCAAACCTTCAAAAATACAAAAAAGCCAAAATTTTGCACTTTTGTTGTTCCTTTCTTTGATCAAAATAGAAAATGTTAAAAAACTAAAAGTACCATTTTCTAGATCTTAGAAGTACGATTTTGGACATATAAATTTTATATTGTTTCAACTACAAACTTTAAACAAATTTGCTAAAAACTACATGTAGGTATATTAAACTTTGAGAAGACATTGATTTGGAAAATATAAAAAAATACTAAATGAATTCATTAAATTTTTAAAATTATATAAGACACTAGATGAGAGAGTCCTATTCAAGAATATGTAATTTATTTGGTTTTTGGTATAGTTTTGATAGGGGAAAAGTGACGGGAGACAAAAACTATTGATTTCAAGTAAGTTCAACTTTGAATACTTATAACGGGTAAAATATAGATCGAAAAAACTTCTTTCTTTTTTCCCGCACTAGATATACATTTCATCTAAAACATATTTTGAAATTGGAGGGAAAAACAATTTTTTACTTATAATGATTTGACAGGAAGTAAACTCCCTGATTTGTAGTATTTTTCAGGATATTAAAAATAGACCTAAAAAATTAAAAAAACATATTAATTTTTGCTCAAATTAATTTAAAAAAATTATAGGCATAAAATTCATCCTATTTTACACATTTCATTAGTTTACATCATCTTCAAATTCTCAACAGAAATGTGACTTTTATGCTCTTGAAGTTTTTCAGTTTTAGTGTTGTTAGCCTCTTCCTTTGTAAAAGAGTGACAACTTATTGTGCTTTTATCCTTACATTATTGGGAGCTCTTTGATTTTCATAATGTGCATTGTGAGCATCATAATAGGAAGTCTTTCTTGTTTCCCCACATACAGGGAGAAAGGTTTCTTTATCTCATATTTTTATCCTTGCAAAGGATCCATTATCTCTTTGTTTGTTACATCTTTTATACTGTGATGTCCTTCCATGCATGGACTTGTTTGTTAGGATATTTCCCTCTAATTGGATTGACATCCTTGTTTGAAAATCTCCTCTTTGCGTGGAAGTATATATCTTGTATAATTGATTTATCCACTAAGTTTTCATAACGTCGCATCCTTTTCCTCTTTGTATTCATTGCCTCTTTATGGATGTGTATTATTTCATGATGGTACATCATTTTTGGTATGAGATTCTTTTTTTCATGCAAGATACTTACATCTTTGTTTAAAAATCCTTTTCATGTCTCAAAGGGAATGTCTATCCTAATATAATAATCCATTTAGGTGCTCATTATTGCTTCTTCTCCTCCCATTTTGACTTATTTCTCTTATAGTATGATGTCCTTTCTTGCATCAATGTGTTTATTTAATTACCTTAGGAATTTCTTCTTTTTAGGAGATTTTGTGTCCTGGTTTACAACTTATTATTGCTTGAAAGTGTATGTCTATTCTAAGAGAGATCTCACTTAGGGTGTACAATGTATTATATTTTCCCTTGCCTTCACACTTGGGGTGGGGGAAATGTTTCATTTGCTTCTCTCACCCTTCCATTTTTCTCCTTCCAAGGATGTACTATCCTTAGTATAGTGGCATTTTTTTTACCATTTGACATTCTTTTCTTATAAGGAATTATTTTATTTTGATTTGGGATTATCTCTTATGCAAGAAGTGTGTATCCTTGATCACAACCTCTTTTTTATTTGAAAAACTATGTTTATCATAAACAAATTCCCTTACTTTGGGTGTTAAAATATGTTATCATTCATCTAGAATCCCTTTTCACCTACCAGTAGGGGGCTAAAAGGGTGCTTTCTTGTTCTTTTTCCCTCTTTGCCTCGAAGATGTTGTATTTATTCAAGAAATACTCTTGAAGGTAGATGTATTGCAACCAAGATCTCTTCCTTTCAAGGGTCTCTTACCAGTTGTGGGATATCTTTTCACAGTTATCTATGTTCTTAGCTAACGAGAGTTTTTATTCTTTGCTAAGGTTATGACATACATTGTTGTTTTAGGGATATCTCCTTGTTGTTGGAAGTAGGTATTCTTGTTCTCTTTTTAGGTTATGATGTCACCTATGTTTCCATCAAAAGGAGGGGGGCATACATGCACCCTCCCTTGTACATTATGCATATTTTTGTTTTTTGATCTCTAAGGAGACAATGCTTTGCTTAGGATTGATCACTTTTTATTTTTGGATCCCTAAGGAGACAATGATTTCCTTAGGAACTGTATCATCTTAAAATGGAAGTACTTCCATGTTAAGAGCATTTAGCCCTCCGAGTGAGTGGTCTGGGTCATGTCAAGCACCTTGAATCAACCCTTTTCTGGAATCTAACTTGTTCTCCTTATACTGCTTCCTTCCATCTCTGTTTTCAGTATATTTCTGCATTTCCTAACATTATGGACTGAGGTCTTGAGGTTTTTGACCTCAAGGTCAAAGTTGACCTTGAGGGTCAAAGTTGACCTCAACTCTAACCTAGGTCAGGGTCAACCTTGACTTTGACCTAGGGCAAAGTCGACCTTGTCCTTGACCCACAGTTCAGATTTCAAATTCCCATGATTTTTGGGTGTCGGGTTTTGGAGATATTTATTTTCCCGCCTCCGAGTCGGCCATTTCAGGTTTTAGAATGGTAAATCCTTAAAATTCATTTAATGTGGGTCCATTTCTAGGGTTAAGGTTAATTGGGATTTAATTCTCCAATGTCAGCCTTCTCTAGAGGTTTGTGCCCTAGTTCACTATAAAAGGAGGCCTTCCTCTCTCATTTTCATATCTCATCTCAAGCAATTGCAATCCATTATTCACCAAGTGACTTCATGGTCAAGAGATCTCAAGGAGATATTTGTTTCCTCTCAAGAAAAAGCATTCAAGCAATCATCCATTCAAGTCCTCTTCTCCATCCAAGTTCTCCATTGAAGATCAAGGATTCAAGCATTCAAGCCTTTTGAAGGGATTTGGTTCAAGCATGCAAGATTCATCATTCAAACCCTAGATCTAGCCATCATGGTGGTATGATCTTCCTTCAAGATCCTTTGTTCATCTTCTAAGATCCATTCATTCTTCTATCAAGGTGGATTCCAAGCATACAAGCATGGAGGTTTTGTATTTACTTTCATGGTTTTGATTTACATTTGCCATTGTTGTGTTCAAGATTTCATATCAATACATTTGTTTACATTCGAAATACAATTGCATATCTATCAAATTGCATAGCTTCATTGTTAGATCTATTTCTACTACTTGCTAGCATTCTCCATTTCAATTTCAATATTAAGGTTGATTCCAAACCGGGGTTTGACCAAGGCAAACCCCTCAAACAAACAACAAAAACCCTCTTTTTCTTGCAGGTGTAGGTGCAAAATTTTGGATATGAGATCGGATTTGGATACCCTTTTCGATGAACTTCCGAGATTTGTGAACAAAGCTAAAATCAACCTTCAGAATAAAAATGTAGCCTTTGACCTTTTATGAGGGTCAAAGACTACCTGCTGGCAGAAAGATAAAAGATTTCTGGGTTTTCTTCGTCTCAACATTTCTAGTCCGAAATAGGTTGCAGAATTGCCAGAAAGTACACACAGACATCAAAAATTGACATTTTCCAAATTTTCCTTATTTTGAGGTTAGTATTTGCATTTCAATTATTTCAGAGTTCAAGCACAATTCCTTTATAGGGAAATATAAGGTTTTCTTCCTCTTTCATATTCTCCATAGATTGATTCGATTGTGCATTAACCTTTTGGTTGATCAAATTGGATCTCTCCCTTGGGAATTCGGATTTAGAAGTGGATCTCATATTTCCCCCATACATTACACTCAATAGAGGTGATTCCATATTACCTCTATTCATTTTGGTGAACCCGACCTACTTACCCCTTTTCTTTTGTGGAATTAGATGTCCTATTGTGTTAGATTCTAGATCCTTTCTTGAATTTAGATTAGATCTAGTTTATTCCCTTGCATTTTAAAGTCAAAAATACAAAAAAAATCTATATATTCAATAAAGTACAAAAATATTTCACTTTCTATGGAGATTGTTAAGATGCTTTGGTGTATGGTCATGTTCTTTATTACCCTTCTTTTAGCATCGCTTTATAATACCTATGATGTTTATGAGAGTATCATTCACTTCATTATGTTGATGACCCTTCACTTTGCTCTTGCCTATGCTTTTGTGAAGTTGACCGAAACTAGTCTACCTACATTTAAAACTTTGGTTAAGGACTTATGTGGTAGCCTTATTAATCTTTTGGATTATGTGAAGAATTTGGTAGACGATACACCATCTCCTAATCTTCCTAATCCTAATCCTATCAATCCTAATCTTCCTAATCGTAATCTGATACCTAATTCTCCATCTGTTCATCCTCTCTCTCCCTGTACTTATGATGGGATTCAAGCTATAGTTCAAGATGCGGATGTGCACGATTTATTTGATTTACCTTCTCCTCCGATTCATGATGATATTAAAGGAAAGGGTAAAGAAACTTCTTCAAAACCTATTATCCCACCTTATACAACCTTTACTCATGAACATGATAAACAATCACCTCCTGTAGAAGCTTTACACAATATGTACACTACTAGATATAATATGGTGACTAAACAAGGTTATAAAGGTTTAGGGCTTGGAGTTAACGAACATGGTATTAGGTTTCCCGTTCATATACCCCCTAAACCGGATATGTATGGTGTTGGTTGCTCAAAATCTCAAATCAAGGTAGATGGTGTTGATCATTGTCCTCCTCTTCACATTCTTCTCCCCACACCTATCTTAGATAACCCTAATATTCATCAAGAAGTGGCTAAGAAGGTATATGTTGAGCTAATGAATTCCAAGAAATAAATCTTTAGACCTATGCCAATAGATGCTTTATACAAATATAAATGTCCTTTTCATTATAGCAATACACATTTACTTGCTGATTATAAATATTTCAAGTTATATGTTAGAGAGAGAGCTGCTTTAGGAATTATATCTCACTCTCGTGCAGTTTTACAATTCCTTCATAATTTTGATATAGGCAATTCCCCTCCTTCAGATATAATGTAGATGTTCTTCCCCTCTTGTCTCATGACTAGGGGGCAAGAGGTGTATCTTCATCCAGTCTCCTAGGATCCATTAGGCTTTTAATATATATATTATGTCTTGAGCTTAATTGGTATTCTTTCTCTCCTATTTTTCTATGGTTTTGCATTATGTTTTTAATCATCCATAGAATCTTTCAAGATATCTTTTCTAAGGCATTCATTTTGCGAAGGCATCCCTTGTCTCTATCCTTGGGGGGAAAGGTACCTCCTTCTTTCTCTTTGTCTAGGGAATTGCTTTCCTTAGCTTAGTGGTATTCGTTTATATTGCAATATTATTTCAACATATTGATAGATGTTTTGACTATGGATAACCTTTCTTATATGAGAAGGTGTTGACCTAAGTTGTCACCTCTTCTCTATTTTGCAAATTATATTCTTTATAAACTCTCACCCTTGCTTTGGTGTTAGAAGTTGTTTCCCTCATTTGTAGGGGGCTTGATGATTGAATCTTTGTTCCTGCCTTTTGAAAGATGATATTTTATTTAAAGCACTCCTCTTTGGTGGGGGTCTTGTTGATAAGATCTCTTTCTTTGAGGATCCTTTTTCCATGAGTGACATATCCTTTTCACGATTATCTATACTTTTGGATGTAGGGGTCAATATCCCTCGCTAAGGATATGGTGTACATTTTTGTAAACAAGATATCTCCTTGCATTGTGAAGTAGGTATCCTCTTCCATCTTTGTTCTTACACTTGGGAGGCAAGGATGCCATCTCCTTCTTTTCTGTCTTTCTGGGATTCACCTCTTTCCTTGGTTAAGCAGTATCTATCTATTATGTGATATCCAGTCATACATGAAAATTTTGGTTTGCATTGAGGATATATGTCCTTGATGACAACCTCTTTTGTTGTTTGACATTGGGTTTCCATGGTTGATATATCTCTCACCTTGGAAATTGAACAGTGCGCTATCCCTCACAAGGGTTACTTTTTTCACTTCCTACATGATATCTCTTTGCATTCGTCCCTTCGATGGCCTCATAGGAGCTGTGATCTTCTTGGCTTGGATTGGGTGTTGTTTGTGGATATTGTCTTGATGTTGAAGAAGGCTTTATCCTTGTTCTTTTATTTCCTTAACATGTCAAAATAGTATGTTTTTGCCATATTAAGGAGGGGGGCATATATAGGGTCTCCCTTGTACTATAGTTTTTTAAAATTTTATATGCTAAATCTTGGAAGGTAATGCACGTAAGTTGCTAAATCCTAAAGGGACACACATTTCCAATGTCAAATATGCTAAATCCTCTGAAGGTAATGCACATAAGTTACTAAATCCTAAAAGGACACACATATATATGCTATATCTTCCGAAGGTAACAAACATAAGTTGCTAAATCCTGAGGAGACACGCATTTCATATTCATAGTGATACAAGAAGGTGGATCTATGAGTATTCTAGAAGCTGTCAGAAGACACATTACAGTTGCAAGCACAGTCTATGGGTGAACCCATTGGGCTCTCCCTCCAGGGTGATTCATGGTAAGGTGGGCATCTTACCAGGCGAGGTAATCACTCTTTTCCCTTTCTCTCTTTTCTCTTTCATGCTAGTAGGACTGGATCACGAAGCTATGTTATTTATAGTATTGATCTTTTCTTTTTTTATGTAATCATTTATGCTTTTATGATAGCTTTCCAAATATGATATTAGTATGAGTGTTTCTTAGTAAGGTTTCTTGTGCTAATTGATTTGGGTTTTTTTTAGTACTAACCCCTCTTTTGTGTCTTTTTCCTTTTTGTTTTCACACCCTCATGCGTGTATGTTGAGTTAGAATCCTTAGCCTGGGGGCTTGTGTCCCTAACTAAGTGTTATCCTATCTCATTTCGAATCCACTGGGATCTCTTCTTCCTTCTCCTTTACCAAGAGTTTGCATCGAATCCATACTCTTGCTAAAGTGGGGGCTTAATGTATCATCTTAAAATGGAAGCACTTCCATGTTAAGAGTGTTTAGCCCTCCAAGTGAGTGGTCTGGGTCATGTCAAGCACCTTGAATCAACCCTCTGCTCAGATCTGACTTGTTCTCCTCATACTACTTCCTTCCATCTTTATTTTCAGTATATTTCTGCATTTCTTGACATTATGGATTGAGGTCCTGAGGTTTTTGACCTCAAGGTCAAAATCAACCTTGAGGGTCAAATTCAACCTCAAATCTGACCTAGGGTAGAGTTGACCTCATCCTTGACCCACAGTTCAGATTTCAAATTCCCATGATTTCTGGGTGTCGAGTTTTAGAGATATTTGTTTTCCCACCTTCGGGTCGGCCATTTCGGGTTTCAAAATGGTAAATCCTTAAATTGCATTTAATGTGGGTCCATTTCTAGGGGTTAAGGTTAATTGAGATTTAATTCTCCAATGTCGGCCTTCTCTAGAGGTTTGTGCCCTAGTTCACTATAAAAGGAGGCATTCCTCTCTCATTTTCATATCTCATCTCAAGCAATTGCAATCCATTATTCACCAAGTGACTTCGTGGTCAAGAGCTCTCAAGGAGATATTTGTTTCCTCTCAAGAAAAAGAATTCAAGAAATCATCCATTCAAGTCCTCTTCTCCATCCAAGTTCTCCATTGAAGATCAAAGATTCAAGCATTCAAGCCTTTTGAAGGGATTTGGTTCAAGCATGCAAGATTCATCATTCAAACCCTAGATCTAGCCATCATGGTGGTATGATCTTCCTTCAAGATCCTTTGTTCATCTTCTAAGATCCATTCATTCTTCTATCAAGGTGGATTCTAAGCATACAAGCATGGAGGTTTTGTATTTACTTTCATGGTTTTGATTTACATTTGCCATTGTTGTGTTCAAGATTTCATATCAATACATTTGTTTACATTCGAAATACAATTGCATATCTATCGAATTGCATAGCTTCATTGTTAGATCTATTTCTACTACTTGCTAGCATTCTCCATTTCAATTTCAATATTAAGGTTGATTCCAAACTGGGGTTTGACCAAGGCAAAGCCCTCAAAAAAACAACAAAAACCCTCTTTTTCTTGCAGGTGCAGGTGCGGAATTTTAGATCTGAGATCGGATTTGGATACCCTTTTTGGTGAACTTCTGAGATCTGCGAACAAATTCAAAATCAACCTTCAGAATAAGAATGCAGCCTTTGACCTTTTATGAGGGTCAAAGACTACCTATTGTTAGAAAGATAAAAGATTTTTGGGTTTTCTTCGTCTCGACATTTCTAGTTTGAAACAGGTTGTAGAATTGCTTGAAAGTACACACAGACATCAGAAATTGACATTTTCCAGATTTGCCCTATTTTGAGGTTAGTATTTGTATTTCAATTATTTCAAATTTCAAGCACAATTCCTTTATAGGGAAATATAAGGTTTTCTTCCTCTTTCATATTCTCCATAGATTGATTCAATTGTGCATTAACCTTTTGGTTGATCAAATTGGATCTCTCCCTTGGGAATTCAGATTTAGAAGTGGATCTCATATTTCCCCCATACATTACACTCAATAGAGGTGATTCCATATTACCTCTATTCAAGAATAATTCCATTATTTTTGATCCCTTTGGAGACAATTCTTTACTTAGGCTTGATTATTTTTATGGATCCACACATAGACAATTATTTTTGTAAGACCGATCCCCATGCCACCCCTGTGCACAAAATTTCAAAGCCGCTCTCGTGCAAAAAACCTTCAAGGTAGAATTGAATATCATAACACAACTTTCTAGACCATCAATTCTCATTCCTCCCTCTTTTGGATGAGTGTAATGCATAACACAACTTTCTAGCCTTTCTACTCGTCTCCTCCTTTTCTTCTTCTATGGATCACCTAGAATAACACACCTTGCTAGCCTCTTGGATTCATTGTCTCTCTCTTCTTTCCATGCTCTCAAAGCTATGTTAGTGGGTTAGATCATGGAGTTTTGTGTCATCATTAAAAATTACCTTTCCCTTTCTATGTGGTCACTTGTGCTCTTACAACAACTTTCTGAACATGGTATTAGTGGTTGGGACATTTTCAATTAAGGTCTCTTCTACTAGTTGATTTGGAGTTGTGGTTTTTAGTACTAACCCTCTTTTTGTGTTTTTTTCCTTGTCTTTCCTTTTTGTTTTGTTTTTCTTTCACGCCCTTGTGCATAGATGTTTGAGTTGAGATCCTTTTTTTAGGGGTTTGCGTCCTCAAACTCAGTGATGTATTACCTCTTTGCAATTCATCCCATGATCATCTCTTTTTTATTCTTCTTTATTCCTTTATCGTGAGCATGAGTTTTCCTCATACTCCCAGTAAAGTGGGGGATAAATGTATATTCTTAAATTATAAGCACCTAATTTTTGTACAATTTAAGGATTACCTTGGGTCCACTTTAGTGCTTTCCTATGATAGGACCTCATTTGGCACTTAATGGGTACCTAAATTCAAATATGGGACCTCCATTCCTTTCAATATTTCTTAAAATTGAGGTTGGCTCTTTCTTCTAGGTGTGCTCATCTCTTTTTCTCATAATTCATCTTATCACCTAAGCCCTATATCCCTATTTGTGGCCTTCACGATTTGTTCTAACCTCATATTGAGTTGTACTCATAAATATTTCATCTTCCTTATTCTCTTGGCACCTAGTTCAAATCTAGGCTCATTCTCCTAGGTACAAAATGCCATTGATCTTCTTCCCCTAAGGATTTTGGCCCAAATCTGGCCTGGGGGTTTGTGCCATAGTTTTGGTGGGAAATCCAGTCTCATGATCATTATACTTAATTTTAACTCCTCAAAATGTTCTGAGATGTATATAAACCCCCTATCTCTCCTCATTTTGGCATCCATGATCTATTGTAAAGTGCATCCATTATTGTCAAAGTAATCCAACAATTAAGAATCAAGCCATCAAGTGTAAGGAAGAAAATTAAGCATTCAAGAATTCATTCTTCTCAAGAAAAATAATGTGTTTCCTTCCATAGATCTAGCTTCTTTCCCTATTGGAGGCCAAACAAAGGAGTTTTTCTATCAAGAAGGAGATCCACATCCATCTATTTTCATTCAAGTCTTCTTTCTCTTCTCCTTAATCAAACATTTTGGTGAATTAAAACATCTATTCCATGAGGTTTTTTCTTTCCTGATTTCCTTTTGGGTATTTTTTAGTCAAAGATATTGTATCAATACATTTGATCATATTGAAAGAAACATTTGCATCGTCAAAGTATGATATACTTCATTTTATAGATCTAGCCTCCGTTACGTGACAACACACTTTCCTTTATTTTATTTCATTTCAAGGTTGATTTCTCAATAGGGGTTTGACCGAGGAAAACCCCTTCATCCAACCTTCTTCCCCATTTTTGTGTGTGCAGGAATAGGTTATGGAGCCACCAAATTGAGATCAGGAAGATTAGACACAGTCAGAAAGACCCAAAAAGTTTCAGTCAAAGTTGCAAGGTACATAACACCATTGACGATCATTCCCTAGGTACATAATGAGTTTCCACATGTCCCTAGCATTTTTAGCTCAAATTTCACCTATAGGTTAGATACAAGCTCTCCTTTCTATTCATTATCATTATGTTTCAGTCTTTTATTTCTAGTTTTATGTAACTTGTCTAATTGATCATTTTAGTCACATTAGCATATCATCATTTTCATTTTCATCAATCACATATTTAGTGAAGGAATCATTGTCCCACATAGCGTCTGAGTCTCCTCTTGAACCTAGTGGGGCATTTCCCTTCTAAATGTGTAATTACTGAAAATGAAGGTGATTTACATATCCTTTGCATTGCTTCCCTTTTCCCATTATACAACTCCAACATCATATTCATTTTGATTTTCTTTTTTTGGTTGTTTGGGTCTCTTTCCTTACCTTATTGATTTGTAGTTAGTTCCTTTCTTTGTTTTACCTTTGGATGTTTGGGTTCTTTTTTTTGTGCTTAGTTTGTAGATCTTCATGGCTTTCCTTTTTATTTTCATTGTCTTTCTCTTCCTAGGTGTCTCGTATTGAGTGCCACTTCCTTCACCCTTTCCTTTTTATGTTTCCTTTCTCTTCCATTCATTCTTTTTTCACTCTTCTAGCTCTCTCTCATCTTGATGATGGATCATAGGGTATGATCTAAAATGTTGATGCAAAAATGAACACACAATCAAAGCCAAAAATAATCTCTAATCAAATTCATTACTGTTAAGGGTTTCTTTGGTTTAGCCAAATTATGGAGCATGGTTGTGTTTAAAATATCACATTACATGGCCTCTAAAGAAGTGAAAAAGGAGGCAGAAAATTTCATAGCATTCATATGGACAACACATGATTGACATGGTTTTACAATGAATGCAATCTATACAAGTTGCAAATGATTGTAATGAAAACAATGATGTATACAACTACAATTGTTTCACCCCCACATCCGATGTAAAAAATGGGGCACCATCATGGTTGTGGATAGCTTTAGTTGACTACCAATTTATCTTTGACAATGTTTCTCAACTCCTAGATATCAAATCTCAAATTGGCCTCAACCGTACATTAGAGTTAAAGATGTTTATAGCTTGATTGAAATTGAAGGTGTAAATTAATTCATCCAAATGACAACCATAATATTCTCATGCATACATTTTTTGTCTAAGTGAGTAGAAACAACTAATGATTAGGAAAAGTCAATTTTTTTCACCATAGAGAAGATTTAGGAAAAAATAATTCATTTTGTCATTAAGGCAACCACCCCTCCATCTTGAGGAGATACTCAAGGCGCATTTCCCATTGAAACAAGTGAAGAAGAGGCCCCTTTAGAACCCCAAAATGAGGAAGTTCACATTGAATAGGAGCCTCCAACCACTCCACCCAAAGAAGACCCCCCGAAGATATTGACGGGGCGGAAGAGAACGTTGAGAATAATTCCAGCAATAATGCCAAGGATGTAGCATTGGAAGAACTGGGGCAAATGCTCAAATGACATAAATCCGTCCCGAAAATTATAACAAGTGGCATCCAAGACCCACCTTAGTGGCTAGTCGAATCTTGGAGGAGGAAAAAAACAATAGAAGCATCTGCTCCTCTTTCACTAACATACATGTTGGCAGAGTAAGAAGTGCCTAGAAGGCCGAAGAAAGCTCACACCCTCTACAAAAATTGGAAGGGTCCAGATGGGAGTGTGGTAGAAATAGTAGCGGCTCCACTAGAGGATAGAGAAGAATCAGAAGTGTCCGTAGAAGATTATACAGTGACTGAGATTCCCCTGGGCCAGTGAAACCAAAAATGAGAACTGGACCTCTTTGATGATACAAATCGGATCATCCACGAGAGGTACGAAAGAGAGTACCAAAAGAAGAAAGATATTTGAGCATCAGAGTAAAATATCCAGAAGATCTTAATGGAATTAGCATCCCCCCTCTCTTTTGCAATGCTGGAGGCCTCCAACTTCGGAACGCCGCTCCCATAGGGCAATATGGAAGCGCTCTGGGTCATGAAGAAGAAAGTGTTGGAAGTGGATGGATGGACAAGGGAGAAGTCGGAGGAAATCAAAAACTTTTTGTCTAAATCCCTCCCTGAATTTTATGAGGCTCGCCATATCAGGAATAAAATTGATGAGTTTTTTTTTGCATGGCAGACCTAGGTAGAAAAGTATGAGGAATGGAAAGAGCGCCTTAGAAAATTTTTGAACCTGGAAGATGAAAGATTGGTCGAAACAAGAATTCTAGGGAGAAAATCATGTCAATCCCTAAAGACCCAGTATGCTAGACTTTCCTTCAAAGTTAAGACATTAAAGCAATTGGTTAAGGTCTTGGAAGATCACAAGACCAGAGTTTGAGACCCAATGGATCTTGATTCCTTTTATTTATTTCAGAGGTAACATCAATAAATCCGATTCACCCAGGTGTCAACATTCCTATGGATTCTTTATTAAATAAGTTTGATGAATGGGCTGAGGCACAATTTTGGCCCTCGGGAGATTTTGACAGCTCAATTGTGGGAGAGCTCTCCTTGTTGATGCTCAAGGCCCACGATGCTACCAGGATGACTTCTGAATTGAAAATTAAAGTTGAAGATTCTAAAGATTATTTCAAGGAAGCCATTGGTCGCATGGACTATCTGAAAGAGGTAGATGAGAGGGCATGATGGAAGTTTTGGAGGCCTTCCACAAATTCAAGGAACCATAAATTTTTTGGGTTCCAGGACTTTTCTCCTTTGAACCCATATTATTTCATTCATCATTCTTTGAGCGTAAGGTCCCGGAGTCTGGAATTCTAGATTTTATAGTTTTATATTCTTTATGGTGGTCTGGGTTGATAATTTTCCTAAAGCCGACTGACCGCCATCCCAAATTCATTGTCAGAGATGTTGTCAAAAGTCAAGAATGCACAGAATGGCTGAAAGTTACAGGTGGAATGTGGGAGACTGTACATGTCATCTCAACCCCCAAGGTGCTGCTCTAGCATTTATAATTGATTGCATGGGAGAGAGATGTAGAGACATGGAGTTGTCACTGCATTCATGGAACACATTGCTTAAGGCACCGAGATGAAACATGTCACATCCATATGTTCAATGGTGCCTCTTGATGATTATATTTCCCGTTGTCCCATTATTATTTCCTCCCCTCTTCCTCTTTCCTTTTCAGTCATTGTACCATGATAAGATGTTTTTGACAGTGCAGGTAGTACCGATTGTAAATATCATGTTTTATAAAATAAATAGATTGTGGATCCCCATGTAGGTTGTAGAATGTCTATAAATAAGAAATCGGACACCTAACCAAGGGTCAGAAAAGTTGATGATTTTGTTGTCCATACTATAATTGTGCTCATGCTTTCAATACAATAATACAGTTATTTTAGTAGATTAATGCTCCCCAGGAGCCATGAATGTACCAACCAGTGATGTTGGCTTTTTCAAGTTAATGAAGGAATAAATACTACTCTTGGTACTACGCTTTGTAGTGTTCTTCATTCTGGATTTGGCGAATCTCTTTCATGTTGTATGTTTTTCTATGTCCTTTGCTAAAAAATTCTTTGGTAGTTAATTGAAACGCTTGTTCTTTCAATGCTAACATGTGTTTCGTTCGATGGTCGTACGTATGTTTAACATGGTTACTGGTTCCTTATTCGAGCATTGTTGATGTTTAAAGGCTTATGATATGACTATAGATAGACTTGTTTACTAACCCTGACTTATGTTTTGCGTTTTCTTTGTTTAGACTGACTACTACTTGCAGGTAACCTCACCCATCCGAAATCTTTGAAATTTGATGAGCATATAACCAACATGCCCCTTAACATAAAAGAGTCATTTGCCCAACTGAATCTTTCTTGCACCGTCATGACCCAACTACCAGGTGCTTGGAGGCTAGGAGAGTTCACTGTCCGGTAAACCTCTTCAGGCGAAGTTGGCCGGTAATCCGGTACTCGGTGACAACTCTCCCCCTATTGGCGAGGCCGTCATAAAATCCCGTCAGCTACTAAGTCTTATATGTCTAAGTTTTGTTTCAAGTTTTCAACTACTAGACATCTAATGGGCATAAAAATTCTCATAGTTCCCAGTGTAGAAACTCAAGCTTTGATATCAATTGTAATGCCCTGCCAAGGAACCCAAGAGAAATTAACCTAAAACATGCTACTATATTTATAGAATATTTTTTTTTCTTAAGAGTTTACACAATAATAAAGATAACAATGCGTAAGTAATACAACATAAGATATAAACATGCACATAAGTACAACTCAATTACATCTTACAACTCTCAAGAGTTGCATGACGTAGAATTACTTTTAAATTAACTAATCTATTAAGAACAACCATAAGTACACAATCTCATATATGCTATAACATAACAAGTGCGCCATCATATAAATACAACATATATACAACTGATACAACATAGGACACATAACGAACCATCATCCACTGCACAAGTCACCGGGTATGTAATAACAAATCATATGCAAAGTACATATACAACATCCTAAAATATCTCTCATCTAATAAACTGATATAAGATACAAATATAAACATCATAGGATAGATATGGACAAGCCTCCAATGAATAACAAGAAGAAGGTAACAACAACAAAGATCATCCAACACCATCACAAATGACAAAATCTCAATGGTAATAGAATCACTACCACCCGATCTCGTAGAACCAAAGGTCCACTCCCACCGTGTTGAGGAGATAACAACATACCCCACTAAGATATCAAACACCAAAACCAATCATAACAACAAGACTAAGAAAGGGATCTCGAAAGCTCTCTATCTCAAAAGGTACAACTCAAAATGCAAAGGTAAATATACTAATCCCAAAGGCAACTAACACGTGTAAGAAACCTAAGATGTATAAATGGAAGTCTCATCACATAAACATCAACTCTAGAGTCACTGGGGCTGAGATCAGAGAGATTGTGAGGGTAACTCTAGAGTTGTCTCATATGATGCCACTTCCCTTTATCCTCCTTGTTAAAACCTATTCTTTTAAATAAAAGATAAGAAATTTTTAATTATTATTTAAAAATGACATTTTAGTATATATATCACTTTCTTAACAATCAAATCTTTTGAACATAAAATAAGTATTCTCTTTCTATAATATATAAAATATGATACCAAATATTAATACTAAAAATTTCTATAGAATCGATATCTAAAAATACTATTAAACACTAAAATTTTATATTATACTCAATAAACTTATAATAAATGATCTTTTATTAATAGTACAGAATATAACAAACCTGGTTAAGACCCTTACTATTATTATATGGTATAACCGTTTCTCTCAAGGTTATTCTCAGATTTATGAGAAGCTTCAGGGACCACTAAAAATTCTGCCAATGTACTCAGAACCATCCAATTCTGCCAACTTAAACTGCAACCACACATAATTCAGCGCATGAATCTAAACCACAAACAAACCCCAATTCAATCCGGCATATAAATCTGAACCATCAAGCAGCCCATGAATAGAGGGCATATCGAAATTTGTCAAACTAGAAACATAATAAATACAGCCAACATATGTATTTTCTAATTTGAGATAGTGGAGGGCATTGTAGCAATAGGTTATGAAACCCTAAGTGTTCTCCCTATTATAAGGAAAATTGTAATCTGGTGAGCAATCATTCAATCATGGTTCCCAAGAAAGTCTAGATTCGTGGGTGGTGCAGAGACTGGTGGCTTGTCATGATTCAATAGGATGGTGAAGCTGTCACCTCAAGGATGAAATTTCAGCCCTATCCTTACAATTTACAAACAAACTCTACAGTTTTATCAGATTCACATTTGTCTCAAAAGTGGGAGTTTTAAGATTTGGAAAAGCAAGCTCTACAGTATTCTGAGATTTACATTTGCCTCAGAAGTGGGAGTTTTCAGATTTGAAGAGGTAAGCTCCAAAAGTGGGAGTTTTAAGATTTGAAGAGGTAAGTTCCATAAGTGGGAGTTTTAAGGGCAGATAGGATAGGTGTGACGGATGGAAACCAAGGAGGGGGAGAAGAAGAGTTTGGGGCAATGGATTCTACTGCTGGGAAACTGTTTGGCCTTGATAATTGGCACAACGGCAGGGCCATTGACGTCCAGATTCTATTTCTTGCATGGTGGGCATCGTAAATGGTTCTCTGCATGGCTAGAGACAGGTGGATGGCCTATTCTCATTTTGCCCATCTGGATTTCTTCATGCACAACACAGTGCACCTATAAGAGCCATGTTACTCCTAAGCTTTTCCTTGCATGCATTGGATTGGGTGTGCTCACTGGTGTTGATGATTTCTTCTATGCATGGGGAGTGGCCTACCTGCCAATCTCCACCTCTGCTCTCTTGATTGCCAGTCAGCTTGGCTTTAATGCAGTTTTTGCATTCCTTCTAGTGAGGCAGAAGTTCACTCCTTATTCAATCAATGCTGTAATTTTGCTTACCTTGGGCTCTGTGATGCTTGCTTTCAATACTGGCAGTGACAGGCCTGAAGGAGTCTCAAATGGGCAGTACTGGATTGGGTTTATTGTGACCATTGTTGCTGCTGGCCTCTATGGCTTCATTCTTCCTCTGATTGAGCTCACCTATAGGAAAACCTCAAGGAAAGTAACTTATTTGCTGGTTATGGAGATGCAGCTTATCATGTCCTTTGCTGCCACCGCTTTCTGTACTATTGGCATGGTGGTCAATAAGGATTTTCAGGCTGTTGGGATGGAGGCCAAGAATTCTGATGTGGGGGAGTTCAAATTCTACATGGTTTTGGTGTGGAATGCAATCTGCTGGCAGCTCTTCTACATTGGGATCTTTGGTGTCATCTTTTTGACTACTTCTCTGTTAAGTGGTGTAATTATAGCTGTTTTTATACCTGTGAATGAAGTGCTGGGAGTGTTCATATATGGGGAGAAGTTCAATGCTGAGAAAGGTATGGCTCTGGCTATGGCCTTGTGGGGGTTTGCCTCATATTTGTATGGGGAGAGGAGGGCTTCCAAGAAAGCAAAAGAGTCACTTGAATCAGCAAGACTCAGAGAAGAAAGGAATTTGGAATTCGGTTTTGAAAGGAATTTGGAACTCGATTATGAGCATCAGTCCCAGCTAACTTAACGACCCAACTCTAGATATTTCCTTGGTTGACTGGGTATCTCTCTTTTCTTTATTGACTGGATATCTCTATTTCCTTTGTTGTTTGTAATCTGCATATATGAAGGGATGGAAGTAGAAGGTGAAGCAAGAAACAATTTTTTTTTTCCACTGGAAACATGTAATATTCATTTCTGTGGGTGGATTAATAATTGGTCCGAGCAAAATAATGTGCACCTGTTGCCCCTTTTTGAAGCTGTAGAGAAAAAACCAAGACCTCTTTCGAATCAGTTCTTTCAAATTCATTTTATTCAGACCAGCACTCATGAAATTTATCTCAAGCCACACACATCTCCATGTAAGATAATTGTTTTCAATTGTAGAGGTCTATTTGCATATCTGCTTTGTTCATCTTTCTCATCTCAAATGAAATCAGAGCAAGTTTTATTATTACTTCAATTGATCCTTGAATGGAGTTGGGAATTCTCAGAGTGATAAAACAATGTTACCATACTGATTGCTATTTAAGCTTTATAATAAGCCTTCTTAATTCAATAGTTTAGCTTTGTTTGCCCATAATCTTCATTTATTCTACCATTAACGACATTGTAAATTACTTGTGCTCTTTTAACCAAAGATTTAACAAAGCATTTCTTAGCATCAATGTTTCTGATTTGATTCTGCAAGTTTTTATGTTTCACATTCATTTCTTTTTAAGCTGTCTTTGGAATTGAAAGTTGCACATTTTTTTGAACGGTTTGAATAGTTGGATCAAATTCCATAATCTATCATTTCATTTCTCTTATAATTGATGATAGATTCATAATTGGTTTCAGATAACGTAATTTAACCTTATTTCAAACATTAACCTGTTTCTCTGTTATATAGTACCACCTGTACTGTAAATTATGTTGAAGAACAGCTACTAATATTTACCAGTACAGTCATAGCTTTAGAAGCATTAAATTTGATGTTACAAATAGAAACTGCAGCGATAAATCATAAGTTGCTTCATGGTTACACAGAGTCCATGTTAAAATCCCATTTCATACAATTTAGTGATGGGTAGGCTCAAATTGCAGCAGCTCAGCACTTACATGCAAACTGAATTCCTTCATTTCCGAATGGCTAACAAGTGGTAGGCATTATTAGCAATCATTATACGTGGGATAGCAGTGAACAGGTGGTGGGTATCTACAAATATTGGAAATCCCACATCCCAAGTTTCATAAATGCCACCGCTTAGGTACTCTACCAGATGGAATGCATGCAGCAGTGAATTACTGTATAATAAGGTTACGTGTCTTAATTAGAATTCAAACTTTGAATGGAAAAATTTGGCCAAAATATAGGTATACGATTCATTTGTAACTGAAGTACCCAAATCTACCAGTCAACCTTCATCATGGAACATAGATTAGAATTCTAGAAGCATCATCAAAGTGTCAGCACTGTTTTTTCCTGCCCTGTGAGGAGGTGCAGTGACAGCCTATGATTTTTTTGGGGCTACAGAGTACATTTTGGGACTGAAAAGAACATCTGTTAATATCTTTATAACTTTTCACATTAATGGCATTTTTTGCCCTTATTTCACATTAATGGCATTTTTTATTGTAAGGGAAAGTAAAAGTAGTGGTAGTGGCGCACCTTATCTCAATTTCACATTACTGCTATTTTTTAGTAACAAGGGAGAGGGACACTAATGGCGCACCATATCCCCATTTCATATCAATGTTATTTTTTAATTATATGGGAATGTTATTTTATTATATGGGAGAGGGACGGTAGTGGCTTACCTACCAAAGCGGCTTATCTCCTAAAGTAAATCAGAAATTTTACATATATTTTTTTTGGTGGATTAGACTCAGATTTTTAGCATTTTTCAACATTAAAAAAATGGACTTCAAAAATTAAAAAGCCCTACTTTTCATAGGCCTGTAACCAGTTAGTAGTCCAACACCCCTTGCCGAATAGTATTGCCTGAAGATCTTCTAGCAAATACGGTCTTGTAGGTTGAGTCATTTGATGGCGGCCTTTAGAATAGTAGGGCGACATCTACCTCAACGACTCATCTCCCTTATAGGTAAACAACAGACTCTATTTTCTTAGCTACAGACCCTCTCCTTCCAAAGCCAATTGAATTAACTACTGAATCTATTGTTGCTATCTTTGCATCTTCCCCTCTGACTATTGAGCTGTGTAGGTGTTCATTTGGGTAGAAAGTAGGCTATATAGATTTATTTATGTGTATGGCGGATCGATGGTCGATTCATTGAAATTGATAGCCTATGGTTGATTCCATGTCTATGGTCGATTCCATTGAAACAAAAATCCTCCGTATCCTACCACCCAATTATGTCAATCTCTACTCCATTATCAGGAATATTCCAGCCCACCCTAGGCGATATTGATTAGGATGAGGTAGTTCTTCTTTATTTCTTTAGGGTTATTACATTACATAGGAAGGTCCCTTTGGATAGGGCGTCATCTATGGTGCAATCAAATGCACCATCTTAGTGTATAAATATAAAAGACTTAAAAAGTGTAATAAGAATGGGTGCATTTTGGTTGCCCTATAGTCAAGGGTTATAGTTAATAAGGGCTAGAGGTTATTGGTTGCAATGAAAGGTGGTACCTTTTGAGAATGTAGGCATTGAATAAGTCAGTAACTTTGGGAGGAGTAAGTTTAACTATTTCTCTAGTTTTGAGAGATGTAGAGTACACTATAGACCAACTCACAATCATTTGATTTATATGTTTTTCTCGAGTCGATGTGAAAAATACTTTTCTATCATTGACAATGGGCACATCGAAGAAGAATCTTATGACTCTCTCTAGAGAACCCACAATTTATCTTCTTGCATAGTTATCTTTGTCCCTTTAAATGGTTGTGCTCAAGTGTAGTCTACCACTGCCAATTTACTCAGAGACAAATACCAAACTTTCCTCTTCCAAACAAAGATTTTATTTTGTGCATTACCAACATGTCAACGAAGAAGATGCATTTCTAGTAGTAATTAAAACTAGCTTGGCGAATATGTTTGTTGTGCTTTATGAATTCATATTCTAACACTAAAAGGAAATTTTGTATGCTATATGCAAAAAGGAAATGAACAAACATGATGAGTTCAATGGTCTTGGTCATATCATTACGAGACACACCACTAACAAGTGCAATAAAAGAATATCAAAGATAGAGACAACAAAATATATCATATCATTCTTGAACCCAATGTAGATAGTGAACTTTAGATTTCATCACTATAAAAACTTTGTCACATGGTTTTTGACCTTCATTGTCAATAGGTTTCAAGTGGTAGGCCTTTCTATAATTTCTCTTTTCCACCAACATTGTGATTATGTGAGATGATTAGGAAGGTACATTAGATATACTTGTATATTTATGAAATAATGAAGAACTAATATCTTGACCAAGGGGATTAAACATCATTAGTCTCATTATAAATATATAAATTTATAAAATAAAAAATATAATTGTGATAACATTGGACATACAAATAAAAAAATGGTATGGAGAAGTATATAAAATAATGATATTCAACTATTGTTTATAATTTCACATCTTTTACATCATTAGTGGGGAGAGAATGAAACTTTTTGTTACTTACCTTCTATGTGAGAAACTTGTACTAATATAAATAAAAAATAGTATGATTATAAAATGTAACAATTTACTAACCTAAAATAAGATCTGTAATTGACTCAACCATTATATCATTATACATTTTTATTGAAATCTTAATTTCTTTATCATAAAAATGCATTTCAACTTCTTGATCATTAAAATGCTTCATAAATCAAAATTTAGGATAATCTTGAATCTAATATAATACATTCAAGCTTAGCCCAAAATATGAAATGATAAAATTAAACTCAAACAACTTATTCCATGTAGAATCATACTTAAGTTCATATAATGATAATATATGCACGTTGTGACCTTAACATGCCTTTGAAAAGTAAACTATGAATACTTTACCCACATTTACATTTTTGGTCCTGTTTGGATCCCTATAAGTGGATGCATAACTAATTTGAAGCTATGATTTCTCCACTGAGACATATTTTGCACAACAAACATCCTTCACTAAATAGAATACTAATTGATCTCATTAACTACACAATTGTATGAAAAAAATAGACCATTTTTTTTAATAGAACTTCCAAAATTCTTTGGCGTACCCATTGCACACTAAGGTGCGATTGCTAGTTTATTATATGGGAGAGGGATGGTAGTGGTTTATCTCCTAAAGTAAATTAGAGGGAAAAAAATATTTGTATATTTTTTTTTGGTGGGCTGGGATTAGACTCAGATTTTTAGCATTTTTCAACAATTAAAAAATGGACTTCAAAAATTAAAAAGTTGTGTCAATTCTTGTTCAAATTTTTTTAAAAAATTATAGACATAAAATTCATCCCCTTTTACACATTTCACCAGTTTACATCATCTTCAAATTTTCAATACAAATACCATTTTTATGTTGTTAAAGATGAACAGTTTACATGTTGTTGACCTTTTCCTTTATAAAAGTGTAGCATAGATTTGTACTTTTATCCAAGAAAGAGAAATAGAGTAGGGAAGAGAGAGAGGGGAGGGGAGAGAGTAGGAGGGAGAGAATATATCATCAAATATAATATAATATATAAAATTAAATATAATATATAATATATTATATATATTATTAAATATAATATATTATATAATATATCACATAAACTAAAAGGGAATATCTAATAACATATATTTTTAATTTTGCATATTATTTAAATAATTTTATAAAGATAATATTTTAATTAAAAAAATATTATAAACAAAATATAAAATAAAATAATAATAAAATATAAATAAATTAAAATACACTAATGAGGAAATATAAATAAAAAAATCATAAATTCAATCCATATAAATCAATTAATGAAAATTTCAAATAAAAAAACAATCCAAATGATGTTGGTGGGAAAAGTAAAATTTGAATTCAACCCTGTCCAAATTGGGTATTGATTATATTTTGGATACCCGATTTGGCTTTGGGCTCAAGATTTGTCTCAGATTTTGGCTTTGGAATTCCAAACGTGGATGGTCAACCCAAAAAGTGTGTTTACCATATTTTTTCCGATCTTCAAACTTTGACCATGTAGCTGACGACCTTTTTTTCACCCGAATTTGATGAAATGAAAATGGTTTCTTAAAGATATTATCAGCTTTCCATCAATATAATTGATGTCAAATTTTGAGTTCAATAAGTAATTATTACTTATTTTCTAATTGAGTTACCTCTAAAGTCCTAATTGATAGACTGATTGAAAAACAACTATAACTTTCAAATAGTTTAACCTAATTTTTTTGAAATCTAAAACATGCATCACATTCTAGGCTTCACCTACTATAAAAAAGAAGAAGTTTTCAATTTTGTAAAGTTTAGAATTAGTTAAGTTGGTAAGACACAAGAGTTTTATTATTCTGAAAAAGTTGTAGCAGAAAATTCATAATAATTATTTAGTTGGAAAAAAATTACACAAAAATATGTGTCACATTTAGGCACGAGTCTACTACTTATATCTAGAATCTTGTGAAAAAATATCATCTTTTGATTGTGATTAAGGTGGTCAGACATACACATACTTTTTATCATATTTCTGAAATTTTTGTACTACTGCATTGAAATCTAAAATTTCAACTGTTAGATTACATTTTTTTTTTTTTCCAGAAAAGGGTCAGTAGTTTAGAAACTATATTCAATTTCCTACAGATTCTTACAACTTTTTTACATAAGGTTGATAAGATGTTCAACTTTTTACATCAAGTTGACTAACCTTGATTTTTTTATTTTTCATTACCTCTTAAGGCCATAACTTGGTATACCATGATCCAACATATACCCTTAAAAATAAAACATATTATTCATTACAGTGCTTTGAAAATCCACTAACACCTCTAATTAAAGTGTTAAAATTCCTTAAAGTTGCGCCCTAATTTCTAAATAATTGTACCTTGGAATTTATACTTTTTCCATGAAAAGAAACACTCGTAGATGACAAGAGCTAATCATTCCACCTCATCATTCATGAAATCTCTTCAATATATAATATTTAAATAATTGACCAAAAAAATGATCTTTTGATTGACTTTGGAAATGATTCCAAGGCTTTTGCGTTTAACAATGAAGATTAAATGGAACCACATTTCCATGATTTTATGAAATCTTAACTAACAAGCTTATCTTTAGGGTCATAAAGACTTTGAAAACAAAAACACAGGTTGACAAAATAGAGAACAGTCACAATTCTCAGCACAACAAAATTGTTCACCTTTACATAAATTTTTTGTTTAGGTTTACAGTGTATACAAAAAATCTATGTGGCCCTAGATCGGGGACCAAAAGCACGCATCTAGCGTGGCCTCCTACCCTTAAGCATTTGACATGCCTTTTGGTCAATTCACTTTCATTCGTTGTGTTGCTCAAAATTTTTTTTCCATGACACATTCTTTTCTTGTCACCGCTTTCCTATTTTGTGGCGTAAGACTGCCGAATTATTCGAACAATCTGGCAGGCATTTGACTAGGAGTAAGCCTATCGGCTTTAAAATATTTAAACTAGCAATTGCACCCTAACAAGGTCGAATGGTTATGCCAATAGGAAGTTATACCCATGTATAACTTCTTAAAAATACAACATCTCTTAAATTCTTGTGCAAATAACAGATGATTGAGGACCACTTCAACTTTTAGGAGTTGTAACCAATCAAATTTAAGAAATCATTCTAGCAAGTCCATAGGCAACCAAAGTGATTAGCATGTTTCATTGGCAGATTCTACAAAAATAGCCAAAAATGTGTAAAGTGATACTTAATCAAAAAATATTTTATTAACCAAATATGGTATAAGATTATAATTTATACTCCATATTGGGGGAGCTTTTTGACAATTGCAACACTCTTTCTTTTTTGAAGATGCTTAGTCGAGACAGGATAAGTCAATTATAAGAATTTAACTAAAAGCTTTTAAATGACAAATATGGTATAACAAAAAGGAAACATAACTTTCAAGTAGGCAACTCACTTTGTTTTGTGAAACATATTTATCCCCACATTCTAAAACCTAACCAAAGATTCTTATAAGGTACCACAAAAACAAATACATCCAAGTTCTACATACCAAAAAGCCAAGGAATTTCTAAGCACACACACCTAGTTATATATTGACATGAACAAAATGTTATGGATGTACCATGGCTTTAGAGTTGTTTATTAAGAGGCACAATGCACATTGTCATTTATATGTGATATGTTTTTGTGTCTTGCTTCTCTATATTACTAACATAGACTATATTTCTCATTCCTCTTCATTACCCTAATTATTTCTATAATAAGTTTATAGCCCACAATTAAAGTGTAGATAACATATAGAGATTTAGAATATCCCTACTAACCTAACAAACATACATGTAGAAAATAGAAACAAAGCTCTCTTATTTAAATTCTTTTTCCTTCCACAAATAATTTGATATTAAGACTATCAAAAAATAGTTATGTAAATAAATTAAAGAAAAAATCACATATAGTAACACAATAGAGCCTTCATGTGATTATAAAAAATATTAATGTGACACTTGATTAAATCATAAATTGAATACAACATGGAATAGGAAGACATAAGTAAATCATTCACACATCTCATCCTCAACAATTCTTCTTTCCAAGTAAAGGAAGATGATATTAACCCAAATTGCAATATACCAAAGCTTCATTATATTCATGATTGGAGAATATGCAATTTTCTAATTTCTATAGAAAAAACAAATCAAAACAATAATTATAACAATAATCATACCATTGAATTTAGAATGGTGACTAAAGTAAAATTAGAATCGATTTAAAAAAATAAAATCATTCATATACTTCCTAAAATCACACCTACATAAACCAACCTAATGTTTAAATCTAACAATGATATCATTTTAAAACTTCTTTCCTTAAATTTACATTTATCTCCTATTCTAAATGCAATCATAAATATGATTTTAAAATATAATGTTTCTAGATAAATTCATTAAAATTGCATTATAGCAATGAAAATATTATTTTGGTTCATTAATGTGTTTTCCTATTTACATTTTCTTACAAAACTAATGCATTTTAGATGTTCAATCTTTGATTTTTCTAATACCTATTTCATTATAATTTCTTTTAATTCATGTAAATACTTTGTTTCTTGCATTGTACATACTCAACCTCTAATATTTTTTATACTCATTTGATTGTAACTTTCTTATAAGGTATTTGATCTATACAAATGGAATATGTGTTGGGTACTCTTTATTGTTAGCCATAGACACTACTCTTACCCAGAGTGTGGACCATCTTTATTTGGATTAGATAAATGCTCTAACATGGATTTAAAAACCTCTATGATTGTATCTAACTCTGAATAAGCAAGATAAGAGAAAATGTATTATCTTGTGCTCAAACTTCTAAGCTACGGATGGAGTCTTTTTTGGGATTCAACTGTATAGGTTTGTGAAATGTCTATATCCACATTTATTATAACAGTAAAATAAACAGAATTAAATAGAATTTACATATGAAACAATAAGATTGCATAAGAAAATATGTTTTAAACAGTCGGATTCTTCCCCAAGTACGTTAGTGTCAAAGGGTGTGTCGAAGATTGTTTTATCTTTAGTTATGTTGTGCCATGAATCCTCCTTTTTTGTAACATTTTGAAGCTATGATCGACTATGTACTATTTACAAACTTATATGTTTGTCCTATGATTTTTATTTGCTCAAATGACTTATTGGGTCTCTAGTTAATCGTTTGTTGCCTCCACTGTGTTTTGGAAAACACCAAATTGTGGATGTGATTGAAAGTTGCAATGTCGTATGGTTAAATGAACGAGTTTTAATGACATTTATGACATCATCAGTTTATAGATGAAGAGTATTATTGTTAACACTTTTTAAGTTCCTTCTCTTGATCAAGAAAACAATAAATCAAAAAACCAAAATGAACGTGTTACAGAATATGGTAAGATACAAATCAGATTTTGATGAGGTTAGAACCAAATTTATTTATTTTTTAGTATATGATGAATGACAATGAAGAAAGAATTGCAACAATGAAGGTTATTGATGCAAAGTTTTTTTTTTTTATAATGTTATTATGGAAATGGATGCATAGATAATGAGGTTGTAGCTAGAGATAATGCTTCAGAGGATACATATGAAAATGAAAAAGATGGTTAACTAGTTCAAATTGAAGAAAAATGAAATAAACTTATTGCAGTTGGAGGAAAAATTGCAGCAAAAGGTAATAAGGTAAAATTTGATTTTAATGTGTTCTTTGATGAAGATAAGAATATTGAAATGGAGATAGTTTTTGTAGTAATAAATCATTTTAAGAAGACTAAAATTGAGGAATGATATGTGTAGTTTAAGGAGGAGTTTTCCAATGATTCTTTGTTTGAAAGTTGTGAAGATGAAGATTCTTTAGTGAGAGAGATTGACTACTTGTTAGAAAAAGGGGAAGATGAATCTCAAGATTTTTTATCAATACTATTTTGAATGTTGAAGATTAGGTTGGAACAACAATATGTCTTTTAAAAGGTATAAAAGTAGTGTCATATCATGTTGAAGAAAAAGTTGAAGCTGTAGTACTAAACAAAACTAAGGTAAAATTCAATTTTTCTAAATATTATCCTAAAGAAGGATGCACGAGTATGATGAGGTTGCAAAAAAAGAGAATGGTGGATCATATTTTATTAAATTTGAGAATGATGATGATTTGTATGTTATGAGTGAGATAGTTCAATAGGATTTTGCTAGTGATGTATGCTATGCAAAGAAGGGTTTGCATAGTGTTGCAAAGTTTAATGCAGGTACATTTTGGTGGAGATAGACAGACTATGGCGGGTTGAATCCCACAAGACTAGAGGATAATGTGAGACACATTTAGATGAGGTGGATGGTTTATGGTGGAACAAATTCTACATTTAGTAGGTCATATGTAGAACTGAGTTGTCAAAGAAGAATGCTTGTTCCTAGAAGGTGTTGGAAGAGGAGAAAGAAGAAATTATTATAGGTATTAATTTCAGTGATGGAGTTTTCTATATATTGCATGTAATGCAAATGGATGGTACTATCACTCAAATCCATTTTGTGAATCTGTATTCATAATTATTTTTCTTACCCTAGGCGCTTAATGCAGGACCATCCATGGTCTATAAGCTATCCCACATTAACCAAAACTATTTTATCATTTTTAGCTTGGTAGATTTTAGTCTAAGGTTGTTGTTAGTATAACAAATATTTGAGAACCTTTGTTATAATTCCAAATGTAATTTCCCTAGCATTTCATGCAATTTGACAATTTAAAATTATAAAATTATCATCTAAGAGTTGGACTTTGTGGGACCACTTACCTCTTTAAGAAGATTCTAAGAATGGGTAAGAGAGCTGTAGGATTTGAGCAATACAAATCCACAAAACCCAAAGATCACCTGCATACAAAAACCTGTTACAAGGAAGTAGAGACAAGAAGAGGGCAAGGGTTTGACTAAAAAATATGAAGAAGAAAATATCCTCAAATAATGAATGAAATAAAATGTACAATGGATCATCCTTATAAAGGAGATTGAAAGCCTTGAAAGGCAAACCCTAGTGCATGTAATAATCAATTTGACTATTACATGACTAATGCATGAGTTTAGAACAACTAGTGCATGTGCTTTTAACTAAAGCAAATTAACATAATTAATACTTTACTCTAACACCCCCCCTTAAGATGAGCAACGATGCATCTAAAAACAATGTAAAAAGAAAGCAAATGGGTCCCGACAACAAAGGCTTGATCAGGTACCCAAGTACAAAAGAGAGTCTCTGAAAAGTGGAGAAATAGAGAAAACCACATGGGAAAAACTCTACTCCAAAAAGAGACAAAGGCTAGTCTGAAGGACTGAAGAAGCCTCCAAAACTAGGAATGTTCCAGAAAATCGGAACAAAGATGAACATGTAGAACATCATTAAAGCATGAAACTGCAAACTCTGTCAAAAAGAAACTGATGATCTGAAGATCCTCCACAGAAATATGACCAGGTAGAGAAGACTGTAATCTGCATGAGTGCCCTCAAATAACACTACTTGAATCAGGAGGCAAACAAAGGAAAACACCTGAAATCGAAGATATAGATGGCATAAACACCAAAAGCTTGAAGAGCTGATCAATCAAAGCTGGAAGAGTGCATCCAAAAATAGGAAAGAAAAGAGTGTCCATATGGTAAATGATCCATCTCACCGGAATGCATAGGTACCTAGCCACTGCAACTGCCTAGTACATAGGATCAAATACTAAATACATGGCTCACACTATTGAACCAAGGAAGCAGTAGAACCAATAGTAGAAACCCCCCCATATTGCTGACAAGGGAGTAATGACAGGTACATTGAAAATATCATCAATATGAACTGCATGATGAAGATGAATCTGAAACATCGAATGTACAGAGAGAGTACAAACACATATAGAAATACCTGAGGCTAATGTCATGGAAGGAACACTCACTTGACAAAGGTAGATGGAAAACAAAGGCAAACATCAAAAAAATCCCTAGCACTTTATAATGGAGTGCGAGTACAAATAGCATGAACATGTGCAAGATCCCATCAAAGCAATAGAATGACACTTTCTCTCAGTGCGTGTGCAGAAAAGAATGCTACAAAAGTGAAGTATACATTGCTCAAAGAAGATCAAAGGCTGTTGAACCAAAAGAACAATCTAAGACGAGCCATCCCTCAAAGGGAAGAGATCCCAAGACCTGAAACAACCAAGATATCCACCAGACTGCAAAAAAGAAAAAAATTGAATAAAATGAACCTAGAGAAGAATCTGGAAAAATGACTCATATCACTAAAAATATCTTTGAACAAGCTTTCCAACGATATATCATTTTTAAAAAATAGAGTCTGGATGTGCAAGATAGAGCTCCTAGAGTGCAAACCTGAAGATCTGGCTTTGACAGAGAAAAACACCATCAAAAAAATAAAACTAGAAAATATAACCTCCAAATTTGGAAAGAGCTCGGAATCATCTTTCTAATGATATCTCGTTTGCCAAATTTTGATCCCGTATGCTCAAGATATGAGCAAAAAACCAACAGCTGCGATGGAGGGCCCAAAGAAAGTGTCTGCAAGGATCTAAGGATGGGTGACATTAGAAAAAGAACAAAAAACCACATGAAACCATCAGATCTGAAAAAAGATTAGAAAGAGCTTTCCGACAATATCTCATTTTCTAAAAATGGAGACCGGATGCAAGAGAAACGGATCTCGGAAGGCAGGAGGTTTGAAACTCCATGATCATAGAGAACATCTAACTTTGACAGCAAAAAAGAGCATCAAAATGGCAAAATCACAAAACCATACCAGCAAATTCAGATCGGGCTCGGAACCAGCTTTTCGACAATATATGGCATGCCCGATTACAATCCCATATGCCTGAGATATACGCAAAAAAGCCCAAGTACCTCTAAAAAACTTCAAAAAAGAGGAAAAGTCTGCTGACATCAGCAGACACGAGCCTAAATTTGACGGCCAAATGGCAGTCACGGCTCAAAATCCTTCGCGGGCTTAAGAAGTTTGGCCCTGGTCATGTGGGTGCCTAGGGGCCTGGCTGGGGTGGAGCGGCGCAGCTTGTGCGGATGGAGAAGCGACGGTGGCGTAGTGCTTGACGGTGGTGCGATCTCCGATGGCGGCACGGTCTCCGATGGCGGTGGCGAGTGCGGAGCGCTGCGGGGCGGAGGAGCTGGTGGCTCTGCAGAGGCCACGGGGGGCTGAGGCAGCGCTGGATGGCCACCCAAATTTATTTATTTATTTAAAAATTAAAATCGCTTGCGTCAGCACCTCGAAGTGCGTGCTAGCGCCGTACGACCTTGGTACGCAAATTTTTTTTTGCCTTAGAAGCCAACTTGTCAGAATTTGACAAGTCTTATATGAATTTTGACTATCTAAGGCCTTTCGGACACAACCGTGAGGTTCGTTTGGGCCAGAAGTGCACCAAAAATCAGTGATCACCTCAGGATCCGTGCTAGGGCCGATTGCAAAAAAAATAATTCTCACAGATTCCAACTGTGTCCAAATTGGACAAATTTTATATGGATCTTGGGGTTCTTGGATGCTTTGAATGCAACTGTGAGGTCCATTTGAAGCCAATATGACTAGAAAAATAGGTCCCCTTAGATTTGACAGGAAACCCTCTCTGTAAAAAGTGCTAATTTTTTAGAGAATACCAAAATCTCTCAAATCAGAAAAAAAATCCCTAATTTGAATCCTTCAAACATGAAAAAGCTGTAGTAGATTAGACTCTGATACCATATAGGATTTGAGCAATACAAATCCACAAAACCCGAAGATCACCTGTATACAAAAACCTGTTACAAGGAAGTAGAGACAAGAAGAGGGCAAGGGTTTGACTCAAAAATATGAAGAAGAAAATATCCTCAAATAATGAATGAAATAAAATGTACAATGGATCATCCTTATAAAGGAGATCGAAAGCCTTGAAAGGCAAACCCTAGTGCATGTAATAATCAGTTTGACTATTACATGACTAATGCATGAGTTTAGAAAAACTAGTGCATGTGCTTTTAACTAAAGCAAAAGGAAG
The DNA here is from genome assembly GCA_027943335.1 of Chamaecyparis obtusa. Classification (NCBI taxonomy): domain Eukaryota; kingdom Viridiplantae; phylum Streptophyta; class Pinopsida; order Cupressales; family Cupressaceae; genus Chamaecyparis; species Chamaecyparis obtusa. The sequence continues at coordinate 169,959 of BSBK01001858.1, read as the reverse complement.
TTGACATCTTAAGAAGGGAGTAAAGATTAATTAACATAATTAATACTTTACTCTAACAAGAGCATCTTTTAATTATAACGACATATGAAAAAATAATTATTCTTCATCTTTTAAATGTAATGACAAATGAAATAATAATGTGCTTTTTCATATGCTTCATCTTTTGTATTGAAATGAGGACATCAATACCTACATTCACAAGAAATTAAAAATAAATGTAATAATCAAATTAAATATATTCAAAATTATACTTTTTTAAAGTTTTAGTATAAGGGCTACATACCTGTAAAACAAAACTTAGATAAATGAATTCATTTGATCACCCAAAATATAAAGTAAAAGTGGTTTTATGTCAAATGAATTTTTGATAGGTGTAGAGGAGATTCCATTGTAGGTACGCTTTAAGACTATAGGGTTTCTATCTAATGGGATTTGATCTAACCCTCAACAATTGAAATCCTTTAAAGGGAACCTCTTAAGGCTTAATTATTGTATTCTCTCAATAATATGCAATAAGGTTCAAATTATTGTATTCTCTAAAAAGTATGTACTTTTAGGAAAAAATAGGATTATGGAAATGGAACATAGTATTGTCATATTACCAATCTTTGAAATCTAGCCTACGTACCCAACCCCCATTCCTCATGGTTTGAATTGCCTGTTAAATTTAGTAATGCATCCTAGCCCTTCACATTCCAACAACTCAATCTCAACCTTCCACTCTCTCCTTGATCCAAGCCAAATCTTCTCATTGATAATCTACCATCGATCTCGCTATCACATCTCAACCATCATTTACCTATTTCAAAAGTCTATAAATTAAAATTATATCATACCATTTTGGAACCCATCAAGTAATTATAATGTTACATTGTCCATTTGATCATTTGTCATCTCAATCTTATTAAAAAGTTGCTGGTTTAATAAAAAACACATTCTAGGTGCATTACATCACTAAGAGCACATCAAGTGGAGCATTTGATGCAACTGCACTTCAACTCAAGCATAGTCAAATGGAGTAAACAATTTAAAAGGTACAATATTTCTTTGAATATTTGTGTTATCTCCCTTGTTTATTCTTCTTCTCTTCAACAAATTTTATTAGTACATGTTATTCTAGATAAATTAAAGTGTTTGAAATGTATTTTTCTAATTTGATTTGACATGTCTCAACTAGTTATATATCCATTTTTTTCATCCATATAAATAACAATATTAAAAATGATTGTTTATTCAATCCACATTCTTTTGAACTTTTACATAAATCAATAATTTTTTTATCACAACCTTGATTTATGATATTATAATCATATAATGTTATCCATAATTTTCCTTTTGAAAACCTCACACAATAGAAAATATAATCACAAGATCTTAACTTCCACTTTTTGTAATTTATTTAAAGCATTTTTTTATCATTTAATATAATTCCAAAAAAAATCATATCATACACCATTCTAACAAATAAGCAACCTAATTGATAGGACTTCAATAGTGGAATAAAAAAAATCAAAATTAAAAAATGTAGTTCTAAAGAAAATAAAACAAGAAGAGTGGGTCTGTTGTTTCTTCCTATATTAGACATTTAATTGCTTTTCTAATAGAGTTAAAACTAGCACTTTCACCTTTGAAGAGTGCAAGGGTTATGCCAACAATGTTATATATATATATATATATATATATATATATATATATATATATATATATATATATATATATATATATATATATATATATATATATATATATATATATATATATATATATATATATATATATATATATATATATATATATATCTCTCTCTCTCTCTCTCTCTCTCTCTCTCATACACACACACACACACACAACATCTTATTGTCAAATTTAAAAAATAAACTTTCAATAATGTAAAAATATCCTAAATTATTTGAAATTTCTTAAATCATAAATTTATCATTGATTAATTACAATAATAAGAAAAATGAATACTAATCAAGTAATAAAACATTATTGTTATTTTTTTTTACCGAAGTAACATTTCTTTGACATCCTTGATGCTCTAGCATCATACCTTGTTGTCATATCTTTAGCATTTAGGTGGAGGGCATCATTTCACCCCTTCAAATTATGTCACATTTTTATATTTGGAGATATTTTTCCAATTGTTTTCATTTATATTAAATTTGAGGCATATTGTTTTCCTCTATTATACATTTTATGTACAATATTGTCATATAATAGAAAGACGATGTTACTCCTATTAATTCATTGAACAATATCCTATACTATGTTTATTGAGAGGATGGTCTAGGCTAGGAATACCATGCTTTCTTCATTGGTTTGATAAGAGAAGGATCATTCTATGAGGAAAGCTCAATTCCATAGGAAATTGGACTTGTTGAGGAACTCATTTTCTTATATGAATTGATTGAAAATAAATTAGTCAACATTGCTATTTCATGCCTATTCTCCTATTCAGTCGATAGAGTCTCCAATATGCTATCATGGTTCTTTAATATTCTTTAAAGGATGCTCGTTATAGTAAATTAGATGCCTTTTTAATTCAACACATTTAGAAATTATAGGATTCCATTAAGGCACATTTATCTTATACTTATATGCTTGTAGGTCTTATAACATTCAACATGACCAAAATGAGGAAGCAAGTTGAGAAAAGTTATTCTATATGTCATCTTTATCCATTTCTAGCACTTGCACCTTTGAGAGGTGTAATGGCTATGTCGATAGTAAAATATATATCAAATAATAAAATTGTGGTATACTTATGGACCTCTATCCTTCTCTATTTATATATCCACATGTCTCTCTCTAACTCACACACACTCTATACTCGGTCTCAATTTGAACAAGGGAGTCACCCTTCGTTCAATTATATGTAGTTACCTTCTCCTACTAGACGCTCATGAGCGCCTGTTAGCAACACTAGTTCTAGTTTTGAGGATTCTAAGGCCACCCCGTGGTACAAAGGAGGTTTCCTCTTTTCAACATTTAAGTCCTCTAAAAACACAGACAATGTCTCACTCACCTTGCTCGAACAAGAAAAGTTTCTCCGTTTGCAAGATCACTTTGAGCATAGAGACAACCAAAAGCGCTTAGACAAGGAACACAGTGAGAACATAATGGATGCTACTAGGTGCATGGCTATGAGAGGCATGTCTCACGAGCAACCCGAGACCAGTGGTTATGAGCATAGACCACTTTTTGATGTTCATGGCAATTATGGCAACAACACGCCACCTAGGTCTCCTCCGAGATGAACTTTTTCTATATCTTCTTCACCTCCTACGCCACCTCCCTCTCACCGTGAGGAAGAGGCTGCTGATGAAATTTCTAGTGAGAATCTTATTGCATTTGAACAAGATGAAGTCTCCCAATGAAAGATGCTTAAGCTTTTAGAGCGCAATGGAGACCAATATTTCCAATATATGACTTCTAGAGGATACAAGCTTCCTCCTAGCTATGATGTCAGACAAATTGTCCAACAAAGAGTACCAACTGAATTGGAAGTCCTTAGAGAGGAACTACGCCAGACAAATCAACGTCTTACACAAATGGCAATAGAAAGAGAACCTCCAAAGGTTTCCTTTGTGGAATCTATTTGTGCTCTTCCTTTTGATAAAAGTCTATACATGGTCCCATTTCCTAGGGATATTGAGGTTCCTAAGTATGACAAATATGATGGAAACGGTGATCCCCATGACCATGTGCGTCACTTTTATGCTCTTAGCATGGACTTCCTTCATGAAGACACATTTTTGCTATGACTGTTCCCTCGAAGCTTAAGAGGACAAGCTTTAGAATGGTTTTCCAAGTTGACACCTCCTTTGAAGACTTTTGATGAATTGGCTATGCGCTTTACACAACACTATTCATACAATATCCAACAGCCTATCCGCACCATGATAGACCTTGGCACTTTAAGGCAAAATCAAGGTGAGCCATTTGCCACTTACTTGCAACATTGGAGATCATTGTATTCTAGATATTCTTGTCTGCTGCCTGAGAGCGAAAAGATTGACATTTTTGTCAACACTCTAGTGCTTGAGCTATATTATGATCTAAGGAAACAAATTTTATCCTCTTTCAATGACATCATTGAAAGTGCATACCAGATTGAAGATGTGGCCATAAGAAAGGGGGATATTGTTATTAATAAAGATACCAGAGGCAATGGCAATGATAAGAACAAACCTTGGAATAAAAACAAGTATGTTGTTAATGATGGTGTGGTGGACGTCCCTAAAGCTAAAGAGCTTGCTTTCAACCTTTCTAATGCCATCTATGTAGTAAAACAACAAGAAGCTGCCAACACTCGAGATGCTCCTAAGCCTCAATATGTTGATAAGCCAAAGAAGCAATTTCGATGATGGGTCTATACCCCATTGGCTAAACCATATGATGTGATTCTTAAGACTTTGGTTGCCAATATTTATCTTACGCTTCCTGAGAAAACTTGTCCCTATGATCCACCAGTTAATCTAGATTGGTGGAGAGAGGATTATTACTGCCACTATCACAGAAACAAGGGACACAAGACTGACAATTATTTCATGCTTAAAGATATTATACAAGATCTCATTGATGGAGGCACAATTCTCACAGATGGCTTAGTTAAAAATTTTGATCACCAGGCTTTCAAAGATCCTCTACCTAAGTATGACAAGGGGGAGTCCTCTCAACCAAATAAGAAGAATCATGATGCTAAGATCAACTATACATATACTTCTGATTCACCTATGATCAACATGGTAGAGCCCATTGAGAGTGTTCTTATAATGAGACCTCAAGATGATAATAAAGCCAATCATGGTATGCCAAAGTTGGTCTTGCAAACACGAGGTAGTTCATCTTCTTGAAGTGAGGCACTGAATGTTGTTACTAGGGGGCAAGCTAAATTGGTCCTTAAAACTACGCCTGATCCCAAGCCAGCCTCATCTTCCAAAGCAGCAGCTCCTCTAGCTTTGTCTAGCTATGATCTTGTCCATCAGTTACAACAGACACCGGCACAAATATCTATTTTTGAGTTCCTTGAGCTATCCCCTTTGCACAAGGAAATCCTTGAAAAGGCTCTACATACAGCTAATGTCCCTAATGACATTGACCCAGATAGGTTCCAGGCTATGGTTAACCACATCTCATCACCTCACTATCTCTCCTTCTCTAAAGCAGATGAAACATCTCTTAACCAACCTCACAACCTTACCTTACACATTGAGGTTATGGTCTACCACACCCGAGTCCATCGAGTCCTGATAGACAATGGTGTTGGGTTAAATATTGTTTCTTTCAATGTCATACAACAACTGGGTTTGTCAAAATTTGCTGTCGATCCTAAGCGAAAAATCACTATAAAAGCATATGATGAAGTTGAAAGATCTTCCAAAGGTCTTGTCACACTGCATGTTCAAGTAGGCCCTGTCACGAAAGATATCATGTTCCAAGTGTTGGAAATTCCACTTGCTTATAACATTATTTTGGGTCGTCCTTGGATCCATGACATGCAAGCTGTTCCTTCTACATACCATCAGTGCGTCAAATTCCCTCATAATGGAGCTAAAATTGTTATTCCAGGGGATCATTCTATTTCTATTAATGCTCTTGCTACTACTAAAATGTTTGTTCCTCATAAAAAACCTTCTAATGATCTTACTGTGTCCCTGGTTGTTGCTGAGAAAACATTTAAGATGATGAGCCTTGGTATGGGTGAATACACACTGGATTCCCTTGCTGCTATGCCTACTTCTCCTAGATCATATGGGAGACCTTCTGATAAGACAAAGCCTTCTACTTCTACCATGAAATTTTTTGGTAATTTTGTTCAAGCATCTGTACCTTTAGAGGCAGAAAGAGAAGAACAAGCTATTAAGGAATGGGTCTATAAAGAAGAAGGGGACAATACCACTACTGCTGCTCCTATTTCTCCTAAGCACTATGGTAAAGGCTATAAATTTTTGCAAAAAATGGGCTATCAAGGTCAAGGCCCTATAAGTGATAATGGACACGCCCTAGTTGAGCCTTTGAGTCACACTAATGGCAGACCCTCTAAGGATACAACAAGTCTCAGATATAGTGCTGAGGATGACCTCCTTGACTGTTCTACAAATGCTCCCATGATCAGTGATTTAGACACAGATAAAGATGAGTCACCACTGCACACTATGGCTCAAATGGGAGATGATCTTCATTCTACTTCACTCCTTTGGGAAGGAGAATGTATGCCTAACAATGATTCAGCTGAAGCTTCTATGTCTAGAGATAATGAATTTGATCCCAGAGCTAGACAATGTAGAAATATTTTGCGGTTAATGAAAAGAGGAGATCTCACAAATAATGACACTGAAGCCTCTACTTCTAAAGGTCCTAAACCTTCTTGATGCAAGCATCCTAGTAGAAGTGTAACAACAGATTCAAATGAATATGAATGGGATACTCTCTTTGATGGATCTTCCACAGTGGATATGGAAGTGGATGTGGTTCATAGTTACGGTGACCAACCCGACGTAGTTGATGAGTCTCACGTAGGGTTTGATGAGTTTAATCCATGTATTGCTTTAGTGGACCACACTGGTCCTTCTATGACAAGTCTAGATCTTACAACTTTTGGAGCTTACCCTATAGGCTCGACCTCTCTTGTCACCATAGATGATATCCCCTGTATCAATCACCTTGAACCAGTCACTTCCCTTCATCTCATACAAACAGATCTCCTAGATTGGTCCACCCAGGATCAACTTGCCTTCGAACCTGTTATTTCTTCCATCAGTGAATCACAAACAAAAATGATTGAATCAGATATCCATTATTTTCATCATCAAAAGAAAAGAAAAGTGCATTGGTCAGATAGCAAAAACCACATTGTGGTGGTATCCGAACCTAAGAAAAGTAAAAATAAAGATTTGCTAAAAAATGATGATTATTCAATAAAAGATGAAAAGTTGATTCTTTACAAGAACATGGTGAACTTATCTGAAAATAAAATTGCTAATGTCATGGTTACTTTGACATCCATTTTACAATTGAAAAAGCATAAATCACACTTTAAGTTCCTGGTGGAAGAATTACACTATCTTGCTCATAGTCCTTACAATGCCATCATATTTTCCTATCTCCAAGATCATGTTATTCCTGACAATCTAACACACAATATGAAGCACCATCTCATCCATCATGCCTCACACTTTACCCTCGTCTCTGGTGACTTGTATAGGAAGAGTCTAGATGGAACCCTCCTTAGGTGTCTAGAAATAGAGGATTCAGAGAAGGTGCTGGCCGCCATTCATGACGGTATATGTTTATCACATTCTACCGGTCTTGCGCTAACTTAGAAATTGCTTAAGGCTGGTTGCTATTTGCTAAACTGGTTGGGGCCTTCTATCATCACAGCAACAACATTTGGGTCTGATGCCTCTTAGTTATCTATGCCAGAGGAAGCAGAGCTTACTGAGCCTATCAATGTTCTACATTTGAAGAAGTTCTATGCCTAAGGTTCTTGAGCTCTTTGTACATATCTTAATGATCCTAAAAAAATTCCAAAAAAAAAATTCATATATGATGCTGAAAAATCCTAAAAGGCATAAAATTTCCTAAAAAAAGAGCATCCTAGTGAAAACCTAGCAATAGGCGCTTTGATGTCTCACCAAAAAAATAAAAAAATGCAAAAAATTCAAAAAAATGAAAAAGAAAAAGTGCCTTGGTGAAAACTTGGAAACAGGCGCCTTGGTAGCAAAAATACAAAAAAATTGAAAAAAAGTCCTCAAAAAATCTATCAAGTGGTGAAAACCTGGAAACAAGCGCTTCTTGAGACCCTTGCACCTATGCCTATCAGTCTTGCGTGGCACTCCTCCGCTCCACTTTCCGCTTTGCCTCTCCTAGCCTGGAATTGACTCTTGTCTTAGTCTAAGGGGCATATGTTGTTCTAGCTTATCTTGGGTCTCTTTGTGCATCCAGGTTTCTTGGGCAACTTGGTTCCAAAGGTGTTTTTCAACACTCCCCAATTGTGTTTTTCAACACTTCCCCTAGCGTCAAGTGTTTCTCAACACTTATCAGATATCCTACTCACAGTCTCGAATGATGTAATATCTCCCACTGGCAGATGCGATACTCAAAGTTTGACTCTATGACCTACACACACGCACTTAAACACTTGACTTGCTGACATTTGCTTGACTTTATTTCTTTGTGTGTTGTCTATGATGATTTCTTTGCTGAGTGTTCTCTCCCTAATAGTTTTTGATGATGCCGAGCTAGAAGACTGGGGCATGAGGACATGTTTTATCTACTTTTTTCCTGTGGGTATATTTTGTTGATCTTGGTTGTCATGAGCATTTATGCTTGTTCCACTTGACTCTAGGATTTACAAGGTATTATCCTTGACTATTTTCACAAGTGCATACTTCTATCCATCTTGAATTTCCTTGTGTCTCGATGCGAGTATAATCTTGCTATATTAAACTTAGGTAATCTCACTACACTAGTCATCTTGACCTACATGTCTTTGGTGCCTAGGTGGGGTTTCCACATTCCTATCTGATATAGATCATATTCAGATCCACATAGTTATACTAGTCTCTATTGTATGATCTTGCGACACTACCAATAATGCTTGATGATGAATATTAGAGTCTAATAGCTTTGTGACCTTGCAAGTAAACCACTTTTCATAATAGCTTGCATTTTTAGGTTCATGTTAGTTAGTTTTGCATCTTGCATATGGAGAGAGCTCTCCTTTCATCTTTTGTGGACTTGTCGGTCAATTGAGCTCACCTTTCGCTTATTCCCGATCATGTCTTTTGCTTCTTGTCTTTCATATCACATCATTTTCTCTTCATTTCAAGATCAAAACCAAAATCTGAGTTCACCTTGATCGTCAAAATTGCATTTCTCCTTCTTCAGCGCAGTTGGCTGATCTTTTGAGGCCTGATCCTTAGATCTTTGCTAGGGCATATCTTCATTGCTTGATGGTTATTCTATCATCTTTCATCTTTGATTATGATTTCTAGTGATTTGATCACGTTGCTCTTGCTTTTGCCTTCCCTCTACCTGATTTCACTTTCAATCCTGAGGGGGTAGACACATCATATCTTATTGGCTATTCTCTAGAGCATATGCTTGACCATTCCATTTTCTCTAATCAATCTATCTTTGTGCTTGACATGTTAGTTCTCATCTCGAGTTCTGATACTATCTATCTCTTTCCTAAGTGTTTAGTACTGTCGCTACCAGGCTAACCATGTAGGATTTTCTCTCTCTCTCTGCACTTCATTCTTTGGAGTCAGATCTCTATCTATTGCCTTCTTGGCTGATCTATTCTTTGACGTAATGTGTTCCCAGATCGATCACACATTAGTCAAAGAGGGGCAAATGTAATCATCTAAAAATGGTCATCTAGACTATTAGCCCCTTTTGCTAAATCATCAATTGCTTATTCTTGATCAAATCCTGGTTCTATCATTTATTTGATTATTTTCTATGGGCTAACCATTTTATCCTAAAGTCTTTATTTAATTAAAATGAATTTCCTCCCCTTTTATTAAATAAAAATCCCCCACTTTTCCTCTCATCGTAAGTTGCACAAATAAAGCATTATTCCTATTTTATGAAAAGGGAAAAAACACTTTTTGTCTCATATGGGCACAAAAGTCAACTCTTATTTTCTCATTGGAGGATACTTGTGCACATGGATTGATCCTCTTTGATGCTCCACCGTTAATTAAATCTTTTTCCTCTTAATCTCCATGGTCCATTCTTTCTCATTTATTATAAAAGGAGAGCTCTCTTCTTCATTCTAGGACCCCCAACTTTTTATGCTAACTTTATGCTGTAGGATTTCTTGGAGACTTTAGAGCTTTTGAAGACTTTGGAGCCTTTTGGAGATCTTTCTACATTTAGCTTTCATTCTTGCATTCTTAGCTTAGCTTCCTGTTTATGCTTTCTTAGATTAGTTTCCTTTCAAGCTCTAGCTTAGATATCACATAGTCTAAATAGTAAGGATTTGTAATACTTCTATCTTTTATTTTTATAGCTTAGCTTTCATTTCCATTTCTAGCATAGTTGCATTGCATTTTCATTTCCATTTGGATTCTTGAAGATATTGGCATTCTTTCCCTTGTCTCATTGAATCTCCCATTGCATGGTTTACTAGCAAGGTTATTGGCTTAATAGCTCTAGCTGAGAGCACTCTTAAAACCCTTGCACTCCATGCCTAGGGAGCTCTAAATTGATTTCTCAAGGTTTCCAATCCATGGATTCTCTTGGAAGCAATTACTTAGAGAAGTGCACATCTTAGTGTGTACAAAGGACACCTTCGACCTTAAGGGATAAAAAGTTTGAAACTGGAGGGATCAAGAGATCCTGAAATATAAATCCATGCTTTAAGGATTAGTCATTAATCCAAAAAGGGAGAAAAGTATCTTGAAAAATAATATATGTGTATCAAAAAGTGTGTGTGTGCAATAGGTGAGAAGAACGTATGCCCCCATGTTAAAGTCATTGCTAACACTTTAACAGGAGCAATGGATTTAACAGAAACATAAACAACTCCACTGATTACGTTTCCACTACGAGATGCCCCTAGACGAAGACAACTCAAGGGAAATACCACATAAACATACAGAGAATATAGAAGGAAACTACCTACTGTGGGGTCAGTATGATCATAAGATAATATATATATGATATTATTGTAAATGAATTGACATCATTCCCCAAAGAAAGTAGAACTACAATCACAAAGAAGGAAAGATCACATAAGAGACACAAAGAAGAATCTTTTCAGACCATGACCTAGAGACCAAAAGGAATCAGTGCTACCAAGTCGCAGATCCAAGCAGATTACACAAGGAAACATTTACAAACAATAGCACAAGTACAACATAACATGAGACAACATATAGAAGAGTAGAGATACATATAGAGGAATTGTACAACATGTTTGATTCCTTTATCACCTTGTACCAACAAAGTAACAAGGGTCATATAAAAGAATCTAACAAAATTTAGCAAATACATCATGAGAGAAGTGCAGTACAACAGGAAAACACACAACAAAGCTACCATAAAGGATAAGATGATCAAGCATGCCACCTACTCTCCCCATCTCACTCTATATCATTTAAGGAAGGTGGGTAACTCACAAGAGGGACTATATCCAACATAGTAGGAATGATAGCCAATTCCAAACAAGGATCCTCTTGAGAATCACAATGTTCGATACTAGGTGTAAGTGTTAATTGTGATGAAAGCATATTAGGTAAATCAATGTCAATGTCAATAGTCTCATATTCATCATTAACATCATCAAGAGTATCTTCTTCATCTAGATTAATCAAAATAGGATCTAAGATACGAATAGAATCATCATAATCATGCATCTTAACATCATTATTAGTAACAACATCATGCATAGGCTTATCAGAAGAAAATAAAGAATTACGAGCTTTAGCTTGAGCACGACACTTCTTACAACATTCATTAGTAGATTGATTACATTTTTCTTTACTTGAAATATGTTGAGAACTAGGAGGAACAATTACAGGATCCTTCACAGGATCTTTAGGAGGATTAATAGGATTATCAATAGTTAGACGATCAACAATAGGAACTTGATTAACATATGTAGAAGCCATGGATAAAGGAGGTATAGAAGGTGTAGGCAAAAGACCATGATTAAGATCCATCAGAGGTGTACACTTAATTTGATAATCTTACGATACTTATAGGCTTGTGGAAAAGATTATCAGGTCAAGAAGGACATGAATTAGGTAATGAAGGCCAAAAGAAATCAAGAGTAGCACAATCTTTGGGCCTAGAAGGGTGATATAAACTATGATTAACCATCTTCACTTCTTCATTATGAAAAAATTTAAGACATTTATGGATAGGTGAAGCAAGAACATGCATGGCATTTAACCATGGAAAACCAAGCTTAACTTGAAACTGATCAGAAGTAGGAACAACAACAAAGGTAGTGTTCACAATTTTACCACAAAGTTCAACCGACAAGTTAATAGAACCAAATGATGGGTAAAGAAAACCATTACAAGTTTTAATCCACACATCAAATGTATCATAAGAACCGCGTTGCAATTTTTTCATAAAAATATTTTCTTTATTACTAAAATTGACTAAAGATGTAGGATCAACAAGACAACCAAGAGTAGGTATCCAAGAAATCCTAGCATAAATATAAAGGGGACCATCAGGAGCTTTAATGGTCTCAAAATCATCAAAGGTAATCAAAAGTTCTTGAGGTCTTTTATTCTTAGGTTGTTGTCGAGGTTTAGGTTGAATCTTCAATTTAGGTTTTGGTTTTGGTTGAGGTTGAGATGGAACTTGAGGTTGAACCAGAGGTTGAGGCTGAGGTGGAGATACAGATTGAACAACATGCTCCACTTGATTAACAATGTGATTAAGATCATCCATCTTCGAATCATACACAATACCCATAGATGAGCAATGGTATTAGTATCATGCATAGGTAAAGGATTCATATAGATTTGAAGATTTTGATTCGGAGGAGAGATAGATTTGTTCCCACTACCATCAAGATTATCAATGGATAAGGCATTAGAGTCAATTAATTCTTGAACCTTATGTTTAAAAAAATATTATTTAACTCAGTATCATGACCATTCTGACGATGATATTGACAAAAATATTTAGGATCAAAAGATTTAGATGCAATCATAGTCGGTAAAAGAGGTCGAATAGGAGGTAAAGTAATCATATTAGTAGTTAAAAACCTATTCATAATAGAATGTAAAGATTTAGAAAGAGGAGTAAACATACGATTTAATCGAAAAGTAGTGGATGCAAAAGTGGCATTGTTAGATGCAACATCAACTTGATTAGCAACTGCATTTGCTTGTTTGTTTATCTTGACATAGTTGTTGAATTTTTGAAATTTGTTTGGATTAGGAGCAGTATCACTCTTATCAACTAGAATAGGAGCCATTGGAGTGTTGCTCTCAAATTGAATCAATTGTAATTGATAATGATGAAGCGTTGCACAAAGTTGTTGAAAAGAGGTAAATTCAGTAAGCAGAATCTTATCTCTAATCTCCTTTTGTAAATTTGAAATAAAGATACATTGAATATCAATATCAGGAACATGATAGGAAATTTGAGCATGTAAATGCTTAAATCTACCAATAAATTCAGTCAATTTTTTCTTAGCACTTTGTTTACAATGCATCAAATCAGTCAAAGACACTTGTGGGCCAATGTTGTTTTGAAATTTTTGAATAAAAGCATTGGAAAGTTTTGGAAATGAATAAATAGAATAAGGAGGCAAGGAACAATACCATTGTAAGGCCTTGTCATGAAAAGTTCTAGCAAACAACTTGGCTAAAATCCTATGGTCATGAGCATAATCACTACAAAGGATTTGAAATGTTTTAACATGATGAATGGGGTCTCCTTTTCTGTTATAATTCTCAAGACGAGGCATATCAACTTGCTGAGGAAAAAGAGTACGAATGATATCTCGGGACAAAGGACTTCCCATGTCACATGTAGGAATGCTAAACTTATTTTGAGTCAAGGATGCAAGTTATTGTTATAAGGATGACATAGCTTGAGACAAACTGATGATTGTTGAATCATTAGAAGAAATAGGAGGAATAGCAACATTAGAAACACTAGGTAAAGTGTAAGAAGCTGTGGGAATGGAAGACACAACTGGAGGAACACTTGTAACTACAGTTGGAAGAGGATTGGAATAAGTAAAAGGAACATTATGATAAGAAGGTTGTGATGTAGGAAGGGACATAGGAGGAACACACATAGGAACAGAGGGAACTATCACAGTCACCAAATAAGGAGTATAGGTAGGAATACTAGGTAAAATAATAGAAGAAGGTTCTATACTAGTGACAGGAGGAATCAACCCTAAATCTTGAGCTTCTTGAGCTAAAGGTTTAACATTTGAATGCACGAGGTGAGTAATACCACATAAGAGATTAACACCTTGATCACTATCACGAAGAAATTTCTTAAGAGCCTCTATAGATTGAATAGAATCTTGATTATGGTTTTCTTGAATAAGCCAATTACCCATTTTATCAAGTTCAGTTGACAATTTTTGGACTTGTTCAGGAGGAACTCTTAAAGCATCATCCTCATCATGAGATGAGTGAGAAGAGTTTTGCTCCATAATAGGATTGGAATTGAATGAAGAAGCAAATTATCATCTGGGATCCTAAGGAAAGGAGAGGAGGATTCAAGATCAAAGGCACCCATGAGTCTATGAATTCTTCTAACTGGAATGTTATAAGTAGGACTAGTAGTAGTAAAGCTCATAAACCAATGCAATGCAAATGAACTAAACTAAGAAAACATAAAGTATAAATATTTTTGTATTTTGAAAGAGATTTTGCAATTTTTTTGTATTTTTGAAATAGAAAAGAGCATGCAAGATTTACCATAAAAGGAAAATATAACACCAAAAAGATATAATGAGAAATTTAACACCACAAACACAATAGGGCATCTAATTCTAGAATAGAAATGTGGGTATGCGTGTCGGGTTCACCAAAATGAATAGAGGTGAAATGGGTTCACCACTATGGATAGGATAATTATGAGTATGAAAATGTGAATAGGGTTGAATAGTAGTAGATAAGATAATATGATATGAAAGGGGGAATATAGGACCTATCCTTAATCCAAATTCTCAAAAGGAAAGATCCAAATGGATTAATCACAAAGAAGTGATCAATGCACAATTGAATCAAACAATGGAGAACATGAAGAAAGGAGAAAAACCCTATAATCTACTATAAAAAGTATGTACTTGAAATCTTAAATGAGTAGAAGGAAAATAATAACCTCAAATTAGGGAAAATCTAAAAAATGTTGATTTCTGATGTTTGTGCACAGTTTCGGGAAATTCTGCAACTTGTTCCAAATTGGAAATGCCGAGACAGAGAAAACCCATAAAAATTTTATCCTTTTGAGGTTAGGTCAACTTTGACCCAGACAACGGGGCAAGGTCTTACCCCGGGGCAGAATCCTACCCCCCACTAAAGGTCATCCCTAACCCTAAACAACTCTGACAGAAATTCTATTCATGGATCTCAGAAGTTTGCCGAAAAGGGTATCCAGATCTAGACTTCAATTCGCTGTCATGTACCTGTATCTGCAAGAAAAATGGTTTTTGTTGTTTGGATGGGGGGTTTTCCTTGGTCAAACCCCAATTTAGGAATTAAACTTGAAATTGAATTGAAATTGCAATATGTATATAAACAAAGTAAATGGAGCTATTCACCTTGCTTATGTCGAAGTCCTTGTGGAGGATTCGAATCCTTGAATCCACAAGTAGGGATGCTCCAAATGAATGTAGAAATGAATGGGATGTCTCAAATCAATAGCATTAGATCTTCAACACCAATCTTGAATGTATCTTTACATAGGAAGAGGCTTGGATGTATGTGGATGGAGAAATCTTCAACAAGAGGGCTCCATAGAGATTGAATCCTTCAATGGCTAACAATGGATCTCCTTGATGAACACTTGAATTCTTGAATGCTTGAAGATGAATGCTTGGCTTGAAGATGAATGAATTCTTTCTTTCTTTCCTTCTCCTTCTTGCTTACTTGCACTTGAGAGCTTGAGAGATTATGAGATGAGATTGCCAAAACTTGATGGAGAAAATGAGAGAGGAAGGCCTCCTTTTATAGTGATCTCGGGCACAAACTTCTAGAGAAGGAAGACACTGGAGAATTAAATCCCAATTAACCTTAACCCCTAGAAATGGACCTAGATTAAATGCAATTTAAGGGTTTACCATTCTAAAACCCGAAACAGCCAACCTGAAAGTGGGAATATAAAACTTTTCGAAGCCCGACATCCTGAAACTTTTGAAAACTAAAACTTGGACCTAGGGTCAGGGAATAGGTAGTCTCTACCCTAGGTCAGGGTCGAGGTCATCCTTGACCTAGGTCAGGGTCTAGGTCGTCCTTGACCTTGAAAGTTAAAGTCTTCAGATTCTCTGAGAAAGTCTGTTAGAAAGAGGCTGGAAATAGGGACAGAGAAGCAGAATAGGGGGGAACAACCAGATCCATGCGAAGACCCAATCAAGGCACTTGACATTACCCCAGACCACTTACTCAGAGGGCTAAATGCTCTTATCATGGAAGTGCTTCCATTTTAAGATGATACACTTGTGTTTTTTTTCCTCCTTGATATCCTCCTCCTTTTCATAATATGCATTTTCAGAACTATCACTATCTCTAGACTCCTTCAGCTCATACTCTTGGTCCGTTTCTAGAACAACTTCTTTCTCAACATTTTTTCCTTTTTTGTCCTTCTTGTCTTTCAACCTAGTATACCTATACTCACCAAAGTTGAGCTCATAAGTTTTCTCACTACAAGTGTCAATTATCATTCCCTCCCAAGACTCCATTTCCTCCCTAGAATCCTCTTTATCAACATCAATAAAAGTATTTTTTCCTTCAGGGTTAACTTTACAAATTTTAGCTAGGGAAAAATTCTTGGTTGGAGCTTTTCTCATAGCAGGAGTAGTGTCCAAAAGGGTTTATTTGAATGACATGGAGGTGGGGGGTTTAACCTTAGCCAAGGCCTTGTCACTTTTTCTCTCTTTTTGTTTTTGTTTTGGGGTTCTTCTTAGGGCTTTTCGGGAGTGGACCACTACTAAGTAACTCAATTTTAGCAGAACTAGCTAGAGATTTTTTTTAGGCTGAGGGTAAGTGAGACATCTTCCAGTAAAAGGAGAATGGCTAAACACATACTGGTAAATAATATATGTTAACCCTTGATGTAATAGAGGAGACTCTCCTTTACTAATAAATACTATTGCAAAGAGAGAAAAACATAAAAAATGACACATTAATTTTCTCCCCATGGTGTATATGATTTAAAATAGGTAAATGATATCCATGGAACATAGTGAATCTTCCCTCTAGACTAAAATACTTCATTACATATAAGAAAACCAACGCATAAGGGGCAGGGAGAGAAGAATTTTGATGCCCATTACAAAAGGGAACCACCACTGACTTTTCACCCTTTTTAAAGAACCTTTTAAGGTATTTCTTGTAGTCCCTAGAAATTTTCCTCTCAATATGGTCACCATTACAATCCAGGCTCGTTTCCTCCTCTATTAGCTTCGGTGTAACCAAGAATTTCACACTATTATGATGGGTTGTTTGCAGATTTAGGGTTTGAGAAATTTTGGATCAAATAAATTATTTGAATGTGCATTCATATGTGGGTGTTGGTGGGGAGATTGTAGAAATGAGTTCCTACACAAAAACTGACCTCACCATTCACTACAAAAAATAGGCAATTAGTTCCTATAACATCGCCAGAATTTAGTGTATTTAAGTTTATGAATTAGACAAATTTACTGGTGCCAAACTGCATGTTCTCTTCAACACCATTTTTTGCACCATTTCTTGTGTCATTTATTGCATAATATTTTGAGTCAACAAAATTATGCAAGTAATAGTGCCTAGAATGATGCCTCCTTTAGTGCCTGGAATAGTGCTAGGAACAACATTGGGAATAGTATTAGAAATAACACTGGGAAGTATGGTCAATTTAACGTAATAAATAACACCCAATTTGGCTTCCAAAATTTCTTCCATGGTTTCTTCTCTTTTTTATTCTAGTTTTTTTCCCAATCATGCTTCCTATTTTTCTTCTGGTATGACATTGAAAATAGATTCTTTTTTGGCTTCCTAATTGACATCAAGTTTTGTTTCCATTATGGCATCTTTTTTTTCTTCCAGTTTTGTTTCCATTAAGACGTCCTTTGTTGCTTCCTATTTGGCTTCCGATTTGTCTTCTAGTTTTTCTGCTTCTATTTCTTCCAGGTTTGCTTCTAGTTTTTCTTTTGTTTTTTCTTTTTAGTTTTATTTCCAATTTTTCTTCAAATATAACATCACTTTTTGCATCTATCTTTTCTTATATTTTTTCATCTTTTATTTCTTCTAACATGGATTATAGTATTGCATCTTTTATTGCTTCTAAAATTGCTTCCATTATTACTTCTTTGTTTGCTAGTTGAATTGCTTCCTAGATAACACCAAGTTTTTCTTCCAAGATTGCTTATGGTTTGCTTCTAGTTTGGTTTTCATTATTACTTCCTTTTTTGCTTCTAAAAATGCTTCTTCTTTTTTCTTCCATTTATTAATTTAATATATTTCATTTCAATTTAATTAGTTCACTATATCATGCCTCTTAAATAATTTATATGATTATAGAGTAAGTCGTATTGCATTTGAATTATTTTATAGGATAACATTTATAAAGAATTTTTAGGGAAAAGAATATCCATACAAATTAACAACATCATTATACTTATTAAATCTCGATAAAAATAAAATCTACAACAATATCCAGTATATATAAAATAACAAGGTAGTTATTATAACATGATCATCATCTATAATTAAAACAAGTGAGTTAAATATCTATAATATAATTAAATTTGACAACATCCATCCTAAGGAGTAAATTAAAATCATCATACGTAATAAATATCCATCCATAAATCATCGACCACTTTCAATATATTTAAATGGATAAGTCAATACTAATAAAATCATCATCCTATATAACTAAAATAATCGAAAGTCAAATATGTTGAAGTAGATCAATAAAATGTCAAAATGATACATGTCCAATAGTCGACATAAGTCAAATGATACATGTACAAATGATATAAGTAAAAAGAATAAATTATGTAGCTCAAAATGATACAAGTCAAGATTATACATGTCCAAATGATATGTCAAAATGATACAACTCAATAATATTGTACTACAAGTCATGAAAATGATACATGTAATAGTAACCATGAAAAGAAGCATCATAACGATATATCATTAATGATCCATGATGCAATTTATATGATTATGAATGTAACTAGCTACTACTCACAACTACATCATCATCATCACCACCATGATCATCGTCATCATCCTTGATGTCTTCTGTATTTGCATCATCATCATCATCATCCTCTGCCATGTGATATGTACAAGAACAAACATATTCTACATCTATATCATGAGGATCATCTTGATCTTTTGGAAGACTTATGTTCTACAAAAAAAATTAAAATGACAAAGTTATTATTTATTGAACATGTAATAATTTATTTTTATGTTATATATATCTAGAATATTATTTCATGCAAATCCCCTTCTAGATGGACTTTCTCAACTGAGAGCATCTTCGCCATGATGAATGCTTGCAGTACCCCTTGATCCCTTGCCTCATTCTTTGTCCCATCGTGCATCCTTTTTTCACCCATGTTGCCACAATATTTCTCAAGTTATCCCTAGCCACAAGTCTCACTCCAAACGGCCCTAGGTTCCCACTTGAGGTCCCATCAAAGTTTTCTTTTATCCATCCAAAATATGGTCTTCTCCTCTCACCAATTTTGTTCTCTTATTTGGCAAGATTAGCCTAGTTAGGTCCCTCAATAGGTTAGTATAGTTCACAATATTGTAATATACTCTTAATATTTACTATATTAAATTTAACTTATCTTAAAATAAAATAGAATTATTATTAGAAATAATAGAAGACAACACAATATAAAATATTTAGTTCTCATATCTTCAATGTGTTGGAAGATGCACACATGGGTGTCTAACTTATGCAAATTGATAAGACCCACTTATCTAGGATCCAAGTACCAAAATCATGTAATAGTTAAATCTGATTCGTGACCCAAAGTGATGACAAATAGATATTCCATAGACAAGGAAATCCTTGGATGTGAATTTGTCAATTCCATGATAGATGACAACTTTCTCCCTAATTTCCCAACTAACTAAAATACAACGTGAGATAATTTTCTAGCTGGAGATTCCATGCCCATTGCCTAAAAATTTAGATTTGTCTACTTCCATCACCCTTGTTTCCTACTATGATTGTCCATTTATGCTAGTACTATTCTTTCCTTGATTGTATTTCTTCCTTTTTACCTTTCCTTAATTATTCATTAGGGGATATAAGGCCTTAAAGTGGGTCACCCTATGTTTGCGCCCCGCAAAATCAAATCTTAGATTTTTTTATTTTATTTTTTTGAATTTCATATAGTTGCTTACTTGTCGAGTCCCCACATTAAAAAATTGGTTTCAAGTCCACATGGTCAAATATGATGTCGCTTCATGTTCCTTTTTTTCCAAGTAGTGAAAATAAGTACTACAAAAAGAAGACCCATAGTTGTGCACTAAGACATATTTATTGGTATGCTAATGTGGTGTCAAGTAATTGGTTACTTTTTCAAATTTAATGAATTTTTTTGGAGATATGTATTGACATGACATTTTTTGTGCTTCATTATTGAACTAATTGTTTCCCACTCCCATCCCCACTTCATGTCCTCACTCCACTACTAGTTCCTCTCCCCTCTCCCCTCCCCTATATTGTTTTAATATTCCATCATCAAGTTTCAATAGTAACTCGTAAAATATAATATTTTATGTTTTAATGTTTGATTACTTTTAGTAATGTCTTCATCTTTTTTTTATAAAATATCCATGCATTATTTTTCTTTATAATTTTTCACCCGCTTAATCACATTTGAAAAAAATACATTTTCACATTCTACATTTTATTCTACACACATTAAATTTATTTATTTTATTTTTATTTCTCAAAATTGGGGAATGTACACTCATTTTTCTACTTTCCAAAGTGTGTCTACTTTAAAATTAATAAAAAATAATACAATCCATTGAAATTAAGGAAAAATACCTATATGATACATAATCTTAGCTATAATTTGAGTAAATAGATTTTTGAAATACTTAGTGGAACTCAAAATGAAGGTGACCCTATGTGACATTATATTACATTTTGTTGGTAAAAATATGTCCAATTAGTTTTCTCTCAATAAGTTTGATATGTTTGATCGCCAACAATCTTTTTAGTTTTAAAAAATATCAATATAGAAACTAGATTTGTAATCTTGTAATAATTATTCTTACCACATCATCAAACTTTGAATGTGATTTTGTACTCATTGAAGTTGATCTTTAGTTAATTTTATGAGGGAAAAAAGGCCACCTTTGACCCTCTTTTTGACTCCCCTTTCCATGCACTAATGTATTGGCATATAATTACTAAAAATAATGAAATCTATATAATCATAAAAATATTAAATGGATAGAAAATATAAATTGTATATTCTCTCAAGCTCAAAGATAATGAGTGTACCCAATGAATTTCTAAGACGGACCTCTACATGATCAATACTTTTTCATGTATTTATTAATATTTACACTTTTTATATTAAATTTAAAGAAATAATTATATAATAAACTTAAATTTTATCCAAATAAAATATTATCCTTATTTTTCATGTACTATATTTCACATATCTAGAGGCATCTCTTTGATTTCTCCAAAAGGATGAAATAATCAAATGTGTAACCACGTGTTGATCACCAATACCAAATAATTTTATTGAAAGTATTTATAATATATCTAAGTTAGTTAAGAAGTTAGGAAGTGTGATTAATCAAATTTAGTGTCAAAGTGTTTAGTAGTGAGGCTCTAACATGTCATATTGATAAAAAAAATCTAGATGTTGCATAAGAGGTGGAGATGGAAGCATCTATGCAGACATATATTTAGTTTATTTTATCAAGGAGATACTTAATTTTTGTTGTAAAAATTCTTTTATATAAATAATATTTAAAATATATGGCTAAATAGTTATAAGTGTGAAGATGAATTCTAAATGAATAGTACTACCTTAAATTTATGTTAAGATAGTCATCAAAATTCATAAATTAATTATTTTACATATTGATTTAATATAATATTAATAAATAATTTATAAAAAAAAAATTTAAAAAAAACTTAAAGATTGTTAGATGTTAAGTCTATCCAAAAAAAACACAAAATATGAGAGATCTAAAACATTATCAATAGTATTTTGATGTGAACAGCACTTAATTGAAAATTTTGAATTTGTGTTGGTTAGGGTGTACATGAATATTCGTAGGGCCAACTAGACTTTGGTAATACTCAAATCCTTTTGACTATACATATGATAGAGTATTCCTCCTCTTGGCATTCGTCATTAATATTGAAACATGAGATATTGGTTAGTTATGGTCTAGATATGGCTTAGAATTCTTATAGGGTGTCATTCGTTGAGGATCATAATTGAGGGTACTAATGATAGAACTCTAGAAGGTTGATCATTTCACTATTGTTTTAAACTTCGTCCTCCATTGTTTGTGGAGGGTTTGTTGAGGAAGAGTTTGGATTTAAAGCTTATTTAATTAAAATACACTGAATTCAGTGGTTAATCTTTAGTTGATACTTAATATAAATCAAGATTGAAGATATTTATCAGATTTAGTAATATATTTTGGTTTTTTGATTTATTATTATTTTGATCAAGATTTACAATAGAAAAATAAATATGGAAAGCAAATTGAAACCTTTTGTGATACTTGAATACAAATCAAGATCAAAAATATTTATCAGATTTAGTAATATATTTTGGTTTTTTGATTTATTATTATTTTGATCAAGATTTGCAATAGAAAAATATATATGAAAAGAAAATTGAAAATTATTAATAATAATATTTTTTTAATCTTATAATTACATCTCTCTTTCAATCACATCTTCAATCCGGTGTTTTCCAAATCACAATGGAGGCAAGAATCGATTAACTGAGAGCATGTCTATTTTAGTTCTTCAAAATCTTATTTTCTCAATCAAAAATTTATAACAGAAAAATCGATATTGAAATGAACTTGAAAATTATTAACAATAATACTCCTCATTCATAAACTGATGATGTCATAAATGTCGTTAAATAACAATGCAACATCGCAACTCTCTTTCAATCACATCCTCAATTGGGTGTTTTCCAAAACACAGTGGAAGCAAGAATCGATTAACCAGAGACCCAATAAGGTATTTGAGCAAATATAAATCATAGGACAAACATATAAGTTTGTAGATGGTACATAGCTGATCCTAGCTTCAAAATGTTACCATAAGGAGGATTCATGGTACAACATAACTAAAGATAAAACAATCTTCGACACAGCCTTTGACACGGACGTACTTGGGGAAGAATCCATTGTTGAGAAAGCCAGCCTTCTGAAGAACTCTTGCAGAAGCAGCATTCTCTGGGAGCACAATGCCTTCCACTCTTTCCACACCATTCAGTTCACTTACCCCTTTCTTCAATGCACTCTCAACAGCTTTAGTAGCAATTTCTCTATTCCAGTCATTACGGCGGATGGCGTATCCAATCTCAGCTCTGCAACTGTGAATTCCCTCTCCCTGTTTGAGCACAATATGCCCAACTGCCCTGCCATTAAAGCAGATGGCTTTGAACCAGGGATGCGGAATTACCACCTTTGTTAGAATCTCTCGCGCTCTCTCTTTGCTCTTCAACGCCTCCCAAGTTATCAACTTTGTCACTTCTTCGTCGTTCTGACATAGATCAATGAGTTTGACTAAAAAACTATACAGTTCACTGAATTGCTCAGCTGCACACAATTATTATTGCTGCCCCTGCTCATCTCCATTACTGTTGGAGAAAATTAATGATTTCTTGAGAAATGGGATGTGTATGGAGTGGGATATATAGGAGAAACTCATCATTGATAAGGGGAATTGTTCCTATGGATGAAGACCGATTATACAATCTTTTGGAGATCTCTCGAGGTCCTTTTTCCAATGCTTTTATCATTTTTTCCATAAAAGGTCAGAATTTAAGTTGGTGTACGAACGGTCAGTGTTTGACAGACAGAAGTTGTGCAAACTTCCAAATGGATGTCATTTCGCTGAAGTGCACGCTCAACGTTCCATACGAAATCCCCAAGCTCAGGGAGCTTTCCAGAAAAAGAGCTTGCTTTTGTTCTTTCTCGGGAATAATTATGAATAATCATTGGATCAATATTGACTATTTCAAAATGGTAGAGAAATGTTATAATAGATTAAAAAATACTAATATTTTTTATGGAATGTGTTAGTATATATAGATGTTGGTATGTTTAAATTGATATATTGGATGATAATGATTTGAGTAAGTATATATCTAAATTACAAGTTTCTTTCGACTAAACAACTACAATCTATCTATCAAATTCATCCGCAAGTTGAACTTGACCTAAATGTACCTCTGAAAATTTGAACGTTGATAAATGGCTTTTATATCATATTGTTTGCTTCTTTTTTTTAATTGTCAATAATAAGAAATAGAAAAAGAGAGAACATTCAATAAGAAAGTATAAATAAGAAAGAAAGAGTGGGTTATGATAAGAAAGAATGTGTTGCGCAATTTTAGAAACCTAAATGGATGAACAGGAGTCAAAATTGGGGTAGATGTAAGTAGATGAAGTGGTGGTGATAATGAACAATTGATTGGATTGTCTATTTTTTAAAGTGATTTGAGTGTATGGTTGCATTAAATATAAGTGGACATAAAAGTAGATGAAGTGGTGATCCTAGTGAATAATTGATTGGATTGTCTATTTGATTTTAGAGATTTGGGAGTACAATTAGATTAAAGATGTAAGTGGCTATAAAAGTACACTTAGTGGTGGTGCTAGTGGATAATTGGTTAATTTATTTGTTTGAATTATGATGTTTTGAAGGCTAGGTGGTAATAAATGTAAAGGTAGTGGAAGGTTTTGGTTGGATCACAATTATATATTTTAGAATAGGAATTATCATGGTTATAATTTAATTTTTTTATGTAGATATTTTTAAAATAGCCTACAATAAATATTTAATGTTAGTAAGTAGCTTACTATTGGTGTAATTAAATATTACTAATTACACTTTACGTAAGTTTACCTAGGATAATGCATTTGCATATTAGTCATCATTGAGACACTTAAGAGTTTGCATTTTATTTTAGCACATGGTTAAGATAAATTTTACTTTACATGGTGATAGTTGTCATCTCATACCTCTTTGTGTGTGAGATCCACTTTTAGTGCTCTTATCACAATATCATCGTCTCATTGTTGCACATGTTGCACATAGTTTGATGTACAATGGAGGATGATCCACCTTTGGTGGACATGTGATTCCACCTAATGTGGTTGATAGCTTATCATCTCCTTATCATGTAGTCTTATCACATTGTCTATATAGTCAGGGACTCCTACTTTTTATTTATGCATTCTATTTGATTATTGATTATTATTGAATCTATTCATTTTTATCATATCTTGTCTCTCTTGTGCTATCTCTTGAGCTTCTATATCTTGGCATTTTATTCTTTGCCTTAGGCAAATTCTTACATGGTATCAGAGCCATAGAAGATCTCATTGCATAGCTATTGGAGGATTCTTTGCTTCAACTTTTGGAGGGTCACGATTCAGATCCGGAGGAGCAGTAGTTTGTGGGAGCGTCTAGAGAAAGATCTGACCTCATTATTGCGTTCGGGTGGTCATTTCCATAAATTTTGACTATAAACTTGCCTACCTTGGGCAAAATTCAACTTTGAGGTAAATATTTTTTTGCAAATCGGACTTGGGTAGTCCGATTACAGTACAGTACTGATTTTTGGATTTTTTTAATAAAATTTTCAATTTTTTTGAAAATCTATGCAATTTTATTTTTCTACAAAAATCTTGGGGTTGTTTTCGGGGTCCCCACCCTTGGTTTTGTCAAAATAGGATTGCAGATCTTTGTCAATCAATGAGGCTATAGAGACACACACGTCAATACCAGGCAGATTGGGTAGTCACATCCTGACCCACTCTCACCGATAGAAGCAGTAGAACTTCCATGGGCTTCTTTGTTTAAGTGTTGCAGATTGGCACATATCAACACCAGTAACTTTACCTATCGCATGCATGTGGGACTATTGTTCAAGCCCACAACAAAATTCAAATTGGCTGGCACATGACCCAGTTTAGACCCCCTGAAGTAGCCCACAACAACAAACGGCTCAACTCGCCCAAGCAGACCTAAACAAATCAACACAACTTGGCAACTGAACCGAGCCCCAAACTAAGTCTCTAGGCCGCGTGCGAGACACAACACAGATCTGACTCGGCACACACACATTTATCGCAGCTCAGAGAGATTGAACTCAGTGAGGCAAGCTCGAGGCAACCCCGAAATGAATCAGAGGGTGAGCTCAAAGCTCCCAACTATAGCTCTTTGAGTTGATACCTCAGCATTGTGGTTATTAAAAAAAACCAACACTGCAACAGCATGAATGTGGGACTAAACAGTCCCACATTCTCACCACCGCACGGGATTTTCCACCCCCGTGCCACCCCACATGACTTCCACATCACTGTCTATCATCGCACATGTGGACACCGAGTCATCCTTGTAGGAAACCAATCGAAAAAGGACACATGGAAACACCATTAAACTGGTATTTAAAAAAATGCATTTTCTATCATTTTCAAGGTGTTAAATTTGACACCCATTTGGACATCATGGGGGGGGGGGCATTTTTCTTTTGCTTTGACGGCCACCAAGCCGTCAAATTTAATCTCATGTCGGCATCATCATTTCGTAGGACTAAAATTGACGGTTGTTTGATAGTCATTTTCTGTCTATTTTGCATTGTGACGACGATCACTTGACCATCAAATTTAAGACACTTGTTTGTTGACATCAGCAAGGTTGAAAAATTTGTAGCCCTCACCATTTGCATTTTTTATTTTGCATTCCGACTTTGGGAGGTCATAACTTAGTCATTCGGGCTCCAAATTGATTGCATTTTTTTATTTTGGCTAAACTTTCTTGAACTTTTCAGTGGTGGTGTTATTTTTTGGTTTTGGTGCATGGATTTGATAAAAATTGTAGATTTTGGTGATTGTACTTGACTAATCCTTTTTTTTGCAACTTTAGAGGCTCTGTTCAAGCTCATACAGACACATTGTCATGTGCCATTTTTTTTTTAAAGTGCATAATTTTTTTAGTACTTTCCAGATTTTCTATCAGATTGTAGCCTTATTTGGGAAAAAATATCAATTTCATATCGAGGTCTTTTTTGGCCTTATATGATCATTGTAATGCTTAAGATTTGATTTAACTCTGAGAAATATTGATTTGAGTCTTCTTTGGCCTCATTGAGGTGGTTGTAAAAAGAAAAATCAGAAGTCCACTTTGGCCCATTTTGGCAAGTGGCAATTGTACATGTACTACATATAAAGTGTCAAAAGCATCATATTTTATTTTATTTTATTTTGGGGGGACTGTTCTTTGATTGAGTGAATTTTGGGGCCCGTGTTTTGTGTTCCTGTGTGTGTGTGTGGTTGTCTTTCAATTTTTTATCATCGATTCACCTAAATGTCCATTGTTAACTTCACACAACTATGCTACATGGAAATATAAAAGTATGGAGTAAACTAATGGAGATGGGTTTAAATATTTATGTAAATGGTAAAATTAAAGAACCTACTAGTCATAATGTGGATGATAATGCAAAACATGATTGGGAAATCAAAGACAATATGGCTTTAGGAATTATAAGGCGTTGGGTTCATGAAGATGTCTTCTTCCACATTTCTAGCTTTAAGGATTCCAAGGGTGCTTGGGACAAACTTGAAGACTTGTATGGTAAGGTAGATGAGGAAAAGGGATGATCTACTTTTCTTGGATCCTAGGAAGTTTGACACAATTCAAGACTATGTCAACAAATCCAATGAGTTGAGAACACTACTTAAGGGTTGTGGTAATCCCATGAAGGATGAAAGGTTGATTCATCACATCTTGAAGAGGCTACCTTCAAAATATGTAGCTTTTGTATCAAGTTAAAATACTCACAAGTTGACCATGGGAAGTGCCTTCACTAAGCCTTCATTTGATGCATTTGTAGAAATGTTTATGTTGGAATAGTCAAAGTTGATGGATATGGGGATTTTCAAGTCTTCAAAGTCTATGGCATTGGTGGCTAATAACGAGAACCAAAGAAGTCAAGGTGGAAAAAGTTTCAACAAGAAGAAGAAGAAGTGGAAGCTAAAATTACAATCAGAGACACAATAATCTTCCTCCTCACAAAAAGGTGATTCTTCTTCCAACAAGAAGGGAATCAACAACAAGAAGGATAAACTATTTTGTGCATATTGCAAGAAACCAAATCATGATGAGCATCATTGCAAGACTAAGAGAATTGATGAGTTGGAAAACTTACTCAATAAGAAAAAAATCAATGTGCCAAATGCTTCCAAGGATTCATCTCCATCCACTTCAAAGGGAAAAGGGGAAGCATTTATGGAAAGCTCAAGTTCTTCAGAGGATTGGATTCTTAACTTGGGTGCCACACATCATATGGGTACTTCAAAGGGGCAATTTTCTTCATTGGATCCATCTAAGGTACCTCACATCTTTTTAGGGAATGATACACAAGTGGAAGTTGAAGGGAAAAGACCAATTGAGATGGAAAATGGAGAGTTCAAGGATGTTCTCTATGTTCCTAACCTTAGCACCAATCTCCTTTCAATTTACCAAATCACTAACTATGGAGGTGGAAATAAAGTTGAGTTCCTTCCTGATTCAATCATGGTGTCAAATCTTAAGGATGATTCATTGGCTGTAGTGGGGAAAGCTAATCATGACACAAGGCTCTATTCTTTCTCCCACTTTGTGCCTAAGTCTCCTTCACATGCCTTGTTGACACATACTTCATCTCAAAGTAACTTATGGCATGAGAAGTTTGTACATCTTGATTTTCGCTATCTTCAACAACTTAGCTCAAAGAATATGGTCAAAGTTCTACCTACACTCAACTTTTCCAAGGGTGAATATTCAACTTGTTCAATGGATATGCATCTTGAAGAGAATTTTGAAAAAGGAAAGTCTTGGAGAGCATCAGTTGTTCTTGAGTTGGTTCATAGTGTACTAGCAGGCCCCTTTCCGGTGACATCAATTAGCAAGGGTCACTATGTGGGTATGTGCAAGATCATGAGGGGCCAAACTCTGCCCTTAAGTGGCAATGAAAAATCAGCAAATCAGGGTTAGTCAACTTGACATGAAAATTTTAACTAGCTATCAACTTAATATCAAAAAGTTGTAAGAATAGAATCTGTAGAAAATTGATTGGTGAAAAGTATAGATTTCAATGCAACAGTACAAAAATTTCAGGAAAAAATAAGTAAGTGTATGTCTAACCACCTTAATCATAATCAAATGATAATATTTTATTATAAGATTTTATATATAAGTAGTAGACTCATGCCCGGATGTGACGCATATTTTTTTGTAATTTTATTCCAAAAAAATAATAAATTATGAATTTTTTGCTGCAACATTTTTAGAATGAAAAAACTCTCGTGTCTGACCACCTTAACTCATTCAAAACTTTACAAAATTCAATTTTTATTTTTTTTCCTTAAAGTAGGTGAAACATAGAATGTGACGCATTTTTTGGATTTCAAAAATGTTATACCGTCTGAAAGTTATAGTCATTTTTCAATCAGTATATAAATCAACACTTTAGAGGTAACTCAATTAGAAAATAACTAATAATTACTTACCAAATTCAAAATTTGACAGCAATTATATCGATAGAAAGTTGATAATCTCCTTAAGATACCCTTTTCGTTTCATCAAATTCGGGTGAAAAAAAAGTCGTCAGCTATTTGGAACTCAGAGAAACAGGGGAAAAACACATTTTTGAGACATTTCAATAGTTGACCATGTAGGTTTGGTGCACAAAGCAATACTGAGCCTAATCAGGTACCCAATATTTTTGTGTACCCGATATTTTTGGGTACCCGAAAAGGCCGACAGAATTTTGATTTTTCACTTTTCCCTCCCCTTTCTCCCTCTCATTTCTCCATCCTATATTAGATTAGATTATATATTATATATCAAAAACTATATATTAGATTATATATTATATCTATTAAATATTATATAATATACATTTTACATTAAATATTATTATTTAATATATATTAATATGTATTTTACAACTATGTACGAAAGGTTGGAAGATTGTAGAAAAATCATTGATGGCCATTGA